>WOVY01010271.1:0-600000 GCA_013436015.1 Rhipicephalus annulatus | reverse complement strand
CCACCTAGTGGTGTAGGCATGACCTCGTCAGGAAGAGCTGCATCATGGTTTGACGCCACTGAATCAACCAGATCCGGCCTCTCGGTCTGTGTCTGTTGTTGCTTCGCTTGATCGGCACTCGCATCTTTAAATAAAATCGCATTACGACAAAGTGATACGCCATCTTTGGATGCTATGACTCGAGAGTCTGATACATTGATTGCTGTGTACGGGTGTGGGTCTTAGCGAGAAAAGATCTTGTTTCTTCTGTCACGTTTGCAGAAAATTTGTTCAATACGCAGCTGGTTGTAACTTGTGCCTTGGAGCACTAGCGTGTTACTTGTTGTACGATGTTCTTCGGTCATCAAGTTGTCTAGCTTTGAAAGGCGCGGAGTTCTGAGTACCAAAAGTTAGGGTTGCAAGAAGATTCCCTAGCTGTCTTCGAAAGAAAACGTAGAACAGTCATTTTCCTTTCGAACCGAGGGATGTTGAAAGATAAGCTAAAAGCTTGTCGGTACACCACTGCAACTGTTACAAAGCATTTACCAGTTGTCGAGTAAGGTAGTCAGATGGGAGCACGACTGCCATATGCTACAACTCTTGCTTCGCTAACGAATGTTTGCGTAAGAATAGCAGCTAGGCTATGAGGGGCAGCATCCACATTGAGCGTGATATCCTTTTTTTGCCAAATAAGCGAGAGCTGTGGCTCCGGACAGCTTCCTTGTGAGTTAATTCAGGATTTGTGGTGTTCATATGTCCTACACTAGTACACACCTTGGGCAGTGAATTTTCTGTGGGTATGGGTTATGTGGGCACGTTTTCCTAAAACCGACTGCAGTAGGGTACAAGGCAAGGAACACTCTTCACTTCACTGACCCTTGTGGGTGGTGATGCACCAAAAACTGCAGATACCTTGGCAGGGTCTGGTGTAACTCCGATAGTTGTGAACACGTGTTCAAAAAGGGTGTGTTCCTGTTGGTAGAACTGGCGCTTTTCAGGGGCGAAGCTCCTTAAGGCGTGGGTCTGAGATATGTAGTTGTAGTAGCAGTAGGTAGCCCTCGCATACCAGTGGCATATACCCCCCTTCGGGCACATATCCACATGTCCAGATGTTACGAAAAGCGTAGCGCAGCGTAATTATTACGCTCTCGATGGTAACAAAGCGCGGATAGCGGAAATGTGGTACATGCTCTCGTTTAGTCCTTGGATTGTCCGCTGAATGATGGTACTTGTATATGATGAATATGTGATAAAGAATTGGCCTCTTACCTGCAAGTTACACTGCATATGTCGTCGAAAGACGATAGTCTTGCGTCCGGAGAGACCGAGCAGAACGTTTATTTGATGTTCTGCGCAAGAAAATCAGTGAATGGTATTCTGGAGGCGCTGCGTTAGAGTACCTCAATACGTACAGTGAAGGCGAACAAGTGCATCGAGGCACGTCACACGTAAGAACGAAAGACGATGGGTAGGCGCCACCACCGTGTCGTTTTAACAAAGCGTTGGAAACACTTGCCTTTTCGTGCAAGCGCTGCATTGTCAGCGCAGCGTGATAATTACGCTACGGTACTTAGAATTACTTATGTAGGCCTTTTTTAGTATAAAGACACATTTTCAGATTATTAACGTGTTGTTATGGTGCCTCAGATATGCGCCATAATTTATTTTATTGACAATCGCACAAGTATGAAAGCTCAAACTTCAGCAATAATGGTGGGCGCCGCGGATGGGGTCAGCCGTGTCAGGTATCGTTTAGTGCGATTTTGGGTATCGTTACGGCGAACAATCAGACAAAAGTACAGACAGACATATAGATAGATAGATAGATAGATAGATAGATAGATAGATAGATAGATAGATAGATAGACAGATAGATAGACGGACCAAAACCATTGCGTTGAAGGTCCCCAAGAAAGACCATCGTCTCTTAAAAGAAGCGAGATGGGGGTACTTGAAATGTTCACCGTATGAAGGGACGGTCTCCCGGATGGACAGACAGACCAGCAGACGAGCAGACAGACAAACACACAGACGGATAGACGCCCTCACAAACAGACGCACGGGCGAACGCATGCCTGGTGCACGTACGAGCGTACTAGCGCACGGACGGACGGATGGACGGACGCACATGTGGACGCACGTACGGACGGACGAACGCATAGACGGAAGATTTGTATGGATCGATGGGCGCTTCGCCCCACTCATCATCATTTACTCCATGGATATGCTGTGACTTTTTTTACTAAGTGTGAGACCACTTGCGAGAAGACATTCTAGTCTTGCCCACAAAGTTTCATCATGCTCTTTTTCAGTATTTCCATACACCATGACATCACCACTTACACTTAGCCCTCTAAGAATGTTTTCTAGAATCTGTCGTATGGTGCCCTGCAATACTTCCGCTGCAGAATTCATTTAGAAACCAGATGTCCTGTATTTGAGCAGTCCGGCATATGTAGAAAAATGGCGATTACACGAGATGATGCGTCGAGTTTGAGCTGGTGGTATCTGTCTTTCAAATCAAGCTAGGAAAATATAACATAGGCGTTTAAAGCAAAGATGATGTCATCCACTCCTTGTGTGACATGTCTCTAACGTTGGATGGCCTCATTGGCACAGTACGTGTTGACGCACACTCAACTTTGCTCAGAATGATGTGGTTTTAGCACTGTCACGATTGAACGCACCCAAGGGGTTGGTCCTTCAACTTTTTGATAACGTAGAGAGGCACTGCAACCTTCGAAGCTCTTTGTCTACCGACTTTTGCATAAAAAAGGGGGTGCGTTTGTGAGAATGTTCAACAAATTGAACAATCGGGTCTACATGATGATGCACTTGAAAGTGCCAAAGACAACCAACTCTATTGAACAAATCTCGTTAGGCCGCTCTCGTGTCCAATTTTTTTGCAGTTTATTGCAGATTGTACGTAATCTGGACTAGTCCTAGACGAGTTGCAGAAGAAAAGCTGATCAGTGGTGTGCAGACACATATGAAACGTACAAGCGAACCACCACCCGTAAAAGATGTTTTTTTAGTAATGTTCCTCAAAGCAAAATATTACCATTGGCAATGAAATAGCTTTTTGACATTTTACAACAGGACATCGCTTTTTATTATTGGGAATATTACAATATTGCGATTTATTCTGTCGTGAAGTCATCATGTTAGGACTACTGGTAAGTGAAACGCGTCAAAAAGAGTCCAATTTTTCGACGTTTCAAGGTATGCGCTCATATAAGGGTTGTCCTTTTGTTTCTGCGGACGCAATGCATTGTATTGCAGTGGGTTGGATTGCGCGACGCTTGATACTTTCTGGTTCCAAATGAATGAAAGTCTATTAGGCTCGTATAAGCAAGCAGTTAGTGAGTATATACTCACACATACATACATACATACATACATACATACATACATACATACATACATACATACATACATACATACATACATACATACATACATACATACATACATACATACATACATACATACATACATACATACATACATACATACATACATACATACATGCATACATACATACATACATACATACATATTATACTTTTTTCATGCAATCGGTTCCTATAATTTACATATACCTGTGTCTAGGTAGCGAGAGCACGAAAAAAGTACCTGGAAAACACTAAATGATAGAACTGGAAGAAAAACAACAGATGCGCATGCATGAAATCAAATAAATCTCGGAAAGAAAACGAGTATCACACACATGGAAAGTAGCCATAGCGCCATTTCAGTAGTTCCACAATAGCGACTAAGGCATTAGTAATACGATTGAATACTGAATGAAAGGCGTTAAGGCGTTGTCAGTTGAAAATCAGAAAGATCGGAACTCCTATTTGTGACCTCAGTCTAAGAAAATAAAACCTAGATTTAAAATAGGGAAGCTGAAAAGAACCCCGAAGGTACCTAAATAGGAAGCAAAAACGCACCCTTTGACGTGATAAACTGAGCCCCATGTTTTTGCTCTTCCTTCATGTAGTGCTAGCGGAGCAAGGAAATGCACTTCAGTCAGATGTACCACCTAGAAGGTAGTAAGAAAATCACGCTGTGGGAGAAATGGTTTGGGCCCTTAAGTGTTTTGCCCATGTCCCGTCAAGCTGCCTCTCGCATGCGCTGTCATCGAAATAGATTGATCCTTTTTCTTCGTTAGGTCGGTCCGATTTCGACGCTTCTCGCAACATAAAACGATCGAGGAAGGAGCCAATCACCAATTCTTCACCCCCCCTTTTTTTGGCTCACAACGCAGAAGTTCCAGAAAGATGAGATTGGGGCTATTGACTGTGCTTTCACGTAGGCTCGGTCAATAGAAAAAGGAGGCAATCTATTAAAATCACGTCGTTCCTTCGCCTCTACATTTCTGAGAAAGGTAAAGCAATCGCAATCAGGCAATACAAATCTCAACTTTTCTCGATATATGACTATAAATCCTATAAGCTCCAAGGTTGCTGGACTCACGGACAACATCGGTTTTCCATTGGGCACCGAGGTAGATCAGTGGCCGAGGTATTGACCAGCCAATCGCGAGGTTATCGGGAGAGAAATTTTGGCTGCTCAAACGAAAACCTTCTTTCAGTCTGAGAAACTAGAAGAGAAAACGGATATGAAGACGACGTCTTTTTTATCAAGACAAGGCCATATCAGAAACTGCTTGGTCGGTTTAAAGTAATTTGCCATCTTCTGACAGGTATGCCTTTTATAGCCACCAGAAAGCTACGAGTGCCGCTGCTTATCAAGGTAAATAAAGCTAAGCTAGAAAATAGGTAAAGTTTATGGTTTTAATGACTCCTCTTAAGTAGGTTACTGCCAGTACTCGAATTGATCGCTTCATAGTGAGCACGCTGCACAGGTAAGTGATCCTGTTACGATCCTACGCAAAGACGCGAGAAATGTGGGCGGAAGGCGTTCCTGCTTTTTTTTTAGTAACGATTGTCAAACTTGCTTGAGTGGTTCGTGTGGCGCGTAGATAGTTGGACGGTATTGCATGATCCGCTGGTTGCAATGCATTGATCAGTAAGCTTACTGAATCGGAGAAACAAAGCAGAATAGTAGGATTGAAAATTAATAGGCGTACACCTATAGTAATGTACAACGCAATCAAAAAAGCAAAGCGCTCTGTGATAGCTAGCGAAGCACTGGAAGTGGCAACGGAATACATCTACTTCGGGAAGGAGGTGACTGAGACTCATTTGTCGCCTTGCTTTGTGAAACATTTTGTTCGCTCATCTAACACTACTTTTCGAAATTATGACACTCTTAGCCCACAAACATAGTTCAAGCGTTTCTTACACTCTCCTGACATGCAGCGCTTGAAAGCATAAATAACTGGTAAGTTTCTGCCGGGCTGCCGAGGAATTGAATCCCGGCTGCGACTGATGCAAATTCGATGCAGGTGAAATTTCTGTAAGCCCATGGGCTCAGATTAGGGTGTGCATTAAAGAACCCAAGGTGGTCGAAATTTTCGAAGCTCTCCGTCATGACGTCTCTACCATTCATCCCGTGGTTTTGGGACGTAAAACACCACATAACAATGATTCAAGTTCCCTACGTTTAAACGAAGTCAACTTAATGCTGTTGGCGCATTTGAGTGTAGCAACGTGTTTAAAAAAGGGCGTAGGCAAAGTTGAATCTAACCAGCAACAGCCCAAAAAATATAAAAAAGCAGCGAGCAGAGACTAGACATCAGAGTTTGCAATAGCCTTGTTTTAGGGGTGAAGTTTCTTATGGCGTGACTTGTGCGTACCCGTTTGGGGTCAACCACCCCTCGATAATTCTTGAAAAGGACATAGAAGGCGGTATTTCTACTATACGCTGAGCAATGCAAATGGTACGACACTACAGCGCGTTCCTAGTAGAAAAGGAAGATTGACATCGCACGTACGAAAGAAGAGAGAGACGATCGCGCGACTACGATCACGTGTTTTTCGGGGGCGCCGTACGCTAGGGGAGCTCTATAGTACAATAAATGTGCCATTGTGGCGCGGCGCGCATTCAGAAATTCGACGACGATGGATGGAGAAGGCTGCTGAGCGGGATGCGCGCAGGGCGGTGGCGGCTCGCGCTCAAAAAAGGTACTCCAACGTGCGGGCGTGCGAGGCAGAAGCGCGCCGCGAAGCTGTGCGGTGGCGCCGCGAAGACTCTGCACTACTACAACGAGAGATGCGGAAGTGGCGTGCGGAGCCAGCTTCGCCCACTCTCCATCAATGTTACGTTGCTCTCAATCATTCACCCCGTGGAGATGCTCTCTTTTTTTCTACTTATTTTCTAGCAGTCTCACGTTTTTCGAGGAAAAACACAGCTGTGTTCCGGCTGTACTTCGCAGGGAGCCTACTTCAGAAACACCAACTTCATGTAACTTTTACGAGCGAAGCTTCTTAGGATGTGGGTCGTTCCCACATCCTAAGACCTCATGTAGCGGTTGTTGGTCTTCGGCATGAGAGTTAACTTCTCGTACGCCCGTATCTTGAAGAGCATCTGCCTGCCTGGGAGAACACTGAGCTTCGTTGTTGACTTGGCTCCGCTTATTGGGTGATGACCCCGAGTTAAGGCGCGGTCAGAGTTGATCTACGTGGTGCTGCTGTGGTTCCTCCAGTGTTGCTAGTGTAACCATGCGTGCTCCCGACGTGGACACTACTGTCGCCAGCATTCATCTTTGACCAGACTAATGCTGGCGCGGCCGTGCATGCCTTCCTGGATGGAACCGCGTTTGGGCTTTTGCTCGTACAGTTTCGCTGGAACCATCATTTCGGACACCTTTTTGTCTGTGAGCGAGGCCGTCAGCCTGGTTCGGGGATGACAGCCCAACAGCAGTTCTGCTGGCGATTTTCCTACTTCTAAAGGGATTGTTCTGTAACGTATTAAGAACTTCGTCAGTCGTTTTTGCAACGTACCTGTCGGATTCTTTCGAAGCCATTCCTTTATGGTCCACACGGCCCGTTCTGCCAAACCATTTGACTGTGGATAGTGTGTGGCTGTTCTCACGCGTTTCACGTCGTTTTCCTGCAAGAAACTTGACATGGTGGCACTTGAAAACGGTGGTCCGGTATCTGATATAAGCAGTACGGGAGGCCAAAACGTGTGAAAATACCTTGCAGTACGTGAATGGTGGCCTCCGCTGTGGCGGTCTTCAAAGGTATGACCTCAATTCATTTAGTCTTGGCGTCCACCAACACAAAAACTTGGCGGCCATTGATGGGGCACGCAAAATCCATGTGCAACCTGTACCATGGCTTGTTGATCGCCGGCCAAGGAGCCGGAACTTCCGCGGCAGGCATGGGCCCGAACTATGTACACTGTGGGCAACTTTGAACCAACAGTTCGACGTCCCTGTCTAATCCGGGATGCCAAAAAAATGCACGCGCTGTGCGCTTCATCGCTCTGACACCGGGGTGATTGTCGTGCAGTTCCCTTAGCATGCACCATCACAGCATCTGGCAACACTACTCGATGGCCCCTGTTAAACAAATCATGACTGGCCGCGAGCTCGTCACGGCGAGAACAGTACGGCGTAAGGTGTGGCTGTGCTGCAGACAAGCGCCGTGGCCAGCCGTGCGTCATCCATACCCTGATCTGATGAAGCGTATTGTCCGTGCGGCTCAGGTCCGCTAATTGCTCAGCGGAAAGTGCCTTGAAATTTAGGCCTCGTGTGTAGAGCACGTATTCCATGGGTTCTCGCCCTCCTCGATCCTCCCAGCCAGACAATGGTAGACGACTGAGAGTGTCTGCGTTAGCATTTAGCTGTCCTGGCCGGTACTCGAGGTCAAACTGGTAAGCCGAGAGTAGCAATGGCCACCATTGAATTTTCGCAGCTGCCATATGCGGAATCGGCTCCTCCGGGGGATACAGTCCCGTCAATGATTTGTGATCTGTCACCAGAGTAAAATGCTTTGCCAACAAGTCATCTCAAATTTTGCTAACGCTGATCACCAAGGCCAACGCTTTTTTACCTAATTGTGAATAATTTAGCTCCGAAGCTGTCAGGGTTCTCGAGCAGAAAGATATGGGATAATCTCGGTTTTCAATACGGTGTGACAGCACCGCGCCGACCCCAACCGGTGAAGCATCGCATTCAAGCCGCAACGGCTTTTCGGGATCGTAGTGTACGAGAAGTTCCACTTCCACCCTAGCGCGCTTGGCTGCCTTGAAGGCTTCCTCATGTTCTGCTCTCCATTGCCATCGCACCGCTTTAGCCAGCAGCCGATAGAGTGGATCCAAAGTGGTGGCAAGGTTAGGCCAAAACTTGGCGTAATGTGTAATCAGTCCCAAAAATGATTTAAGCTAGCTCACCGTCTCTAGTCTTGGTGCCACGGTGACGGCTTTCATATTGTCAAGGGGGTGGAGACCCGTTGCGTCGATCTTGTGGACTAAGAACGATACTTGCTTCTCGCGAAACCTGCATTTGTCGAGGTTTAACTTGAGTCCATTGCCCCGTAGCAGCTCAAGGACTCGCCACAGATTGGAGTCGTCGTTCTACTTTTCAGCTATGATGAGGTCATCCAAGTACACCTTGACGTGAGGCAGGCCTTGCAGAATGGAGTCAAGGTGGCGCTGGAACAAAGCCAGAGCAGATGAGATGCCAAAAGCGAGGCGGTTATATGCAAACAACCCCTTGTGTTTGTTGAACACAGCTAATTTTAGTGCCTCTTCATCCAGTGGAAGTGAATTATAGGCGTGCCGTAAATTCAAAGTGGTAAAAACCTTGCCCCCATAAAGAGATGTGAATATGTCCTCAATTTGTGGCAACGGATATTGTTCCGAACGTGTTGCCGGATTCACAGTCAATTTGAAATCGCCACACAGCCTTATATCCCCGTTACGTTTCACTACGGGCGCGACAGGCGTAGCCCACTTCGATACTCTCACTGGTGAAAGCACTGCTTATTGTACTTGGTGGTCCATTTCTGCCGACACCTTATATCGAAGCGCGAATGGCACTGGTCGAGCCTTGCAAAAGCGTAATACAGCAGCCTCTTTTTTTGTGTAGCTTCACAGGCAGCTCCTTGCAACAACCCAACTTTTTCTCAAAAAGTCCCGAAAATTCAGCCACAAGTTTCGCTGTGGCTGCGTCGCATCGAACCATATTTACGTTGTCTGGCACACATTCTTTCAGTAACACCATGCCAGCATTCCGGAAGGCTTGGATGGTGTTGCGGCCGCACAGCAGAGGCCCATCACAATCCACTACAACTAGCGAGCTCTCTACTTCCGTGTTACCGCATTTGACTTTCATGGCCACTCGGCCAAGGACCGGCAGCACATCAGGAAGCACGTCAGGCGCAGTGAAGTCTTCTCCAGTGTCAGCCACAGTTCAAGATGGTTCTCGAATACCCTCTTTGGAATTACGCTGATAGTGGACCCGGTATCCACGAGCATGCGCAGTTTCCGACACTCCGAGATGAAATACCCTTCGAATGGTCGAGCGAATTCGTTGCTACTGTAGCTGTGAGCCACCAAAGCCTAGAGCATTTCTTCTTCACTGCCGTCTAGCTCCTTCGCAGCGTACGTTCTTTACCGCGACCACTGGAGCACCTTCTCGCCAGGTGTGCCTTCCTGCCGCACTTGAGGCACATCGCTTTCTTGTGCGTGCACGTTTCCGAAGCATGGTTCGAGCCACATCTCCAGCATTGAATAGACTCAGTTGTGAGTGCATACGCTTGTCCGGATTTCTGCAGATTCATCCTGTGCGTCTGTACAAAGTTGGTAAAACCGTTGTCGTTGAAGCTCCTCTCTTGCATAGCCCACACATTTGTTTCCACTGTTTCCGCAGATGGAGCAAAAGTTTCTGCCTCCGCGAAATTCAACTTTCCTTGCGACAGCGTGTGTCGTCTAGCTTGTTCGTCACGAATTCCGCAGACAATTCGATCCCGCAACATGCGGTCCAAGAACTTCGCGAAATGGCAATACTTTGCGAGACGTCTCAGGTCAGTGATGTAGTCCTGTACGTTTTCGCTTTTTGATTGATTCCGCATGAAAAAAGTGTAGCTCACTGCAATCTCATTAGCTTGGGGATCAAAGTAGTTGTCCAGCAACTGAACGATGGCGTCATAGCTCAGGCTGTTCACCAATTCTGACTGGCACTATCCCTAAAGCACGTGTATAACGCTGTCACTTATTGCCGATACCAGAAGCACATGCAGTTTTCCTAAATCTGTGATCCCTTGGCCCTCACAAAAGGCCTCCAAACGGACACGGTAAGGCCTCCATCTACTGGTCGTGTCATCGTACTCGAGTGGCCTGGCTGTCATTGTGAAATTATCCCATCCTCGTCGTCACTGGAGTAACGGAACGTAGCCGGCAGAAGAGGCAGAACGAAAGAGCGTTTATTGCTCAGTGTTACGGGCTCTATAACTACACAGAAAAGGTCCCATGGCTCGTCATGATAAGCAAGGGTACGGCACATGGAAACAGTACTGCTCTTGTTATACATCAGGGCGCGTGTTTGATAACACTGCACTACCCAGGAGCAACAGCAGAAGCGGTAGTAACCCTTGTACATGGTGTGTACAAGGGTTACTACCGTACGCTTAGAAATGGGCACAGAAAAGGCACAGCACAAGCCTTGTCTCGTCCATTTTCTGTGACCATGTTCAGGTTGTTCACGTATAGTTGTTTTTTTTCACTCGAGCAGCTACACGTGATGTTTTGTGGTCTAGGTTTATTAACTTCTTTCATGACGCTGCGTTGGTTTTACGACTTGGCTTTTTGTAGTGCGGGGCCCATGCACGTGCAAAAAAAAGTTGATGGCCGTCACGTGAAAAAAAAAATGGGGATCGATTTATTGGACCTTGCTTTCTGGGTGCAAAGAGGCGGTGTTACTTAGACGTTCCCATTTTTGTTGTTCTGTATTTTTTTTTCATTTCCGCGAGAAAGAAGGGCGAATATAAATGTATGTGGCTAGCCGGGGTGACTTCACCGAGCGTCTGACGTGTTGGAACTCCCAAACAGCATCAGTAAACGTGGTTCTAAAACGCATAGTCTACTTCTCACTGACCGGTATCCGCCTCTATACCCTTCTCCTAATAGATTATTATTTATCAACATTTTCATTTATGTAATCAATATGGCATGAGCCCATAGTGAACGTATCGATTGCCATTGCCTCAATGCCAATTGCCACGAAGTGTGCTTTCCCTTTTCGGGCAGCCACCACTCGCACACGTACGTTGACGCAAGGCGGGTTTCACTTCGGCGCGCATTCCTTCAGTCACGTGAGGTCGCGTGGCCGAGTTGCAATAGAGTGATCCACAAAATCTGGACGTGACTGCGAATGCTAAATTACGGTGGTACTAGCCGCAGCCGGCTCTCTTCTCCCTTTTCTCCACAGACAACCTTCTTTTTTTTTTCAGGCTGCCATTTCCGATCGCTCGACACCTTTCCTGCCTGTTCCCCGATGCAGCTCTCCTTGCGGTTTCGTGCTCCAATTATTTCGCTCATTTGCAAAAAATTTAACGGTATACGCGAGCCGACGCAGGTGGTTGGTTTTTTTAGCACGGGCGTTTGCAGATGTACAGGCCGAAGACTAAGAAAAGGGAGGAACTGGAAACTAAAAGTTACAAACGGAGCGGGCATTCAGTAAGCGAGTAGTGCTTTACGCGAACAATTCTTGTGTAGGACTGTAGCCACGCCGACTCGTTTATTGTTCTCAATTCCACCGCAAAAGGCGCGCTTGGCGGTTGTGGCCTCTGTGAAGTTGCGTATTGAGGGGAAACGAATTGCTCCTCAGCACCTCTATTGCTAATGGTATCATAACCGAGAGACGAGCTCAAAGCGGAGCTACAAGCCCATGTTTAGCCCCATAACAATACCTACTCGGTTTTTTCATATTTATTCTTTTTATTCGTTTTTTTCGTTACTAGAAGTTTCATTGTTGTAGCGCATAAATCTACGCCTCAATGGGTTTCAATGGCGGACGGAGATGGCCTGCGCCGTCCGATTCCAAACTATGAGGATCATCGATTGCGCAATGCGTGCGTGCGTGTTCAGCACATTCGTAAATACAAGTTCCATAGCATAAGGAAATGTTGTCAAGCACAGCCCATCATTATGGATTAATAATAATCCCGCTGCATGCACCGAGAGACATTTGCAAAATGAATACGAGACGAGGCTTTCCCTGATGACCAGTCACGAAACGCGTTTCACTTTTAGCCATTGTAGCCTTTGCGTTCTAACACGTGGTCGAGTTCGCCACGTTCACACATAGTTTGTTTCTTTTTATTTATGTATTTCTTTATTCATTCATTTATATTGCAGGCGGGAGTCACCTTCAATATTCAAATTTTCGACTCATTCTGTTCTTTTATTTTACTTTTTTGTGGCACTAGTCATGCGATAGATGCACATTATTTGTTTTAATTGCATGCTGTGTTTTACCATTTCTATTTCGCGGTGTTGAAATAATGTGCTGCGCCAGCGTTCATGTATTTAAGCCAGCAAAAAAGAGATAGCTACCAAGATGCCCGCACACACATAGAAAGATTTAGTGCTGTGAAAACAATTTTATGGGCGAAGCTTGTCATAGCGGCACTCGTTCGTTCCTTGCAGCCGTTGTAGTGTGTAACGAGTATAACATTTTGACCTCCAAGGTGGTGCCGGTGAAAGATTTCTTCTGTGCATTGTTAAACAACAAAAGATAATGCTCAATGTACATACCAATGGCTGCTAAGGGTAATGAGAGACAGGAGCATTCGGCTTTTAGTTAACGTGCACGCTGCGATCCCCATTAGCAGCAATTGGCATCTACATTGAGCACTATCTGACAAGAAAATGTTGCTACGTTATACTCGCTGGGTGTAACCTCCTTAGTTTCAGAAAGGTTTAGCGAGCGTTCAGACGGAGTGCCATGAATACAATGAACTAGTATATACCATGAATGAACTCGAGGTGGCTAAAGGTGGGAAGTACATACGAAGCGCAAGTCGTAAGAAAGTAAAAGCCGAATTTTTCTGTCTCTTATTTCCCATTAGCTGCCATTAGCATGTACATTGAGCACTATCTGACAGGAAAATGTTGCTACTTTATACTCACTGGGCGTAACCTCCTTGGTTTTAGAAAGGTTTAGCGAGCATTGGGCCGCAGTGCCATGAATACAGTGAACTAGTATAGACCTTGAACTCGAGGTGATTAAAGGTGGGAAGTAGACCCGAAGCGCAAGCCGCAAAAAAGTGTGCGTGTGCCACCTCTCGTTTTGTCCTTGGAATGCCCGCAGGTTGGCGGTGCTTGTATATGGGGAATATATGATGAAAATATGCGAGATGGTGGTACTTTGAGTGTTGAACAGATGGACGAACGGACACACAGACAGATGCATGGATGGATGCATGAACGGACGCAGGGGCGGATGCGTGGACGAACGCAGGGACAGACGCACGAACAGACGCACGCACGGACGGGCGGTTGGACGCGTGGACGGTCACACAGACGGACGCATGGACGAATGCTTCGCCCCACTCTCCATCATTCACTCCGTGGATATGCTGCAATTTTTTTCGATTCATATTTTTTCTCATTTTATACCGTGTGGTTACGCAAGAATCGGATTGTATTTACCATGCCGGCTAATGTATCTTCAAGCGGCACTAATACGAGGCTCAGGAGTAAGTCTAAAACCACCAAACACTTGTGAAGAGAAGAAAAAAAAACGAACACTGAATTCCTAGGTAATGTTTCTCGTGTATCGGTGCTACTGTCGTAGATTGACGTCCAGACCAGAATGCAGTGAGAACTCATTGAAAACAGAGAATAGTAAAAGCATCTTGGCACAAAAATGCTTTGTTCTTTTGTGTGAGTGACGAAAACATGATCTCACAGATTTACCGGTTCAAACAACGGGTGGGGCCCACTCGAAATTCATCGCCGTGCAGCGTAAACACTTGAGCAAAACATGCCAACCATTCTGGGCCTTAGCTGCTTACGCCTTCTAGTGACAAGTCGTCGGCTCGCGAGAGCAATACTCGGAAACGTTTTGACAGATTATATTTTTTATTGACAGCAAACGGCAGGTGTCTATAGATGGTGTAGACGGCAATTTCGGTTTGCACTTTCGTGGTCTGTATATACTTTTGCTTATGAGTGTACGTACAGTCAGCCACAAAACTTTTCGTATTACTCGATCACGTGCCAAACTAAGTGTGCGTGCTACCTTGCGGTGCACAATCTACCATCGACCACAGCGCTGAGCCACAAGCGGGTCTTTTGATTGTTCCCTAAGCTCCATCTCACAATTACGTTGGAGCCGTGATATCTACGAGGAGTACACAGCAAGTGTTTTCGCGCCACTCATAACCTAGTTCCGGCCTTTATTGTATCATAATCAACAAGGTGCGTTGTTTTTAACTGTTCCTCCTGCATCACTAATTACAGCAATACAGTGTAATGGAGGTCCCGTTTCAAGTTCGAGATATAACCAGGAAGGGGTTAAACGTGTATGTGTGACACTGGCGCTTTAAGTGCGCTCGACAATCTCAGAAATCTTACGGACGGATAACCGTAATAGCCACCCTAACGGCAATGACGTATACATACGTGGCAGCGCCTGCGCTCTGTTCATCCACTTCTAAAGAAATTCGTGCTTCTCACTGGTTCTCTCATCAGAGAGCAACAAATGAGTGGTAAAATCTGTCATCGCTTAGTTATGTCTGAAGCCAAAGTAGTAGGTACTTTTGTTTGTCAATATATAGACCACCCCTTCGTTTCCTTGCTGCTCGGACTATCGAAGAGTTGTCGAGTGGTTTCAAGACAACTAAACAGAGGGCACCACAACATTAGATCCGGTGATGCATTGAGGACGCGAAATGCCTTGTACATTTATATTGTTTTCTAGACCAATTAATTGCTGAACCACTGATAGGCAGTATGTTGTGGCCGTTGGAAGTGCTTCGACTGCGTATGCGGAGTGTTTTCGGTCAAACTTGTTGTATTTTATGAAAAAAGCCAGATTATTAGCGCTTTGGTGGAAGTAGTGGTTGCTGGTTTGCCTGTGTAGCGACAGCTCCTGGCTGGCGGCTCGCATGTATTTCACATATCGTTGTTCGTCGCCTGCGTGCCAAAGGTGGGGTGACGATGAACACCAGGCGATGTGACGATTAACAGCTGGCGAAGAATAGCAACTCGATTCTTTGCTAAGCAAGCACAGGATTGAGTTGACTGGCGCAACATGGTAGAGGCCTTTTTCCTGCAGTGGACGAAGTCAGGCTGATGATGTGTTGATCAGGATGATGATGGCGATGATGTACTGTAATAAAGTGAGGCGTTCTGCAGTAATGATTTGTAAATAAAAATGAAAAAACCTTAGTGTATATTTGAAAATTAGTGCTGGCGCCTGGTGAAGCTCTGTGGTAAAATACTTGATTGCCGAGCGAAATACCGGTGTCCGATTTCTACGTGGACCCAGCTCTGATTGTTTGCGTTCTTTTTTCAACAGTGCTGATGTAAGCCTTTTGTAAACGCTCACGCATTAAAATTATCCGTGCCTGTTTTTCTGATTCCAGAGTATACCTGTATAGATGAAAATAAGGAACCCTTAAGCTGCACCATTCAGAGTTGAATACGATAGCGATGACATGTCCCTAGTCCATACTTGAAACACTCAATGCATGAAATCTTTTAGAACTTGCTAGGCACTCAATGTGTCAGCCTAAAAGAGAATAGACGCCGTAACGTGTGTGCCATTTGTATTAGGTGATGGCTTTGAGCCATGAAGTGATTAATATAATCAGGTGCTACGAGGCCCGATGACAATGTACGTTTGTACCACGCGTTTTACTGCAATATTTAATGTTTTAATGGGAAGCATGTACACAGGACACGTGCGTTTGAAACGGAAAAAATTTACTTTCTCTGAACGTTCAAGCAGATAGTTATCTTCATCGTATTCACCAAGAGACAAGTGGCTTTGTGGAATAACACCCGCTTACCACACAAATGATCCTAGTTCTATCCCCACGCGGACCTAGATATATATCTAAATGGACGTTCCAAGTGCCTACAGTACGCAAAAAAAAGCTTCGCATTTCAAATGAAAAGCATTGTTAGCGTAAGCAGCCAAAACCACCTACAGAGCAGCTAACCACAGAGGAAGAGTGGCTACGGAGAACAGTCCTCGCCGACTGCCAGTCGGGGTATTTTGCGCGCCTCGCGAAATCTCCGAGGCTGACAGTACTTCCTTGACCTCTGCAACCTTATTAGGAGGGCCCCTGTTTACGTCAAACCTCAAAAAATGTTGATTGCAACTCAGGAATAGATGGATGAGCATGTACTTTTAATTCAAATCGAAATTAATTTGTCTTATAAGTAGCCCTCGTCACTAAAAATCTCTGAGAAGTGGCCTTGCATGGAGGATTGTAAAAAAACACAAGCATTTTGAGTTGTGAAGATTTTGTGTTCAGGTCCTTTAAGAATAGGCACAAATTCAGTTTTCTTGCACCCTATTAGCTTGACGACTTACCTCTATTTTTTCCTTTCGTTCATTTATTATATTTCTAATATATTTTTACGAATGTGTTCACTTTCTATACTGAATTTCCAAACGTATTCAGCTACCATAATAAATATATCCCCAAGAAAGGTACCATCTCTTTCATGGCCCCGCGGTGGGTTATGCCAGGACTCGATGAAACAACCAACCTACAGTATGTGCCCAGAACAAGAAAACAGTCCCGACCGACCAGTATAGTCCACTTTTTGCAAGGAGGGACCACCGACTCTACAAGTCTCAGTCATCGCTGTCACGCCCATGCGATGAAGGATAGTCCGGACGAAGCATGGTTACTTTATCGAAAATATTCCTACACCATACATTTGAATCGTTTTTGACATCTTTTCAACGATTATTCAATGCCAAATAGAGCTTTCTGTTCTATACAAGCCAAATCAAAAGTTTACACAAGAATAGATTTCACGCATTTCTCGGAAAGAAACGAATGCAAAAAAAAAAAACGCTGGAGCAGGCCCATCGTATCCTATGTAGTAACGAAGATCGACCACAATTCTTGTCAAAGAAAAGGACACAGAAGTAAGTCTGTACCATAGCTTTGCTACAACCTGTAAAGTTTTATTTTTTTCGGCATTTCTTTGTAAATTCGAAGCATTTCTTAGCGAACCTCGACGACTTTGAGTCTATCTATCATCTATCTATCTATCTATCTATCTATCTATCTATCTATCTATCTATCTATCTATCTATCTATCTATCTATCTATCTATCTATCTATCTATCTATGTATCTATCTATCTATCTATCTAACTATCTATCTATCTATCTCTCTATCTATTTATCTATCTGTCTATCTATCTATCTATCTATCTATCTATCTATCTATCTATCTATCTATCTATCTATCTATCTAGCTGCCTATGACTTTAAGTTCTGCTAGACATTTCCATAATAGGATGTTTACCAAAATTTTTATGGCATAAATTGACTGTATGACGGGCAAAAGTGGCTATAGTGAAAATATAAAAGCCTTGACGTGTATCACAGGAATGTGGTGATTTACATGTCAAGGTCTCACTGCTCTTGCGTAGTTTTGTTCACGTGACAATTGCCCAGCTGTTATGGTATGACATGACTGCATGGCGAACATAGGTAACAGGCCCTCACGTTGAAACTATGACATGCTTGTGATGTAAGAAAGGACGACATGCCAGCTCCTGATGTGCTCCCTGTCGTTTTACTAACTTTTCACATATGTCCAATTCGGTATTACGTGAGGTGAATGAAAGATGAAGGTGTAAGACGAGTGTAAACATGATAATCCTGACATGCATGTCATGTCAGAACATGACTACATGCCATGCTCATGATGTGCTCGTGGCCCTTTCGCTTGCTTCACAGGTAGCAAACTTGTTATTAAGGTGATGCGAACGGACAACGAAAATAAATGACACGTCAAAACGTGATAATCATGACATGCGTGTCGTGTCAAACATAACTACATGCTACCTCATGATGCGTTCACGGCCGCTTCGCTACCTTCACATATACCAAATTTGTTATTAAGTGGTGTGAATGAATGGTGAAAGCAAATATTGGTGCAAATAGGATAATCATAACATGCACATCATGTGACAACTTGATTGCATATCATGTTCATGATGCGGTCGTGGTAGTTTCACTACCTTCACATATACCAATTTTGGTTTTACGTGACGTTAATGGACGGTGAAGGTAAATGACACGTCCAAACATGATCATCATGTTACGCATGTCATGTAAACCGTGGCTACATGCTACGCTCATAACGCGCTCGTGGTCATTTCGTTGGCTTCACATATACCAAATTCGGTATTACGTGACGTAAACAGATGACGAAGGCAAACGACATGTCCAAACTTGCTAATAATGACATGTGTGTCATGCAAAACATGAATAAGTGCGACGCTCATAGTGCGCTCGCAGCCATTTCGCTAGCTTCTCATATACCAAATTTGTTATTACTCGACGTAAATGGACGACAAAGTTAAGTAACACATCTAAACATAGTATTCATATTATGCTTGTCATGTAAACATGTCGACATGCGACACTCTTAGCGTGCTCTTGGCCATTTCGCTACCTTCTCATCTACCAAATGATGTGAATGAATAACGAACACAAATGCCAGGAATGAACCTGATAATCATGCGATGGAAATCATGTACAGAATAGGTTATATGCGTATCACTGCTGGTGCTGGTATTACAAACGTTAATGGTGCCGTCGTTACACGAATATAAACAACATACTTGCATCTTATCCAGGTACCTAGGTGTGCATAACATTTCTTATTGTGTTTACTGTGTACTAAATTCACGTGCCACGTAACGTAGTGATGATTTTAATTTGACATACCGACCTTCCTCATTCGTGCTTCGCGTATCATCGATTCCCACCGACGTGAGTTCGGTTACTTTACAGCGAAAGCTGTTATGAGATTACAACTCGGGTCTTACACAGCGCCGTAGTTGTCCGCCGGCGCCACTAGTATTCGCTACCACATCGCGCGAAATTAGAAAAAAAAGAAAAACCATTACCAATGAGACAGCAGGACTTGAACCTGATTCCGCTAGGAGCCAGCCCAGCTTTCCACCACTGAGCCACACCGGTGCTTGGGACATGTTGACGAACTTGCCTTAGGTATGCTTGATGTCGGAAAAGCAATCGCGGTAATATGACCTATAAAGCGTATTAAAACAGCCAAAGACCAACCAGTCATCGCACAATGCGAATAGCGTAATGAGTGGGTCATCCAATGCTCAAACCAATTACAAAAGCTTGTTCTTTTTCAGCTATTAACTGTCGCGCATAGCCACTTCAGGCATAATTGCTCATCGTCTTCAGCCACTGCATGAACAATTGGCCCGAAATTTCTCGCTATAGTTTATCTGATACCACGCTTCTCAGAAAAAGGACAAAAATAGCATAGCGAATGCCGGCCCATAACTCCAAAATTTTTAATAATAATGCCCTAGTGGGTATTAAGCAAGTGTGCTTGCAGCAGTTACCCAAGGAATGTTCAAAACGCTCTGAAAAGCCGCTGTTCTAGCTTTCGCTATGACTGTGCTGCGCTTTCCGCACAGGTCTGGAGTTTTCTTAATACAGCAAATTTTCTATTTAGCTCTGCGTATATACTTCCACATGCCATGACATAAAGGGAAACTTAAGCTTGCTGTGACTTCATAAAAGTCAACGTAGTGCACCAGACACCACACCAGTTAAGCATTGGAAATTTAAAAAGAATTGAGGTTTCGGAAACTAAGTGCACGTGTGGTGCTATCTTCTTTTTTTTCAGTTTTGCCTGAGCCAAATTGTAGTTTTCACTCTTGCAGAGGGCATAATTAAACGGTGGCGTTTGTTTGGGTGTGCTTGTTTTATTAGGTTTATTTCTTCGCGAAAGCAGGGCAAGCAACTACAAGCATTGTTTTCGCTTACTTCATAGATCCTAATTTAGTCGTTCTCGTTTGTAATTTTAGATTATGTGGTCTAGCCCATAGTGTACCATTAAATGAAAAGTTGCAGTAAAGCGTAACTGCTGTGCTCTGTACTTGTTGCCTAAGAAGTTGTAACACGATATCTTGAACAACATTCGCTCGGACATTTTAACCAAGGCTTTTCCATACATGCAAGGAATGAGGCTGTCATTGATTGTAAGCGAACTATTTTTCTCGCCTAATTGTAGGCTGATGGCGCGTACTTTTTTATGCCGAAGGATTACGGCGCACCCTGCATCCACTGTCATAAACCTGAGTGCCGCTGGCAGGTGTTTTCGGAGCGAGGTGGCTTGCATAAATACGCGAGAGATGAACACAGAGAAATGCTACTGGGAACTGTCCATCAAGGTGCAGAATAAGTTGTACCTATTGCCATGGTTCTGTTGGAAGAAGCACATACCATGCTTAAAGAAGAGTTTTCGGGCTAGATGTACATAGGCGAATGGTTGCCCGCTACCATGGTCTTTTGTGTCATGTGTGTCCACTGCGCTACACTGTAAAGCGACAATTATTGCTATACCAAGAAGAGCTATGTTGAAACTATAATAACTTGATTTTTTCTATAAGCTTGTATTTTCAGGTACATAACCTTATCTATACTTACGTTTTGATATGAAACATTGGCTGATGTTTATGGCTCCTTGTTTATCTAATATTTATCTTGCTTTGATAGGCTTGGCTGATGCATAAAGTGTTGCCTTTACGTAGCGCATTTCGCACAGCGTTTATTCTGAAAGCTCTATACAATGTGCTAGGGTATCTTGAGGGCCAGGCGACCTGGGCACTTTTCACGCTGATTTAGCTTTACCTGCCTATGGTGCTTTAACCTATATGTGGCTAACTGGCACTTTATTCAGAATCTCGAAGTAATTCAACAGTGAAAATGGTGTGGTTTAGATAATTGTTCATAGATACTTGCCTTGATTACTCCTGCTCTCAATGTAGCCTAGCTGCAGAGGGCTTCAGTTCTAGGAACCCCCAATATTAAACGTTTCTGAAACAAAATCAGTCAATCCAGTAGGTTAACGAAAACCAGAAGAAATTTCATCGGTAGTAACTCTTAATTAAAATGACTCACAAAACACAAGTGAAAGTATTTAAGCACACAAAACAGCCAAACTCCACGAGTGTTGACGCTGGGTGCGCTTAGCCGGAGTGCGCGCGAGGACGTTTCTGTCTGTATGAGCGCTACTAAAATCTAAAGCCTGAATAAATAGAAGCTTGGTGCTTGAGAGATTCGGCGCTTCTATGGTCACACAAAGATGCAGGCAAGCAGGCTTTACACCAACTGTGCAGAGAAACATAGTGTGCTCATGCCAGTGTATGTGCATCATGTATTCCAGCTGATAGCCTTTGTTGGTCCTGTCCACCACTCTACTGTGTTCACAAGTGATCTGGTATGCATGTTCTTTTACTTTCTTTGCATTCTGCCTTCCTGTCTTAATATCGGTCAGCTCTGCTTTCATTTATGACCGTGAGCTGGAGCGTTGGCCGGGTGCTTAAGAAGCCAACGACAGCGTGAAACCATGAGCATGGAGAAGGGTTAGCGGAGGAACAGAGGTTGTTTTGTGAGCCCCTTGATGGATGGTGTCTGCGGCCGTGGCATCTTCACGCTACACCTCCCGAGACACGACCTGGCCAGGACTGGCCCACTGCAGCGTCGTGTGCCACCGGATAGGTGCGTGGCTGCTGCTGCGGCATCCCGTGGTCGCGCGCCTAATTGATCGTCGGTACGGGTCCTTGCTTCCCCCTGAGAGCACAGAGCCCCTCTCGGTAATGCCTTTCTGCCTCTTCCTTTGTGCTCCATATAGGCATTTTTTTAACGTCGGGCGCTACCCACAATGAGTGGCTCGGGTGCTGTATAAAGATTTGTGCTATAGTGTGTACTTAGTAGATGTAACATAAAATGCTCGAGCGTAGGGAGTTGTTTCCGATTTCTCACCCGAGGGATTACGCAGTAGCATTACAACCATTTTTCGTTTATCTATTGTGAGAAGTTCCTATAGTTTACTGCTCACAGTGACCGAATACATTAGGTAGCATGTGCAATATCCCCATTGATATCGCAACATGTGCACGCTTAGATATCTTCAAAACAATTTACGCCTTACTGCATGACGTAGTATCTTTCAAAATAGCCATAAAATAATAAAGTCGGGGCATGTTAAAAAATCGTGGTAAGAGTGGCAGTCGACTCTCAGACGTCCCTTGAAAGTTTAATTCAGAAAGCTGTGTTCGTCAGCTACCGTGCCACCTAAGCTATAGGGAGATAAGAGATTATTGTAAGAAAAAAACTTATAGGTTGCCCTAGCCATACGTTACCTGAACTGCAGTGTTAAGTTCTGCAAACGGGTAAAAAATGTGTTCATTTTAAAAATAGTTGGAAAACGCTAGATTACAAAAAACGATGACAGTACTAGCGATATCTGCGAAGCCTTGCTGAAGCTCTGCCAAAAAAAGCTTATGTTTTCTCGAATAAACCTATCAGACATATGCTCAGTGTAATGCTAAATACTTATTCTATACCTATGATAAATCATTATTGACGATCTAACTTTCTGCTGAGTGAAAAATAGTTAAAATCATCCCCTTGCGCAAATGTCATTCCGCATAACAGGTATTTATTATCAGGACCATTTCATTAACGTGCAAAGCATGTAAAATTCTCGAGGACATAGTGCTAAAGCACATAAACATATACCTCGAATATCAATCCATTCTGACACTCTATCAATGAGGCTTCCATCGTGGTCCTTTGACAATCAATAACTACTAGAACTGACTCATTTTATTGGACTATTTTAAGCCTTTCGGTTGTGTGCTACAGAAGAAACAAATCGGTAAGATTGAATGTATGACTGGTGAAGGCTCTATTGTAAAGTGGATAGAGAATTACCTGAGTAACCACGTGAAATTAATGCATATCAATAACAGAAATTTTACTTTACCATCTGTTACATTGAGAGTGCCCCAGGGCAGCGTACTGGGTGCTGTTTTGTTCCTGATGTACAGTATGGTCTACTGTTACAGGGAACATTCGAATGCAGACCATCAATATTCCTGGCCCTCTAAGAGCAGAGTGAATTAAGAAACAATCATCATGCAGGTCAATAGTCTGACAAGAGGAGTCGGAATTTTTAACCACCAGTAGCCTTATGCTTATCTAAGCCGCTATGATTCCGTAAGATAGCGAAATCTAAACATGCTGCTCACGCAGGTGTTCCCTTTAACAGTGGTCCCTTCTGTACATCAATTACTTACCTTCCAGATGAAGGGGGTCAACATCCAGCTATTCGCTGATGACTGTAAATCGTATTACGAATTATTTGCGCTGATGTTCACCATGTACCAAACGATGCTCTGGAATTTGTATTTCCCTCATGTGAGAAATTGCGGATGACCTTAAGTGCCCCTAAAATCTGTAGCGCCTACTGTAAAAAAAAATAACCGATTTCACTTATAATATTAATGACAAACCTCTTGCTTGTGTACTTGAACAAAAGTATTTAGCCGTCACTTTAACATAATCTGACGGGAAACCCATATTAACAATATCAACTCAAGTTCAACAAAGCGGTTTTTCTTTTAGAGAAAATGTCTTGATCTGGCGCCTCCAGATACAAAGACGCTAGCATGAAAGATGCTGGTTAGACCAGTGCTGTAGTACGCCGATAGCGCTTGGTTTCCGTATACATAAAAGTAATCACAAGGATGGAAGGTGTGCAGAGATAGGTAGTGATGTTTGTCTTTGATAAACAGCCTAACGGATTCTCCTAGTGAGTTAGTAAATGAAGCTTGCCTATTAACACTAAAAGGTCGAGCAAAAATAGAAAAACTAAAGTTATGGTTTGAATTTTTTATGGTGACATAATTTCGCTGATTACAGACAATCGCAAACACTTAACTAATACTCTTCTACGTCGAATCGCTTTAAATAATCATTTTTCCCATTAACCTTAAGATAACGGAACTGACTGAGCCCTCCTGCTCTAATGGCTCATCTTTACATGTGTTCTTAAAAATGATAGAGGCAAGTGCACATGTTGAGCAGTTTCTGTGATCATGATTGTGGTATCTTTTCTGTTTTATTTTTTGTTTCTTCGTATGTTTTTGTCTCCTTGTCATTTGTATTCTGTATGCTCTCCCTGCAATGGTCTCCCTGTTAGATCAGCAGTATTGCTGAATAAATAAATCCATAACTAAACTCGACCGAATAAGGAGTTCAAGCTTCCCGATGTGGCAAGTTGTCAATACACTAAGCAAAAATAACCTGAAATAGAATGAAGACGGTAGTGAACTGCTTTGGTGTCTAGCGCGTTTCTTGTCGTTGTTTTTTTACTACCTAAAAGACGCCATAAATATTTACTGGCATGCAAACCATGTTTTTTTAATGAAGCAAGGATAGTTTTTAATTACTCGGCTAAGGTTTTTGAGCGAGAGAAGGGACAGTGATTTTTTATTGCCTTTACTAGGCTTTGGGGGTGATTAGTGAGATATATCAGGTGCTGCAAAAAAAGTGGAGCTGACAAGTGCGATTGCGCAGTGAGTCCAGGACTTTATTACACATCACAAGACGCAGAAATAATGACACATACAGAAATTATTATAGACATGAACATACACGTACACAACGAATTCAGAATAAAACACCACCTGCATTAGCTGCTCATGTGGTGTTTCAGGTGGTGCATATCTAACCTGCCCAAGCTATCGTTTTTTCTGCGTTGATGAACAATAAATGTTAAGCACACGCGTAATATTGCAATGGGCTGCATGTCCCCCTTAGTAACACCAGCCTTTTAAAATAAAGGCGCGTGATCTCACCTTTTTGATTATCCAATAGCTAACTGGCACTTTAGTCTGTTGGCCGCACCGGCGTTAGTACCGCTTATGCACAAGTGTACAAAGTATATGTATGCGCACACAAACCACGGCAGCTCAATCATTTCAATGAGTGGCACTCCACATACACAGTTGCAGGAAGTAGTTCGAAACACGAGCAAAGGGTGGAGCCACGCCTGCATAAAGGCTCCTTACCGACGCTGTCACTAGGCTTTTATGAGGAACACAGCTACGCAATGAAAAGTAGCTGGTGATCACAGAGTGCATTTTGTGTGCAATTTTTGTCATCAATTTAAACACAAAGGACAAATACGTGTCCGCTATCTGCAACGTCTCATGAAGGGATGCACTATCAGCGAAAGAGGCGCATCACCACCCGGGTTTTCTCCTTATGCACCGGCGGCCGCTCCTTGTTTCCGTCTGGCTCGCACTGGTGCTCGCCTTCGCACTTGATACTTGCAAAGGTTGGTGCATGAGGCGGACAATTCGGACTGCACTTTGGTCCAGCAGACATTGTCTTATGTGAAACAAAATCAGTGCGATGCTTCTTTCACTTGCCTCGGCGACGCACTCACAGTGACCGCTGGCCGGCTTGCTACCGACGAAGTAGCGAAGCGTTTAGCTTGTTTCTTCGAAGAAGTAACCGGTAACTCGCCAGAAATCAACCACAGATGACGACACCAGCTTGATTTTATTACTGTTGGCAGTTCTTCGCGATTAGGCATGGAAGCGCGGTATCCGCGACGTCCAGGTTCGAAGGCTTGCGCTCGGAGGCGCATGGCCGCTGCTTGATAAAATAAACATGTTAGATATATTAGCACAACAAAAAATTATAGTCACCACCTGTCTCCAGTACCACCGGACAACAAAAGCCAACAATGTGCAAAAAAACAGCAACTTTCCAGCAGCTTTTTTTTCTTGGAGCAGGCCTTTTTTTTTCGTTCACAGAATGCTTTCCTCGCTCGTTGTGCTTATGCAGCTCCCAGTTCCAGCGAAAGTGTGTTCACTCGAGGTAAGCCGTGAGGCGGGACAATGCTATATTAACCTTTAAAAAAAAGTGTGGTGCTCGCATACTTCCACGACTCATTAATCACACCACTCAAAGAAATATACTGCGCAAAATATACTGCGTAACCATTACAACATCCTCACCCAAAGCGACAAACAAAAAGCGGTCTTTCCTGAGCCCACTGACGTTTTAGCACATGGAACCAATTCATTTTCACAATTAAGGGCAGCTTTATTTGTGATTCTTCTAATGTAGTGTATTTGCTTGAGTGTGGCACCTGTCACATGCAAGACATAGGCCACACTGAAACCCCATTCAGAATACGTTTTAACAATCACAGATCCCATGCTAAAACCCAACGAAACCTTCCATTACCAAAACATGTAAACATTCCTGGCCGCTCATTTAGTGACCTCCATATCACGACACTAGAATCGGGATTCCACACTAGCCATGATCGTGCACTACGTGAATGTGATTTCATTCGTAAATTTAACGCTGTTTCCGCTTGAATCAGCGAAAACAAAGAAAAACTGACCTGTCCTTCATTATATTAGGAGCGATGATGCACTGGTTTCACATTGTAGCGCCTGAATCACGCCTTGTATATCTGCCCTATTTCATTTTTAAAACGAATCTTCAATAATTTCACAGTGGCTTCAATTATTCGTTCACATATCACTAAGATTGGCCTTATACTGCCATGCGATGTCATTAGACCACTGCGCTTCTGCATCTTTCAACTACATATAAGCGTGGTACCATGTTACAGTACATGCAAGGGAATCTTGAACCGTGTCTTCAGTATGTGTGTGCCCTTATGCTTTTTCCCCTTTTTTCTTTTCTTTTTTTCTTTTTCTGAAGCACGTGAGACTTTATGATGCGCATTGTAATGCTAACCAGCGCAGGTGGCGCTGACCTGTTATTGAAAGGGGCTTTTAAAGCCTTGTATGAATTCTTATCGCATTACTCTGACGAACGAAGGCTGGTCTACCAGCTGAAAACGTTAAGTAAAGAAGCTTCCATGAAAGTTTTTTCTTCGTCGTCTCTTTCGTGGACACACACACACACACACACATATATATATATATATATATATATATATATATATATATATATATACATACAAGAATACGACTTCACGATCACATACAAGTCGGGAAACAAGCATCAAGACGCCGACGCACTGTCGCGTTGCCCGCTCTCTTCGGAGCCACTTAACAAACCCGCCACTGCCGCACTCGAGAAGCTTTCGGCCGTCTCTTTCCTACATGTTTCGTCATTAGCTACTGTGGACCCAACTTCTCCAAGCGAGTGTGGTTTGTTCTTATCTCACCAACGCCCTGACCCTTACTGTCGCCGCAACATGGACCGTCTTCACGGGACTTGCCGGCCCCCAAACGCCCGTCTTCGCCGACAGCTCACGCAATTCAAGCTCAACAACGACGTTCTGTACCGTCATATCCACCACCCTGATGGTCAACGCTGGGTGCCCGTTCTACCTCGGTCTCTTCAGGCTCAAGTCCTCAAGACATATCACGACAACATGGCTGCTGGACGCATGGGCTTCCAGAAAACGTATGCCCGCATAAGATGTCACTACTACTGGCCGGGCTTGTCCACCTGTGTCGCGAAGTACGTTGCCTCATGCGCCCTTTGTCAGCGCCGCATGCTACCTACATCAACTCGAAGTGGACAATTACAACCGCTCCCGTGTCCCCTGCAACCATTCGAGGTAGTTGGCATTGACCTGTATGGTCCGCTTCCTATGACTGTCACGGGCAATCGATGGATAGTTACAGCTGTTGACCACCTGACCCGCTACGCCGAAGCAGCCCCCGTGCCTTCTGCATCAGCTTCGGAAGTGGCCGACTTCATCCTTCGAGCAATAATCCTTCGACACGGAGCTCCTCGTGTAATCCTGAGCGACCGTCGAAGAGTAATTTTTTCAGAACTCGTTGAAGAAGTGCTCAAGGCATCAGGCACTACACACAAAACAAGCTCCAGTTACCATCCTCAGACGAACGGCCTGACTGAGCGCTTTCATCGTACACTGTCAGATATGATAGCGATGTATATCGAACCCGACCACAGAAGCTGGGACACCATTTTGCCATTTGTCACTTTTGCGTATAATACCTCTGTACAGCGCACAACCGGTTACTCGCCGTTCTACCTCGTCCACGGTCGCTTCCCTTCTTCTTTCCTCGATGTTTCGTTCTTCTCTGCGCCTGTCAAACCATGTCCATCTTCAAGTGAAGAATACGTGTCTCGTCTACTTCATTGCCGCCAGCTGGCTCGCGTCAACACTGAAGCCAAGCAACAGGATCGCAAGCTTGAATATGACGCCTCTCATCGTACCGTGTCTTTCAGCCCTGGCGACGAAGTCCTCCTTCTTACACCCATTCGCACTCCCGGACTGTGCGAGAAGTTTCAATTACGTTTTATTGGCCCCTACACTGTCTTGGAGCAAACGTCTCCTGTGAATTATCGCGTGGCACCCGTTCTTCTTCCGACGGACCGCCGCTACAGGGCAGCAGAAATAGTCCACGTATCCCGCATGAAGCCTTTCATACGGCGTTCATCTTCGCTTTAAACTGCGGCCAAGAACTGCGGTCAAGATGACCGCTTTCACGTGGGGGGGGGGGGAGTTAGTGTAGGCATTCATTAAGCACATCTACTTTCATTACACATATTCATCATCATGAGTGGTCGTCATCTTCATCTGCTGTGGGGTCTTGGCTTGTCAGAGTTCTGTGCCTTGGGCGTGGTCGCTTCATCGTGTCTTCTGGGCCTAATAAAGGTTCCCTTCACCGTTACATCACAATATATATACCACTATATCAGGCAAAATCGGGATAAGGCAAAATCGGTATCAGGCAAAATCGGCGAAATGTATCAGGCAAACTGTATCAGGCAAAATCGGGATACGGGGACTGCTAAGAGGTACTGTGGCTAGTGCATCCTCCATCTCATTGAGATAAAAGCCACGATGGCCTGCTACCCATACCAGCTGAAGGTTTTGCAAGTTTGTCGGTATGAGTTGTCGAAACATGTGCATAAGTGCTAAGTTGACTCCCGGAGACAGAGCAGCACATACTGAAAAAGATTCTGTAATTACGACTGTTCTGATTCACCCAAAGGAAGTTTCCGTAATGCCAGTATAATAGAAAATAATTCTGCTATGAATATTTGTGTGTAATCTTGAAGTCCAACCGAAAAGGACCAGTCAAGGGAACGTGAGAAAATACCTTCCCGAGCCTTTTCATTTGATACGGATGCATCAGTCGCAATTATATTGTTCATGTTCACGTGTGCCAATAATCGTGAAGCCGATCATTCAAAAACTGAATTGGCATTTGTTTCGCGCTAGAGGGGTAAATATAATCAGATTCTATCTCAAGATCTAAATTAAAGTTACTTGTTGAGAAATTATGTTTGATTTTGACGTTCAGTGGTTGTAGCAGCGCTTCAACGAACATGATCTGTGGGTAGTGAAATCGCGACTACCGAGTTTCAAAAAATAAGCTTCGCTTTTTGATAAAAGCATAAAACGATGCTCCCTGGGGCAAAGTGTATTGTTCTGAAAAAATGTTTGGATAGTAAGTATTTGGATCTATTTACAATGAAGGTAGACGTGCTTCCATGCATAGCACATTGTTAGCAACAAACTTGGGCAGTTCAAGGCACAGTCGTAAAGCTTCCCTCTCTAATAGTATTAGCGGTCTCATTTTATAAGTCGGACTCCCGAAAATAACACACAGCCGAATTCCACGATAGGACGCATGTACATTTTACAGATTATTACAAATGTATTTCTTCGCAACCTCATTTTTCTGTTGCTGAGCTTGCGTAACCACCCCATGCCTCGTGTTGCCTTGATATAAATGACAAACTATATCAGCTTCTTTGTGGTAACACAATAGAAAACGCGCACATTCATCGTTGTAATTACAAGCAAGTATTATTTATATCAGCATAAAACAGCTACCTTCACGTCATCTTTGTGATTCCGCTATTGAGTTCTTCTCTATTTTATTTCCTTGCTTCTTAGTTCTGAGTTATGTTCGATTAAAAGTTCCACTCGCAAGTCAGTGCTCCTGCTTTTTCCTTCCCACCCTGAGCTGTAGACCGCGCGTTGTGATCACAACGTAAAAATGCGCAGCTATCACGTTGCAAAAATACTAAATTATCTCTTGGATGACGACGCAAAGAATGGAAATCATGTCAACAGTAACCTAAGCAGAGGTTATTGCTCTGTACGAATGCAACTGAAAGAACTTGTTGACGGAGAAAAGTACCAATGTCGTATTGTGACCGCTGAAAGGCAAGCTGTGTTTTATTATATATACCTTGCTTGATTAATTAATATGTGGACTTTTAATGTCGCAAAACCACCATAAGATTGTGAGAGAAGCTGTAGTGGAGGGCTCCGGAACTTTCGACCTCTTGGAGTTCTTTACGCGCACCCAAATGTGAGCACAAGAGCCAACAGCCTTTTCACCTCCATCGAAAGTACAACCGCCGTTGCCGGGATTTGATCCCGCGACCTGTGGTACAGCCGCCGAGTATTTTAGTCACCCGACCACCCCGTCGGGGCATAGATACTATGAGCCATGGAACTTATGAGACGGTGGCTGGCTGGCGCATACACTCAGCCACATGCTAGAAGGATGGTAATGTGTGCATGTAATGTGAGAAGGTAGTACCGCTTCACTATGGACGCCAAGATTGCTCGAGATTAGTTCTTATATATTCCTAAATGTGCCTCGAAATTCGAAAGACTTTTTCTATTCTGCCTTCCTTGTATGCGTGGCGCTTGCATTCAGTTTCTCTTTATTACAATTTCATAGTTCGGTACAGGGGTCCTCCAGATGCTTCATAGTGTTCCATCTCCAATGCGCGCTAATATAAACGCAGCATGACGCACCAGCAACCTATTTTTATCGAGCACATGTAAAGCAGGTGGCTGTTCATTAGGTTACCAAATGTTCACGTCATCGCAGTCATATCATGCTACTCGTATGTACACCGATACGTAAAAAAAACGCGGAGTGACACAAAGTACTCACCACACTGCAATTCAGGTCATAACACGTTTTTACTTTAGCCTTTGATTAGCTCAAAATAATTTTCTCTGGTTGTTAAAAAACACTACCGGGAGTGAGAGCATTTTTTTTAACTTCAGCATCATGATAAAAGGTCCACATCATATTCTAGCCATAGAAATTGTAGAAATCCTTTACATTCCTCAAGCAAATGGCCACATCTTCATCATACAGTAGATTTCTGCACACTTCGGCATTATGGCAAATGAAGATGCAGACGCTGAAGTTAAGAGGCTGAATGAGTAGCCCTGAGGTTCACATTCGGTTAAACGGTCACACACGCACGCCCTGCTTCTGCGCACAATGCGCGACTTCGCGCTCCAGCAGTAGACTAAACCGAAGCGAGGACACAGGCGATTGCGTAAATGGGACCTAGAAACGAGTTTCCGCATGCCTCATAAATCAGAACGACACATTGCAGGACTGATTCACCGGAATCATCTCGATTTGGCCTCCACGAGACGTTATGCCGACACCAGTTCTAATTGTGAGCAATGTGAAGTGCCAGAAACTCTAGAGCACATAGTTTGTACCTGCCCAGCATATGTACCTGAACAACAGCGACTGATATTCTCTGCCGAGGCATTGCGTAATAGACCACTGACTGGGGAAGTTCTGTAGGGTCCTTGGCATGATGTCCCTAGTGAAATGGTGGCCATAATAGAGATACTCACTTTCCTAGAAGCCACTGAATTAGATGCGCGTCTGTATTACAGCGCCTACCTTACGGGATTAACCATACCGACTTCTTTCCCTTTCCATTATTATGCAGTACATTTCTCCTTCCCTTTCACCTGGCCCAGTGTAGATTAGCAGTCTAGTGCATACCGTTGGCTCTCGAATAGCCGGAGGGGAGTTATTAGCAGTGTTCGCAGAACGTATTCATTTGCGGATCTTGAATACCATTTTTCAGAAAATATGCTAACCGTAAGTGCATGTGGCGAAGTCCTAATGGCAAAACTGAAAATGAAATATACTGCAATTTGTGTGCACACCCACGCATTGAACAGGGTGTAGAAGTAGTTTATAAGATCCCATGCAATGACCATAGAATGGTAAAAGCTCGTATTCGCCTAGAATTGAAACTCGAAAGGCAGAAATTGATACGCAAAAAGATAATGACTGAGCTATAGTGGCGAGAGACTAAGTACAAAAAATTGCCCGCAGCTTCCCTCGGGGGAACACTGAGGAGGATGCGGAGCATATAATTGGTTAACGGGGTGTTAAAGTGCGACTTACTTGGGTCGATGGCTAAATTGGTTAACGTGGTTGTGAAATGGGGTGTTAAATTGCGACTTACTTGGGTCGATGGCTAAATTGGTTAATGTGGTTGTAGGAGGGGGTGTTAAATGAGTGAACACGTACACACGTATGCGAAAGGGTGGCGCTGGTCGAAGGGACGTCGATCATTCTGTTTGTGGATTCGTTGGCATTCATTTCATAGTGACTTTGGACGTCGACGCGCCGTACAAACCAACGGACGAGCGGCAACTGAGCGAGCGAGCGCCGACCTTGAGTATATATACAGCGCGACGGCGCATGCGCTGTCAGCTGTCGAATGTTCTCGAAGGAGAAGCGCGCGCGCGGCACATATGGTGACGGCGCGACGGCGCATGCGCTGTCAGCTGTCGAATGTTCTCGAAAGAGAAGCGCGCGCGGCACAGATGGTGGGCGACGGCGCGACGGCGCATGCGCGCGCGTCAGCTGTCGAATGTTCGAGAAGCGGTGTGGACGGCGCCGACGGCGCACTACAAGGCGCGAGTATAAGATGCTTCCGCATCTAAAATTAAAAGTTTCTCTTCAGAATAGATTCCACGCTTTAAACTTGGTAACCGACGTCAGCGTTGACACAGTGAACGTTAATCCTACTAGTATAATCAAAGAGTGTCCAATGGAAGTCGGAGGTACAGTCACTGCCGACACCAGTCCTATTTCAAGTCTATAAAGCACTAAATTCAGGAGACGATATGTCTCATTAGGAGGTAAAAAATCGTAGAAGCCTCAAGTGCAATCGCCAAAATATAGCTGGTGGAGGTTAAAAAGTTAATCAATAGGCGCAAGGTAGCCGACATCAGAAAGTACAAAAACGAATTAATACAGCAGGCTACGAAATGTGGCAGATACCTAAAAGCTGTAGAGGTAAACTTATGCATAGGCCGAATTCGGATGTATGCATTAAGGAACAAGAAATGCATTGTCATAACAAATATGGATATCATCGTTGAATTGGTGGAGAAGTTCTACAAAAGCCGAAAAAACTAGAATGACAATGCCATGTTTTTTTTAGTTTTGTTATTACCTCGTTACACTGTACGTAATTCTCAGTGCAAACTGCGCCTGCGGAGTTGGAGAAACTTCGGGACTGTAGTTGATCGATTCGTTAAGATTACGCCCACTCCGGAAACATTACAGAATATTCTGGACTCTACGTGGCCACTAGCGATAACGCTAGAATATTCGACGACACGTGTATGAATGATGCTTAAATCAGCTTAAATTGAGGACCACGCAGCTAGCAATGAAACGAAAAATGGTAGGTGTAACCTTAAGAGACAAGAAGATAGCAGAGTGGATTAGGAAACAAACGGGTGTTAAGGATGTCACAGTTTCTATCAAGAAGAGGAAATGGACATGGGCCGGGGATGTAGCGTGTAGACAGGATAACCGCTGGTCAATTAAGGGTAACTAACTGGATTTCCAGAGAAGGCAAGCGGGTTAGGGGGAGACAGAAGGTCAGGTGGGCATGTGAGATTAAGAAGTTTGCGGGTATAAATTGGCAGCAGCAAGCACAGGAGCGGGTTAACTGGCGGAACATGGGAGAGGCCTTTGTCCTGCAGTGGACGTAGTCAGGATGATGATGATGATGATGGTGATGATGATGATGATGATAATGATGATGATGATGTATGAATGCCGACGCACTTCATTACTTGTCAGTATATCGACGGCCGATGCTCTGTTCACCACTATCAGCGCCAGTATGTATCGCTCTAATGTTACTTTTTGTTTGTTGGCCACAAGTTCGGCCTTAATAAACTGTTTTTTCTTTCGATCTACAGCCCGCTTCATTCGTCCACGTCATGATTTGTGACAATATTGTAAGGAGCAATAATACCCTAGAGGAATTCGACATTCTACCAGTAACAACAAGGGAAGTAAGGAAAGCTCTAGAAGAAATGGATTGATTGATTGATTTGATTGATTGATATGTGGGGTTTACCGTCCCAAAACAACCATATGATTATGAGAGACGCCGTAGTGAAGAGTCCGGAAAGTTCGATCATCTGGGGTTCTTTAACGTGCACCCAAATCTGAGCACACGGGACTACAACATTTCCGCCTCCATTGGGAATGCAGCCACCGCAGCCGGGATTTGAACTAGAAGAAATGGAGAGTGAAATCCACTGTAGATGATAAACTAAGAACGAACCTGCTAAAAGATGGCAGAGATGTTGTGTTAGAAAAACTGGCCAAGTATAGATGAGGTGTCCCTTGACGGGAAGGGTACCCGAATCTTGAAAGAACGCCAACTTCATTCAAATTCGTAAGAAAGAATATATCAAAGAATTGAAGTATTAGCGACGGATGAGGTACTGTTCGTTCTCCACAACTACTTACAAATTATTAGTTAGTAGAGTTCAGGCGACAATAATGTTCAACAAACCAAAGAACCAAGCAGGATTTCGTACAGGCTATTCTGCCACAGGCCATATTCATACTATCACTCAGGTAATAACGAAATGCACGGAATACGATTCTCCCCTCTACATAGCTTTCATAGATTACAAGTAAGCGTTTGACTTGTGGGATAACATAACTTTAATGTTTCCGCACTGAAGGTTCTACTACAACTGCTCTCAACCTTGTTTCGGGCGAGAGTGTTCTTATCGCCGGCGCCCGTGTTCGGAGGCATTGCCGCGACGCGCAGGCGTAGAAGCGGTGCCGAACCGTTTCGTCACAGACTCAATCGACACATCAGTAGTAATGCATGCAATACGCAATCATGGCATCGGCAAATCCTACATAAATAACTGGGAGAAGGCTACAATGAATTTACAGCCACCATAGTTGTCCATAAAGACAGCTACAGAATCCTAATATAAAATTGTGTAAGGCTGCGAGACACCACCTCTCAAATGCTTCTCACCACATGGTTATAGGAAGTTTTCAGAGCCCTAGATTGGGAAGAAAAAGTAATAAGTGGTAATGAAGAGTATCTTAGTAAAGCTTAGATTCGCTGATGACATAGCCTTGATGAGGAACTCAGGGGAACAATTCTAGTTTACGATTACTGAACTGAACATGAAAAGCAGAAGTGGAGGTCTGAAAATAATCATGCACAAAAGTAAAGCAATTTCCAACAGTCTCAGCACAAAACACCTTTTGACAGGTGGAGAGACGATTGAAGTTGTAAGGGGTTTTGTCTACTCAGGATAGTAACCGCAAAGCCGAAGCACGAGAGTGAAATAACTAGAAAAAAGAGAATGCGCTGTACCACAATCGACACGCATTCTGAAATCAAGAATGGTAATCTGCTATTAACCCGCAAGGGAAACGTATTATACATCTTCATCTTACCAGTGGAACCTATGGAGCAGAAACCTCGAGGCTTACAAAGAGGGTTCAGCCTATATCACACCCTTATTTTGGATGAACAAATAATTGTTTGAGGGCACAAGATGGTTTGAAAAATATGGCACGCTTGTCAATTGATTTGTGTGGTATAAAACTCCGAAACCACCACGTCACGGGGTCGTGACTTGGCCGAAGACAGGAGACTTCTTGTTGGGATTTAACTGTTTATTTGGGCGAACCTGTGCCCGGTAAACGGAAAGTCCAATTACAGCAGTAGTCATGCACAGATAGCAGTCTCGGACTGATAGCGGCGAACGGAGCGTCGGCCTTCGATCAGCAACTGACAAGCGGCGAAGCGCGTCGGTATTTATACTCTTGCTGTCAAATGTTGTAGCGTTATCGCTGGCGGTGGCGTAGGTTCTAGAACAATCTGTACCGTTCGCACAGTGGGCGTGATCTTATCGAAATGATCTACTACAGTCCGGAACCTTCTCGAAAACTGCAGGCGCGGTTTGCGCTGAGAATCGTGTGGTGTTTTGGAACGATAACAAAAACTTGCGAAATAAAACGTGGCATTGCCCCCCTCTGAAAAAAGGCAACGTCCCGATGCTTTAACTAAAGATGAAGGTACAATAATAATGCAAGAAAGTACAATGAATAAATTACGATACAACAATAATACAAAAAACACTGTTTCAGTTTGTTAACGCGCATGAAACGGCTTGAGGCGCGCCACATGTACGACTTCAGGTCGCGATCGGCGTCGTTGAGAGTTTGTGATGCCGTCGGGGACAACCTCGTAATCAAGTGGGCCGAGACGTCGAACCACCCTGTGCGGTCCGAAGTACCGTCGCAGAAGCTTTTCACTTAGTCCACGTCGGCGTATCGGCGTCCACACCCAAACACGTTCACCGGGCTGGTATTCCACGAAGCGTCGTCGAAGGTTGTAACGGTGGCTGTCGGTCGTCTGTTGATTCTTGATACGGAGACGCGCAAGTTGTCGGGCTTCTTCGGCGCGTTGAAGGTACTCGCTCACATCGAGGTTTTCTTCGTCGGTGACGTTGGGTAACATGGCATCGAGCGTCGTTGCCGGGCTCCTTCCGTAGACCAATTTGTATGGAGATATCTGCGTCGTCTCCTGCACCGCCGTGTTGTATGCGAAGGTCGCATACGGAAGAATGGCGTCCCACGTCTGGTGTTCGACATCGACGTACATTGACAGCATGTCGGCGATCGTCTTGTTAAGCCGCTCGTTGAGGCCACTGGTCTGTGGGTGGTACGCTGTCGTCCGGCGGTGGTTTGTTTGGCTGTATGCCAAGATCGCTTGAGTTAAGTCGGCAGTGATTGCCGTTCCTCTGCCGGTGATAAGGACCTCCGGGGCGCCGTGACGTAGGACGATATTTTCGACAAAGAACTTAGCTACCTCGGATGCACTGCCTTTTAGCAGGGCTTTTGTCTCGGCGTAGCGGGTGAGGTAGTCGGTAGCTACCACGATCCACTTGTTTCCGAAAGCCGACGTCGGGAACGGCCTCAGTAGGTCCATACTAATCTGCTGGAAAGGTCGGCAAGGTGGATCAATTGGCTGCAGAAGTCCCGCTGGCCTTGTCGGCGGTGTCTTGCGTCGCTGACAGTCCAGGCATGTCCTCACATAACGAGTGACGTCGGTGGTAAGACGTGGCCAGTAGTACCTTTCTTGTATCCTCGCGAGCGTGCGAGAAACACCGAGGTGCCCTGCCGTCGGATCGTCGTGCAGGGCTTGCAGGAGTTCTGGTCGCAGAGCTGAAGGCACCACAAGGAGGTACTTTGCTCGAAGCGGTGAAAAGTTTTTCTTTTGTAGAAGACCGTTTCGTAGAAAGAACGACGCAAGTGCACGCTTGAATACCTTCGGAACTTCGGTGGTCCTGCCTTCGAGGTATTCTTTTTGGGGCCTTAAGTTCTGGGTCGGCCCGCTGTCGTTCAGCGAAGTCGTCGGTAGTTATCGTTCCCAAGAAGTACTCGTCATCCGGGTCGTCGGGTAGCGGTTGGTCGACAGGCGCACGAGAGAGACAGTCGGCGTCGGAGTGTTTTTTGCCGGACTTGTAAATGACAGTAATGTCGTATTCTTGAAGTCTCAGGCTCCATCGTGCGAGGCTACCTGAAGGGTCCTTCAAGGTGGCTAGCCAACACAATGGGTGATGGTCGCTCACAACTTTGAAGGGCCTGCCGTAGAGGTAGGGGCGAAATTTCAACGTAGCCCAGATGATGGCGAGGCGCTCCTTTTCTGTTGTGAAATAATTTGCTTCTGCTTTGGATAGCAATCAGCTGGCGTAACTAATTACCCTTTCAAGTCCGTCAGCCCTCTGCACAAGAACGGCGCCAAGACCTACGCTGCTTGCGTCAGTATGTATTTCTGTCTCGGAGAGTTCGTCGAAATGAGCAAGTAACGAAGGCGTCTGAAGGCGATGTTTAAGCTCCTGGAAAGCGTGTTTCTGTGGCGTTTCCCACTTGAACTCCACGTCGGCCTTGGTAAGGTTACTGAGAGGATCGGCGATGCGGGCGAAGTTTTTAACGAACCGCCTATAATAGGCGCACAGGCCCAGAAATTGGCGCACGGCCTTCTTGTCAGTGGGCGGCGGGAAGTCGGCGATGGTGGCTGTTTTCAATGGATTGGGACGAACTCCAGACTTGCTGATAACGTGTCCCAGAAACAAGAGCTCCTCATACGCAAATCTGCACTTTTCTGGCTTCAGTGTGAGTCCGGAAGTCTTGATGGCTTGAAGTACAGCTTCAAGGCGCCGAAGATGTTCGTCGAAACTCGAGGAAAACACGACGACGTCGTCCAAGTACACAAGGCAAGTCTGCCACTTCAATCCTGCCAGTACTGTATCCATAACGCGTTGAAAAGTTGCAGGCGCTGAGAAAAGGCTGAAGGTCATCACCTTAAACTCGAAGAGGCCGTCCGGTGTTATAAACGCCGTCTTCTCTCGGTATATTTCGTCGACTTCGATTTGCCAATAGCCAGTCTTGAGGTCTATTGACGAAAAGTACTTGGCGTTATGGAGCCGATCAAGTGGGTCGTCTTTCGTGGGAGAGGATACACGTCCTTTCTTGTGATTTTGTTCAGGCGGCGATAATCGACGCAGAAACGTAGGGTCCCATCCTTTTTCTTCCCTAAAACAACGGGGGATGCCCATGGACTCTTGGACGGCTGGATAATGTCATCCCGCAGCATTTAATCAACTTGTCTCTTCATGGCCTCACGTTCTCGCGTCGAAACTCTATACGGACTCTGACGGAGCGGTCTGGCATTTTCTTCGGTTATGATGCGATGTTTCGTGATTGGGGTCTGCCGAATTTTCGATGACGACGAAAAGCAATCTTCGTATTGCAGGAGCAGGGCCTTGAGCTGTTCTTGCTTATCGTTCGGAAGTCTGGGATTGACGTCGAAAGCTATGGGAGGGGCTTGGTTCCTCTGAGCAGGTTCCGCAGAATAGGCGAGGGCGAAAGCACTGGTGGCTTCGACAATTTCTTCAATTTATGCGACCGTTGTTCCTTTGTTCACATGTTTGTACTCATTGCTGAAATTCGTGAGCATAACCGTTGCTTTGCCTCCCCGCAGCTCTGCAATTCCTCTTGCGACGCAAATATTTCGGGTGACCAACAGATGCTGACTGCCTTCAACGACGCCTTCTAAGTCAGGTGATTTAGGAGCGCCGACTGAAATAGTGACGTTTGAGCGAGGCGGAATGGTGACTTGTTCTTCCAGCACATTCAAGGCATGGTGTCCTGACGGTGTGCGCGGTGGTAGTGCTTCTTCTGTGGATAACGTTATCGACTTTGTTTTTAGGTTGATGACAGCACCATGGAGGCATAAGAAGTCCATGCCAAGGATGACATCTCTCGAGCAACGTGGTAGGACTACGAAGTCTGTAGGATAAATACGGCCGTTAATGGTGACTCTCGCTGTGCAGACTCCTGCAGGCGTTACGAGATGACCTCCGGCTGTGCGGATTTCAGGGCCTTTCCAAGCTGTCCTAACTTTCTTTAACTTCGCGGCGAACGACCCACTGATGACAAAATAGTCGGCTCCAGTATCGACGAGAGCGGTAACACTGTGGCCATCGATAAGAACGTCAATGTCGCTAGTTCGTTGTCGCGCATTACAGTTAGGGCGTGGCGTCGGGTCACGGCTGCGTCGGCTTGTTCCGCTGCTTCCATGTTGCGTCGTCAGGCCACCTCCGGTAAGTGAGCTTTCGCCGTCAGGGCTTTGCCTGGTTGGCATTGTGTTCGGAAAGCTGCGTCGCGTCGTCGTCGTCGGAGGAGGATCTTCGGTAGTTCGTCGCACAGCAACCGCACCTCCACCGGTTGCTGCCCTTAGTTTTCCGGATACGGGCTGGGAGACCGGCCCCGCGTTGGGCCGGAGTACTGCCGGGGGTGCGGTGACATGCGGCGGCTGGGCGACGGCGAACTGGGAGAACTTCGGGGTGTCCATTGAGTTCCTGTCAGGTAGTCGGCGATGTCACGTGGTCGTTCTCCTGGCTGTGGACGCGGTGCATTGACGGCGAAGCCACGCAGTCCCATTTGTCGGTACTGGCAACGGCGGTAAGTGTGCCCGGCCTCGCCGCAGTGGTAGCACAGTGGGCGGTGGTCAGGGGTGCGCCAAACGTCGGTTTTCCTCGGCGCACTGAGCTGGCCCGCTGGTGAACGGTAGGTCGTCGGTGGGGGTGGTGGCGGCGGTGGTGTCTGGCGACGGAAGTGCGACGGGGCGGCGTTTTGGCGTGGACGGGGAGGAGCGTTGTGGCGCACTGCAGCGGCGTAGCTCATAGTTTCTGGCTCGGGCAGCGGTGTTTGGGGAATTCGAAGTGATTGCCGAACTTCTTCACGCACAATGTCGGCGATCGAATCCACTTGAGGGTGCGCCGTAGGCAACAGTTTGCGCAGCTCTTCCCGCACGATCGCTCGGATCGTTTCACGCAGGTTTTCGAAGTCACTGGTTTGAGCAGCAGCGCATTCTGGAGTCAGGCGACGATTATACTGTCTGGTGCGCATGTCAAGGGTTTTTTCGATGGTGGTCGCCTCGGATGCAAATTCTTGGACGGTGTTCGGTGGATTCCTCATTAGTCCCGCGAAGAGCTCCTGTTTGACCCCTCGCATGAGGAAACGAACTTTCTTCTCCTCAGGCATGTCTGGGTCAGCGTGACGAATTAGGCGGGTCATCTCCTCTGTGAAAATTCCAACCTTCTCATTTGGTAGCTGAACCCGGGTCTCTAGTAGAGCAGCGGTCTTCTCTTTGCGAGCGACGCTCGCGAACGTTTGCAGAAATGCGCCGCAGAAGACATCCCTCGTTCGTAGCGTGGACTCACGATTCTCTAGCCAGGTCCTTGCGGTGTCTTCCAGGTAGAAGTACACACGACGGAGCTTTTCTTCGTTGTCCCAGTGGTTGAGGGCGGCCACACGGTCGTATGTTTCTAGCCAGGTTTTCGGGTCTTCAAACGATGACCCATGAAACGTTGGTGGTTCCCTGGGTTGATGAATGACGATCGCGGGCTGGGACGCTCCGGTTGTCATTGTCGCTGCAGTAGAGGTTATGGCCTTGGCCTTCCGCGCCTTGTCTTGTAGAAGTCCGTACTCCGGTGGGAGACCTTGCTGTCGGCGGCTTGTTTACTGCTCTTGGTTGGCGTCGGTGTCTTCTCAGCGACGTGGGCTGGGCACACGGTTTGACGGGGGCGTCCGGTACATGAACGAAGCAGCATCCCCACCAGATGTCACGGGGTCATGACGTGGCCGAAGACAGTAGACTTCGTGTTGGGATTTAACTGTTTATTTGGGCGAACCTGTGCCCGGTAAACGGAAAGTCCAATCACAGCAGCAGTCTCGCACAGATAGCAGTCTCGTACTGAGAGCGGCGAATGGAGCGTCGGCCTTTGATCAACAACTGACAAGCGGCGAAGCGCGTCGGCATTTATACTCTTGCCGTCGAATGTTCTAGCGTTATCGCTGGCGGTGGCGTAGGTTCCAGAAAAATCTGTACCGTTCGCACAGTGGGCGTGATCTTATCGAATTGATCTACTACAGTCCGGAACCTTTTCGAAAACTGCAGGCGCGGTTTGCGCTGAGAATCGTGTGGTGTTTTGGGACGATAACAAAAACTTGGGAAATGGAACGTGGCAATATCAATATGAGATACTCTGTAGTGGTGGGCTCCGGAAATTTCAACCACCTGGGGTTCTTTAACGTATACCCAAATTTGAGCACATGGGCCTAGAGTATTTGCGCCTCTATCAAACATGGGCCTAGAGTACTTGTGCCTCAGCCGAAAGGTGAGCCCGCGACCTGCGGGTCAACAGCCGAGTACATTAGCCACTGGACTGCCCCGGCGGGAGATGCGCTGCTTAAGGCAAGACAAATCTCACAATGCTGTCGCATTCGTCGGCAACACTTACCGTTAAACAGTGGCGCATACCGCGGACCTGTATTTGCGACTAGTATGCGCGTATGTGCCACAGCTGATTGACACTTATTATCTAAGTAGGGATGACGTACGCAATAAAGTTTCGGGGCCTCAGCAGGAATAATTCCGAGCATTCTGCGTGGCAGTGAAGCATTATACCATTGAGCCACGCCAGTTCTCGGAACTACTTTTCAGAGAGACTCTAATGTTTTCAAACGTCGATTGTAATTGCAGTGCTGCCTACCCAATTCTATGAACAATACATATTTTCTGCTACAGTACACACGTCCCGTAAGGTTGATGATTGATTTATTTGTGGGGTTTAACGTACAAAAACCACTATATGAATATGAGAGACACCGTAGAGGAAAGGCTCCGGAGATTTCGACCACCTGGGGTTCTTTAACGTGCACCCAAATCTGAGCACACGAGCACACAACATTTCCGCCTCCTTCAGAAATGCAGCCGCTGCAGCCGGGATTTGATCCCGCGACCTGCAAGTCAGCAGCCGAGTACCTTATCCACTAGACTACCACGATGGCGCGTCCCGTCAGGTTAACGTCAACTGTAGTTACGTGCCTAGCGCTAAAATTGATTTATGTTGCAGTGTCCAGAGCTACCCTTCCTCTCGAGCATCAACGCTTCAGATCAGCTTAACACTTCTGCTTTTGCTAACACTGTTGTTTTTGTTGGCATTGTAGAGAAAGTGCAAACGCCTGGTTATATAAACTACTGCAGCTTTTAAACATAACTCGGGCGTACAATGATTATACATCTATTTAGCGTTAGTTATTTTAAGCATATTTACATATTTTACAGTTATTGTACATACATTGAGTGCCACATATATACTCACTCTATAAAAAGTATAAGTCGGTCACCTTTCTTCTGCGTGCTTCACATAACGCCGATTTCCAAGGTGCGTGGGATCTGCGAAATTTTTTTCTTCTCATTTTATGTCTTCATGTCCATCGCATACTTTTCCGCGTCTGTCGGTTACGGCATACTGAAGGCTACGCCACTCAACGGAGAGACGGCTGCCTGGGAGCGTTTTAAAAAAAAGGTCGATGCGTTTCTACCACTTCTAGTCAGTCTTCACCCGTAAAGTGACGCACTGTTGCCCAGGACCACCGTTGTGTAGCGCCACAGATTTCGTTGAGTGGCCTTAAGCACTAAGAAACGGCCCTTTTGCTTTGCGGTGAGGTGGTTTAAGCGATGGAACTGTCGCAAGTGTGGCGTATTTCTTGACCTCTCTAGCGTTTCCCATTCTTTCCTTTATGTTCGCAACCCTCAATGCACGCTTTTCCAGGCACCACTTTTGGGCTTGCGGCACGGGGAAGATTCCTTGCTCGTTGATTGGCTGTGGGCTAAAGAAGTAACGTCAATGTTGCGGTACGTTTTTCATTGAGGGCGTACTCACGAGTATGCACCACGCCTAGCTCTTTGCTCGTTTACATAGTTTGAGAGGCAGACTGAGTAAATGAAACCAGCAGAAGTTGCAGTTTCATCTCCTATACCTCCTAAATGCAAAGTATTTCTTAGCAAACTTCGGCGACTTTGAGCGCATCTATCTATCTATCTATCTATCTATCTATCTATCTATCTATCTATCTATCTATCTATCTATCTATCTATCTATCTATCTATCTATCTATCTGTCTGTCTGTCTGTCTGTCTGTCTGTCTGTCTGTCTGTCTGTCTGTCTGTCTGTCTGTCTGTCTGTCTGTCTGTCTGCCTGTCTGTCTGTCTAGCCGCCTTTAGCATTTAGCTCTCCAGTCTTGATAATGCTATCGATACTAAAACTGGTAACGCATGACATGACAGCATGACGAGCATACTTCTCTAGCCATAACGTGAAAATCATGGCATATATGTCATAAATGTCATTATCTAGATTTCAAAGTCTTGCTGCTCTTGTGGAGGTTTCGGGTTTCGTTCACAAAAGCTTGTATTGTGTGACATGACTGCATGGGAAACACAAATGACAAACCCTAGTTTGGTAATTAGGACATACATGTCATTATTCTCATATCACGACTAGTCATGACTACAGGATGCGCTCATGCAGCACTCGCGGTCGTTTTGCTAGCTTCACATACCAAATTTGGTATTATGGGACGTGAATGAATAACGAAGGTACATGGCTGGTGCAAACATGATATTATAAGATGCGTGTCATCTAAAAACATGACTATTTGGTAATGATGTGGTCACGTGGCCCTTTCGCTAGCTTCACATACACTAACTTTGGTATTACGTGACTTGAATGGATGATGAAGGTAAATATCTGGTTCAAACATGATCATAATTACATGCGTGCCATGTAAAACATGACTACATGCTGAGCACAGCGCGCTCGCAGCCGCTTGGCTAGCCCCACATATACCAAATTTAATGTCTCGTTACTTGAACAGACGACGAAGGTTAATCACACGTCAACGTGATATTCATGATAAGCGTGTCTTAGAAATGATGACTACTTGCTACGCTTATATCGTGCTTCTGGCCCTTCTGGTAATTTGAAATATACCAAATTTCGTATTACTTCACGTGAATAGGCGACGAAGGTAAAAGACACGTTCAAACATGGTAATCATCATTCGCGTGCCAAGTAACACATGGCTACATACTACGCTCATAGCGTGCTCGCGGCGGTTTTGCTAGCTTCACATGTATGAAATTTGGCATTGTGTGGCGTGAATGGGCGACGAAGGTAAATGACACGTTCAAACATGATAATCTTGATATGCATGTCATGTTAAACATGAGTACATGCTACGCTGAACCCGTGCTTATGGCTGTTTTGCTTGATCCACATCTACAAAACTTGGTATCAGTTGACATAAATAGACGACAAAGGTAAATGACACGTCTGAACATAATAATCACAATATCCATGTCATCTAAAACATAGAACATGCTACGCTCACTGTGTGCTCGCAGTTGTTTTGCTAGCTCCACATATACGAAATTTTGTATTAGGTGGCTTGAACAGACAACGAATGTAAATGACAGGTAACACATGCTAATCATGGCATGAAAGGCATGCACGGCATATTTTGCACCCATCTAGTAGCGTTGTGATAATTTTGAAAGGACATATAAACCTTCCTCATTCGCGCTTCGCATATTATCGATTCCCACATTATGACGGATCTGCCAGTTTTTAGTTGTGCAGATGTTCACTTTCAGTTTCGGTTCTCTACCGCAGTACCACGCCGAGTCCCGAAAATGCTTTTCAATACACCGTAATATCCGTTAACATAAGTTCTTATTGCAGTTTGGGCTACGTAATATTATCAACAGTACATATGTGCTCCTTTTTTTACGCCGTCACATCGAATTTACGACAGTTACAGTGAGGCGCCTCCCACTGAGGCTCATTTACCTAGCAGTGTCCAGGGTTGTTATTTTTGCAGTCACAAGTGCCGAATATCAGTCTATAAACTATAAATAAAGGATGCTATATACCCGGCGTACATTTACTCTTCCATGTTCATGCATCTATTATTATGAATCATTCAGAATACATGCCACTTGATCCTCTACACTCTGACGTTATCTGTGTTCAATTTTGGTTTGTTGCGACGTCTCTCTCTCATTCGTCATTTTTGTCGAACTCGTTGCCTCAATCAGAGTTTGCAATAAGACTATGTTCTTTACTTTCGCAATAAGAGACACGTGGCGACTTGACCAGATTGATTTGGAGATCAAATAAAATCATGGCTTGGCCTTTCCAAGCAAATGCAGCGCGTTTTCGAGTCCTGCGGTAGTTTTAAGGCTCTATTACCAGAAACTAGGAGCAAAACTGAAGTGAGAAAGCCGCTTTGAAGTTGGAATAGGTTTGTGCGCTCATTTAAGATGTCATATTAAGCAAGCATAGAAATTTTCATTTCGTGTAAAGAAGTAAAATTACTTTAGTCATTCAGAAGAAGCAGCGTACATAAATAAATTTCGCTTACCTCTTGATGTAGCATTGTTTCGCAGCGAGAGTAATTTGTATCTATATATCTATCTATCTATCTATCCTATAAAACAAATTGTATAATGTTGGTTTTGTTCAATTTAATTTAACCACATTTCAAATGTTTGAAGTTTATAGGAACAACCTGTGCGACATTTTTACGCACTGAATTATGAATGCAGACAGTTTTCGTTCGCTGACATCTTGTGAACTGTTTTGGTGTCGCGCTTGTTGATGGTATAGTAATTCAATGGAACGGTTCTCAACAATCTATGTTTCGGCGATCTCTTGTAAAATGGTGAATTTTACGAATGACCCCTAGCAGTATGAGGTAAGCAAGAGGGGGGATGACAACGTAAAGAAAACGTAGTTCTGAATAGGTGTCTTTTAGTATCGCCCCCCCCCCTCCGATAAATAGTGAAACTAAAGTGCTCCACTATTTCCATTACAGCATTCTCCCAAATAGGGCTGCGGTCTGCAGGTACATGCAACTCTTTTATAGTTATTCTTGTTCTTGAAATACGCAAGGGTGCGAAAAGTAGGTTAGTGTGCACATCTCATAGGAAACTGCAACGAAAGCTTTACAGCCGTCTTATGAAGAAAGAAAACAAGGCAAACGTGCCGAAATGCAAAATTGTTGTATGCTGAATCATACCTACTTCAGACGGAGGGCTACTATGACTTGAAATAGTGTGCCGCCAAAAAGTGATTTTTCTTTCGAGGAGGGTTTCGCGCACTACCAAAAATGACTACGAAGAGCGCCTTGAGTCCGCGGATTTGCGTTTGAGAACCACTAGAGTAATACTTCAAATTTACATGATCTGAAGAAACTTTGTCGCGGATAAATCATTTGCTGCCACTTTCAATTCTTCACATTTAGGCGCAGCTAGCAATTTTTCATACACTGATGTTATACGATATATATGTCTCTACGGAAACATGTTCATGCCAGAAATTTTTGAACGTGCAAGCAAAACAAGTTATATGCAGGCTGAATGGCGCTGGCAGGAACTCGCTCAGAAAGACGTGGTCCATTGCAGAAAATGGGGTCATCGCATTCTACACGAGGGGCACGAAGCACCCACACAAACTGTGAAAAATCCACAAACGAATTGTGAAACACCCACACAAATAGTGTTGCGAAAACATAGCTTACCTCTGTTTTTTCCGCGACCCACACACTGTGGCAAACTTTATTCTATCAATGCCAGCAACCTACATATAGAGGTATCCGTTTGGTCCGCGCTCACAAATGCAAGTCACCTAGAAGTATGACGCATGCCGACGACTAGGAATGAGTACAATATTACAAATAAATGGAGACTTCGTTCATTATTACCATGCCGAACGTAGCGTTGTCCCAGAGCAACAACAGGCCTTACGCCCACAATACTCTTCCTCGCTGTTAGTGTTTTGTTTTAGCCGGAAACGTGAGGTTCTGCCTAGATCACGAGATTTCATTCCACTGCATCTCGAAAGGCCAGGCAAAGTCATTTGCTTCAAAGAAGGGAGAAACGTGTCGGCTCTCACACATCACTCTGACATGTGCAATTTTCCACCGAAATATTGCATTAGCAATTGCAAGCACCCATTGAATATGCACCTGTCAACTGGCGATTTCAAAGACAAGAGTACCTCATGTTCGTTCACGTCTACGACACACCTGCTTATGAAGCAATTCGGCTCCTATTCTTCAATGTCTCTTTTTTATTTATTGCTACATCACTCAAAAACTTGCACAAATGGCGTGCAGACAAAATCAAGATGCTACCTTGATCCGTCCACATCCTTTGCCAGGTCCTTGTCCTCTTTGTTCAATTTTTTTATGCATTCAACAGCCTCGTTTAGTTAACGCAATTGTTGCTGTTGTTCTTCACGTTGTGAATTTGCTACTTGGTATTTGTAGTTTTCTTTACAACAGAGGTACAATGTTTACTTTCTTTAGTTCCACTTGTGCATTTATCAGATACAATTTGCGACGTGGGATGCGAAAATAAACGTTATGATACAAACGCACCTTCACTATCCCCACATCTGAGCATCACAAGGCAGAAAAAATTGACAGCATTCATAAGATCACAAAAACATGTAAATAAACAATTAAGTGAGCAATTAAATTTGCTTAATAAGAAATAAAACGTAGAAAAATATAAAATGCGCGCAGGATGGCACTCTGCATAAATACAGCAAGTACAAAGGCACAAAATGCGAAAAAATCACTGAAGTTCCGGTTTCAAGCTACTTTTCAACACAAAGATATTTTTGGCAGGGTCCACCAAGAATTTATTCACCTATTTCCCTCAAGTATAAGGCTTTGTAACATTAAAACTACCATATTGTAAAAAACAAACTTTCAAGAAAAAAACTTGCAGATCCCACCTACAATGGTAATCGATGATTTATTTATTTACAAATACTGCATTCAGGCCAAAGCAGGAGTGGGTAACAAATGTCAGAGACAAAACAGAATATAAAAATATAAGAAAATACAATACTTGGTACAAAAATAAGGAAATTTTCTACATCAGGGAAAATATAAATAATACATAGCAATAATGGCATTCATACCGAAATTCAAAAAATCTCAGCACGAATGAGGAACATTACATATTGCATATTAAAACTCAAGTGTTAGGTCATTGAGGAGACGGGCGAACGATTGTGTCGTGTCCACATTAACGACCTCCTGAGGTAATTTGTTCCATAATGAAAGAGCAGGAGGAAATAATGAGAAGAGCACGAGGAAATAATGAGAAGCACGAATGAGGAAGGGTGATAGGTCACTCTAAAATAAGCAGAACGTTAAGAGGCGGAGGTAAATTATGCCGTACATGACTTCCATGTAATGATTTCACTCATAAATCATTGCTAGCTTTTTTAAGAGATGTCGGGTTTTATCATGTAATATACCCAGGCATTGCGTAGCGTCACCTCTTAAAAGAGGTTGCTGCTGCAGTGACTACATTTAAAAGAACTTGCCTCGCAGCCGTTGGACACAAGGGTGCTGCACACTAAACGAAAATGACCTGAAATAACCTCCAAAACTGGGTAAACCATTTGTCCTCTAGCGCACTACCTCTCCTGGTTTTTTTTTTACCACCTACTATCGAGGTAAAAATTTACTCTCGTGCTAACTCAGTTTTTGAACGTAGGGAGAGTAGTAATTATTTACCCCAGTGAGGTTTTGAGCGAGTATAGAGAGAGTAAATGTTTACTGCCTTCACAAGGTTTTTGAGGTGATTTCTGGGAGTTATTTCTGGTGGTAAACAATAAAAATTGACGGGAGCATTCGCCCAGAGTCGACTAATTTATTAAATAGTAGAATTGAATGAATTTATTAAACGGCAGAATTGGTGACACATAGATTTACATACAAATACGCACACACAACAAATGCAAAATAATACACCACTCTAACAGACTGCACGCGTTGCTCAACTACACTTTGACAATCCGGTATATACAGGCACGACTTTTTGACCGGCTCTGTAGGACCGGTAGGAGAGCTCTTTTTATTCATTGATTAACAACAACGGTTGAAGCTGCAAGCGTAAACTTAAGGTGGGCTGCAGGGAACTAAATGTCACACCAACCTTTTATTATAAATCTACCCAATCTCACCTTTTTGAGTATCCAATAATTACTTGGCACAACGGGCTCATGGCCCCACGCGTGTTAGCACTGCTGATCCACAAGTCCATAAAATATACATAAGTACGCACAAACCATGGTGGCTCAATGATTTTCATTGAGCGACGGTGCACAAATACAGTAGCAGCACGTATTCATCACAACAGGCGTAGAGGAGCGGTGCACGCCTGCACACAAGCTTCTTATCGACGGCGTACTAGGCCTTTTCGAGGAGCAGGCTATCCGATGAAACACAGCCGGCGATCACAGAACACATATCCTGTGCGAATTTCGTCGTCATTTCAAACACAAATGAACACGTGACCGCTATCTTACTGGGACGGGGCGGTGTATGCATACTTCCAACGAAAGACCACCACCCGGGTTTTCATCGTGCTCACCGGCAGCCGCTTGCTGGTTCCGTCTGCCTCGTATCGGCTTCGCGCTACATGTTTGAGAACAGTTGGTGCATGAGGTGGGCAATTCGGGCAGCACATTACTCACGCAGACATCGCCTACTGTGGAACAAAATATATGCGATGTCTCTTTCACCTGCACCGGGGACACACTCCCACTGGTCACTGGCGGTCGCGGCTCGGTGCCGACGACAGAGAAGCATTTCGCTTATTGCTTCTCCAGTAGGCAAGCATGGACGATGACACCAGATTGATTTTGTTACCACTGGCAGATATTCGCGATTCGGCTCGGAAGCGAGATATCCGCGACGTGCAGGTTCGGAGGCGCTTGGAAGCGCACTGTCGTTTGACGATGTAGGAAACACGTGAGATCAATCAGCCCAACCAGACACACAGATACCGAGCTTCTTGCACCGTCTGTCTCCAAGGCACCACCGCCGAGCAAAAGCCAACAATTTGCGAAAACATGCAGGACAACTTTCCACAGCAGGTTTTCTTTCTTTTTTTTTCTTTTGAGATCCCCATGTCATTTTTTTTTCTTTTTCGTTCACAGAATGCTGTTCTCGCTTGTTGTGCTTATGCTGCCCCCAGTTCCAGTGAAAGTGCGCTGACTCAAGGTCAGTCCTGAGGCACGTCGATGCCAAAAAAAAAAAAAGATCTGTGGTCCTCGCGTACCTTTAGGATTCACTGAGAGCGTCGCGATGGGGCTATGGGGCAGAAGCCACCGAAGCACCTGCACCTTGCAGTCACGTGGTAATAAACTCTGAAACGCAGGTTAAAAATCACGTGATAGAAAACTCCGTACATGGTAAAACTTGATTTTGACATACATTTACTACTTGCCTGAGAGGTGGTGGTAAAACTATGTCATGTACCATCTTTTACTCCTACACGAGGTAGTAATTTTAAACGCAAGAGAGTTTTCAGAGGTGATGAGCCGCAAAAACCCCAAACTCGGATAGTTTTTGCTTACAGTGTGATGAGGCACTTGTGCTAGTGCCAAATATTTTTACATGTTTTTATTATCAAAACCTTTGTCACCCTTTTTACTATGCATATTATGCCACTGTCATGATCTTAATACTTATGTTTTTACCCACATATCACGACGAATTTTAAGGCCCCTATACAGCCACGCAACATATCATTGTCCGCATCTCTACTCATCGAAATGGCGCTCTCTGGCCAACAATTGGCTCTTGCGCCACAAAGCGCTACACATCATCATCATCATTTCATGTCATGATTATCATGTTTGGACCGTCCTTTTACCTTCGTCATCTATTACCATCACCTGATACCAACCTTGGTATATATGGAGCTAGCGACACGGCCATGAGCGTGCTATGAGCGTAGCATATTTGGACGTGTCATTTACATTCATTGTTCATTGACGTTACATAATACCAAATTGGTAAATGTGGAACTAGTGAAACGGCCGTGATAACGCTATGAGCATAGCATGTAGTCATGTTCAACATGAAGCGCATACTATGATTGTCAGGTGTGGACGTGTCATTTACTTTTCGTCTATTAACTTCCCGTCATACCAAATTTGGTACACGTGGACCTGGCGCAACGACAGCGAGCACGTCATTAAGGGACCAATATAATCCGACGCAATGTTGACGCATACGCAGGCTGGGCGCAGCGACGCCACGCTAGCAAAACGGGAGCAGTCTATAGTGTGGCGCCAGGTGCGACCGGCGCGACCAGCGTCCGACGGCGCGGCCCAGTGGCAACCGGCGCTACTTAGCTCCGAGTGTGCCTCTTTTCGTGACGGAGGCAAGCCGTGTACGCTCAAACGCGCATGCGTCAAAGCAACGCAACGCCGCACACGCCTGCGAGTATAAGCAATGCAGATTCACAATGAAGGTCATTGAGCAGATCCACTGATCTCTACTAGGGGGATATAGGAGCCTGGCGTGAAGCAAATCAACGAACGCAGGCGCGCAAGTCAAAGTGTAATGGTGCCTTGAGGGGGGTGGGTAATAATGTTCTTACATGACACGCATCTCAAGATTATCATGTTTGCAACAGCCACATACCTTCGTATATCATTCACGTGACGTAATACGAAATTTTGGCATATGTGATGGTAGCGAAACGGCCGTGAGCGCATCATGAGTGTGGGACGTAGTCATGTTGTTACATGACACGCATGTCGTGATTATTATGTTTTGACGTGTCATTTATCTATTTCGTCCATTCGCGTCACGCAATACCAAATTTGGTACAGGTGAAGCTAGCGAAACGGCCGTGAGCGCATCATGACCGTATCATGCATTTATGTTGCTACATGACGCGCATCTCATGATTATCAGGTTTGCAACAGTCACATACCTTCGTCATCCATTCACGTCCTTCACACCAAATTTGGTTAATAAAGCTAGCGAAACGACCGCGAGCACATCATGACCGTAGCATGCAGTCATGTTGTTACATCACACGCATATCATGATTTTCATGTTAGGGTTTGTAGCTTGTATTTGTCATGCAGTAATGTCAAACCATATCGCTTTTGCAACGTGACATGCAAATGAAACCACCGCAAAAACAGCAAAATCATGAAACGTAAATCTTGACATTCATGACATAGATGTCATAAGTTTACTCTTATGGCTAGTCAAGTAAGTTCGTCATACAGTCATGTTATGTCATACCAAGTTTGGTATTGATACCATGATACCAAACAACGACACCTTACGTGGAATTTACATGTTGATATTCTATACTCTAAGATGTCATCGGCCATTGGTGTCCTTGCACGTATGCGATCTCTTCTTCCCACTAAGGTCAAAATTATGATATACAATGCACTGGTATCATCTTTGTTACAGAACTGTAGCTTAGTGTGGGGCACAACCGGTGTGACAAATTTGCGCAAGTTGCACTTACTACAGAAAAGGGCCGTACGGCATATTGCGGCTGAACACTATCTGTCCTCTACAAAACTTTTTTTTTCTAAAGTATGATATTCTTCCAGTTTTCTTTTTGTACAACTACAGGCTGATGTTATGCTATAAAGAGTTTGTCAAACATTGTACCAATACCACAATACATCTCGCTGAACTTAGCGTAAACACATGTGTTCGACTCACCAGACACAAAGAAGTTTGAACTGTACCCACCCCAAGAACTTTTTATGACAAACAATCATTGTCCTACAGACTACCTTCTTTGTTAAACTTTTTAAACTGCGAAGATTTTGATCCTTCCTTTAAACAAAACTATCAGATGAAACACTTTGCCTAACTGATACGTTATCCTCAATGATACATCTCTCAGAATTTATGCCCATTCTTTCCTTTTGATTATTACTTTTCATGTTCATGCCACATCATGACCATACACTTGAACTACTCTCTTTTATCTTAGCACTATTTTCATAAACTTTTTGTATTACTTTTTTGGGATGTTATACCTGTATGTTTATTTCATATTTGTTGTACATGATTTACTGCCATTCCTGCTGCTTTGTCAACTTGTGAACGGAGTCAGGACCTCGTCAAGCTCTTGAGCTTTTAGTCCTGTATTCCACCTTATCTAAAGGAAATAAAATGATTGATTGATTGATTTATTATAAAAATGGCCAGGAGAGCTAAAAGTCGCAAGCGGCTAGATAGATAGATAGATAGATAGATAGATAGATAGATAGATAGATAGATAGATAGATAGATAGATAGATAGGCTCAAAGTCACCGAAGTTTGACGAGAAATGCTTCGCATTTAAAGGGCGCAGCGTAGGCCACGGTTTGAAAGAGCAAATCGCGAGCCGGCGCTACTTTCTGCGTACAATCAACGTTATGAGATTCATGCACTACGAAAGCCCTGATGAATGCTATACGCACGTAAAACAAGGCGAATTCGAACTGCAAAGGTTTTCCTATCCATCGTGGCTGCAGAATATTTCACGGGCTATAATGAAAAACGTGATTTGCCACATACTTTCACTAATCAAGTTTATCGCGTCAGGCACGGTCCGGTATATTCACTGATGCACGAAACACACAAAGTGGCTTGTGTTCGTTTCTTGCTAACGCGTTATTACTAAGGCTCCGTCGCCACCGAACAAGGGGACGCTGGAGGCGCCTGTCTACTGATCATCTTTGACAGGACGCTCCTGAATTCTGCTCGGCGGCACGACAGCCTATGAACATTGCGAATACTTGCAGGCGCACTGCGCTGCGTTGCTTTGACGCATGTGCGTTTACATATACAATTGGTGGTATTTCCGGACGTGAATAGACGACGAAGGTAAATGACACATCCAAACTTGATAATCTTGACATAGAAGTCATATACGACGTAATTTACCTCCGTCTCGTAACGTTGTACTGATTTTAAAGTGTCATATCAACCTTCCTCATTCGTGCTTCACATATCATCGACTCACACTGTGCGTGGAATCTGCCAAGTTTTATTGCTGTCAAAATTCTTCTGTGAGTATTATATTGTTTTCCTCAAACGCTCTTGTATCGCCATATAATTCGTGTGTTTTCACGAGTTGTCATATGTTCTCCAGTGTCCCCGACCCTTCTTATGCTGACTTTAGTGAAAATTGTGACGACTGTTATACGCGATAAAATGTGATAGAGTGTTCTTCCTGATATAGGCTAAGTCGACCACTACCCCACAGGGGCATCTTCGTAAGCAGGCGTTTAGTGTGTAGCGACACCATGGACCCGAGCTAACGGGGGAGGTTTCGATCCCCTCCCACGCCTAGCAGTGCGTGGCTTTGCCGTGCGCGGGGAAAAAGTTATTCTGGGGGCTGAGCCAATGCTGGGTGAAAGGACCTTTAAGACCCCCCGGAAGAGGCAACACACACCTTTGGCCCAGGCTTCACGTAGACGGCACGCCTGGGCTGACCCACCCAGGGGAAATCGGCAGTCGCCTATTCCTATCTCTCTCCCCTTACAACTTCATCTGTATCTCTCACTTTTTATCTGTCCTGTCTACTTCTTTCTTCTGTTTACTTCTGGTTCTTCCTGGCGGCAAGGAATAACCTCGTGTGTTCACCCACCTTGGGATGCATCGTATCAGGATATAGTGGCGGTGTACAGCTGGCGTGTGCAAGCCATTTTTTCGTGTCTCGCAGCGTTCCCTTTTTGAGATCGGTGGTGGGTGGCTGCCACTGCTACCACAAACAATCCATTTTTTATGCCAAAAAACTTTTAGCCCTCCATTAATCGTTCCCTGAAGAGGGTGCATCCCCGAAGCAAACATTCAATCTTTTCAACTCAACAAGGACAACTTCCCGCGTTACCATGTATTTCACAGTGACACACCTACAAAGCCAGCCAGAAAGTTGTCCCCGTTTCTAGTTTCAAGGTGCCTGATAAACACACTTGGAACAGGTTGCAAAGCCACTAAAATGGCCAGTAGAGATCTCCTTATTGATATCCGGGACAAAGAACAACATGAAAGATTATCCAACTTAAAGACATTTGGTGATGTCCCCATTACTGTACCGGCACAACGTTCAATGAACACTGTCCGAGGAGTTGTATCAGAGGATAATCTAGCTGACTTGACAGAGGCAGAACTTCTTGACGGATGGGAAGATGAGAATGTAGCAAATATCAAGAGAATTATTATGAATCGAGATGGCAAAGATGCCGCAACTAAACGAATCATAATTAAGTTTGGCTCAAGCGTTCTTCCAGAGACGCTTGTAACAGAGTACACAAAGATTCGCATTCGCCCAAACATTCCAAACCCTCGCCTTTGTTTCCTATGTAAGAAATATGGACACGGCTCACGAAGCAGTCGTGGTCGGTAAACCTGTGCCCAATGTGGAGTTTCTGGCCACAAGTCCGATACCTGCAAAGAACCAGCTCATTTTGTGAACTGTGACGAAAATCATGCTGCCTATTCATGGTCCTGTGTAATCTAAAAAAAAGGAAAAGAGATTGTCAAGTTGAAGGTGAGGTAGAATATCTCGTTTGAAGAAGCAGAAGAGGTTCGCCAATTTATGACCCAATCTACGCTGACGCGGCGCGTAAGGGAGCAGCGTCGCACCAGTCCTCGCCGCTCCTTCAGCCAGCGCATTGCGAGCCATGGACTGTGGCACCGGCCGCCAAGGCGGCAGTAGTTCAGCCTACTCCATCTTCTCACGAACAGAGATCGTAGACCCCAGAGTCCTCAGGTCTCGAGGCTTCACTTAACCAGGCGAGGCCCAAAATTTGAACTACCAGCTCGCACGTGTGGGCATCCAGTGCCTCCGAGGAGGCTATGGATACGTCGGTACTCTTGTCCGAAAAAGTGGCGTGGCTCCTTAAAGTGCGTCAAGAAAACATAGAAGCAAATAACAGGGCCTGGTGACGGCCCTGTTACTTGAATTCAAACTTCTTGCCTAAACAGCCACTCGCTCTTCGTACCCACAGCACTACTTTACTTTTACCGTGAACACTCAAAGTATACAAATAGAACGTCAGGGGCCTTCTCAGAAACCTTGATGATGTCCAAGAACTTTGAAACGAACACTCACCAAAAGTGCTGTGTGTACAAAGAACACACTCAAATCCAAAACACACAAACCTTCTACGTAAATACGCAATTTTTCGAAAGACGCGTGATAATGCTGTGACATCATCCGGGGGTGTTGCCAATATAGTGAATCAAGGAATTTCATGCGCACACTGTCAACTCCGTTCACCTCTTGAGGCAGTGGCTGTTCGAGCTGTGCTTTTCAACAAACTGATCACAATTTATACTCTTTACGTGCCTCCGAGCTATTGCCTACAATTCATAACTTCCAGCTCTTAATAGACAAACTTCCGGAGCTTTATGTTCTCCTTGGAGGCTTGAATGCGCATAGTGGGCTATGGGGTGATTCTCGTTGCATCGCGTGTGGTCGACTGATTAAACAGTTCTTCTCTCGCCCAGCGCGTGCCTTCTGAATTGAAAAGAACAAACCTCTTATAATCTCGCTAATAATACCTGCTCCTCCATAGACCTAAGCATGGTGTCTTCATCGCTTGTGCCTCCTTTTCAGCGAAAAGTCTTCAGTAATCCCTACGGAAGTCGCTACTTTCTCTTAGTTTTGAGCACAACTATGGCAACTGAGTGTCCACCACAGGCTCTCAAATGGCTCATAAACAAAGCCGACTGGGAACACTTTTATACCAACGCTCGTTTATGTTGGAATGATGCATGTACTTTGAGCACTGGTGCTGCTGTCAACCACTTCACAGCGTTATTGATTGATGCTGCAATGATATGCATCCCACCAATAAATGGACACCCTGAAAAACGACGAGTGCCATGGTGGAACTCTGAATGCCGAAACGCGCACAAACAGCAAAACAAAGCATTGAGGCTGTCACAGAACGAGCGCTGAAAATGGGCGCGCCGCCAAATTCTTGCGATAACGGGCGGGAGAAACACCGCGAGGTCAAAAGAAAAAAAAAGAAAACGAACATCCAAGGCTCCCCGGGCGCGCGCTCTCCCCTCGGAAGCGTGGCTTCGGCGACGAATCTCCTCACCCCACATCGGCGGCCCAGCAAGCCCGCGATATTTCTAGAACGAAGGAAACGTGGCCACGCCGAGTTGAGTCATCCAACGCGAAGGGCAGTCGAACCGTCTAGCGCCTCTCCCCAGCCTTCGCTGCGTATCGCGCCTACGAAATGACGAGAACTTTCTGGAAGGTGGCGCGGAAGGTATTTAATTGAGCAGCCGAGACGAGAAAGCAGGAGAAGACGGAAGTTGGCGCCAGAGCGCGTAGGGATTCCGCCGTGTAGTCGGCGAAGGTTTTGGTCCGTAGGGACGAAGCCGGAGATGAAGAGGATTTCCACCTGAGGGGTGAAGGCTCGAGCTACAGGCAAGAGCGTGTGCTTACCGCTATCGAGCGAAGACGCGTGGCAACAGCTGCGGGTGTGAAGCCGACGTGTTCCGGCGAAGAAGTTGAAGTTTGAAGAGTGGCCAATTGAAGACGCGAGGTTTCCTGGAAGAGAAACTTCGGGACAGCGGAACGGCAACAACGCTGGACTTTGAGTGAGTGATTCTCGGAAGAGTATCATTCAGACTTTTGTTCCAAGGACTTTGGACTGAATAGGTTTTCTATCTCTTTAGTCTTTAAGGGTCTTGGTTGTTCAATGCATACGACTGCATTGTAGTGTGTACTGTTGTCTGTGTCCGTTGTTCGAGTGTGGCTAATTGTACTGTGTAGTGTGTTGATTGATTGGTGACATATTGTACTCAGCTATTGTGGAGTGAACATATTGGTGCATTGTCTTTCTGATCTGCCATTATTGAGAATATAATCTTGTTTGTTTATCAACTCTCGGCTCTGACTTGTTCTTTGGGCCACAGCCGGCGTCTGCTGGCGCGCCAATAAGGACCACTTCCACATTGTCCACGCTTTCGTGGTGCGGTTCGGGGGGCCGATACTTCGGCTCTTAGAATTAGCCCGGCGATCGCCTCCCTAATTAATGGGACCGTTGTGACAATTAATCTGGCGTCCGCGACAGGACCTTTTGATGCACAGTGTGTCCAAAGTAGTGAGAAAGCCTCGAGTGTTTGATAGTGCTATCGGAACGATTTTGTGTGTTGCTCTGTGTTCTCGTTAACGAGTGCAGGGGAGTGTTCCGATAGACTGATCTAGGCAGATACTTTTTGCACGCGGCAAAGTTTTATTTGCGAGACACAATGGATCTCGAAAAGTTAGTTGCTCTTGGTGAGAAGATGGGTCTTTCTGGCGCCGAACTACGGAAGTGGGTAAGCCAGAAGGAGAAAGAGGCGGTGGAGAGAGAGAGGTTGGCAGCTGAGAGAGCCAAGGAAGAAAAAGCAGCTGAGTTGGAACGAGAGGTTGGCAGCTGAGAGGGCCAAGGAAGAAAAGGCAGCTGAGTTGGAGAGAGAAAGGCTGGCCGCTGAAAGGGCGAAGGAAGAAAGAGAGCAACAATTGAAGTTGGAGTTGGAGAGAGAAAAGCTGGCAGCTGAAAGGGCGAAAGAAGAAAGAGAGGCAAAGGAGTGACAGCTGAAAGAAGAAAGAGAGCAGCAGTTGAAGCTGGAGCTGGAGAGAGAAAAGCTGGCCGCTGAGAGGGCGAGAGAAGAAAGAGAGGCAAAGGAGCGACAGCTGAAAGAAGAAAGAGAGGATAGGGAATGGCAGCGGCAGCACGAGATGGAACTCGAGTGGCTCCGTTTGCAACAGCGAAGTGACTCTCCCGTCCAAGCTAGAGTTGAAAGCAGCGAACGGGAAGATCACGGCTTCCGCTTGAACCCAAGCAAGCTGCTCGTAGCGTTTGATGAAAGGAAGGACGACCTAGACGCGTACCTCCAAAGATTTGAGACGATTGCGAGGAGCCAGAATTGGCCGGAACATCAATGGGCAACTGCTTTGAGTACTTGCTTGAGTGGTGAAGCGCTCAGTGTGTACGGTAGGCTGACGCCGACCGATGCAGCCAACTACGCAAAGGTGAAAGCTGTTTTACTGAAGCGATTTAGATTTACTGTAGAAGGTTTCCGGGACAGATTTCGGACAGGAAAGCCAGCTGATGGTGAGACGGCTACGCAGTATGCCGCCCGACTTTGCCATTATTTCGACAGATGGATTGAACTTTCAGGAACAGCGCAGGAGTACGATGAGCTTAGAGAGCTGCTAATTAGAGAACAATTTCTTACTAGTTGCCACCCAAGCCTGCCACTGTACTTAAAAGAGAGGAAGGATGACTCACTTGAAGACATGCTTGAATTGGCTGATCAATTCTTGGAAGCGCAAGGTGGCACTAATTTGGCCAAGGTCAAGAAGGATTGTCCCGATGATTCGAAGAAATTGGCTCCCGAAGAAAAGAAGCGTGCACCAGAGAGCATTCCGCGATGTTTTCTGTGTAACCGAGTGGGTCATCGCGCGAAAAACTGTCGAACGATCTTTACGAACCCTACGGTAGTAAAATGTTTTAAGTATGGTCAGACTGGGCACAAAGCAGATGTATGTCGAAACGGAGCGAGTCAAACTCACCAGGTATCCTGTGTGCAAGCAGCACCGAAATCCGATAATAATGCCGTCACCGACGGATTCGTAGAATTGAAAAATGGGGAGAAAATTCTTATTGTTGGTGCTGTAATGTCAAAACAGTCGACCGGTGTTACGAAGCGAATGCCAACACTGCCTGGAATGGTTGCGGGCAAGAAGATTACGGTTCTAAGAGACACCGGTAGCTCCACGGTTATCGTGCGGAGAAATTTGGTACAGAAAGTGAGTTGACAGGCAGAACAAAACCGGTTTGCCTAATTGACCTTACGGTTCGGATGCTTCCCGAAGCAGAAATTGAGGTTGAAACCCCGTACTTCAGCGGGAAGGTTACTGCTTTATGCATGACGACCCCCCTGTATGACCTTGTCATCGGAAACATCGACGGGGCGCGAGGGCCAAGTGATCCAGAATGTTTGGGAGAAGACCCGAAGATAGAGCCCTCACCAACACAGCGGCCGCGAGATACAGTGGAGGAGCATCCCGTGACGGATCTCACTAGAGCCCAAGGTGAAGCTGCGGCGCAAGAGACAGCGAAGGAGAAGACGATCGTGTCGAATAAGTTCACGGCCCGAGCAACCGGACTTACGTCGGCACGACCTCAACCGGCCGACAGTGTAAAGGAGACGGAGTTGGCCAGCCGGGCAAAATGTAGAGGCATGATCAAGCGGGTAAATAAACAGACAGGACCCGTCGAATGTAATGACGCGTTAACCGTGTCGGAAGAGACAACGATGGCTGAGACGACGCCTCAGATATCGTCGTTGGAAAGGGCTCGCCGAAAAAGAACGTGGAAACACAAGAAGTGATCGAGCGAGCACCGCAAAAAGGGGCGCAAGCGCTGCTCGAAGTACTCAGGATAAGTGCTGAGGTCGAATCAGAATGTGTTGGGCAGTGCTGAGTGCCATATGTTGTGTTAATGTTGTGTTATCTTGTGTCACAAGTGTCGAAGTGTTGTGCTGTGATGTGATGTATAGTATTGGACCATTGTTGTAATGAGAGAATTTTGTACATTTGTATTATTGAGAATGTGTGGTGCAGTGTTGTACTCATGTGCTTGTGGTTGTGTTTTCACGTGTTGTGTAATTGAATTACAATGTACAATTGTATTAAGTGATCTATTGTGAATGTAAAGTGTCATGAGCGACGGATGGTGTTACAGTCTGTGAGAGTGTGTGGTGACTGTTCAAGCTCGTTTGTGTGGTTTTGAATATTATGAGGTAATATTCTTAAAGTGGGGGGCAGTGTCACAGAACGAGCGCTAAAAATGGGCGCGCCGCCAAATTCTTGCGATAACGGGCGGGAGAAACACCGCGAGGTCAAAAGAAAAAAAAAAGAAAACGAACATCCAAGGCTCCCTGGGCGCGCGCTCTCCCCTCGGAAGCGTGGCTTCGCCGACGAGCCTCCTCACCCCACATCGGCGGCCCAGCAAGCCCGCGATATTTCTAGAACGAAGGAGGCGTGGCCACGCCGAGTTGAGTCATCCGACGCGGAGGGCAGTCGAACCGTCTCGCGCCTCTCCCCAGCCTTCGCTGCGTATCGCGCCGACGAAATGACGAGAACTTTTTGGAAGGTGGCGTGGAAGGTATTTAATCGAGCAGCCGAGACGAGAAAGCAGGAGAAGACGGAAGTTGGCGCCAGAGCGCGTAGGGATTCCGCCGTGTAGTCGGCGAAGGTTTCGGTCCGTAGGGACGAAGCCGGAGATGAAGAGGATTTCCACCTGAGGGGTGAAGGCTCGAGCTACAGGCAAGAGCGTGTGTTTCCCGCTATCGAGCGAAGACGCGTGGCAACAGCTGCGGGTGTGAAGCCGACGTGTTCCGGCGAAGAAGTTGAAGGTTGAAGAGTGGCCAATTGAAGACGCGAGGTTTCCTGGAAGAGAAACTTCGGGACAGCGGAACGGCAACAACGCTGGACTTTGAGTGAGTGATTCTCCGAAGACTATCATTCAGACTTTGGTTCCAAGGACTTTGGACTGAATAGGTTTTCTATCTCTTTAGTCTTTAAGGGTTTTGGTTGTTCAATGCATGCGACTGCATTGTAGTGTGTACTGTTGTCTGTGTCCGTTGTTCGAGTGTGGCTAATTGTACTGTGTAGTGTGTTGATTGATTGGTGACATATTGTACTCAGCTATTGTGGAGTGAACATATTGGTGCATTGTCTTTCTGATCTGCCATTATAGAGAATATAATCTTGTTTGTTTATCAACTCTCGGCTCTGACTTGTTCTTTGGGCCACAGCCGGCGTCTGCTGGCGCGCCAATAAGGACCACTCCTAAATTGTCCACGCTTTCGTGGTGCGGTTCGGGGGGCCGATACTTCGGCTCTTAGAATTAGCCCGGCAATCGCCTCCCTAATTAATGGGACCGGTGTGACAGAGGCTGCTTCAGAACTCATTGACAGCTGAACACCTTGTTAGTTTTAGGAAAATGAAGTCTCAAGGCAGGAGAACGCCTCAGCAGGCGAGAAGAAAAAGCTGGCAGAAGTTTTTGTCAGGGATCAATTCATATAGACAGGAGGCTAAAGTCTGGAACATGGTTAGTAGAGTAACAGGAACACAAGTACACTCACTCCCACTCGTAAACACACAGGTTGGCACCTTGGAAGATCAGGCGAACTTCTTTGGTGCACACTTCGAACGGATGTCCAGTTCGTCTCACTATACTGATGCTTTCGAAAAAAAAAAACAGAACAAATATAGAAAAGCAGGAACTCGAACACGAATGTACTAGATACGAGGCATATATCCAAGCTTTCAGCTTAGTTGAGCTTCAAACATTACTAAACTCCTGCAGTAATTCTACCCCAGGTTCTGACTGAGTGGTGTAATAAATGTTAAAAAACCTATCAATTGAAACACAAAAAACTTACTTTGCTTGTATAATGCTATCTGGTTCTCTAGCGCTCTTCCTACTTCCTGTAAAGAGGCTATCGTTATTCCCATTTCAAAACACGGCAAGGACCCTTCTCTGGTTTCGAGTTACAGGCCTATTGCACTTACAAGCTGCTTGTGCAAACTCTTCAAAAAATGATAAACTGCCGACTTGCATATCTCTTTGAAACGAAGAATTTACTCGACCCATTTCTGTGCAGCTTTTGAGAGGGTAGATCCACTCCCGACCACCTTGTTCGTATTAAGACACAGATCAGAGACGCTTGCGTCCACAAACAGTACGTCCTTTCAGTGTTCCTTGATATTGAAAAGGCCTATGATACAACATGGTGCTTTGGAATATTGAGAAACCTGTCCGACCTTTGACTGTGTGGCAGAATGTTTACCGTAAAGGAAAGTTACTTGTCCAACTGGACATTCCATGTTCGAGTGGGCAGCTTTCTTTTCAAACATTTCTCCAAGAAACAGGCGTGCCACAAGTGGTGCACTGAGTTGCACACTTTTTATTATCAAAATGAATTCTATGCGCTTGTCCATTTCTTGCAAAGTGTGTTATTGTACATATGTCGATGACGTCCAGCTTGGTTTTAAAACTTGTAATTTGGCCATGAGTGAGCGGCAGGTTCAGCTTGGTTTAAACAAAGTCTCCAATGGGGCAAACGAAAATTGGTTCCGACTGAATGCACACAAAAGCACGTGTGTTTTGTTCTCCAGAAAGAGAGGCATTCATTCTCAACCCGATATTCCAATGCATAGGCAACGTATTTCCATTAATACGACACACGAATTCTTAGGCATAATCTTGAAAACCAAGCTAACCCTCATACCACACATGAAGTACTTAAAGAACAAGTGCACAAAAGCCAAGAATGTTCTAAAAGTGTTGTCACGCACTACGTGAGGAAGTGACAAGAAATGTCTAATAAATTTGTATAAAAGCCTCATGCGCACCCGCCTAGAATATGGGGCCATAGCATATCAATCTGCGACACCTACTTCCCTTAAAATGCTTGACCCTGTTCATCATCAAGGCATCCGCCTCTCTACGGGTGCTTTTCGCACTAGCCCCAGTGGAAAGCCTGTACGTAGAATCGAACGAATGGTCGCTCCACCTACAGAGATGTTACATATTTTTTTTAAATACTGTCTTATAGTTGACGCAGACAAGGAACATTCTTCTCATTCCAGAATTAATGATATGTCAAGCCTTGCTGTGTTTAAGAAACGGCCTTCCATGAGACAGCTCTACTCACTGCGTGTGAGAGGCCTATCGAAAAAAACCGGTATGCCCCTTGAACACCGTTTGATGGCTTTCGCACTATGCCTGCCACCATGGCAGTGGGAAGCGATAGATTGCGACGTGTCTTTATTGGAGGTTACGAAGCAAGCACCAATTGCACATATTCCAACATGTTTCCTAAAACGAAAACACAAATAAACATGTAATGAGTTCTTTACGGTGCTTGAAAGTCCAACACTTCTGTCACGTACGCAGCCGTTGGCCCATCCTTTTTGAAAGCCGGCGTTCTGCCCTCTGATACAAGCATTTTCACCAGCGAAGCTTATGCGATACTTTCGGCCATGAAACACACTAAACAAATAAAACTACAAAAGGCAATAATATATATATATATATATATATATTAAGCGTAGAAAGACCTCTGAAATATCTTAAAAAGCACAAGAACCCTGTCCTTGTCTTGCTTTTTTCGCTTTTATGAACAGTGTACTCATCCAAGCACCATGTTGTAGTTTGCTAGGTGCCAGGACACCGCGAAATACAAGGCAACGTTCTGGTGGACTAGCTAGCTGAATCCGCCAACAAAACCGCTACCAATACATCCATACCAATTCCTGCATTCGACTAGAAACTTTTACTGAAACGAAAGCTCAGGAATTATTGGCAGAGTGCAAGGGATACACACACAGATAATAAATTGCACGTCATCAAACCGCAACTTGGTCATTGGCCGCCAGTATCAAAATCACGCCACGCAGAAGTAATACTTAAGAGGTTAAGAACAGGACGTACATACACTACACATTCATTCCTTTTGTCTAATGGCGATTCAACGTTTTGTGATAGATGTGGAGAAGCATTCACCGTACTTCACATTTTAGTCCAGTACAAACAATTAGACACGCTGAGAAGACAACACTTTTCATTACCCTACCGACAACAGATTCCACTTCATCCTGCAATGTTTAACGATAGGAAAGCTCTTTTCACACGTAAATCGTTGTCGGCTTTTCTGAGAAAACTCCGTGCCTTTCATGTGATATACCCCGGCATTCCGTAGCACGACCTCTCCAGAGAGGTCTCCGCAGCGGTGGCTACACTGAAGAAAGCGCTTGCCTCACGGTCCTTCGACTCAAGGGTGTCAACGATCGAGGCATTTGTGCTAATGCCATATACGTTCACTATGGTTTTGATTATCACAAACTTTCGTCATCCATTAACACCACACACTTTCCACGGTATTGTCATGATTTTATTACTTATATGTTTTACCTAGCTTAGCACGAAGAATTTTAAGGCCCTTATACAGCCCCTTATCGCAGTGATTGTCGACATCCCTTGTCTCATGAAGTGGTGCTCTTTGGTCATCAAATGGCCCTTGCGCCACAAAGCACCAAACATCACCACCATCATCATCATTAGGTCGGCTACTATTTGTTACGGGAATAGGAACTGCAAAACATTTTGAAGGTATTTAGCATTTCTTTTAGTGAAAGGTGTTCTCAAACACAATATCCTTTAATTATTCAGGAATGCGTCATAAAAAGACGAGATCACTTGCGATAAATGGTAGTACCACAACCCCAAGGTTGAAATTGTTAAAAGCCCCCCAGAAAAAAAGAAAACGATACCGACGTGACACTGAAGCCCTGCCACATGTTATCAGCGTTCATTCTCTTGAGTTAACGATGTTTATAAGACCATTGTCCCTCAGAATCTGTTAACTGATTCTGATTGAATTATGTGCACATTTCTGGAGAGCTGCTTTCATTTGATGACCATGTGTGTCGTGCGCCCTCTCTCAATTTGACTGCTAAACACTGTTCGTTTGTTCACTGATTCATTTCATAACTATTCGTTCCTTAATTGAGCCACTTTGTTATCGCAATCACAAAGAATCGTTTATCGCACTCTGATTTATTCAGCAAATCAAGGGTTTGCTTCTATGCTGCTGAATGCTTCATCATTTCGAGTGAAGTTATGCTCGAAACACTTCTCTGGATGTGTTAATCTAGTGCTCTCACGAAGTGAGGTATGTTACGGAGCAGACTACCCTGACCTGTACGTGGCAAGGGTATAAGAAACCTCTTTTTCTATTTTTCGTATTCTTCTCCAATATTCTTGCACTTCAGGCAACGTTTGAACAGAACAATTAAAGGAGACCTATAATAGACAGTGCGTGTAAAAAAACCACAACTTTGAAATAACAAAACTAGTGAGATGCAAGCGTTACTTCACCTGATACGGCCCTTGTGCAACCACCTTTGGCAAAACACCTCCGGGCTCTTTTCTGACGCGTGATCAGCCCCCTCGTATTACAGGCCTTGAAAAATCAGTACCGAACCTGAGCAGCAGCAAAAATGGTGCGCCAGCAAATAGCACTTGGAAGTCTTGCTAACAAAAAATTTAACTGAAGTAAGAGGCAACACCACCAAATCTACATCGTCCCAGTTTTAATAGATAGCCCCAATTCAGAACCTCGCTTCTATCGGCCTCCAAAAAGAGCAAGAGATGCTCTCAGATGTAAGGTTTGGCTCGGCACGTTGACATGAATCATTTATACGAATGTCGCTCTGTTTACATGGAGAGTAGTATAAAGTATGCGAATGAAATACAAAAAAGAGTAAACACGCTGGCACAAGAGGCCAGAATCAAATGACCAGATTGCGTTTCGCAGGCGCAAGACAGGATCGCTGTGCTAGGCCTCGTCAAACTTAAAGCATTAGACCGAGCGAGCAAGCACAGTTGCATGGCATCGTCTTGTTGCGAAAGTTCGCAAATTGGCTGCGTGGGCTGTCTTCAAGTTGCGAGCATTTGCGCTAAAGCCACCAGGGTCGTTTCTGCATGGGGCAGATTAGAAAACCCGGGGTTTCATCGTGCCACGTCCCTTTTGTATCCAACTCGAATTGGGGAAAGATTCCCTTTTTCTCTCGACCGTCCTTCTTCGGTACAGCTGGAAGTTTTCACTAGGGTCGTACTTTTATAGACCTTCAGGTAAAGTCATGAAGCGGGAGTTCTCCCGGAGTTAGCGAGCTCTGGCGACGATTACGGGCCGTTGCGCAGTTCGGTGAGCGGCCATGACGGCACGGCAATTCTCCGGGGCCGCGTCATCAAAGCTATTGTTCAAAAGTGGGGTGGTAGCCGCACACCTTCTTTCCGCGGCGTGCGCTCCGAGCTTCAAAGCCTAATTGTCTGTGGGCCGTGGAAGCAGTGCTTTGTTGGGGAACGTTTTTGTCGAGATGCAGGGTGACTGACCTCGAGCATCAGCCGTCGCTGCGCTCCTTCTCCGGCAGCAGTAACGATGCGAGCATGACAGTCTCACGCTTAGGCCACCCTCGTTGCTGGGGATGAGAGCACTTCGGAATGGGCGAGGACGCTTTTGTGCGCTCTGACTTAGGCTTCCTCTTAACATCTTTCCGGCTACGGCACGTTGCCATGATGTCCTGCTTTCACTTATTTTTTTTATGTTCACCATCCACATCACCATCTTTGCACGCTTGATTTTTTAATTTTATTATGACCCACACTCAAGCTTGTTATCATCTCACTAAGTATCAGTTCTGTTTTTTTGCACATGGTCATCACTCCTTGGCAGAACACGAGTGCTCAAGACCCCGGCGTGAGAATTCTCACTTATACTTCTCTCATACACGACCTTTCTTCTGCTCTTTTTGCAAAAAAAAACCCTTCGCCGAGGAAAAATGCTCGCGAGTATAGCCCGCCATAAAAGTGGAATTCTTGTGTAATGCCATTCCCCGTAGGGGATAGCGGGAGCTGTTCCTGTTTTCCAGCTTCCCAAAAGGGCCGACGAATGAGGACAGGATGCTTGAAAAATGTCTTAGTGGAAGAATAGCTTCTTCTTGTTCTATCTCTTCGTCCTTTGAGCCTACTTGCATGAACATCTTGTGGGGTGCATTACTTGTAGCTCTTACCAATCGTTTTGTTTGTTTGCAGTTGCCAAGTGCAATTTATAATGCAGTGAAAGGCACATGCGGGATATTAGAGCGTTGTCGTCAATCCCAGGGTCGTTTTGAATGCTGTAACGGGAAGAGGCGAGCCTACCCGGGCGCAAGAGAAGAAAAAATGACATAAGAGAAACTGCATCAGAATTCGATACTACGACAAGGCGCCATTCTTGCCCCTCTTCCCTCCTTAGCATGGCGGGCTCGCTATGAACGACTCATGACACGGTGAATATACGGCGTGCCCTCAACTCCAGTGAAGTGTTCGCACGCATTTGAGTTGTTCGGTGGCCAACGTTATCTTCGTTTCTTTGGTCTGCTGCCTGTAAGGTAACATTTGTGGCTCGGAAACAACATATTTTCAAGACGGGACTTTGTAGGAACACCAAATTAGGACCACGTCCCAACCCCATCAGTGTAGTCTATATACCTCATAAATTTTGCGCAGCCGGAGTGGCTCTTTTACCATCTTTGTAAAGCTTTCAATGTGATGCTTTTTTAATTACAATCAATGAAAACTGACGCTACTTGTTTAAACCTATTATGGTATGCAACAATAATAGTAGCAACTACATCATACTTTGCCGCGCCCACATGCCATATTATTTTTGCTGCCTTAAAGTTTCATTCTCCAGTTGTTCTCTGTCATAATGTTGCGTGAGATCCTTGGCTTTGAAAAGCAATATGGCCAGAAAAGATACTTCAAAACAAAAATAATGTACACGATAATGACGTGTGTGCTATGTTCGAGCTAATTTACATGTATGCAGACTCCTTCATAAAACTGTGTGATACGAATGATTCCGCTGCAAACTGAATTCCCAATGGCTTTCTCAGGGAAAGCTCGGTCATTCTCAACATTAGCTCATGCGTCCATCACTTTCTCTCCGGCTTTTGTGAAATTCCAGTTCTACGTTCATCTATTTATTTTTCTTAACGACTTCAGTGGATGTGCTAAAGCAGCTTGATATGAAAAAAAAAATCACAGACATGAACAGGCCATCGCATTAATGACAGTTTTTAAAGGCAAGTGGTAGGAATAGTCGGTACCTAAATTCTACTTTCGATGAACAACAGTATTTTAATATAGCTAACGCTTAACATGCCAAACTGATCTGACGTGCAAGGGGCATTTTTCAAGCAATCTTGCTCCGGGACCAGGATAGAAAGTGACATCCACTAGGCCTCACTCACTGCAAAAGTGAAATGTTTCCGGTATTGTATGCGAAACACCTTAGACATTATTTTCTCAGCGTTCCTTGTTGTCATGGTGTGTCATGTAGTTACAACCCACCATGAGGCTAATTTAACGCGAGGACGTCATGCTATCAGGGCATCTTCCCGGCGCAAGGTCGACAAAACTTGTGACTGTGACGCAGGCATGACCCGAATATGACGTCTTGAAGCACTTTGGGTACTCAGCTTATAGGCGTCTCCTGTAGCCACGGTGCCATGTAGTCATGGTGCATTTTAAAGTTTATTTCAAGCGATGACGTGTTCCTGTAATAGAATATACAACACGCAAAGTAAACTAAGTATGTGACAAAATCAGGACGTTAAAATTGACCTGGCGAAGCATCTTAGTGCCTTGACCTGCCATCGTCCATTGTTGTCACGGTGTGTCCCGTAGTCACGGGCCAACATGAAAGTGCTTACACACCACAAAAATAGAGGAACTCCTTACCACAGGGCCAACAAAATAAAGAAGGCAGCGGTGAGCCCAGGAAATAGCTGATTATGTTGGTGCAGAAGAAACACAATTCCATCCCTACCTGTCGTAGGAAACTGACACCGGGAATGTAAAGAAGAAGAAGAAGAACAAGAATAAAACCTCATCCTTCACTCCTCCCTTTTTTTGCGTGTTCACGCTATCACTGGGACCACGCTTTTTACAAACATTATAACAGGAATAGTTGTGCCGATCTTCAAACGTAGCCTTCTTATATTGCTTCGATGATACACACTACTTTTTTGCAAGCAAAACGGCATTGTGAGCGGCAAATTTCATATGTTTGCATGGACGTTCTTCATTTTCAGTAATCTTTCTTCGCGTTCTGCTTGAAAAATTCAATTATGAATATTGACACTAACTTGACAAAAAAAAACACTCTGCTTCAGCATAATCTGTCTATTAAGATAGTATGTTTGTAGATAACTTCCTCGAAATAGCTTAGAACTTTATCATGCTTGCTTTAAGGTCTAATATCCGTGGAATGAAGTGAACCGGATCTTAGCCTAAATTATCGGGCAGGTACTTGGTATGCTTAAAAAACGAAGGAGTGCTTATGTATGGCTATCTACTAACTAGTTTATTATGCGTATACATATTTATTGTTATCACTGATATAAATACTAAAGCATCAGAACTTGCTGTAGCGCAAGTTCTCTTCGAGCACTCGTACAAATATTTGTGAAAAGCTTTCATTCTATAGTCTGGAAGCTTATTAGAAGAGTGTGGTATGGTTAGCCGTATTTATGACAATTACGTTCGGTGAAATTGTCACATTAAACAGTCTGTACTCCACGTTGTTGTGCGGATGAGGTGACTACGCCTGCCCGCAACGCCTGATACGAGTAAGATCGTATTGAAAGTGATGTCGCGGAGATATCTCCCAAAGTGGTCACCTGCGAATAAGGCACCTGTTTCTCAGGTTCGCCCTTTCGCCTTGGCATGCATTTGGTCTTTTTTGCTTTTTAAAACCACTTCATGCGGAATAGAATGGTAAGGCCAAAAGAGGGAAAGCTTTACACTTCTCAGCCATCAAACTTTATTTCTTTGCTTGTTGCTCTCCGAAAAGTTACACCATTTCTCACGAAAGAGATCCATGAGTAGCATGCGATGCAGCACTTGCGTAAACTTTATGTCTTACGAAGTACTCCTGGGTCCACGGGGCATGCCGGAAGGCTATCTCATATTATATGCTCACTTCGACATCTCCCTGGTCGAACTTTTAAAGCAGTTGGTTCAAGTCAAAGGTACCAACCACAACATATCCAGCGATGACTTCGTGATCTGGTGCACCAGTGGTAGTTAAAAAAAGAGAAAGTACAATGCAAGAGTTCGTAGACGGCATGAAACAGTACCTGCTACCGACCAGACTCGGGTGTTTTCCGGCCAAATACAAACTTCCACTTTATCAAAAAAAGGGGGGGGGAGGCAGACCTAAGGACTGGAGTAACCACCTCAGAGTATCAGACAGATACCCAGGGTTGACAGCACAAGAGCTGAATATGTTCACAGATACCAGTAACTGCAAAAGCACTGCATTGCGCAAACTCATTGCAAAAGCTGACAATGCTCGTCGCCTCGATAAAGAGTCACGAACCAACTCACCAACTCAGAATTCTCAAACAGACAAACTACTTCGGGTAATCAACGCCTCTGTGCTGTCATTTCCCCTAGACGGTGGCCGCGCACAACTTGCACAGGGATAAGCGGGACAAACTCAATGCCCGAACGTGCACTGGTGCTACCAGTAAGAACACACACGAAAACCTCCTTCGGCTCGGCCTACTCTAGGCCATGGAAGAGATTGCCGAGGCTGAGGAACGGGCCCAACAATCTCGGCTTTCAACCAGATCAGCTAGTAGGCGGATTCAAGAGGAGATCAGACTCGTCTCAACCAAGAACTTCCATAGCAACACCCAAATCATCGAAGAATAAGCGAGAAGCTTGTCGTCACTCCGAGTGCCCACATCGGGGCAATCGAGGGAATGGCTCCTAAGCTCGGTGAATCGGCCCACAAGGCTGCGCGTGACTCTACCGACTGCGCTACCGTCGGATCGCACCACTTTTTCTGCCGGACACAAGCACGCACCAAGCACCCACAATGAAGCAGAGGAATCACTTTACTTTGAAAGAGCAGTGTGCCCATCGCCTCAATTAAAGCTCAGAAGCCACAGGCGGTCATGCTTAGACCACTGCAATATAACTCATACCTAAATTCGTGACCCTCAATTGTAGTAAAGTGTGGGATTGGGCTAGTTGATAAAGAATAAATAAAATTCTCAGCGCAAAAACTTCCGACAACACAAGAGACGAGGACGAGCGCAAATTGCATTGTCGCAAACAGAAGACACTTGCATAGAGTCGTGAACAGAAGAAGACTGACTGCCAGGAGTTAACTGGAACCACAGCAACAAAAAGTTCTGTTCTTCACAGCCAAAACTAGTATGAGCCACAGCGGCTCTTCCTTCAAGGGTGGCATGCGTCATTACCCCCTCGCACAAGAAGCATCGTCTCGATGCTGTGCATGAAGACGAAAAACAAAAATAATAAGACGAAGAGTACTAAGAAGGAAACTGAATGGCGTAACGCAAAATAACGTAGTCGGTTGTGAGTCAGGATTTGAATAAAAAGCAGGAAAGAGGGTAATAAAAACAAGAGAACAAAAAGAATGACGCAAAGTCATCAATAAAGTCAGTCACTCCACTGTTGATTCACAACGCGAAAAGTACCATTTGAGCCTTGAAACGTGAGCGACTTCAGTTTGCGGGGGGCGGCGGGAACGTCTCAAAGTACCTTCGGAGGTAACATCGTAAGTAACGTAGTTGAGAGGTCGTACGACCTTGTAAGGGCCGAAGTAGCAGGGAACTAGCTTATCTGAACGGCCACGCTGTCGTATAGGGGTCCGCAACCAGACTTCATCACTAGGCTTGAAAATAACTTCATGGTGACGAAGATTGTTTCAGCGTTTTTCGGCAGTTCGGTGACACTGAGTATGGTGACGAGCGAGTTGACGGGGTTCCTCTGCGCGTAGCGTAAATTTGGTGGCATCCGAGGAATACATTCCTAGGTTCTCGGACAGGAGCATGGCATTGAGCATTGTCGCCACCCCACTACCATGAACCAAACGAAAAGGTGTGAAACTGGTACTTTCTCGTACAGCATTATTATACGCAAATTACGTAAGAAAGAATATCGTCTAAGTTCTTTTGATCGATGCCCACATACATTTAAAGCATGTCTGCAATTGTCCCGTTGAGTCACTCAGTGAGCTTCCTTTCTGGCTCACTGAACAAACGAAACAAACGAAACACCGTTTTTCGTAAGCTTGTTGAGGGGTTCAGCGATCTTCAAAAACGTTTTCGCAAAGTGCCTGTAGTACGCCGAGAGCCCCAGAAATTGGCGTAGGTTGCGCTTATTAGTGGGCACGGGAAAGGCGGTAACGGCGCGTATTTTCTCCGGGTCTGGGCGCATGCCAGCATGGCTCACAACATGATCAAAAAACTTCAGGGCTTCGTATTCAAAATTGCATTTCTAAAGTTTGAGAGAAAGCCCCGCTATTCTAATTGCCTGAAGGCGCTGGACGTGTTCTTCAACGTGTCTGCAAAGACCATGATGTCGTCAAATTAAACCAGACATGATTTCCCTTTGAGCCCCATGAGAATCATATCTATCAATCTTGGAAAGTAGATGGCTCTGAGCATAGACCGGAAGGCAAGACTTTATAATCGTACAGGTCCTCAGGAGTAATAAAAGCCATCTTTTCATGTTCACGCTCGTCCATTGCGATTTGCCAGTAGCCGCTACGCAAGCCCTTGGACGAAAAATACTTAGCATTGTATATACGGTCCAGTGAGTCATCTGTGTGGGGTAGCGGATAAATGTTCTTCTCAGTGACCTTGTTCAATATACCGTTATCAACGCAAAAGCGCAACACACCATCCTTATTCTTTACTAACACGACTGGCGAAGCCCAGGAACTGGTCGACGGCTGGATGACGTCGTCCTGAAGTTTCCGTCGGCCTTGGTCACGTATAGCGTCTTTTTTTTCTTTTGCGACACCCTATAAGCATGTTGTCGGGTGGGTCGCTTAGTGGTTTCCTTAATGATGTGATGCTGGGCAAGTGGCGTCTTGTGAACCTTCGACGTAGTAGCTAAGAAGTCTTGAAATAATCCGAACGCAGAAAGGTTTCTTGTTGTGCCGAAGGTAGACTCTCGTTCACGTCGAGAGTGCCCACGAAGGCCTTGTCAGGGTGGTTATTCAAGGAAAGCAAGGCTAACGTCCACAAATCTTGGGTTTCAGCAAGTTCTTCCAAATATGCAATGCCAGTGTGTCTCGTAAGGTGGCGATATTCGTCGTTGGAGCTCATGACTAGGAAATGAGCATGTATGTTGCTAGGCCGAATGATTCTTCGGGCAATGCAGATTTGTCATCAAATATGGAAAGACAAATCGGCCTATGCAGTTATTGTGTCAGACACGTCCTGTCCTAATTCGAACTTGACAAAGAGGCTGCTTCGAGGCGGGAGAGTCAGAGAATCGTCAGTAAGCGCTCTCATAGAGAATTGCGTACCATCAGTTGCAGCTCTAAAAGGATCCCTGAACGACACAAGTATTTCGCGGAGGTTGATGACTGCGCTATATTCACGAAAAAAGACCATTCTCAGGATGATTAGCCAAGAGCACAGACACAATACGAGGATAGACCCTGTAAACGTCGACGTAGAGATGCGAATGCGCGCCGTGCACATACCAGTAGGCATCACCAGATAGCCACTTGCCGTGCGCATAGGGGGCCATTGCCACGGTGTGGTAGCATTTCTCAGTTCGGATGCCAGTGCGGCGCTTATTGCGGAATATCGGCGCCGGTGTCGACGAGGGTGTTGACAGCAGAGTTGTCGACGAAGACGACGATTTTGGCAGAAACGATCTATTTGTTGTCGGGGAGCACTGAAAAACCGGATTGGGGATCATCGGGTCGTTGCGTCGAAGGAGGGTTTTTAACAGTTCGCCGGACCGTGACTTAACCCCCAGAGGTCGCCGTTCCTAGTTTCCCCTGCGCTGACTTGGTGACCAGCTGCTGAAAGGAGCAAGGAGCGGAATACCATGAGGGCAGACTGGGCGACGTAGACCGGTGAGTGGATGGTGATCTCCATTGGTAATGCCGAACAGTAGAAGGGGTTCTCTGGCCCATGAGATTGGTTTCGATTTCCCGGGGGGGGGGAGATAGGAAGGTGAGCTTGAAAACCTTGAGCCGAGAGGCAGACTCGAAGCAGTGTCCTGAAAGGGGAGCATAGCCTGGTACATTGTTCGCATAACGGGACCTGTAGCCGGTGGCGCAGGAGATTGCAATGCAACCCCATATGTCAGGACTGGGTCCTGGGGTATTGGTGGTGCGGTTGGCGCCAGTGGTGCGACTACCTGCCGGAGTTCTTGTCTGATTACATCCGTGATGTCTTGCACAGGTTGACCAGATCCCAATGACTGAAGCTGTCGGAATTCATTCCGCACGATACTTCAAATGAAGTCTGCGAGGGCCTGTCTATCGCTATCAGATACGATAGAGCATGTGATGGCCGGGATGTGGCGTTCGTATTGCGACGACCGCTGCTGCACAGTACGCTCTATGAAGGTTGCCTGAAGAGTGAACTCGGCGACAGTCATCGGAGGACTGCCAACAGTCGAGCGAAAGCTGTTTCTTTACACCACGCATCAAATGCCGTAATTTCTTTTCTTCCAGCATGGCAGGGTCCACGCGCCTGAAGAGCCAAATATTGTCCTCGGCAAACCTGGAAACGCGTTCATTCGGCCGCTCGTTCCTGCAGGATACGGCTTTCGAAGTTGCGGTAGGCGTCATGGAGCTTGTCAGCTAGACTCTTACAATGTCGTAAAGGAGCCCTCGTGGTTCTCGTACTACGTATTTGCAGAATTTTCCAAGTAGAAGTAAACCATGCGCAGCTTACGAACATCATCCGATTCGTTGATACTAGCAACTTGATCAAAGTGGTCGAGCCAGTCATCAACATCTTCTGAGAAATCTCTATGAAATGGTTTTGGTCTCTGTGGCACATGAAGAACATGAGCCAGAAGAGAACCATGGACATCGCTGGTTTGGACCACCTGGCTTATCATCGAAGCTGTCATCTTTTTGGGTGTCGATGCTATGGGACCTAAGTCAGGGAACCCACGCAGGTGGTGGCTGCTTCTTGCTCTAGGAGACGTAGCTGTCTCCAAGATGGCTGACGCAGCCGAAGTACACGTACCCGACCCCTCCACTAGTAATGTCGCCAGCAGAACAATACCGACAGCCAGGAGTTTGTATGTTTGTTTGTTTGTTTCCATGAACTGATGGCTCATACACACTCAGGGTGATTGGCCAAGAAATCGTAGTGCAGTTTTGCTGTGATAATTTTAACTATGTGTAATGAATTTGTATTATGATATGACAAATGTAAGAAAAACCGCATAAAAAGAGAGCAAACGAGAAAAAAATTAGAAAAGTCAAGTGGAGAAATTTTGAGATTTCAGGTGTTGTGATTAACACTCAGCTGTGTTTACTTAACTTTGCCATTTCAAATTTTTTAGAGGGGGGATTAATAGATATTAATTATTTGATTGAAGATCACAAAGGTATACGCTTGGTTGTCTGCATATAATCGCAAACGGTACTGAAAGCATTCCTGTGGCAATGTCTCAAAACTGAAGCACCAAAGCTTAGTGCAGTTTCCGCCTTCAATCTAACGCCTATTTTCAGAATTGGTATAACTAGTAACCTTTTTCGAAGTATAGCGTATAGGCGACAATACAAAAAAATAATGGTCTAGAGATTCCATTTCTCCGCAGACTGCGTAGAGGGGTGATGTTGTCTAACCAGCTCTGTGTAGATACAGGTTTAGGGTGGGACGACATCAAACTTTAGTAATTAAACTTCGAGCTTTTTGGACTAGCTCCAGTGGGGTTGCCATGGAAACTTGAGGTGGTTATATTCTGTCCATGTAGTTACTTTTCTATCGTATCAGTGGAGATTGCTGATTTTCGATATCTTATTGCTGTAATATAATCAACATCTGGCAGTGTGGATAAAACTGGGCCATCAAGTGCGGCTCGTGCTGAGTAGTTTGCCAATTCAATTATTCTTAATCCACAATGTCCCGGAACCCATAGTAACCTCAGGAGTCACAACTGCAGTGGTACTAATGTTTTGCATGTCCTTAAAATTCCAGTGTTCTCTGAAGCTGTCAGAGCTGCACAAACTGAAAGATAATCCGTCATTATGACTGCATTGTTTTGATTTGACGGAAGTTTTCCAAGAGCTAAACTAATTGCCACGAGCTCTGCTTCAAAAACTAGAGTAAAATCAGGCAGTGTCACTGAAAAGGACCAGCCAGGCGAATCAGAGGCAATGCCTACATCTGCGTTTGATTATTTACTCAAGCATCTGTGTTTATTATATTTTTAGTTTCTGCATGCTCCAAGTAATAAAATAATATATTATGTAAACTTTTGAGAGATTGTGTCTTGGTGTTTTGGGGGAATATATCATCATACTAAATTAAAACATGACAATTCAAGTCATTATTCTCAATTACATTTCTAATGTTCACATTTATACTTTGTAGATTCTTCTGTACAAACATCATCTGAGGTGTGTGAAACCGTGGTGAATGAGCAAGAAAGAAGGCCTCTGGGTTTGCGATAAAACATAGCGAGATCATCTTACCGGTAAGCCATAAAAATTTAAAAATGCTTTTACGGTCAAAATGCGAAATTGACAAAGTAGTGTAGGCAGGCGCGCTTCCTGGTACAGTACGTTAATAGCCACAATGTATCTGGACTTAGGAAGTCCCAGATACATTCGCAGTGCTTCTCGCTCCAACACAGAGGTTTTGTTTTATAAGCAGGGCCACTCGAGAATTGTATGCATGCGAGTTCCATGATGGGGTGCATATTTATCTTGTACAGCATTATCAAGGTGTGCCTCTGTAACCCATTTTTCCGGTTACATAGCTTGTGCGGTAAGCCTGAAGCCCACTCTGCCTTGGTAGTTATGAACTCTATGTGTGGACCCCAGTTAAGTTTGTCATTATAAATGATTCCCAAATATTTTACAGAGTCTACTTGCTGGATGGGTTCCTGTTTATATAGAAATTGAACAGAAATATATAGACATTGAACAAAATTTTAATCATGGGTACTATGATTCCATCTGGGCCAGGGGGCGCACAGGGTAAACGTTTAATCACGTTGGATACTTCAGTCTGTGTCACTTCGTCAAAGTCAGACTTTTTCGTAGACTTTGTTGTTTGGCACTACTGAAATAAATCTGCTTTCCAGACTTTTACTGATTGCCTGTAAGATAGTGGTCATTTCTTGCGCTGACAGATTATCCCAAGCTGCATGAACTGGTGATGGCAAGATTTTTTGAGCTCTCATATATCGGAGCAGTGCTTTCATATGTTTAGGCTTTGACAAGTATTCATAATGTCTTCTGTCATATTCTTGTTTAGCTTGAGCTAGCGTTCTCTTAAAGCCCGCTTCAATGAAATTATAATCGGCCCAGTTTTGCGGGGTTTCATTATGTAAGAGCTGCTTCCAAGCTGCCTCACGTCGTCGGTGCTCTCTTGTACACGCATTATTCCACGAATGGCTATATACCCTTTTTGTGGATTAAACAGTAAATTCTGCTCTTTTGTAGGATCTTTTAATGACAGCGTTTATCTTCAGTGCGTTTGTATCATCGCTCTCTTGCGATTGAAAAGCCAATTTTGACTACAAATCTTTCTTAAATTTTGTGTAATTTACAAATACTCTTACAATTGAAAAGTTGGAATTATTGGGCAATAACTATTCCTTCTTTAAATAAATAATAAATAATTCTTTAAATAAATTTTTTAAATAAATTATCCTTCTCACCAGAGAAGGATTGGCCACCCTGATGCAGTATCTGGCCACCCCCTCCCATCGGCATTCGTCAATTAACTCACGGCCCTCAGTCCCCACCAGCTACGGAGCAACTGACCACGGCGGCGGTCAGATCTGCAAAGCAGCAGAGGGAGCTAGGAATCTCTGGATACGGACAGGCCACCATTGGAACTTGAACTTAGCAACGTTTAACGTTAGAACGTTATCTAGTGAGGGAAGTCTAGCTGTTATATTCGAGGAGCTAGAAGGCATTAAATGGGATATAATAGGGCCGAGTGAGGTTAGGAGGACAGATGAGGCCTATACTGTGCTACAGAATGGGCACATCATTTGCTATCGGGGCTTGGCAGACAGAAGAGAACTGGGAGTAGGGTTCCTAATTCACAGAAACATAGCTGGCAACGTAGAGGATTACTATAGCATAATGAAAGGGTGGTAGGCATTGTAATTAAACTGAATAAAAGATACAAAATGAAGGTAGTACAGGCTTACGCGCCTACATCCAGCCATGATGACGCTTCAGTTGAAAGCTTCTATGAAGACGTGGAATCGGCAATGAGTAAGGTGAAAACACAGTATACTATAGTAATGGGCGACTTTAATGCAAAGGTAGGGAAGAAGCAGGCTGGAGACCAGGCAGTAGGAGATTATAGCATCGGCACTAGAAACGCCAGAGGAGAGCTACTAGTAGAATCCGCAGAACGCAATAATCTGCGTATTTTGAATACCTTCTACCAAAAACGAGAAAACCGCAAGTGGACATGGAGGAGCCCTAATGGCGTAAATAAGAACGAAATAGACTTTATATTGACTGCACACCCAGGAGTCGTGCAGGATGTGGAAGTAGTTGGCAAGGTAAGATGCAGTAACCATAGAATGGTACGGGCTCGAATCCGCCTAGACTTAAAGAAGGAACGACAGAAACTGATACGCAAGAAGCCAATCAATGAGCTAGCACTGAGAGGGAAAGTACAGGAATTCAGAGTGTCAATGCAGAACAGGTACTCTGCTCTTAGCGAGTAAACCAACCTTAGCGTAGATACAATGAATGATAATCTGACGAGTATCATCACGGAGTGTGCAGTGGAAATTGGAGGCAGGGTAGCTAGACAGGACACCGGCAAGCTTTCCCAGGAAACGAAGAACCTAATTAGGAAGCGTCAATTCATGAAAGTGTCAAGTACAACAGACAAAATAGAACTGGCAGAGCTTTCGAAGCTGATTAATAGACGTAAAGTATGCGATGTAAGAAGGTATAACATGGAGAGAATTGAGCACGCTCTGAAAAACGGAGGAAGCGTCAAAGCAGTGAAGAGGAAACATGGGATAGGCAAAAGGCGGATGTATGCACTAAGGGACAAAAAGGCAAAATAACTACCAATATGAATAGGATAGTTAAAATACCGGAGGAGTTTTACAGAGATCTATACAGTAGCCGAGACAACCGCGACCTTAATACTATAAGAACTAGCAGTAACCCAGACGACACCCCACCGGTAATGATAGAAGAAGTCAGAAAAGCTTTGGAGAGCATGCACAGAGGCAAAGCTGTTGGTGAGGATCGGGTAACATCAGATCTGCTGAAAGATGGAGGACAGATTGTGTTAGAAAAACTAGCCACTCTATTTACGAGGTGTCTCCTGACGGGAAAAGTACCAGAGTCTTGGAAGAACGCTAACATCATCTTAATACATAAGAAAGGAGATGACAAGGACTTGAAGAATTACAGGCCGATCAGCTTGCTCTCTGTAGTATACAAGCTATTTACAAAGGTAATTGCTAGCAGAGTAAAGAAAACATTAGAATTCAATCAACCAAAGGAACAAGCAGGATTTAGAACAGGCTACTCAACAATTGACCACATTCATACTATCAATCAGGTAATAGAGAAATGCTCAGAGTATAACCAACCACTATACATAGCCTTCATAGATTACGAGAAGGCGTTTGATTCAGTAGAAATATCAGCCGTCATGCAGACACTGCGGAATCAGGGCGTAGATGAATTATATATAAACATTCTGGAAGAAATCTAAAGGGGATCAACTGCTACCATAGTGCTTCATAAAGAAAGCAACAGAATACCAATAAAGAAGGGTGTAAGGCAGGGGGACACAATCTCCCCAATGCTATTCACTGCGTGCTTACAGGACGTTTTCAGAAGCCTGGAATGGGAACAGTTAGGGATAAGAGTTAATGGAGAGTACCTCAGTAACCTGCGCTTCGCCGATGACATTGCATTGCTGAGTAACTCAGGGGACGAATTGCAACTCATGATTACGGAGTTAGACAAGGAGAGCAGAAAGGTGGGTCTTAAAATTAATCTGCAGAAAACTAAAGTAATGTACAACAACCTCGGAAAGGAGCAGCGCTTTGCGATAGGTAATAGTGCACTTGAAGTTGTAAAAGACTATGTCTACTTAGGGCAGGTAATAACCGCAGAGCCTAACCATGAGATTGAAGTAACTAGAAGAATAAGAATGGGGTGGAGCACATTCGGCAGGCACTCTCAAATTATGACAAGTAGATTGCCACTGTCCCTCAAGAGGAAGGTATATAACAGCTGTATCTTGCCGGTACTTAGCTACGGAGCAGAAACCTGGAGACTCACAAAGAGGGTTCAACTTAAATTGAGGACGACACAGCGAGCAATGGAAAGAAAAATGGTAGGTGTAACCTTAAGAGACAAGAAGAGAGCAGAGTGGATTAGGGGACAAACGGGAGTTAAGGATATCATAGCTGCAATAAAGAAGAGGAAATGGACATGGGCCAGGCATGTAGCACGTAGACAGGATAACCGCTGGTCATTAAGGGTCACCAACTGGATTCCCAGAGAAGGGAAGCGGGGTAGGGGGAGACAGAAGGTTAGGTGGGCAGATGAGATTAAGAAGTTTGCGGGTATAAATTGGCAACAGCAAGCACAGGACCAGGTTAACTGGCGGAGCATGGGAGAGGCCTTTGTCCTGCAGTGAACGTAGACAGACTGATGATGATGATGATGATGATGATGATGATGAAATTTCAAAACCTATTGGTAAGTGGTCACTGCTGGTGCCACAGTCCAGCGCTTTCCAAGAAGAAATAGTAATAGCCAAACTGACAAAACTTAGATCTAAAGCCGACCTGGAGTTATTAGGAATAAATGTGAGGGTTCTGACGCTGAGGCACGTCAGGTCATTAGCCATTGTCCACTCCCACAAGCGTTTTCCACTCAGAGCAGATGTAAAACACCACTTCCTGTGGTGGAAATCAAAGTCTCCAACTAAAACTTTGTCCTTGCACCACAATTTCGTAGCTAGATCCAAACTTTGTGTCTTGAACTCCATCCGGAAAATACATATTAACTAGGTTGAAAAGACTGCAGTTGGGTAATGTAATGTCTACTGCCTAAATTTTGCATTCTGGCGACCTATGGTTGTATGAACATTTGACTTTCATACTAATTCTATTATTAATAAAGAAAGCTAGACCCCAACCTCTTGATGGACGGTCTAGTCGAAAAGACCGGAAGGTATTTAACTGGAACGAATTAAGTACAGATAGCCATGTCTCTTGTGATACTATAATATCAAGAGCGAAATTAGAAGTCAAGTATACCAAATCCGTAGATGCAGAATAAATTGATCGGCAATTCTAATCAAAAACCTGAAGCAACCCTGTGGTTTCGAAAGAGCTGCTTCCGCTACAGCTTTATCTAGAATGCTTTCTTTCAAGAAATTTGTCTTTGAAAGGCTCTCCTTTTCCTTCAGATAATTTTTGTTCTTTGTCTGTTTTGGTGAGTTAGTTTTCCTTGACAGAGGATAGTATCTAGATCGCTTTAGAGACTTAGGGTCAAAATCTGTGTCATCTGAATCAATTGTATCTGCATCTTTGTCCTCACTTTGACTCTGTATATCTACTGCAGAAGGTGCTTCAGATAAAGAATACGATGGTGCGGTTTCCAATTCCTCATTTTGGCTGTGGACGCCTATTTGCAGAGGCTCCTGCAGACGGATAATACGATGACGCAGTTTCAGATTCACCGTCAGTTATTGGTCGTGAACTCTCAACATGTTAGAATACTAGGCCTGACTCTCCTGTTGTACCAAATATGCGAGTCATCTAGTTAGCAAAAATTTGAGATAGAGAATTACAAAGGTTAGAAGCCATCCAATCGTTCCATGACTTTTTCTAGAGCCTTTTCTGCAACCTCCGCGATATTCAGGGAAATCGATTCATCCATTTCCGAGATATGTCGTGCTGCAACACTGGCATACCCCTGAGTTCTGGCTTGTATTTCCTCTCTATGGCTTCTCGTCGAGAAAAGTGCCTACGCCCTATAATTTCAAGAATTTATATTTCTCGAGCCTTAGCTGAGCAATCAGGACTATCTGCACAGTGTTGTTTGTTGTAGAGACAACAATTCTCTTCTTTAGCTTTGTAGTCATTTGTTTTGTGGTTGTCACCACACAACCGGCATCTGAGTTTGGACATGCATCCTTTAATAGTGTGACCGTATCGCCAGCACTTCGTACAACGAAGTGGTCGCGGTGTTAGTCGTTCCACTCTGTATATTAGTGGTCATGCCTTGATTTCGCTTCGGAGATTCGCTCAAGAAAAAGTTGCAATTACCGACTCAGCCGAGATCTTCCGCTTCTCTAGTAGTCGTGCACATCTATAAACGGAGATAGCACCAGTCACGGCAAACATCTATAATACCTCAGACGGGGTCAAGTTAACATCGACACAGCGAACAATACCTTTCACACATGCCAGATGCGGGGGAATAAAGGCGCTCACCGGATTGGTCGCGAAACTCGAGCACTTCAGAATGTCTTGGACACAGAGCTTATCAGATAAAAAAAACATAGAATACCACCTCTGTGATGCTGTGGAAGTGAGACGTGGCAGCTTTAAGCTCTGCCTTGACCACTTCAGGACTCTGCTTCCGAAGGAAGCCACCATTGCTAGGAATGAGGGCCACAGGAACTGCGGGAATGCCGTTGCGCAGAAACTGATCCACTGGTATCTCCTGTGGCGAAAGTGAAGCAGACCAGAGGAAAGCCCCTGGTCGAGATGAAGAAAACGGCATCTGAGTGCTCTTTCTAGCGCTAAAAGCGATTACATATCTGTCAAAGCACTATAGGGAGACCTAACAAAGACAAAGAAATCACAAACACTACACAAATTTAGGCCAAACCCGTAGAGCAAACACGACCAGCTACTTGCGCGTTCAAGCAGACGAACTTCTCTGTGGAGGCTCTGGTGAGTTCTAAAAAGAATCACAGCGATTGTTTGTTTGTGTGTTTGTAGCTTCTAATCCATGGCTCGTACCTACTCTGGGGGATACAGCGATCGACAAGGTTTTGCTTCTTCTTCTGTAGCTAGATAGATTCTTGCTTCTTCTTCTGTAGCTGTGCTTCTTCTTCTGGAGCCAGAGCAACAAAAATGTTCTCTTCTTCTTCACATCCAAAACGAGTATGAGCCACAGCGTTGCTTTCTTCAAAGGTTGGCATGCGTCAATATATCAAGACTTTACCCAAATGGCTCTTGCGCAGCCTGTGGTGAGGCTAATACTTTTTCTCATATGCTCTGGGAATGCGTATCGTTAGGTTCGGTTCACACCAAGAAAGAGTGGGATGCTTTCTGTGATGGCCCGCCCATGAAGACCAAAAGCTGGCCGTCCAGTGTGGTCGTGATCGCGCCAGCAGGAAAAAGCTCTTGGTCCCATTGTGGGATCAGCCATGTGTGCGTTTTATCGTATTTTGCTGAACCTACTGAAAGTTTATTGACTTACTCAGTCGTGCCCCAGTCGTGTCCTCTGGGGAGCCTCATCCCCCGACGCCATCACGTCATTGTGAATGTAAAGGGGACAGGCCACAGCGTCTTACCCAGCCGCTTACACAAGCCGGAATACGCCAGCGCATGAGCGCCTTCTGGCAGTGCTTGGACCAGCTCTTCCACATGTGCAGTAAGAGTGGTTACGCACACTTAATTGAGCTTTACCATTATCTGCTTCGCATTTAAAACAGAGTAGCACTTATAGTGAAGTTCACTGACTAAACGTTCGTCTTGTCGCTTCATTATTTGTTGCACTGATCGGTAACAACGGGCATCAACACGCTTCAAAGACATGTTCATTTTGTCGTATAATCATCTCGGTAGAGGCGAGAAGGGCACTTGGCTATTCAGTACTCTTTTTTAAACTAAACACAATTTGGTAACACAACCTGTGACTACCGCAACCTGTCACTATCGCAGTTACTACACTCTAAGGCAAAAAGTTGTTAAAAGGGTGTGTGGTTTGTTCTTTTGGGGACTAATGGTGCTACCACAACCAATTATCTCTTTAAGCACAAAAGCCACCGGGTCTAACATTTAGTCCCTGCAGAGGAGCTCTAGGGACTAACATTTACACCTTTGTGAGTAACCGTTAGCCCCGTAATTCAGCTCAAAGGACTAATATTTATTCCACACACTTGCACATTATAGAGCAACTGCTAATTCCCACAATTACACCTTGCCGGGCAACCGTTAGTCCTCACAGTTGCGCCTTGCCGGACAAATGGTTGATCCACTCAAATACTCCATTTGGACGAACTTTTTGTTCCAAGTTCAAACATTGTTTTTTGTTTATTCTCCACCAGGCCTAATACTTTTTTCGCCTGTTTTTCTGCGCAGTGAGCAACAAATTGCGCAGGAAATAACACGCAAAAAGTAGTTAGCCACCTCTGTGTAACAGCTTTCGTAGTCACGGCAACAACAAATGACAAAAGTGAGACAGCGAAATCTTTTGTTTTTCTACATACACATGAAGATTCTCCATTCTTTTACGTAAATTCATGGTAAAGTGTACAAGTCCAGTCTCGTTGTCAAATCTTGTTCACTCCTTGGGGAGCTCCTCCGACGGAAGCGATAGATGACAGGCAGTGCAGACGCCAGCGCACACAGCCTTCTGCGTGTTGTGTTCCCACGGCTGCACGTACAATAATATAGCAAAAATAGTTAGACACACGTGACAGAAGATGAAGATGAACACATATGACAAGTACATGCACGTTAATATAAAAACAAGCATTAAAATATGACACACAAATAACTTCACCTTCACATCTCGCACAGTCCTTCTGAAGCTGCTCTGATGAATGATATGGATAACAGGCATCGCAGACACCAGCGCAAACAGTCTTCAGTACGGTGTGTGCCCACGGCTGCAAAATAAGTATGTAAATTAGTGAGTCACGCGTGACAGAGGATGAATACAAATGCATATGAGAAATTCGTGCAAGGTGAAATTAAAACATACGTGAGATATGATATGCTAATAATATAACCGTGATGTCAAACATCGTCAAAGACTCATATCGCTCCACGTAGCGCAACAGCTCAGGAGCGGCGGCCGCTGCCACAACTCCGCCAACCAACGTGCCGCTAACAAGTCGGCGAGTTCTAAGCGACGTCGTTCAGCTCGAGAAAGCGAACGCGAGACCAACCACGGCGCTGCACGCGGAGTGTCTGCCACCAGCGAACTTCGCACAGGAGAGCGAGCAAACGCTTGGCCGCCGCCACGAACAGCGCCGAGCTAGTTTGAAGCTAGCGAAGAAGAAATCGACTGTAATGCGGCCATTTTCCACCAACTCGAGCGAGTGCAGCGCGCAAACGCGAGTCCGCCGCCGCGGCCAGCGGACGGCCCCGAGCTGCTTGCGACCGACTGAAGGGAAGTCCAGCTGTAATGGCGACCGATGTTCAGTGAGTTTCGACGCTAGCGAAATCCCCGCCAGCCCATGCTGATGCACTTACAGCGCAGGACATCCTACAACCAAGCTCTTTACGAGAACCCGCAACGTGTTTTCGACGACTCCCAAAACAGCGACGAGATCTCAGCCCAATATCGTAAGCCCTGAGCTCATCACGGCGGCGAAGACAGGCGAGCACTCGGTGAGCGAGCCTACGGGAGGGCGACGGCAATGGCGGCCAATTTCCAGGTGGTCGCAAAGCACAGGCGAACTGCAGACGCCAAAGCTGACCTTCGCGATGCATTTTGTGCGTGCGATATACAACACGACCGAGCCCGTTTCCGGCAAGCGCGATCCCTATCGCACACGCGACAAGTAGAGTAGAATAAAGAATGATAACCTACTTGCCTCAGAATCCAGCGCTGTTTTCTGCCCTGAGTCGGACTGAAGTATATATCCGATAGGCCTGTTATCTTCTCGGCCGCCATATTGGCCTTCCCAACTGTTGCTGTCGTGTGTCGGTCATGACTATCTTCAGGCCAGAGATATACAGCGCGGCGCGGTGACGCGTCGAGGCTTGCTCCAGATTTCATGGGTGCAGCGAAACGCAAAAGCAGCAGCCCACGCTCATCCAAGCGTGCACACAAGCATCACGTCGCAATTCTTAGATCTTTGAATCCAGGCGGCCGTGGTCGAGCACTCCGAGCATGACGCAACACAATCCGGCACCGGCAAAATGCGGGGAAAGACTGAGCCAGCAGAGAAGGGTATGTGTTCTGTGGAGAAGGAGAGCTGGTCAAGTGGTTTCGCGCGGCACGCCTCCCTCTGTGGCTGCTGCTCAATGGTCTATCCGTTCATCGCGCACGCCTATTGAGCTCCGTTACTAATTTTTCGGGTAATTTTGCCTTAGAGTGTACGATAGCAACAAATTGCAAGTCCGTAAGACTAAATGCCGGCAGCTCACTCATGTTGTGTTCCGAACACAGTTATTTCATTCGCTTACTTTCTCGCTCGCTTCTTCGTTCGCTCACTCACTCACTCACTCACTCACTCATACCAAGCATGGCTGCTGCAGCTAGTGGAGTGACCTGCGTCCAGTTACGGCTTCAACGTAAGCATTTCGATGAATTCTGAACATGTAAAAAGCTCATAGCTGTTTGTGGAATCTCCCAGAAGATATATAGTGCTTGAGCTCGGGTTACCATGTACTGTAAATCAAATAACCGGGGCGATGCCGCACTTCCAAACTACGCAAAAAGACGGGCAGGACGATGTCTTCTAAAGAACGTCCTATGGTCATTTTCACCATGCCACAGGCGACATTATACTAGCCGCTGCCAAGCTGAACTTCAAAGCTCTGCTTAACATCAGTGATAATCCATATATAAAAATAGGTTGCCGTTAGTATGCTGTGAGACGCATGCATCAGTGGCCGAATAGTTTAAGGCGTCCTACCACTGAGCAATGGGTCCCGACATATCTGTATTCTTGGTCGCGCGCTTTCGTGCGCCATATTTCTCAACCTTGCTATACTATACTACGAAAGGCGATAGCTTGGCTATACTATAGTATGTAAGGCCACTATCCTGGCTAGCTTGCATAGCCGAAACTGCCATGACGTTATCTTCGATTGCGGATTAGCATTCCACCTTCTCGAAAAACTTTTTGGACAAAAATGTGTTTCTCTTTTTTCTCTCTGTACTCATTCTCTCCCTCTCATCCAAGTTGCTGCATCTCACGCTTGGATGAATCAGTGCAGTGGAATACAAGCGCACTTAGCACAGATGTTCGGGCAGCGAAGCAGATGATGAAAAGAATGACGCAGAGAGAGAGAGAGAAAGAAAGAGAGAGAGTATACGTCGTCGAACTTATTGAGTTTCACAAGCTACAAACGCAGAGGCCACTCCTGATGATAATATTTTTTTGTGAACGCAAAGTGACATGACCAAACGCTTCGCGCCTCCACGGTAGCAGAAAACTCCACTCGCTAAGAGATGTGCCGATGACTTCATAGATATTGCGTGTCCAGTGCCGCAAATTGACGGGAACTACAGTATTATGTATTATACAGCTTACGCGCGTGAGTCATTATGTTTGTGGCTGGTTTTCTGTACTTCGACGTGTCAAGTCTGTACTTAGAAACCGCTGAATTTACTCGGCGGTGAACCAAACTATTTGCATCCCTTGTGTACAGGTTTCATTCCTCTCGACTCACGCTCATTAGAGTGCTGGAAACACGTACGTAGGTGCAGTTTTGCTACTTTATCTAAATCGCACCTATGACACCTAATGCAGCTTTACAGCAAACAGCACATAAGAAACAACATGTAGAAAGGCAATAACTGTGAAATCAAAGGTTGCTATAGCAGTAACAGTGGCAGCAGAAGTAGCCGTGGTGGCAGGAGCTATGGTAGCTTTGCGCAATACAAGTTGATGATGGTTCAGCGGAAAGCAGTATTAAAGGCGAAGCTTTATTTTACGAACTTCAGCAACTTAGACCGTATCTATCTATCTATCTATCTATCTATCTATCTATCTATCTATCTATCTATCTATCTATCTATCTATCTATCTATCTATCTATCTATCTATCTATCTATCTATCTATCTATCTATCTATCTATCGTGCCGCCTACGACATACAGGTTTCCTGTCCATTTGGATAGTGGCATCTATACCTAAATTTGTGTGGCATAATAAAACTGTATGTCAAGCATAAGTGACTAGTCATAAAATAAAAATCATGACGTATATGTCATGAATGTAATGATGTACATGTCATGCTCTTTTTCCGCCTGTATCGTTCACTAAACATATTGCAAATTTGGTATAGCGTGTATGACTGCATGGCGAATGTCAAAGACAGGGCTTCACGTGGAAATCATGACATGCGTGTCATATAATTCATGACTACACGCCACACTCATGGTGTGCTCGCAGTCATTTCGCTAGTTTCACATATAGCAAACTTGGTGTTACATGACATGAATGGATGACGAAAGCATTTGACTGGTGCAAACATGATAACGACGAGATGCGTGCCTTTTCAGAAAATCGCTACATGCCACGCTCATGATGCGCTCGCGGTCGTTTCGCTAGCTGCACATATACCAAATTTTGTATAATGTGATGTGAACAAGCGGCTCTCTTAATCATATGGAGGTTTTGGGACGTTAAACCCTAGATATCACTCAATTATGCGAACAAAAGACGAAGGTAAATTACACGTTCAAACATGATAATCACGACATGTGTGTCATGTAAAACATGACTTCTTGCTACGCTCATTGTACACGCACGGCCGTTTCGCTAGCTTTAAATGTACCAAACTTGATGTTACGTAACGTGTATAGACGACGAAGGCAAATTGCATGTCCAAACATGATATTATGGCATGCGTGCCAAGCAAAGCATGATTACATGCGAAGCTCATAGCGTGCTCGCAGTCGCTTTGCTAGCTTCACATGTACCAAATTTGATTTTACGTGACGTAAATGAATGATAAACGCAAATACCAGGCGTGAACATGATAATCATGAAATGGAAGTCACGTGCGGCATAATTAACCTCCGCCTCATAACGTTGTGCTAATTTCGATGTGACATATCAAGCTTTCTCAATCATGCTTAGCATATCATCGATTCTCACTGTATGTGGAATCTGCCGTTCTTTTCGGTAAACATTTTTTTTAATATTAGGAGACCTTAAAGCTTCGCTTTTAGGAGTTAAACGTGATAGCGATATTCTGTTTTTAGTGCGTATTTCAAACACTTACTGTATGAGACCTTTTCGCATTCGCTATGCTCCCACTGTACGTCATCTTAGGGGAATAGGTGCAGTAGTGTCTGTGCGTTTTGCAGTGGGGTACCGGCTTTCAACCGTGGAGCCCTTATGGTAATCACATATTCTGACACCCGTTGGCAATAAAGACTTGTTTTGTTTGGCTTGGGAAAAATTTATTGTGAAAGAGGCTTGTACCACGCATTATTACTCCGTTATATCACGGTGTATTGTGAAGCGTTTATACAGGGCGCGTGAGTTTGTGAAGCATGAAAGCTACTTTTACTGCATTTCCAAGCAGAGGAAGATCTTTTAACAGGTTTCAGAAGCGGAAGCGTAGCCGTTTGGTAGAACATTCGCTTGCCGCGCAAGCGACCCCGGTTTCATCCCCGCAAGGATGAATACAACTTAGTTTGATCCTCACTCTGGTTAAGGTTTTTTTAATAATTGTTCATTTTGTTTGCATCGTTCTCAATTTTCGGTCACGCTCCCGGACCCTCCTTGCACCATTTTTATTATTAGCCCTAGAGCGTACAGTACTGGGTGGTAGTTATTGTTGTAATTCTTGGTTGAGACAAAGAACTCACATAGCTTCTGCGGGTGGCGGTATTAACCACGCTTGCAGCCGAGCAGCAGGTATTGCCCATCGCGTAAATGCGTCACGTTCGCCTGTAATCACCTCGAGACACGTGAGGCCTCAGTGAGGGGATAAGAAATGAATGGTGTAGATAAGGTGGAATAAGCATGAAAAGATGGGAGTAGTGGCCAGAAAAAAAAAAGACAGCATGTCAAGCCTTGTTTATTTCTCTCTTCACGAAATCGTTTTCACTTTTTTTCGCAATCTATTATCGTCTCCTGTTTTTCCTTCCTTTCTAGCTCAAGCAGCAACTTCTTGACATTATAAAAAAAGCACTTTCTTATTTTTCATTTTTGCTTCGCAAGGGGCCTTTCGAGCGGGGAAAGTACTTCGCTCTTACTGTTACATTTGTTTCGGTGAATGCGGACAGCACACAATAAATGGCTGCTTTAGAAGAAGTAAATTTGTTAAGGGAGGGGTGGGTGGGTGCTGAGACTTTTGCTTTGAATAAAAAAAATGTAACTGCGTTTTCATAATTTAAATTGTACTTTCCTCCGGAAGCTTGAATTTCCGAAGCGATATCATTCTTTAATGAGCCTTGGCGTAGTGAACATAGACATCAAAATTTGTTTGTTAAAAAGCAGCTAGAACCTTTAAACTTTAACATACGCAGTAGTGTTTGAAATGACTTATTGACAAAAGCAAAATAAATTCTATGATATAATCTCTTTAAGGCAAACCTTCTACCTAACCGATATTCATATGTTTATTAGAAAACTTGTGAGCAAGAAAATGGACACATGCGAAAGCACATTGCCATCGCGGGGCTTACTCGGCTGTTCGTTCCCTGGCTATGCTTTGCCTGCTGCTGCTGCTATCTTCCCCGTCGCTGTGAACCTCAATAAACCCCCGTAACAAGTGGTGGAGGTGCTGGGTCGTGCCAACCTAAAACTTTGCACCGGAAACTCAAGCCAGCCTCTGCAATACCTGTTGAAGCAGCAAATCAACCACAGCAACAAACCTGCTGTCCTGGTGCCCACATTGGTCGGCCCATCGCGTCAACGGGACCCACCAATCTTCAGCGGTACAGAAGAGGAGGATGTTGAAGACTGGCTCGCCGAACACGAACGGGTAAGCGTGATCTACCGCTGGGACGACGCTGCGAAGCTCAGCTACGTGTCATTTTATTTGAATGGTGTCGCCAGCATGTGGCATCGAAACCACCAACGCAACTTCCTGACGTGGGCTGCTTTCAAAACGCATGTGACGGAAGTATTCAGGCGCCCCGCTGTTCGCAAGCTCCGAGCCGAGCAACGGTTGCGCGGCCGCGCGCAGCAGAATGGTAAAACATTCACCAGCTACATTGAAGACGTTGTCTACCTGTGTAACCACGTTGATGTCGCAATGGCCGATGCCGATAAAATCAGGCATATTTTGAATGGAATTGAAGACGACGCCTTTCATATACTGCTGGCAAAGAACCCGTGCACTGTGTCTGAACTTGTCAGTCTTTGCCAAAGTTTTGATGAGCTGCGCAAACAACGCACATCCACGGGCCGCTGTCATCCACAGGCGACTTCAATGTCGGGATTGGCTGTTGCTCCTGACAACTCATCGCTGCTGCTACAGATTAAGGATTTCGTTCGTGAAGAGGTCGCTCTGTAGCTTTCGGTGATGCCGCTTGTTCACGACCAGTCAAATTCCCCGTTGGCGCCCCCTCCCCAAAACATCATCAGGGACCAGGTCACCGAAAAGGTCTCGCCTTCGCTCCATCAGACTCTGACTGCTGCTCCCTTGACGTACGCCGCAGTCGCTTCCAGGCCTGTGATGCAAGGTTACAGCCCTCGAATTCCACCTATTCGCCCACCGTTATCGCCGCCCGCCCGCCGAGTCGTACAGTACGCACGAGCCGACGACCCTTGGTGCACGCCAGACTACCGCCCCATTTGTTTTCATTGTGACCTAGTTGGACATGTGGCCCGTTACTGTCACTTTTGTGCACCACCTAACTCTAGCAGTGTGCATCCACTATGGGCCATGCATGCGCCACGTCAACCCCGCCGCTGTTATTCAGACGACTGCGAACCTTATCCTACCTCCCCGACCCCAACCTCCTCTCGCCGCTCGCCTTCTCCTCGCCGCAACTTCCTTTCCCCCATGCACCGACGGCGGAGCCCTGTGCGCCAGGAAAACTAAGTGGTGCAGTTCAGAAGGGGAGAACTGCGGTTCCGGCGAATGCACAATGCCTCAAATTTCTCCCCGAAACGTTATTGAAGTCGCTATACAAAGAACATGGACGCTAGCTCTTGTCGACACCGGCGCTGCCTTTTCAGCGATTAATGCCCGCATTTGTCGCCATATAGGAAAAGTTACGACGCTTGTTTGAGGACTATCCCTTCATACAGCCAACGCGCAGCACGTCGAGCCATCCGGTGCCTGCACAGCTCGTGTCGTCATCCAGGATGATCTTTATGTGGTTGAATTCATTGTGCTGTTATCTTGTTCTCATGACATCATATTGGGGTGAGATTTCCTCTTTACACATCGTGCGATCATCAATTGCACCCTCGCTGAACTCGAGTTGTTCCCATTTTCGACAGATGTCATTAATGACAAGGACACATGTCGCAAAATCACAGTTTGTGACCACACCATTGTGCCAGCCCAGTCTACTGTTCTTGTCTCCATCTCTTGCGATTCTGAAGATGGCGGCTCAGTGCTTTTCGCATCGTCTGCACTTCTAGTTCGCCGCCGATCACTGCCATTGCCATTTGCCGTTCTCGAGTTCTATTCAGGCGCCTCTGTGATGTACATCACCATTCTATCGCCCGAGCCAATCACATTGCGACGCCGGAAAACCCTCGGCAAAACCGAGCTGCTGGCGTCATCTTTGATATTCGAGACCATGGACGATTCCACTGATATGGCCACCCTCGAGACATCAACTCCTCGGCCACTATATACCGCGATCTTTTACACCAGCTATATAGCCAGTGACCTTACGACGACACAACGAGACCAATTTCTTCACTTGCTGGACAATTTCTCTTCGTCTTTTGACTGCCAAGCAAGAGCACTCGGCCGCACAACGACTGTTTCGCATACTATCGACACCGGAAGCGATGCGCCCATTCGTCAGCGTCCTTACCGAGTATCGGCGAGTGAGAGGCGCCTTATCGATGACCAGGTGAATGACATCCTTAAATGCGGTGTCATTCAACCTTCCAACAGTCATTTGGCATCACCTGTCGTCCTTGTTCGGAAGAAAGATGGCACAATAAAATTTTGCGTCGATTATCGTCGGCTTACGAAGATTACCCGAAAGATGTGTACCCGTTGCCACGAAGTGATGACGTTCTCGACTGCTTTCAAGGAGCGGAGTTCTTTTCTTCCTTGGATCTCTGCTCTGGCTACTGGCAAGTCCCATGGCTGAAACAGACCGCTCGAAAACCACGTTTGTAGCACCAGATGTATTATACGAATTCATTGTAATGCCTTTCGATCTCTGCAACGCGCCCGCCACCTTTGAACGCATGATGGACGGCATCTTACACGGCTTCAAGTGGCACACTTGCCGCTGCTATTTGGAGGATATTGCCGTCTTTGCGCCAGATTTCTCGGCCCATCTACGACAGTTGCATCAAGTTTTGACCTGTGTCCAAAATGCCGGTCTCCAGCTTAACTTGAAAAAGTGCTTATTTGCCGCTAGAAAACTAACTATACTAGGCCACGTCGTCTCCGAAGAAGGCATTCTTCCCGATCCTACTAAACTTCGAGCCGTATCCGAGTTCCCGAAGGCTGCTAACCTGAAAGCACTGCGCACCTTTATTGGCCTATGCTCATATTTCCGGCTCTTCGTTCCTAATTTTGCTACTGTCATCGCACCTCTCAATGCACTCGTCCAAGGCGACAACGAACTATCTACCTGGTCAAAAGCTTGTGACGATGCGTTTACGACACTTCGACGCCTGCTTACGTCTTCACCAAATTTGCGTCACTTCGCTCCAAGCTCACGCACAGAAATTCATACTGATGCTAGTGGTGTCAGCCTTGGTGCTGTGCTCGCACAACGTGACGATGCCAACGCCGAATACGTGGTTGCATATGCCAGTCGTGCACTCACAAAACCTGAGACCAATTACACGGTAACCGAAAAAGAGTCCCTGGCCATGATATGAGCTCTACAGAAGTTTCGCCCCTATCTTTACGGTCGTCCTTTTTTACGTCGTAACAGACCACCACGCTCTGTGTTGGTTGTCAAACCTCAAAAACCTGTCAGGTCGCCTTGCTCGGTGGGCCATCTGACTCCAGGAATACGACATCCGGGATGTATATCGTTCTGGCTAACAACACTCTGATGCTGACGCCCTGTCACGCTTCCCACTAATTTCAGACGCCAGCGCATCTAGTCACAATCATGATATGTCGCCATATGATATGATATGTCATGATATGGCACGCAGTGTAATTCAAGATAGCCGTCGGAGGAGGGTCAACCGATTTATTAGATGCGAAGCGTCATACGGTCGAGCTAACTCCGATCTGCGGCGTTACCTTCTTTACAGCTTATGCGCACCTCTCTCCTCTTTTATCTCCAACGCTCCCCCTCTCTCGCCTAATGCCAACGCTGCATCGTCTGCAAGCGAATTTCTTCATTGAAAAACTCGACAGCGTGCGCTGCACAACGGTCCAGGCCACCCCGTATATAGAGGCGCTGTATGTTAACTTTTAAGGCAGTCACGGTGGGAGATTTCTCATCTGCGTTTTTACAAACTAAACATTCCCAGTCTGAGCGTTAACTAAAAGTGGACTATGTGTCCAGTCGGATTCATCTTTCATTTAATTTCACTTTTACTTCCTTAAAGACCACCGAGAGGTTATAACATAAGGGGTGAGTAACTTAGAATCGATATTTTTCTCACATTGATCAATGTGAAGTTACATTTGGAATATTATTCATGAAGCTTGATAGAGAGGTGATTGTGGCGATAACGTGGGAAAGGTCGTTCCAGTCTCTTGCTGCTCTGGGAAAAAGAAGCAGAAAATGTTTTAGTACGGGTACGTGGGCGCGAAACTTAAGCAGCATGGCCAGTGCAATGAGATATGTGAGCTGCAGGGATAATATAAGGAGAGAGATTAAGTGGACAGTGAAAAAACTTGGGAAATAAAGATAAGGTTGCAATTCGTCGGCAACATGATCAAGGTGATAAGTTACACTCGGCTTTGAGCGATGAAACACTGATGTCGTATGAGTAAGAAGCATGAATGAATCTAGCTGCACAATTTTTAATGGTTCGAGAGAATTTGCAAGCCCAATATCAGGCAGGTTCCAGATCGGAAATGCATATTCTAACTTAAACCTAACAAAGGATGTATAGGCAAGTAGTTTTACATGACTAGAAGTGCTGCGTAAGTGGCGTCTTAAGAATCCCAGGGTTCTGTTAGATGTTGATAAGATTATAGTAACGTGATTGTTCCATGACAACTTTAGGAGAGGGTGACTCCCAGGTATTCGTAAGTAGTTACTTATTCGACGGGGACGTTAGCTATGTTATAAGGAAAGCGAAGAGGGCTTAGACGGTGAGTAAATGAGATTAGTTTGCATTTAGTGGGGTTTAAGGTCGTAAGCCTGTCAACACACCCTTGTAGGATACGGTTGAGTTCTTGTAATAACAATTTGTCAGAAGGGTTAGTGGCGGTACGATAAATGACACACTCGTCAGCAAACTTGCGGCAATTCGAAGAAGTTATGGGAGTCGAGAAAGTTCATGACGTAAGAGTAAATGACGTGTTCTATGAGTTTGCAGGGTACGCTGGTCGAGAGAGTGGTCGGTAGTTCAGTGGCGAGTTTCTGTTACAAAATTTGAAGACAGGAACAATCTTTCCCACTTTCCAATCGTCTGGGATATTGCCTGTTGAAAGAGATTGCGAAAATGACAAAACAAGATACTCCGACGCAATGTGTCGTACATTTTTTAACAGTTTGATATTTTTACCGTCTAGTCCAGTATATGATGTTAGCTTCAATCCCTCAATGAGGGATGAGATACCGTCCGCAGTAAAAGTGATTTCAGGCATGGCAAGAGTGATATGAGATGAAACTAGAGGTAAGGTGCGTTTGATTCGTTAGGAAATACAGATGAGAAGGTGTTACTGAAAGCATCAGCGCACTCAACATTTAAAAAAACCTCCCCATATTCGTTAGTAAGAGTGAAGCGGATAATTGCTTTAGGGTTAATTACCTGCCAGAACGTTCGAGGATTGTTAGTTACCATATTGGGCAAATCGTCGTTAAAAAATTTGAGCTTATAGTCACGGGTAGCCGTCAGATATGTTTTTTCAGCATCGTGGTGCTTATCCCAGTTGTGGTAGCCTCTTTTAGCTTGGCAGTCCGAAATGTACGCTTTTTCTTGTTGTATAGTAGGTGCAAAGATTTATTAAACCATGGCTTATGACTGTTAACAAGAACAGTGCTTTTAGGGATGAAGTTGGCTATTAGAGCGGTCAGCTTTTGTTTGAAAATTAGCCGTTTCTCCTGAATAGAGCAGTGTTTAATTTTAGACAAAAATGTCGGAAGAAATACTGTAAGTTCATTATTTATAACATCGTAGTTACCCTTATTGTATATGGTTATAACTTTCTTGTGTATGTGACGAGTAACAGGGCTGAAGCAAAATTCTGCATGTACAAGTTCATGGTCACTGATCTCAGGAAGATAGTGAATGCAAGACAGGCTATCAGCAGTACAGGTTTTCCGGCTCACTTTAATTCAAGTGCCAGCCTAAATAACCCACATACCATTGGAATAATCTGAGCGCCAACATATTTAATCTATGTGCCAAACGTTTAATCCCAGCGCCAACATTATCCAAATGCCAACTCAGTTGGGCCGCGTGCCCGTGAATTCAATCCAAGTGGCACCGTGTTTAATCCAATTGCCAATGGATTTAATTCAGGTGCCAGTAAGTTTATTCTATGCCCCAGAAACATATGGATTGTCACATTATAAAGTGTAATTGTCGGAATAATGTAAACATGAAGCGAAAGGACGAACATGAAGTGACAGGAAGAATGCAGTGCTATTTTTTTCAACGTTTTGGTGTCATAGCTTCAAATAAAAAAACTGTGTATTTATTGAATTTACGGTATACTAAATGTATTTGCTCACAGAGTCCATGTTAGTCTATGCTTCATCGCTACTGCATTATTTCGGCTAATCATCTACACCATCGCATAGGCAGAGATTCATGTCGTCTGCCCAGCAGACGGCATTTGGTTGCTTATTCGATGAGGCATTCGCAGTCGTCTGCTCAGCTCGGTGAGAACGATGTTGACTGATAGGTGATATTCATCTGTTCTTGAAATCAGAAATAATCATTTACGAAACAAAAGTTTCATGTATTTGTGTTCATGTGAAATTAAGTTTTTTTTACAGCATCAAAGGAGATACTGCTGTTTCATGTAAATTCGGATGCTTGTGTTACTGAAGCGTGTTTGCTTGGAACACGCGTGTTTCATCAAATACCCATAATTTTGTTTGAATAAAAAGATAACATCTAACATGACTGTAAAATTTGACAGCCGTCAACCACATCAGGAACATGACTTTAGATCTTATATACACTGCAAGATGAGAACCTCTTCGAATTATTTCTACTTCGCCCTGCCCTGTGAGGGCCTCATTATTTCTTGATGATGTATTTGCTTTTGACACATCGCTGCCCATGGCCAGGTTTTTCATATCTTGGTATGTGTTCCGGCAATACAATAACCATAGTCCATCTTTCGCATTACATGACCTGTCCCGGTCATGTAATGCTACTATACAAATTGATTTATCAGCTTTAGTGACGAACACAAAATTTTTAATAACATGTTTCTGGTCTTCCTATTATTGCCCATAAAATGATTTCACCCGGGCGAGCCACTCATCTACAAACATGTACATAGCAAAGTACAAACACGGCTCAAGCGAACAAAGGTGGTATTCTTTTTCAGAAATGGTAGCGAGAAATACAAATAATAATGATTTATTATACTTTGCGACTCTTTTCTTATATATTGTAGGAACTGCATTTCAACTGGACTGCCATTATTATGCACCGTATTCTGCTTTGTGTGCATGGATTAAACGGACTGGCACCTGAATTAAAGCCACTGGCAATTGGAATAATCATGATGGCGCATCGATTAAACTCACTGGCACGGGGCCTAATTGAGTTGGCGCTTGAATTAAATATGTTGGCGCTTGGAATAAATGTTTGGCACATGGAATAAATAGCATGGCACTGAGATTATTTCAATGCTGTGCAGAATATTTAGGCTGGAACTTCGACTAAAGTGAGTGAGAAAAGCTGTAGTTGTTAGTATTATATACAAAATATTAGAGGAATCGCATGTCACACGCGTTGGCTTCGTTAGTAACTGCTTTACGTCGTAATCAAGAACAACACTAAGAAAATCACTAGTTTCTGCTGAGTTAGCGGTAAAATTGTCCTCTTCCCAGTTGATACCAGGAAAGTTGAAATCACCAAAAAGAACAATTTTAGCTTAAGGGTACTTTGATGTGAGCAGGTGTAAAATGCTATGAAGTGTGCTAGAAAAGTTAGGATTCTTATGTGGAGGCCGATAGCAAACACCTAATAATACAGATTGTGGAAATGCCTGAACCAACACCCACAAAATTTATAAATCTGAGTCGATGTTAATAACGGAACATGGTAACTGATTACTAATTACAATGAGTCTCTGCAACGGTTTCAATAAGCCCCGCGAGAGCCTGTGCGGTCTTTCTGATAAGCATTGAAATCCGGTAGATCGGCGAGCACTTCCGCGTTGTTGACGTCATTTGTTTGCCACGTTTTCTTTAGTATGAGAATACTGCTATCTGATGACTTGACAAGATGAGACAAGTGATCGCGTTTAGGCATGAAACTTGGAGCATTCATGAAAATTACTGTGAAAGAAAGGTTAGCTTTTGATTTAAGGTAACAATTGGTGGATTTATTTTGGCGTCAAAATGATTGCTGCTTAATTTTTTGCACTGTTTTTGAAGTTTTATTGAACGAGTGGCGTTTCTGGTCTATGTGTAGTGTTTTATTGTGCAAAGAAATTGGGCAGGACTTCTGCTTTGCAAACTCGGCTAGCTGCCTTCTAGCATTTTGAACGTGACGTGACAAAGCCTCTCCAATGCTGTATGTCATTCCTTTCAGCCTACGTCCACTTGAAGGGATTTCATGTTTGGTCTTGTGTAAATGAACTTCGCAATTATTGGCGGTATTCATTGACTGAGTGGCGGCCCAAGCAATGCACGCGATCGATTTCTTTAGGGTAATATCTATACTTAAGTAGCGATGACAATGACGAGTGATTAGTTCTTCAGATTCAGCGTACGATTACGAATGATTAGCATCTAGTAGGCCATAAAAATCAAATTGTTACACCGCGATTTGTTCCTGCGTCATCCAAATCTGCCTCAGGATCATCTGTTCTGCGTGCTGCATGAACGGTGCTGCTCCTAATAAGTTCGAGTTTTGTTTTTAGGGGCAGCTGAGCTTGGTAATGTTTTTTCCATATCAGTCATTCGCTTTGTTAGGTCAGAGAGGGCGTGTTCTGTTGATAGTAGTAGGAGTATAGTAGTATTAGGACCCGGATTAGACTTGATGTCTCCCGATACAAGTAGCAATAACAATCTCATGGCACTGACACATTCAACCACTGTCGTACAGCAGCAGCGAGGACTTTGTAGCTGCAGCAAGAAGTAATTACTGCTCTTCTTTGTGAAGAGTGATTGCGGAACACTAACCTGCATAGGGAAGAGCAGTGGGTTAGTTGGTGACGAAACGAAGCAGCCACCAAGCCCACCGACGAGTTTTCAGCGGAACACAAATCGCTCCTCGTGTCACAGCTAGGCTCAGACTTCTGCCGAGCTCCATTCACTGCACTCCGATGTTGCATGTTCGATCAACACTGGTCCATCACTGAATGCTATCCGCATCTCGAGGTTTCTCTTCTTGCTTACGCCGCGATGAGCACCAGCGTCGATGCCGCCGCCAGCGTAAGCGTTGGCGTCATTTGCTTGGCATCTACACATAGTTCCCTTTAGCGGCAGACGGTTCAATTTTGAGCATATGAACAGAAAGAATGTGCGTGTACGCCCCACGATACTTACACCAAGTAATGTCCTGGGGTGCACTGAAATGTATATGAGGACAACTTAGGCCTACGCAGGTTTCTCCATCGGGGTGAGCGAAGGTTAATCGCAGCATGCCCACACCCCTCACCATCACGTCAATGCATAGGCCTGATTTTGTGCCCCTTTCTTAATTAGGTCATGGTATGGGGAATATTTCCCTCCCCCCTTAGGCGCCTAGGTGAGGTGGCCACCCTCTATGCCCTCTTCGTGCGCACGCCAATGGAGACCAAGATAGCTTTAGAAATCATGAAATAATGCCCCCTGAATATTTGCCGTGGCGGGAAGCTCCCTTTGCGTGAATGAACGATACTTTGCAAAATCCTGTGCGTGCTACACAAAAGTGTGCGAACCAAAATGAACGCGTAAACTGAACGAGGTAGTTGAAAGAGGTAACTGAACGAGTTGTCAACGCCGAGGTAATTGGTACTGAGTCTGCCTGGTGGATTTACAGCAGAAGTAGACCTAAATAGAGCAGCTTTATCGCTAATGCAGGGTACGGAATATTTTAGCGTAATGATGGTTTGTAAACATAATACGTCGTCGTAATTACATGATCTGTAAGGAACGTAAAGTTGCTTCTTCAGCGGAACACAGGTCACTCTTCGTGTCACAGCTAGGCTCAGACTTCAGGGGAGCTTCATTCACTGCCATGTTGCATATTCAATCAGTGCGATCCAAATATGAATATCAGAAAGAATACACACTTTTATACTTTTCGAAACTTCATAATTGCGAAAATTTATCGCACAGTAGCGCCGCTTGAAAGGAACCAGTAGTGGAAGAGAAGTTAGCAGAGATGTGTTGATTGTGCCGTAAGTGCACGCTTCATCGCTTTATACTGTCGCTTGGCTGATCGAGTTGAAAAGTCATGGCGGAATGCTGCGCTCCGTAATATCCACAGTAATTGCGCAGTATAGTGCATAAGAAATACTGTGCTTTCAGTTTTACTTCGCTGAACGATATAAACATCAAACAACACCAAAGCTACTTATGAGCGTAAAAAATATTACCACACAAAGAGACGTGAAGGCCAACTCACTCACCGAAAGTTAGTCGCTGAACGTTCATCGTTGCTGTCCCGCTCAGTGCGTTCATACCCCCATACGTTCATATAAAAATGCGGGACATCCAGATGGCTTCTTTAAATATGACTGCTGCAAGCAATTGTCTGAGAAATTACCTCCGCTGAACAACTTGACAACACCAAAAAACACCGCGCCATCACGTTAACTGAGCGCGGAGAATATTTCGCGAAACCATCTACACGCAAATTGCATGAAATTGCTTGCAGTGCACTTGAATCTGTCAACAAGCGTTCAAACGGAAGGAGCACAGCTCTGGCCAGTTTGAGACTGTTCCGTTATAAACGAGCAAATCGCGAGCCCACGCGACTTTTCCCGTACACGTTATGGCATTCGTGCACTACAAGAGCGCTAACAAATGCAATATACAAGTAAAACAAGGGGAGTTTCAGCTAAATAGGTCACACGATAACATGTACATGACCAACGTGGATACAGAAAAGCTTGTGAAGCTGATATTTGTATCTAAATTGTGAATCATCATGTGTTTTTATGAAAACGTCACGTGTCTAAAGAAAGATTCATATTTGTTCTGTCACATAGTGTCCTGCTTGCTGATGCAATAAACTTGAAAAATGGCAGTGTTAATTTTTTTATTAACGCATCAACACAAAGGCTGGCACAGTTGAACATTGGAGCATCTGTCTACTGACCATTCTTGAGAGGACACTCATGAACTACACTTCGCGGGAGGACAGGCTATGACCATTGCTACAATGGCGACGCCTTCGACAGGAAAGGATATTGAAACGCGCTTCACAAGAGTTTGAGACTTCTTAAAAACTGCAACTTTTTCTCTGCGTCTACCTTCTAAAAGAAGTCAAGTGATTACCGGAAGAGAAATAGCATGTCATAACTCCTTTTTGATGCTTTTTCTCCAGAGTGCATAACTTTCATTTGATCACACGATTGGATTTCAAAGAAATCCTGACTTAATTCTTCGCTTGGCCAGCCGCGCGAAATCATCGTCATAGCTTATGTAGTGCGCACCATATTGCCAAATTCGCTTCATTTACTGGTGGTATGTAGCCCCGCCGCGGTGGGCTAGTGGCTAAGGTACTCGGCTGCTTACTCGCAGGTCGCGGGATCTGATCCCGGCGGCAGCGGCTGCATTTCCGATGGAGGCGGAAATGTTGTAGGCCCGTGTGCTCAGATTTGGGTGCACGTCAAAGAGCCCCCGGTGGTCTAAATTTCCAGAGCCCTCCACTTCGGCGTCTCTCATAATCATATGGTGGTTTTGGGACGTTAAACCCCACATATCAATCAATACTGGTGTTATGTAACTGCACCTCTGCCTTGCGCAAACTGCACCGGAAGGTCTTGAAACCTTCTAGATTATTTTTTTGAATCTTTCGATAGGCTTGAATGGGGTCACCATCAATAAGGCTCACAGTTTCGATGCCGTTTCATAAATACCGTGGTGCATTACCGCATCGCTAACTCTCACCTCCTTGGCGTGAGATATTTCAGTTAATTGTGGGACTGAATGCAATAGATGGCCAGTGGTGTTTCATTTGTGGCACACAAATACTCGAATAATTACCTGAACTGTCACCAATAGACTCTCGGCGCTAACAATTGCTTTTCATCCCTGTATTACACGATTTTATCCGGCATTTTCTATTTACCACATGGAAAGTGAAGTAATAACGCAACAGCTAAAGAGTGCATATGCGGGAATAATACGTGGACGTGCTAAGCGTGCAGAGTACTACGCAGAAAACTTTTCAGAACGTATACATGGTTCACCGGGACCGAGCCTGCGTGAAAAAAGGTGGCCAGTACTTGGCTCATACTATTTTCCTTCGGGTCTTCCAACGTGATTCTGGCCGCCCCTATGGCCAAACATATGCACTCCTCTCATATCAATATTATTATGCTTCAGTGAGTACGCTAACCTGCCAACGATAACTCTTTACCAGATGGCGGTCCCACAAACTTCAGGTGCCTCGACAGGTGGCACCATCTGATTGTAGAATGACCAACCAGGCAAGCAAATATGCAAGTTGCTTCGTCCTAGTTTATTAAGGATGTGTTGCAACTTTAATTGGGCTCCACAAGTGTCCAAATACCAAATGTCATTTTCTGAGAGCTCAGAGGAGCTTGGTCACGTAATACAGTCAGTCAAGGACATGGTGTGACTGTGGCGATGGGGTCACCCACAGAGATTCCTAAATATACACTAGAAGGCTTGTGTCTTTCTATGGCAGCTGCAATGCATAGAGCTTCAGCGAGCATAGGAATTATGGATATGACAGGATTTTGCCTAGTCTTCGAGCTTTAAGTTCATTGACTTTGCGTGGCTTGAAGCTGCTTTGTCACAAAAAACAGTCGGCGAAGTTTCGACAGTTACGCCGCACCAACTTAATCTTTTAGGCTTGCCACTTCAAATCGGGTCACGAAGTGATAAACGGTTTGTTCTTTATGTTTAAACAACACTAAAACACAGCAATAAGCAAAGTGGCAAGTCCGTTCGCCACCCGAAGCACGAAGACTAGGAAATCTATGTCATGCCCAATATGCCCCCAGTCGCTGAACAATCGCAGCACTAGAGTCCCCTCTAGTTAATTTTAGGGAACTCTATGGGGTCAGCTTCTCCTGAGCGTCAGCTCTTCGCCACTGTCATTTCTTTCACACTCCGCCCTCTCGCGATCGGCATGTCTGGCTAAATTTCTAGTTTTTCCTAACTTCTACGTCACACGAAGACGGTAGGGCTTACTGGTGGTCGGTGTTGTGCTTTTCTGCTCACTTAAATGAATGGTAAAATTTGTGGACTATTTTCTGGTATCAGGCCTATGAGAGGGACATCTAAAGAACATAAACGCAGCATTACTGTCATATGGTAAAACAACAATTGCTGGCGTCTGCTTTTACAAATATATCTTCTTTAGGTGTGCAATTTAAGCATGAAAGAGCATCGATACTTTTCCTTTATATGTTAGTAAAATGACCTATGCTTTCGTTATATGGGCCTACATTAACGCTCCATATATTTCTGATCAACAATCAATTATCAGCACATGCTCAGTAAACGCAAAAGTTGAAAATGATTAACTGTAAGCTTGCCTATTTTCAAGGACTGTGGTAAAAAGAAAGTAACTACGATTTAACAAAAGCGCAGCTGCCTCACGTGCTTGGCAGAACTTCTTCTAATATGAAGCACTCCTGCTGTATCTCTTGTAAGTGCATTTTAGAAACAAGACTGCACACGAATGGTGTCGGTGAATACATCACGTGTCTGGTACGTTTTCATTGTTGCCAATGGTCAGTGCATTCCTTTCCATGGGGAAAACAGCTTGATTAGGTTTAACATTGTGAGTACAAATGAATTCTGCGAAATCCCTCATGCGAGTCTCCCTTTAGGCAACCTTTGCTTTTTGTTTCTAGTGTCAGCATTCATTCAGCGAATTTCCTAATCACGATGACTTGCCAACTTGGCCCCGAGTTGACCTTCTTGAATTCACATTAGCTTTTCAGGCCACCACTACCTAATTATTATTGTATTATTCTCGAAATGTTTTTCGGACACCACGACCACCAATACATGTACGCGACTAAACTCCGTTAACGGCATCGACGAGAAAAGTAGGCTTTTTTGCCAAATGAGTCCCTATCAGGAGAAGCACGCTTTCCGATTCAGGTCGCAATGGTTTATCATTTAGTATTCCGGCTGCGACCGAAGGGACTTCCTGGATGAACGTTCCATGTATTTCCGAGGTCAATGCTCAACCCTTTTTATATATGCTTTACTTCGAACTTGGCGCTGTTAGCGTAAAGGGAAGCGCTTTTTCACTCGCGTGTGTGTGTGTGTGTGTGTGTGTGTGTGCATGCTTGCTTGCTTGCGTTCATGTTAGTCCTTGTGTGTCCTATAAAGTGACAGGTTCTGAATTATAAGGTAAAACTGAATGAGTACGTGACTGTGACAAGCGCGTTTCAATAACGACTTAACGAAAATTGGGGTACAAGTTCATGGCAGAAGTGAAACAAGGCAAAAAAAAAACCCAGATCGTGAGCTTAAAAGGTGTCAATAGCCACCAAAAAACGAGCCATGCGTCGGCGATACACTAATTGAAAAGTACGGTGACGGCGAATGTTCAGTCGCAAAGGTCGCTAGTTTCGAGAAAGGGTCAATAGTTTTTTTTTTTCGCAGTATTCCTACAGCAGCTCGACCGTAACCGAAAGGACGGTCATGAGTCCCCGGTCAAATCGGTGTCACAGCGCAGTTCTCAAAACCACACGTACGGCGCCAGTGTGGGCGTTTTGGTCGCGTTTAAATTTTCGTGTGTCGGCAGGCTTCAGCGGACCACGAGCGGCGGATGTGTGTGCGCCGTTCAGGCGTGTCGACTAAATTGCGGTCACGCTCGTAATTACAACTCGACAGGCAGGCTTCGCACATGGTGGCACTGAGAACGCCCGTCGCGGAAAGCAGAGACGAGTGGAAAGCGGGTGAGAAAATGACTGCCGTACGGGTCAGCTAAAAAATAGAAGGAAAAATGTTGACGCAAAAAAGAAGACTGAAGCCGTGAAAAGAAGTTGCAAATTCATGAGGATGCATCAGAAAAAAAAGGAAGAACGGCATAAGTTGAATGTTCGGAAAGTGTTGGCGCGTAGGCGTGCAAGATAGTGTTTTGCTGATGTTTGCTTTTGCATGCTTTTCTATGTGCGCGGCGGGGTGGGTATCCTATACCAGTTCTCTCACCACATTTTATCACCCTTTCTCCTGACGACATATTCAACCAGAATAGCACTTTTTTACTTTTTTCTGACGTCATTTCTATTGATTGACCTTTTTCACATAGTTAACTTGGTCTAGTGCCACCTCTACTAGGAGGCGCAATGCGTAATGCGGCCCGAGTCAAAATTCTGGTCTAACAGAGGGCCGTGTTGTCATTATACTTCGAGGACGAACTCGCTAGCATAGGCGCATTTTCTGCTTAAAGGATCAAGTGGCATTCCGTAAAAATACATCTATCAAGGGAAGGCCGTAAGGATCGAAAGTTAGAAACTCAGTACGGAAAGACAAAAGAGAAAAAACAGAGCGTGGTTCTTCTGGGCGGAAAGCTACCAGGACTGGATAACTATTTATTACGGCTGGCGTTTGTGGCTCACTTGGGAAGACGGAAAGAACGTGGCTATCATCACTACGAAAGTTTCGTTATGGTAGCATAGAAAAAAATTGTCGGGTACGCTTTTATCGCTGTTGCAACAAATTGATGAAAAGAAACCACGTGGTATTGAACCAGAAAAATTCAGTAAATACCTAAACGTACTACCCAATGCTCCCCTATTCGCTAACCGTAAAATGCTAAAAGCTTCCTGGTGGCATGACTATAAACTGTCTGTTTATATGCTTCCAAACAAGCTTATACAGAACGAACACGATCAACATGACTGCAGCATACGTGGCTTGCAAGTACTAGCACCATATACACGCACAAACTACAGTAAATTCAGACTAGAATATTGCATAACAACGCCTTGTGCTTTCTTAAATCTAATATCAGTTTTATTGTCCCAGAAATGTGTTAAAATCGTATGTGCGTGATTGCTCGAGGAAAACAAATATCTCCTTTACAGAACACTATTATTTCGCGGCGTGTGCATCATGCTATATTCATTGTATATTTCGTGACTTCTACATTCTCCTCTTATTACGCTCTTTATTTTCTTTGTAGTGTTTACAACTGTCTGAAGGGCAGGGCTTGTGGGGCCATGTGCAGGCCTGCTGGTCACGTCAAGCTGTTCGCCTAGGGTACTCAGAACCAGTGTGTTGGAAATAAAGTGGTTTCTGAAGTGTCAATCAACGACTTCCCATCCATTGCAGCAATCAGCTAGGAGCCGCATCGCTTGGCTCTGAGCCAAACAATGGGCATGAATTTTTTTGTTCGAACAGACAGAAATACTTTAGCAAACATGGCGGCTGCGCATGTTGAGGCTTTCGCACGCTTGTCAACTCAACGCGTTGATGCCTCAAAGACACCCGTAGCCTGTAACGTACGCACATACGTTTGAGCTCATGTTTGAGTTTGTGGAGAAAAAAATGCACGCAAAATTGGGGTTCTCAGCTAGCGTCGAGAGCGGAAGTACAGGAATTCACAAATTCACTTCATAACAGATTCGTGGCTTAAACAGAGGAAGGTGACATTAGCGTCAATGGAATGAATAATCTGGCTGATATCATAAAGGAGTATGCAATGGTAACGGGGTTCAGCCATTATACAGGACGCTGGCAATTGATTTCAGAAGATGAAAAATCCTCACTGAATAAACATCTAACCATGCATGGACAAAGTGGGGCTAGCAAAGCTTTCTAAGCTAATCAATAGGCAAAAAATCACCGACATAAGAAAGTATATTTGAGCATTCTGTAAAGAGCAGAAGAAGCATAAAGCTTTCTTAGCAAAATTGTGCATAGACAATATTCGGATGAGTACAATAAATGAAAACGTAGACAAGATCACAGCCACTATGAATAGCGTAGTCGACGTAGCGAAAGAGTTCTACAAAGATCTGCACAGCAGCCTACACCACCTAAATGTTATCACAGAAAACAGTAATAGTCTATAAAAACCTGGCCTGCCAGCAGTAAAGAGAGGAAGCAAAGAAAGCTTAGATGGAATGAAAAAAGGGGACGGCGAGGATAAGCTCTCAAACCTGTTAAACATGGTGAGACATCGTGTTAAAAAACTGGTAACACTGTAAAAGAAGTGTCTCTTGAGAGGGAGGGTATCAGATTCTTGGAAGAATGCATACACCATCTTAATTTATAAGGAAGAGATTGTTATGGACTCCAACATTACAGGCTGATCAGCTTACCGTCTGTTGTTCCCAATCTATTCACAAAAATATTAGGCAATAGAATTAGGTAAAATTACACTTTATTCAACCAACGTACCAAGCGAGATTTTGTGCAGTATATTTAACAATAGACTATATTATTACTATCAGTCAGGTAATAGAGAAGTCGCAACGTACAACTAACTTTTATCGTATACATTACGAAAAGGTGTTTTATTTGGACGATGTATTCGCAGCCATACATGCGATGCGGGATCAAGGCATCGACGAAGCCTATTGAAACATACTGGAAGAAATCTGCTGTGCATACACAGCCCCCAGAGTCCTCCGTAATCAAAACCACGTAATGCCAATGCAGTAGGGCGTATTGCAGAAAGACATGATCCCTCAAATGCTAATCGCCGTTGGTTTGCTGCATGTATTTAGTGCCTGCGTTTCCGAAGAGCTATTAATAAGAGGTAATTGAAATTGCCTTAGTAACCTGCGAATCGCTGATGGAGCCGAATTCATGAGTAACTCACGGGATGAATTACAGCTGTTGATTACTAAAGTAGACATGGAAAGCAGAAAATTAGGTCAGAAAATAATTGTGCGTAAATCTAGGGTAACTTACAGAAGGTCGTCCGAAAACAGCCCTTTGTGATAGACGGCGAAGCACTATAAATCGTAATGGAGCATGTTTGCTTAGGACAGGTAGTAACCGCTGTGAGAAACTATGAGAGTAAAAACTCTAGATAATTTAGAATGCGGAGGACAAGGTCAGCAAATATTTTAAATTATGAATAGTAGTCTACCAGTTACCCTCAAAAGGAAGGCATACAACAGCTGCACCTTACCGGTGTTTAGGCTAGTTACATAACGGAAGCCTAAAGTGCAATTCAAATTGAGGATGACGCAGTGAGCGATAGAAAGGACAATGATAGCTGTATTTTCAAGGGACAAGAAATGAGTGGAATGCGTCAGGAAACAAACGGCGATTAAGGAGGTTATTGTCGAAATGAAGAAGTAAAATGGGCATGGGCTGGATTCGTAGCGCATACGCAGGATGACCGCTGGTCATTAAGGTAACGCACTGAATTCAAATACACGGGGAACGCGTGAGAGGGAGACAGAAAATTAAGTGGGCAGATTACATTAAGAAGTTTGCATGTTTAACGTGGTAGCACAATGGACATAACCAGGATGATTGGCGGAAAATGGGAGATGCCTTTGCCCTGCAGTGGGCCTAGTCAGGTCTATTTATTTATTTATTTATTTATTTATCTACACTACCGCAAAGGCCCCAATGAATGACTTTTACATGAAGGGTGAGCTACTGGGTTGAAGGGGTGAATGCTCGATCACTGCTTTGAAGTTGGTATACTGTAGGGGTGCAAAGCCTGACGAGGATGGCCATTCCAATATCGTACGCTCTTGACAAAAAAAGATGAAAGGTGCGCAGTGGTGGCCGCTCTTGGCGGGTGATAAGCTTTCCTGTGGTTGATGTGGTCTGAGGGACAATGGGCTGGCTTGATGATGGGAGTACGAGATGATCCATGATAGAACTTGAAAAACAGGCACTGACGAGCAATACAATGGCGCGACGAAAGGCTAGCGAAGTTAGCACGAGATTTAAGTTTGGTTACGCTTGACTGATGTGAATATTTTGAAAAGATGAATTTTTCTACCCGACTTTGCACTGTTTCAAGTGTTTAATATTGTTACTCTGATGAGGGTTCCAAACAGCACACGCATATTCAAGCTTTGGCCTTACTAGTGCCTGATAAGCGATTAGCTAGACAGATGTAGGAGCTAGATGAAGGTTTTGACGCAGACAGCCAAGAGCACGATTTGCTTTGTTAGTAATGTCTGTTATGTGAAAAGACCACGTTAAATCAGAACAAAAACGGACCCTTGGATACTTGTATATAATTATGCATGAGTTTTGAGTGTTGTTTATGAATTATGCTGGAGATGAGTAGTACTGTCGGTGATCAAAAACGGCTAGTGACGTTTTGTTTGCATTAAGGGACATTAACCACGTTTTGCACCAGGTTTCAGTTTTATGAATATCAGATTGAAGTTCACGAACATCTGATGTGTTGTTATTGGACGATAAATGACTCAATCATTGGCTAAAAGTGTAATGTTAGAGGAAGTATCATTCGGCAAGTCGTTAATGTATATAAGAAAAAGCAAACGACCTAGAATCGTGCGTTGAGGCTGTTACGAAGGCGCCACTGCTACGGAACTTGCCGCCAAGGTCATCAGCCGTTTGGTCGCGTTTGTTTCTCCGCTCGCGAGTGCTTCTGCGCAGAGCTGATAGACGAGCGGACAAGACGACGGTGAGTTAAGGCATGGTTTGTGTGCAGCATATAAATATAGGCGTTACACATTCAAAACTGGGGCCGACAGCTTAGGGACTCGAAGAGCCGAGATTTCTTCTGTCTGACGCATACGTCGGCTTCTTTTATAGGCACCGGGTAGACCTTTAAGTCACCAACGTTCAATCAGAGGTGCCGCTTACCATGATGTCAGATTTCTCCAGTCAGGTACAGCCGTTGGGTGGCGTCATAGACTCGTGATCCTCAAATCCGGAACCGCTGCGCTGGGTTGCACCCAAGGACGAGTGTTGTTGCGACGCATTGCGTAAAACTCGCCAGACTGGAAGGCGCCGCTTGCTTCATCGGGCCCGTGGGCTGAGGGAGCTTGTTGTGCGTTGCGTAAGACAAACCGGCGTCGCCACTTGATGATGACGTTGAGATTATGGCGTTAGGCGGGCCCGCTCGTTGGCCTTGACACAGATTGCCTTTGCAAACACAACTACGTTCGGTGTGGACTCCCAGGCGTAACAAGGCACACATGAAATAACGGGGCGTAAAAACGAAGAAAGATTAGCGTAAACGAACTGCTTGCGGTTAACTAAACGTCGCAAATGGAATGAAAAACTAACGGGTCAAGGTTCAGCGAGGAAAGTTTTAGGAACAAGCGTTTGTGATGAACTTTGTCAAAAGGTTTTTCGAAGTCTAAGAAAAGTGTGCCTAATAGTGTATTTACATCTATGCTAGATCTAATGTGGTTAGTAAACAGAGCTAGTTGAGTGTCACAAGAGACACTTTTCTAAAAGCCATGTTGGTTTTCATAAATGCAATGCAGAGGTACAAGAAAGTTGACTATGCGGGAATAGATTACGCGTTCCATTATTTTAGAGCAGACACTTGTGACGGAATTGAGATGATAGCTTTTGGGTGAATACAGGTTACCTCTCTTTGGGATTGGAATGACCTTGCATACCTTCCAGTCTTTGGGCACCACTCCAGATGAGAGTGATTGTTGAGAAATATAAGATAACATCACACTTGTTACTATTTTAGTGTTCGTAAATACTTTTATGGTAATGTAAACTTTAACCACTGATGAAGTGACCTTTAATGTGTCGATTATTTTCGATAGACGATTGGCATAAAATACAATTTTTCACACGATCGGGTGGCATTCAGAAAGGGCATGGGGAAGATCACCGGAAGGTTTCATGGTGAATAGAGTGCAGAAGGTTTCAATTATTACATGCGCTGTATAGTGGGATGATGGGAGAAGTATGATATGGTGTGATGGTGTGATAAGATAATGATGTGTGAACCATGGTTCGTAAGAGCAATCTTAAGAAGTTTGGCAAAACCATGCTATAGATTGCTCAGGCGTGCATTGCTGGGAATAAATAACAATTATTTCGTTGTTATACGAGTGGCTTACACTCAGATTGAAGTTATTACTTGTTGTACTGTGTCTTCGTCGTCGCTATCGGCTGCCGCTATGACACGTTTTGATGCACTTTATTAACTAGCCCGCAAAACCTTTTTGAATAGAATACAAGTACTGCGACTGAACCCCAATTCTGCCAGAAGTAGCTAACGTTAGAAGGCAATACTCAACAGTAGCCAACACATAGCCATTACCAACCCATAGCCAGTACCCACCGGTGCCGTTCAACTGTTCGCCAGCAATCCACACCCGTATGCAACACTGACCGAACGTTTACCCAGGTTTTGGTAATATTCTAGTTGGCATGCATATGCTGTCGTCTTACTCGTGTTAGGCTATGCACATAGAGATAAACACAATAAAGAAATTGCAACAATGTCTTTTGGGCCATTTACGCTTCAAGCGCCTCCAATGCCTATCTGACATGTCGTGGCGTGCAATTCCTTACCGGCCGTCTTTCATGCAATTATGTTTGGTATGCGTCGATGAATTGACCACGATGGTTTCATGACGTATACATTACCTGATTCACCCATTTTTACATTTTCTTTATACCATACGTCTGTAATGAGCATTCCTAGTATTCATGGAGTGCAACTCCTCGCTTTGTGGTGTCACGCTTTAACTACATAGCGGTGAGCGCACACATCCTCCAGCATAATAACGAAGAGCTATTGAGGCACACCACATCGCTTTGGTGGTACCCGCATCTGTGAGGCACTTCGGCGTGGCTGAATCTTGCTCACTTTAACCGATGAGATGGCGCAAAGAGCCTAAGAGCGTGCTTTGGCGGGTGTCGCCCTGCCCGTTTTCTGCTCGAGAGGGAATGGGCACTACTGGTTTCGTGCCCTACAGGCAGTAGTCACCTGTGCTTCTGCGTTTATCTCATCAATTAGGAGCTTCTCACGCGTTGTGCGGTGATCGCAAGGTATGTGTTCCAACTGTAGACCACCCCAAGGTTCCTTCGCTTGGTGTGGCCGCCATGTTTGTTATATATGTTGCCTCGTAAACCATTTCAAATTGATTTTATCGCATGCAATCCTTCGCTCTTGCAGTGAAACTTGAGTTGTCAAACAGTGCAGTAGAACACCCCTTTCACATTCCCTGGTCCTGCTTTTTCGGGCTGTTACGTAGTTTTGGGCTGGACCCGGCCAGCTTCTATAAGAAACAATGAATTGGACATCCCTCTGTTTCTTCGCAACAGTGCCATCATTTCCGCATTGTAGGTTCCGAAAAAAGTCGCGAGAAAAAAGTTAAAAGAAAGCAAGATGGTTGAAGGCAGAGAGGCGGTGACATGTTTAGTATGAAACCTAGAAACACGACCTCCTAGATTGGCATTTTCATTATAAACATGGAGTCGATGACGTCTCTCCGCTGCTGAAATTTACTTTTGATGCATTAAACAGAAGTGATGAGTGCCGACAGCAGTTTCTATTTCCTGAAGTCATCCTTTTTACGGAGCCGATGGTTTCATCGGCCACAATAAAGCTGGATTTGTTGCGTAGCTTTGCACGAAGTGAGAACGCCGAAAGCCACATGGCACAGCAGGCGCTTTGGGGACGCCTTGTTATGATTCGGCTTGACAAAATACGCCAGGCGAGGCTGCACGGTTCCTTTAAAAGAAAAGTCGGATATAACACTTTGGGGCTTTCGCCGCTACTATAAATCCTCATTTTTTACTGTTTCTCAGCTTTTCTGTTTCCCAGTGTTGTTATTTGTATTATAGTCTTGTTAAAACTGTATCAGAGGTTTTATTTTTTTACTGTAAAAATTATGGAGTTTTTGGTGATGACCTTGTCTCTCGCGCGTCTTATCTCGGGTAGTATTGCACCGCCAAATATTAGCGCGATAGCGTTAAAAAGCTTGTGTCGCAGAAATTCCACTGTCAGTAACGGCACCGTTGGGTATGAGCGAAAAATTGTCCGTGAGTGAAAAATAGCGAGAGAATCATATAAGATAAAGGATATTTTTTCCCGTTGAGTATTGAGTCCGGGCAGTTCGCGTGGCAAGTAGGTGTCTTACCACAAATCACTATGTTACACACAGCTGCTTCGGGAAAACAACACTACATAAAAGTAATGTAGTAGAAGAGGTCTCCTTAACGCATTTTGTTCGACAGCTGTCACGAAGAAAACAAGCCCATTTGACGATTTGTAGGCGCATTTAGGAGGCCATCGAACTACGTCAAAAAAGACCGGGACAGTGCAGCATTCGCTGCTAAAAACGCACAGAAAGTTTCAAAGAGCTCCAAAAATAAACAACTTTGTCCATCTAGCGGAAAAAAACTATCATGCCCTTCCAGAAGCGTTGATCTAGCAAACGGCACACGCTAGAGAATGCGCTGCCATCTGTGTGGCATTGTGACACTCTTTATTCCCCTTCAAAGAAATACAATTTCAACGCACTAGGGGCCACATTTCGCTATCGCGTTTAACTCTGAAAGGCGAAGCTTAAGGGTCTCCCTGTTCTTTATAATGAGCCACGCGTTCGCGCTCAATTAGGAAACTGACAACTACCACGTAGCTCATTTTACCGAGATAGCTACTATTGTCTAGGCTACAGCCAGTACGTGAGAACCCTGCTAACACAGATGAACAAAATTACCTTTGTTTGCGTAAAATGTAACCAATGTGCTCCTTTACATATTTGAAGTGCAGGAACTGCATCTTTCACTTTCATCACGTTTCAGTATCGATCAAAATTAGTTTTGGAGTTAGAGAACTTCAACGTTAAGTTTAAATGCGTTGGAATTTGTAAGCAGTAAGGGAATAGAAGGCTGAAAACAGAAATCGTAGGGATCTTTTATGGGAGAGTGAATTTCGAGATTTTTGTGGTCCCCGATAATGAATATTACCTACCAGTCGTGAGCACAAGACCTGCTTGAAGTGTAAGAATCCTAAGTGCTTAAAAGTTAGTGATAACGCCATCGTTAGTGTCAAGTGCAGGTGCACCGCGTAAGCTTCGTCTGCAGTGGCATAAAGATTTGTCGCGGCTTCGCGAAAAGTGATCAAAAGTATGGCTTTGCTCTATAAAGGTAAAGATATGCCGAAAAATAAATCAGTTGTAACAGAAAAAAGCAAAGTGGAATTGCGCCGTCGATGCGCTGTTCGGTAGTAAGTAAACTTGTCTCATCGCGAAGCTCATACGCCAATGAGTTTGGGGTGAATCCAGCTTAGTGAGTGGTCAAATTATGACACCGCATTGAGTTTCCTGCGATTTATATTGGTAAGGTTGAAATAGTTGCCAATTAGGCTTGGCTGACATGTACGGAAGATTCCGCAAGAACAGATAATATGACGATGCTTGCTGAAAACCTTCGAAGCCTGGCACTGTGTAGTAGAACCGAGAGGTGGGTGAGTTGGAATTTACTCATTGTGGGTAGAGCACAAATTGAAATAAATATCACTCTGTGTGTGCGTTGAGACCCCGAAAAACATCATGCGCTTATTTAACCGTTCTGTGAGGTAATACAGCAAGCGATGAATGGGACTATTTTACTATATAGCAAGAATTTGCAGCGTGCACGCAGTGAATGCGTTTTTAATTGCCTGTGTGACCCTGCGCGTGCATGCTTGTGAGGAAAAATGGAGGGAATATAATGCAGGAAGTACTGCCTCATTCGCTAGCACATTGTTGCTACATCCCGAACATATAGAGATGCATGGCTATGCATAACTGCTGATGTAGTGTATTTGTTCTTGTCTGTTTGTGTAGTGATGCGCTTCCTATGAAAACGGATTTGGACCAACTAGCTCGATCTGCTTGTTTATTAGGTATAATAAATTTGCGGGAAGAATAGGAATAAAGAAGTAATGTATTGCATCAAATGCGCCGTATACTGTAATTATTGCTAAAGAGGATCAGGTGGTGCCTATTTCTGGGTTCCACTGGATAAAGCTGCAATCCGCGCCCGCTCCATGAGATTCGACTGATCCTCAAGAGACGCGTGAAAGCAAAGTGCCCTCCCACAGCTTACACTTCACCATACGGTGTTTTGCGCGATTTTTTTAATAGAATGGAAAGATGAAACCATGTGAAGCTTATCAGCACGGCTGCCACAAAATTTCAAAAATAGCGCTAAACTGTTTGGATGTGTGTTGATAAGCATCACCGTGGCGTCGCATACAAAACTTGTAAGAGCCTGCGCAAACGGCATTTCTTTCTCTCTTCCCTTCTTCCTTTCTTTCTTTGTTCCTTTCTCTATATTCATCTTTTTTTTCTTTTTTCTTTGTTTCTTGCCTCAAGAAAACTTATCAACTCAAAAACCTATTTTTAATGAATCATATAAATTGCAAATTATCGCACGTACTCGTGGACTCTTTCGTGTACTTGTATATAGGTCTGATGTTAAAAGTCTCCTCAAGTTTCTGTTACACAATAAATTCAACTGGTTGAGTGAATTTGAGTCTGTCATCATTTTGGAGCGTCACTGGAGCATCGCTGCCTCATCCATTGAGAAAGAGCGCAAAGAAAAAGAGAGATGAAAAGAAAAAAGACCAAGACTACAAACGCCCAGCTCGGTAAGTCCGGAAATAAAAACTAAAGCATCTGCAGTCGAAGAAGTTACCGTAAAGTGACTGCGACTCGACGCGTTTGGAGCGAAAGCATGAATCGCAGCTCGCCGTCAAAGTGCAGTCTTTAACCGCTTCGTTTTAAATGAGCCTCTCAACGAAACTTTCCGCTTTCTTAGATCTTTACGCTTCCTGTGTCGTTTAAAAGCTTTTTTTTATTTACCTCTCACTCCCCGAGCGTGCTACTTCCAGCTATCAGTGAAAAAGCTCGGCCCAACGACAAGCGTTCACCAGACTTAACGATTTGTCGACACCACGCGCATTAGGCTCGCGAAGAAATTTTATATGTCTAATCATTTTTTTGCTTTCACGCACATTTTATGTTTACACCGTCGGCTTCGAGTAAAACAGAAGCGCAGATGGCCAAAAAAACACAGCCCGCTGAGATCCGTTTTGTTACCTCTACCACGGGCCTCTGTTCCGTGTGCTCTCCTCTCCTTCTCCTCTTACCGTTACCATTATAGCCATCTGGACTTGATTGATGAGAAGTCATTTTAACCTCCTCCTTTTCAGTAAGCACACGAGGATCGAAGAGAAGATTGCACCACGGGCGGCGCAACGACACTAAATAAAGAAAACGCTATTTTAGGCAGAACCGCGGAGATATTGTTCGAGAAAAATGTTTTTGGCGGTAAGGATTAGTTCCAGTAGTCTGGAAAAATTACGGCGTGCGAAAGCTGTTAGAGACGCTTCGTCCGATTCGCCACGGAACAACGCGCTTGGCTCACGGAATAAGACTCTGGCTGGTGCCGCGAAAGAGATTACCACCGCGCTTAAGCTGCGCTGTAGCACGATGCCACAAGCTTTGAAAGACACCAAAAGTCCAGGGAGAAAGCAGACAGAAAATGTTACTCTGAAATCTGAATGAAGTTAGTCTGTGCTTTATTGGGCCCGGATATGGAAGGGTTGTCAGTTTCGAGCGCGCCTGGATAGATAGATGCAAGGGCCTCTAGTTTTACTTAGGCACTGACGTCACAGAGTACGAGAAGCAACAGCGGAGTCTCAAATTAAAAAAAAATCAATAAAATAATACATTTGATTTCTTCAAATAAAGCAGTAAAGAAGTCTAGGCCTATCAAAGTCACTTGGAGGCTTGAGGAACAGAGCCTGGCAAGCAGAAAAAAAAACTAACGCGTTACATGATTGTAGTTAACCGCCCTTTAGAGATTATCGCACAAAATAACGTGCCCATTAGATTATCAGCACATGGCGTACAGTGTCGCCATTCACATTACACTGTAGTTTATAAAATTGAAAGCAAGCACAAAGCAGAACATTAGCGATGTTTCACAAACAAAGTGCCACGCAAAATGATTGCTCAGAAGTATGGTGTGTTGCAACGAACACCAGATGCACAATACAGGTATAGTGAAATACGCCATAGCACTTTTTTCATTTGTATTTTAATTTTATGCGAAAAATGCTGGGGGGCAGTATATTGAAATAAGTTCGAACATAATATGCTCATGTCCAAGGTAAATACCTTTTTGAACATATATATTAGTCGCCAATAAAGAACTTTGGGCTTTAATAAACAGTAACGAGCATACAGAAACAGGCATTCTTTCGAACAGAAATGTTTTATAGCTAAGAGATCATAAAATTAGGCATTAGCAGAATTTTGAAATCGCCTCTCTCAAGATTCATGTTGAGGTCATAAGAAATATTTTAACTGCGAAGCATTTCTTAGCGGATGTCGGCGAATTTGGGCGTGTCTATCTATCTATCTATCTATCTATCTATCTATCTATCTATCTATCTATCTATCTATCTATCTATCTATCTATCTATCTATCTATCTATCTATTAGCCACCTACGACTTTTATCTCTCCTGGCCGTTTCGATAAAGGTATCGATACACCGCAGGGTAGTCTGCGTAAGTAGGCGTTTGGTGTGTAGTGACACCACGGACCCGAGCGAACAGGGGGAGGAGGGTTTGACTCTCTCCCGTGCCTAGCCGTACCTGGCTTTGCCATGTCCGGGAAAAAAGGTGATACTAGGGGTTGAGCGGACGTCGGGGGATTGACCCTTTAAGGACCCCCGGAAGAGGCAACACACCCATTTCATCCCGGCTTCACCTAGATGGCACCTCTGGCCTGACCCACCCAGGGGAAATCTGCAGTCGCCTGTTCCTTTCTCTTCCTCCTTACATCTTCGTCTTTCTCTCACACATTTTATCTCTCCTGTCACGTTCTTTTTTCTGTTTACTTCCAAATTTCTCGGTGGCAAGGATTAACCTTGTGTGGATGCCCAGTCTTGGCTATTCCATATTAGGTTATAGCAGCGCAGTACAGGTGGCGTCGACAGGACTTGTCCAGCATCTCCCGCCATGTCCCCTGGTTGGGCTCGGTGGTGGTTGGCTGGCACTGCTGCCGAACTTTATAGTCTATTTATTGCAAATGTTTCCCTCCCCCTTCCTTATCGCTCTCCGAAAAGGTGGTGCACCGAAGACAAGTTCATGTTCAATAAACCAAAACCAACCTTTCCCAAAGTACCATGTTATTCATAGCCAGAACGAAAAGAAGACAGTACGTGCCATTTCACCTTGCTCAAGTCAACTTTCTCAAATTGTGGGGATGTTTTTTTTATTTACAGCAGATGGGTGTATGTATAGGTTGATCAGTAGTGCCTGCCCTCAGCGACTTGTACTTGGCCAGTCTAGAGAGAGTGTTGCACGAGTGGTTACAGCCGACTAATGTGGCACGGGTGTTCGGATTTGTAGACGATTATCTGGTACTGTTCAAAATGGATCATGCCCAGTTTGAACCAAAGCCTAATGATGTGCTGAATATTTTCCATGAATGTATAGCGCCGCTTGTCATTATGTGTAAAAGGCCACAAAATGCGTGCCTCCACTTTTTGCACCTCAGGCTAATACTAGAGCCCGAACATGTCTGTTGGTCGTATGAGCCACGCACAGGAAAACCATTGTTGCCATGCAACTCGCGCACTCCAAACTTGTAAAGAGGGCATTGGGTAGAGCTTGTTTCACAACCGCCTTGCGTAAGTCATGCGAGCACTCTATTGACACAAGCTTTCTTCAGGAAACAGAGCACCTGGCTTTGGCAGGGTACCCTTCCTACGTGCTATTAGCCGTTGGGGAAAGCATGCTCAGAGGCTTGAAAGGTGCGGACCGGATGCAAGAGCAGGTGCTATCTCAAAGGAAGAGGACTGTGGTGGTGCGGTACATGAACAGGTTGTCGCACAACCTGAAAAAGATTGCCCAGCGTAGGAACATCAGGGTGGCGTTTTAGGCCCCTGAAAAGCTCTCCAAATTGTGCCGAGCGGTTAACGCTCCCCCTGAGAACAAGGAGGTGTGCGAAACTGAACACCGCGTCCCTTTATGGCATGCGAGCAAGGAGTAGTATATTCCAGGCCACTATCATGTGGCATGTACAATCTTCAACCGACGGGCAGGTGTCTTAATGACTGTCTCAGAGAGTACCTGCTGAGCCTCTCGGCGGTCGCCAGCAGTCATTTAGCGGTACATTGCCGAGACTGTGGGCTCCATTTGAGGGTACAATTTGCCCAGCAAGGAATGGTGAACAAATTGTGAGAGAAATTTTAGAAGCAGCTGAAATTCAGAGACTGGGGCACAAATGTCTAAACAGTCATTCCATTTCACTCTCAAATATGAAAATGAGTTACCTTCAGCGCAGTCCTTTTCAATAGTTTTAAACTGTGCTTTATACTGTTCTGAACACTCTTTTTTTAGTTTTTTAACGTTTTAGATTTCGTTTGTCGTACGTGTGTGGCTGCCTGGGCTTTTCTGGCTTTAAAGTGTTCGTCCCGGTTGGTTCTGACGTCAAGCACATAATTTGTTTTCTTTTTTTCTTTTTTTCATATTTGTGGTGTACCTTGCAGCGTGATTGCTTTCGGTTGTTTGTCTTTTTGGCAAGGGGTTGTCACGTGGTTTTCATTGCCCTTTTCTCATTATGTTATCTTCTGTTGTTTCGATGCGTGCCTACAAAAAGGCCCTGCATTTGAAATATTGGATCAGTTGTGAGTACAGCGCTGTGTGTGTGCGTCTTTTCTAAACGTTCCGTCTTTTTTGCGCTGGTAAATCTGTCTGAATAATCACGAACAAACTTGCCCAAGCAACAGTTTTAACAAGCCTCATTTACCTGCTGCACTAAATCTACCCCGGGCCCGGACTGTGTGGCATATGATACGTTAAAACACCTGCCCACTGAAACCCAGAAACCTCTCCTCTCCCTGTGTAATGCAATTTGGGCTTGCGGCAAGCCACTCTCAGCCTGGAAGGATGCCATCATTGTCCCTATTCTAAAACAAGGCAAGGACCTGGCCTCAGTTTCCAGCTACAGGCCAATTAACCAGCTGTCTTTGCAAGGTCTTTGAGCCACCTGATGCACTTCCTTGAAATTAATGGCCTGCTTCACCCATACCAGTGTGAATTTTGAGAAGCTCGGTCCACCACTAACCACCCTGTCCGTATTGAAGCATGAATTCACGACACTTTTGTTTATAAGCGATGTTTTTTCTGTGTTGCTCGATATGAAAAAGGCATATGACACTACGTGGCACTTTGACATACTGCGAGACGTGTCGCATTTAAGTTTGCGGGATAGAATGCCGACAATAAACGAAAACTACCTGTACAACCGTACATTTCATGTTTGAGTTGGCACTGTCTTTGCTCGAGTATTTGTCCAAGAAACAGGAGTGCCACAAGGAGGTGTATTGAGCTGCACACTTTTCATAGTTAAAATGAATTCCTTGCACCTGTCTCTCCCACGTAATATTTTTTACTGCATATATGTCGAATGTGGAGATTAGTTACAAATCGTGCAACAGCTCAATGTGCCAACGTCAAGTTCAACTAGGGTTAAACAAGGTATCTCAATGGGCAAAGGAGAATGGTTTTATACTCAACGCGCAAAAGAGCACTTGTGTCTTGTTCAGCTGAAAGAGGGGCCTCCATCCTGACCCCGACATTGACTTGCATGGTCAACCTCTGTCAGTGAAGACCAAGCACAAGTTTCTTGGTCTCATATTAGACACTAAACTAACCTTCATTCCACACATCAAGTATTTAAAGGACAGCTAGGTGCTTAAAAACAATGAACATTTTAAAAGTGTTGTCACGCACTACATGGGGTAGTGACACAAAATGTCTAATGAATTTATATAAAAGCCTCATACGCACACGCCTAGATTACGGTGCTATAATAAATCAGTCAGCAACACCATCAGCCTTGAAGATTCTCGACTCCGTCCACCATCTAGGTATTCGCCTCCCTACGGGTGCTTTTCGAACTAGCCCTGTGGAGAGCCTGTACATAGATTCGAATGAGTGGTTGCTCCACATACAAAGATGTTACCTGTCTTTTTTGTCATTTCTGAAGGTTAAGGCAGACAAGAAACACCCCTCTCATTTCACGAATAATGATTTGTCTTGTTCTGACTTATCCGAGAACCGTCCTTCGTTGAGGCAGCACTACTCGCTCCATGTAAGGGGCCTGGCCGAAGAAACAGGTGTGCCTCTTCTCGAACACAGTTTGATGGCTCCTGCTTCACATCTGCCGCCGTGGCAGTGGAAGCTTATAGACTGTGATGTCTCTTTTGTTGAAGTCACAATGCACGCACCACTCGCACACATACATACATACATCCTAGAATTACAACATAAATACACATGCCCTGAAATATTTACAGATGCCTCAAAGTCTAACACTTCTGCGTCATATGCAGTGGTAGGCCAATCATTTTCCGAAGCTAGCGTTCTTCATCCTGATGCAAGTATTTTCACAAGAGAAGCTTATGCAATACTGGCAGTCTTAATACATATCAAACAGATAAAATTACAAAAGGTAGTAATATACACAGATTCTCTAAAAACACAAAAACACCGTGCTGGTGTGTCACAGGTCCCGTAATTAGGGGGGCGATCGCCGGGCTAATTCCAAGGGCCAAAGTATCAGCCCCCCAAACGGCGCAACGAAAGCGTGGACAGTATATAAGTGGTCCTATTTGGTGCGCCAGCTATAGCCGGCGTCCGCTGGCGTCAAAACAAAACTATATTCTCGAATATGGGAGATCAAACGATACACGAAAATGCACACTCGACAATCATCATCATCATCATAGGAGAGTTTCTCACGTAGAGTCCTCACTTATTGATATAGGAGAGCAGTAATTTCCTGAGGCAGAGAATAGCAATATCAAGCAAGCAACACAGCTATGGGCACGGCAGCACTAGCAGAAAAGGATCGCTTGCACGGAAACACTTGCCGTAACATTTCCTCACCTGCACAGCAAAAAGCAGAGGTTTGTCAGCAAACCGCATTCTTTCGGTGCCGCCGTGCCCAGTGGTAGCGCATTCCAAAGGATGACCCTTTATACTGGTTCCGCATGGTGTCCCTTCATGCGAAGGTTGCGTGCCGGCTTCTGCGCTTGGTGACGTAGAATGAAGTGGTGGTCTGATGGGCGGTGTCAAACGCTGATACCCAGCTTCATGACAGTAGAAATCCCCGGAGTGATGCCTAGCCGCCTCGACAACGGTATGCGCACTGCAGTACGCAGTGCGCAGGAGGCCGAGGAACTGCACAGCAAAAAGCACAGGTTTGTCAGCGAACCGCATTCTTTCGGTGCCGCCGTGCCCAGTGTTAGCGCATTCCAAAGGATGACCCTTTATACTGGTTCCGCATGGTGTCCCTTCATGCGAAGGTTGCGTGCCGGCTTCTGCGCTTGGTGACGTAGAATGAAATGGTGGTCTGATGGGCGGTGTCAAACGCTGATACCCAGCGTCATGACAGTAGAAATCCCCGGAGTGATGCCTAGCCGCCTCGACAATGGTTTGCTCACTGCAGTACGCAGTGCGCAGGAGGCCGAGAAATTGAACAGCAAAAAGCAGAGGTTTGTCAGCGAACCGCATTCTTTTGGTGCCGCCGTGCCCAGTGGTAGCGCATTCCAAAGGATGACCCTTTATACTGGTTCCGCATGGTGTCCCTTCATGCGAAGGTTGCGTGCCGGCTTCTGCGCTTGGTGACGTAGAATGAAGTGGTGGTCTGATGGGTGGTGTCAAACGCTGATACCCAGCGTCATGACAGTCTAAATCCCCGGAGTGATGCCTAGCCGCCTCGACAACGGTATGCTCACTGCAGTACGCAGTGCGCAGGAGGCCGAGGAACTGCACAGCAAAAAGCAGAGGTTTGTCAGCGAACCGCATTCTTTCGGTGCCGCCGTGCCCAGTGGTAGCGCATTCCAAAGGATGACCCTTTATAGTGGTCCCGCATGGTGTCGCTCCATGCGAAGGTTGCGGGCCGGCTTCTGCGCTTGGTGACCTAGAATGAAGTGGTGGTCTGATGGGCGGTGTCAAACGCTTATACCCAGCGTCATGACAGTAGAAGTCCCCGGAGTGATGCCTAGCCGCCTCGACAACGGTATGCTCACTGCAGTACGCAGTGCGCAGGAGGCCAAGGAACTGCACAGCAAAAAGCAGAGGTTTGTCAGCGAACCGCATTCTTTCGGTGCCGCCGTGCCCAGTGGTAGCGCATTCCAAAGGATGACCCTTTATACTGGTTCCGCATGGTGTCCCTTCATGCGAAGGTTGCGTGCCGGCTTCTGCGCTTGGTGACGTAGAATGAAGTGGTGGTCTGATGGGCGGTGTCAAACGCTGATACCCAGCGTCATGACAGTAGAAATCCCCGGAGTGATGCCTAGCCGCCTCGACAATGGTTTGCTCACTGCAGTACGCAATGCGCAGGAGGCCGAGAAACTGAACAGCAAAAAGCAGATGTTTGTCAGTGAACCGCATTCTTTCGGTGCCGCCATGCCCAGTGGTAGCGCATTCCAAAGGATGACCCTTTATACTGGTTCCGCATGGTGTCCCTTCATGCGAAGGTTGCGTGCCGGCTTCAGCGCTTGGTGACGTAGAGTGAAGTGGTGGTCTGATGGGCGGTGTCAAACGCTGATACCCAGCGTCATGACAGTAGAAATCCCCGGAGTGATGCCTAGCCGCCTCGACAATGGTTTGCTCACTGCAGTACGCAGTGCGCAGGAGGCCGAGAAACTGAACAGCAAAAAGCAGATGTTTGTCAGCGAACCGCATTCTTTCGGTGCCGCCATGCCCAGTGGTAGCGCATTCCAAAGGATGACCCTTTATACTGGTTCCGCATGGTGTCCCTTCATGCGAAGGTTGCGTGCCGGCTTCTGCGCTTGGTGACGTAGAATGAAGTGGTGGTCTGATGGGCGGTGTCAAACGCTGATACCCAGCGTCATGACAGTAGAAATCCCCGGAGTGATGCCTAGCCGCCTCGACAACGGTATGCTCACTGCAGTACGCAGTGCGTAGGAGGCCGAGGAACTGCACAGCAAAAAGCAGAGGTTTGTCAGCGAACCGCATTCTTTCGGTGCCGCCGTGCCCAGTCATAGATAGTTAGATAGATAGATAGATAGACAGATAGATAGATAGATTGATTGATTGATTGATAGATAGATAGATTGAGAGATAGATAGATATGCTCAAAGTCATTGAAGTTCGCTAAGAAATGCTTTGCATTTAAAAAAACACTTTTTACTGCCCTACCCACAGCAGCTTCCGCTACATCCTGGGATGCTCATCGGTAGGGATCCGCTTTTTAAACTGCAATCGCTTTTCTCGTTCTTAAGAGATGTTCATAGCTTTCCCCGCATATTGTCACAGAGATTGCTCCCAGTAATTATTTTACAAAAAAGACCAACGGGACGCTATGTGAGCGTCTACAGTGCCTCGCAACCAACGAGACGCTATGTGGACGTCTGCAGTGCCTCGCAACCAACGAGACGCCATGTGGGCGTCTGCAGTGCCCCGCAATCGACGAGACGCTATGTGGGCGTCTACTGTGCATCGCGCCTGCTCACGCATCTTGGGCAGAGCAGCGCAGGTCTCTGGTGTACGAGCACGAGCCGGGAGGACTGACGGAGTGGTTGTTCAGAGAGGGACACGTAGGCGGAATACTTTTAGCAGACTCTTCTTTGTGACATAGCTACTTTTCTGAACACAAATTCGCCCTCAATAAATCATTGTGTGTGTTCCCCCTCTTGTATTACGTGATATTCTGGTGAAGGTGCTGGGTATGATTGGAAGTCCCCTCGGCGCAAGAGAAAGAAGCCCTGATCCCCAGCGATTGGAGACTGGCGAACTTACTCCAGTACACCAGCGTTCAAGTCGCCGCCTCCGAGGTGAGTCACCTGAATTCGGACCACTCCTCACTACTCCAGCAACACGGGCAGCAGCAACCACCTTTCTCAGGGAAATGGCCAATCCAGCTTCAACATCTGAACTCATCGTGTCTTCCACGTGCTTACCTGAACCATTCCACAGTGACGCGGACGAAGATGTGGAAGACTGCCCGGAGAATTTCGAGCGGGTCGCAAGGACCACTGCTTGGGATGAGGCGAGGAAATTGGGCCGCGTGTACTTTGCGTTGGAGGATGGAGCGAGAATATGGTTTGAGAACAATGAAGGGGCAATAGCGACGTGGGAAGACTTTCGGCAGCAGTTGCTTGCTGCGTATTCCAGAACGGATTGCCGGGAAAGGGCAGAAAATGCCCTTCAATCAAGAAACCAACGCACGAACGAGAGTGTCAGCATGCATATCGGGAACATGTCCCGCCTCTTCAAACGAGCCAATACGAACATGAAAAGAAGAAAAGAAAGTACGCCATTTGATGCGTAGAGTCAAAGAGAACCTATTCGCAGGCCTGGTTCGCAATCCTCCTTGTACCGTTGCTGAATTCCGCACAGAAGCCACGACCATAAAAAGAGCACTGCAGCAGTGTGCCCGTCACTACAATCGGGATGCCGGTAGTGAGCCCGCGGCCGTTCTTTTGGCAAAGCGAGACAGCAGCAACGAGACGCTGAGGGAGCTGGTGCATTCCATCGTCAAAAAGGAGCTTCGTAACATTCTCCAACCGCAAGTCATGCCGACAGTTTCATCCCTTACATCCGTCAACCGTGATGAAGTTCGCCACGCCATTCTTCAGCTGGAACCAGAAGTGCAACCTCTTCGACTTCAACAACCTCCCAAGGAACGCCATGTATCAGTGTACGCAGACGCTTTACGCAACCTGCCACCCACAATGCCTTGTTTGCTACTCCCGGTTCCCGCCAGTCAGCTCCGACCAGCCCACCTTTTCTTGGAGAGCAGAGACCACGCAAAAGCGATGTGTGGCGCACACCTGACAGGACACCACTCTGTTTTCACTGCGGAAAAGCTGGACATCTTTACCGATACTGTCCATACCGAAGGGTCGGTCTGCGTGGGTTTCTCGTGTATGCTCCATGCCCGCGTAATGGTGAAAGGCCTATAGAAATAGAGGAGTACCTTTCAAGGCACGGATCTTCAGCCGCTAGCTTCCAGCACCAGCCAAGGTCACCAGCACCAAATCGTTTTCGATCGCCAAGTCCGCGACGTTCAAGTTCACCACCAAATTCACGAAACCTTCGGTCAACGAGCCCGCGTCAGGAAAACTGACGCCACCGACCTGGGGAGGCAAGGCCGCGGATATCCGACAGAGGGAAGATCCTCCGTCAAGGCCCCAGTGAGGCAGCGACGAGCAGAAAATGACGACGAATATAAGTAAAGAAAAAATTTCTTCAGACTTGCGTGTTACGTACTATGGATGGGCGGGAATTGGACGTATTGGTTGATACTGGTGCCGATTGTTCAGTCGTAAGCTATGCAATCTAAAAATATCTGAAGAACCTTTTGACGCCTTAGAGTGGACCGAAAATACGCATGGCTGGGGGCCATCTGATAACACCTCTGGAAAGATGAAACGCCAGGATCGGCCTTCAGGGTGCCACTTATGTCGCTGATTTTTTAGTTCTGCCAGAATGCTCAAGAGACGTAATGATAGGAATGGATTTCCTGCTAGATAACGGCGCCGTAATAAACCTGCAGAATTCTAGTATTTCTTTTTCGACAAAGCTGGCCATAGAAGAGGAGACGGGAAGTTCTGCGTTGCATGTTATCGACGGCGACGTAACCGTGCCACCACGATGCAGCGTCCTGGTTGGCGTAAGGAATGACGCATTTGTCGACTCTGAAGGAGTAGCGGATGGCAATGTCGAGCTGCTGCTAAAGAAAGGTATTTGCATATCTCGAGGCATTATTCGCTTACGTGGTGGGCTTGCCAACGTACTGCTCAATAATTTCGGAAATGAAGTTTAGCATGTCGCGAAGGACACTGCCATCGCTTTTCTACACAGCATTACTGAAGTTATCGACTTATGTGCCAATGCGTCAGAGCCGCCTACTTCTGAAACTACGCATGACCTTGGAACATCAGTTTCAATCAGCCGAAGTCTATTGCCAGCCGAGAAGAAACTCCTAGAAGACCTGATAGATGAATTTGCAGAATGTATTTCCACCTCATCAAAAGTACGTCGCACGCAGATAGTGAAGTACAGGATTATAACAGAGGAAACAACCAGGCCAGTGTATCAACACCCTTACAGAGTTTCGCCGAAAGAATGAGAGGTTATAAAGAGCCAGGTGCAGGAGATGTTGCAGGACGATGTCATTCAGCCATCTATGAGCCCGTGGGCATCGCCGGTAGTTTTGATGAGAAAAAAATTGCCCGCAGCTTCCCTCGGGGGACCACTGAGGAGTATGCGGAGCATATAATTGGTTAACGGGGTGTTAAAGTGCGACTTACTTGGGTCGATGGCTAAATTGGTTAACGTGGTTGTGAAATGGGGTGTTAAATTGCGACTTACTTGGGTCGATGGCTAAATTGGTTAACGTGGTTGTAGGAGGGGGTGTTAAATGAGTGAACATGTACACACGTATGCGAAAGGGTGGCGCTGGTCGAAGGGACGTCGATCATTGTGTTTGTGGATTCGTTGGAATTCATTTCACCGCGAACTTGGACGTCGACGCGCCGTACAAACCAACCGACGAGCGGCAACTGAGCGAGCGAGCGCCGACCTTGAGTATATATACAGCGCGACGGCGCATGCACTGTCAGCTGCCGAATGTTCGAGAAGGGGGAGAAGCGCAACGGCGCATGCGCGCGCGTCAGCTGCCGATGTTCTCGAAGCGCGACGGCGCATGCGCGCGCGTCAGCTGCCGATGTTCTCGAAGCATGACGGCGCATGCGCGCTACATTATACAGCTAGCGAATGTTCGTGAAGAGGAGAAGCGCACGCGGTGTGTAGAGGAGGAAGGGTGCACAGATGGTGGAGGAGTGAAGCGCGCGCGGTGTGTAGAGGAGAAAGGGATGCACAGATGGTGGAAGAAGGAGGAGGAAGCTTGCGGACGGCGCCGCACTACAAGCCTCGAGTATTAGATGCTCCGCATCTAAAAAAGACAACACTTTGAGATTCTGTGTAGACTAACAAAAACAGCGTAACCAAGCGGAATGTATACCCCTTACCGCGTATTAATGACACATTCGATCGGCTACGGCACGCCAGATATTTCTCTTCGCTCGACTTAAAAAGCTGATATCGGATATTTGAAGTGGATGAAAGAGAACGTGAAAAGACCGCTTTCGTAACCCCGGATGGCTTGTACGAGTTTAAAGCACTACCTTTCGGCCTATGCTGTGCGCCAGCGGCATTCCAGCACATGATGGACAGTGTCCTCACGGGGCTGAAGTGGCAGTCATGCCTAGTCTCTTTGGACGATGTTGTGGTATTTTCTGCGACGTTTGACCAACACGTAGAGAGACTGTGGTCAGTAGTTCAGGCTATCCAGTCGGCCGGCGTGACAATAAAACCAGAGAAGTGCCAGTTCGGTTCCGACAAGCTTCGTTTTCTGGAACACGTAATCAGCGCGGATGGTGTTGGCCCTAATCCTGACAAGACTGTGGCGGTCGCAGGATTCCGAGAGCCCAGAGACAAGAAAGAGGTGAGTCGATTTTTGGGCTTATGCGCTTATTACAGACAATTTGTAGAAAATTTCTCGAAAACTGCCGAACCTCTAAACAAACTCACAAAACACGAAGAATCATTCGCTTGGGGTGCAGAACAAGAAACAGCTTTCAACGAATTAAAGCAATGTCTGCAAATTCCACCAATCCCTGCCCACTTCGACGAGACCGCTGACACGGAACTCCGTACAGACGCAAGCAATATTGGTCTCGGCGCAGTACTCGTACAATGACAAAATGGAGAATAAAAAGTGATAGCTTACGCCAGCCGTACCCTCTCAAAAGCCAAAAAAATATTCCGCCACAGAAAAAGAGTGTTTGGCAGTGGTATGGGCTATCAGCAAGTTCAGACCATACCTCTACGGAAGGCCGTTCCGTGCCGTCAGCGACCATCACTCACTTTGCTGGCTGGCGAACTTAAAAGACCCGTCGGGACGCCTTGCCAGATGGAACCTCCGACTGCAAGAATACGACATTACTGTTGTATACTGGTCTGGGCGAAAACACAATGATGCCGATTCCTTATCACGCTCGCCACTTGACTCTTCTCCTTCAGAAGAAGACGACTCGACACTTCTCTGTGTGATGGAAGCCTCAGATATTGCGGAGCATCAAGGAGCTGACGCACAACTGCTCCCATTGATCGAACACCTCGAAGGGCGTGCCAGCCAAGTCCCACGTGCATTTAAGAGAACAATATCTCCATTCTGTCTTAGTGAAAATGTGGTATACAAAAGAAACTTCGGGCATAACAATGAGAAGTTTTTACTCGTCGTTCCGTTAGCAATGAGACCCGCAATCCTAGAAGCTTGTCATGATGAACCGTAGTCTGATCACTTGGGCGTCAGCCCGACATTTGCCAGAATTCATCAGAAGAATTACTGGCCCAAGCTGCTGGCGTCCGTGCAGCAATATGTGAAGACATGTCGCGAATGTCAAAGGCGCAAAAGACCACCACTGAAGACGGCCGGCCTGCTCCAGCCCATAGAACAGCCTGATACACTATTTGAACAAGTTGGAATGTATCTTCTTGGACCCTTCCCAATGTTATCATCGGGCAAGAGGTGGATCGTAGTCGCCACCGACTACTTAACGCGGTATGCTGAAACAGGCTGCCTTGAGCGAGGAACGGCAGCTGAAGTATCCAAGTTTTTCGTGCACAGCATAGTTCTTCGACATGGCGCCCCAAAGGTAGTAATCACCGAACAAGGAGCAGCCTTCACGTCAGAGTTTATGCAATGTTTGATGATAATGACGAACACCAGCCATAGGAAAAGCACTGCGTACCATCCCGAAACGAATGAGTAAACGGAACGCCTTAATCGCATGATCGCTGACATGCTGTCGATGTACGTGGACTTGGAGCATAAAACGTGGGATGAAATCCTGCCTTACGCAACGTTCGCCTATAATACAGCCCTCCAAGAGACCACCCGCGTCACCACATTTCAGCTTGTCTATGGTCGCATAGTCAATTCAACTCTCGACGCCATGCTTCCAGTCGACAATGCCCACTACGAGCCATCTGACATTGACGAGATTCTGCAGAAAGCTGAAGAAGCACGCCAGTTGGCAGGGCACCGAATACGTCAACAACAGTTCAAGAATGCGGACTACTACAACCTGCGCCGCAGGGGAGTCAAGTACCAGCCAGGTGATCAAATATGAATCTGGACACAAATACGACAACGCGGCCTGTCAGAAAAGCACCTTCGACGGTACTTTGGTCCATACAAGGTCCTTCGCAGGCTAAGTGACCTAACCTATGAAGTAATCCCTGACGGCAAGAGCGCTCGAAACGGCAAAACCATGCGGAGGTCGTCCACGTTGTCCGCAGGAAGCCACGCCACGAAAGAGAATGAAACATCTACCCCCTCAACTATTACCCTTCCGAATTCACGCATCGAGACGATGCGCATTTCGGATGGGGAGTAATGCCACAGAGATTGCTCCTACTAATTATTTTACAAAAAAGACCAACGGGACGCTATGTGAGCGTCTACAGTGCCTCGCAACTAACGAGACGCTATGCGAGCGTCTAGAGTGCCTCGCAACCGACGAGACGCTATGGGGGCGTCTACTGTGCCTCGCGCCTGCTCACGCATCTTGGGCAGAGCAGCGCAGGCCTCTGGTGTACGAGCACGAGCCGGGAGGACTGACGGAGTGGTTGTTCAGAAAGGGACACGTAGGCGGAACACTTTTAGCAGACTCTTCTTTGTGACATAGCTACTTTTCTGAACACAAGTTCGCCCTCAATAAATCATAGTGTGTGTTCCCCCTCTTGTAATACGTGACAATATTTCGAGGAAATCCGTAGAACGATCTATTTAGCTAGGTCGCGGCTGCGGTGACTATATCTCTGTCATTGTTTCATTATCATGACATTTTGCCATCCACTGTCACTGGACAAATTTCACGCCACTGTCATGATTTTAGTACTTCAAGGTTTTTATCCGCGTTAGCACGAGTAATTTTAATGCCCCTAACAGCCAAGCATCATATCATTGTCCATACCTCTAGCCTATTGAAATGGCGCTCTTTGGCCGTTAATTGTCCCTTGCGCCCTTAAATACTACTCATCGTCAATGGTATCACTGCCAAACTTGGTTTGGCATAAAATGACTGTATTAAGAATATATTTACCGTCATAACATGAAATTCATTATATATATGTCCTGAATGTCACGATTTACATTTCATTGTTCTGCAGCTCTTGCGGCGGTTTCGTTCACATGACATGTTGCAAAACTGGTATGGTATGACACGATTACATGGCCAACACAAGCGACTGACCCTAACATCAAAAGCATGACATTTGTTTCATGTAACAACATGACTACATGCCACGCTGATGATGTGCTCGTGGCTGTTTCGCTTGCGTCACATATACCAAATTTGGTATAACGGTACGCGAATGCATGACGAAGGTATGTCACTGGTGCAAACATGAAAATTTTGAGATGCATGTCATGTAACAACATGAGTACCTGGCACGCTCCTCATGCACTGGCGGGCGTTTCGCTAGCTTCACTTATACGCAAATCAGTATTAATTGATTGATTTGTGGGGTTTACCGTCCCAAAACCACCATATAATTATGAGAGACGCCGTAGTGGAGGGCTCCGGAAATTTCGACCACCTGGGGTTCTTTAACGTGCACCCAAATCTGATCAAACCAGTATTAAGGATGGAAGGTGAATGAATGATGAAGGTATCATACTGGCGCAACAATATCAACATCAGATGCGTGTCATGTGAACATGCCTACATGCTATGCTCATGATGCGCTCGCGGCCGTTTAGCTACCTTTACATGTACCAAACTTGGTATTACGTGAAGCGAACGAAAGACATAGGTATATGACACATCCAAACATGATAATCACGACATGCGTGTAATGTAACAACTTGTCTACATGCCACACTCACGATGCACTCGCGGCCGTTTCATCATCATCATCATCATCAGCCTGTCTGCGTCCACTGCAGGACAAAGGCCTCTCCCATGTTCCGCCAGTTAATCCGGTCCAGTGCTTGCTGTTGCCAATTTATACCCGCAAACTTCTTAATCTCATCTGCCCACCTAACCTTCTGTCTCCCCCTACCCCGCTTCCCTTCTCTGGGAATCCAGTTGGTGACCCTTAATGACCAGCGGTTATCCTGTCTACGTGCTACATGCCTGGCCCGTGTCCATTTCCTCTTCTTTATTGCAGCTATGATATCCTTAACTCCCGTTTGTCCCCTAATCCACTCTGCTCTCTTCTTGTCTGTTAAGGTTACACCTACCATTTTTCTTTCCATTGCTCGCTGCGTCGTCCTCAATTTAAGTTGAACCCTCTTTGTGAGTCTCCAGGTTTCTGCTCCGTAGCTAAGTACCGGCAAGATACAGCTGTTATATACCTTCCTCTTGAGGGACAGTGGCAATCTACTTGTCATAATTTGAGAGTGCCTGCCGAATGTGCTCCACCCCATTCTTATTCTTTTAGTTACTTCACTATCGTGGTTAGGCTCTGCGGTTATTACCTGCCCTAAGTAGACATAGTCTTTTACAACTTCAAGTGCACTATTACCTATCGCAAAGCGCTGCTCCTTTCCGAGGTTGTTGTACATTACTTTCGTTTTCTGCAGATTAATTTTAAGACCCACCTTTCTGCTCTCCTTGTCTAACTCCGTAATCATGAGTTGCAATTCGTCCCCTGAGTTACTCAGCAATGCAATATCATCGGCGAAGCGCAGGTTACTGAGGTACTCTCCATTAACTCTTATCCCTAACTGTTCCCATTGTAGGATTCTGAAAACGTCCTGTAAGCACGCAGTGAATAGCATTGGGGAGATTGTGTCCCCCTGCCTTACACCCTTCTTTATTTGTATTCTGTTGTTTTCTTTATGAAGCACTATGGTAGCAGTTGATTCCCTTTAGATTTCTTCCAGAATGTTTATATATAATTCATCTACGCCATGATTCCGCAGTGTCTGCATGACGGATGATATTTCTACTGAATCAAACGCCTTCTCGTAATCTATGAAGGCTATGTATAGTGGTTGGTTATACTCTGAGCATTTCTCTATTACCTGATTGATAGTATGAATGTGGTAAATTGTTGAGTAGCCTGTTCTAAATCCTGCTTGTTCCTTTGGTTGATTGAATTCTAATGTTTTCTTTACTCTGCTAGCAATTACCTTTGTAAATAGCTTGTATACTACAGAGAGCAAGCTGATCGGCCTGTAATTCTTCAAGTCCTTGTCATCTCCTTTCTTATGTATTAAGATGATGTTAGCGTTCTTCCAAGACTCTGGTACTTTTCCCGTCTGGAGACAACTCGTAAATAGAGTGGCTAGTTTTTGTAATCTGTCCTCCATCTTTCAGGAGATCTGATGTTACTTGATCCTCACCAGCAGCTTTGCCTCTGTGCATGCTCTCCAAAGCTTTTCTGACTTCTTCTATCATTACCGGTGGAGTGTCGTCTGGGTTACTGCTAGTTCTTATAGTATTAAGGTCGTGGTTGTCTCGGCTACTGTACAGATCTCTGTAAAACTCCTCCACTATTTTAACTATCCTATCTATATTGGTAGTTAATTTGCCTTCTTTGTCCCTTAGTGCATACATCCGCCTTTTGCCTATCCCAAGTTTCCTCTTCACTGCTTTGACGCTTCCTCCGTTTTCAGAGCGTGCTCAATTCTCTCCATGTTATACCTTCTTACATCGCATACTTTACTTCTATTAATCAGCTTCGAAAGCTCTGCCAGTTCTATTTTGCCTGTTGTACTTGACACTTTCATGATTTGACGCTTCTTAATTAGGTTCTTCGTTTCCTGGGAAAGCTTGCCGGTGTCCTGTCTAGCTACCCTGCCTCCAACTTCCACTGCACACTCCGTGATAATACTCGTCAGATTATCATTCATTGTATCTACGCTAAGGTTGGTTTCCTCGCTAAGAGCAGAGTACCTGTTCTGCAGTGACACTCTGAATTCCTGTACTTTCCCTCTCAGTGCTAGCTCATTGATTTGCTTCTTGCGTATCAGTTTCTGTCGTTCCTTCTTCAAGTCTAGGCGGATTCGAGCCAGTACCATTCTATGGTCACTGCATCTTACCTTGCCAACCACTTCCACATCCAGCACGACTCCTGGGTGTGCAGTCATTATAAAGTCTATTTCGTTCTTATTTACGCCATTAGGGCTCCTCCATGTCCACTTGCGGTTTTCTCGTTTTCGGTAGAAGGTATTCAAAATACGCAGATTATTGCGTTCTGCGAATTCTACTAGTAGCTCTCCTCTGGCGTTTCTAGTGCCGATGCCATAATCTCCTTCTGCCTGGTCTCCAGCCTGCTTCTTCCCTACCTTTGCATTAAAGTCGCCCATTACTATAGTATACTGTGTTTTCACCTTACTCATTGCCGATTCCACGTCTTCATAGAAGCTTTCAACTGAAGCGTCATCATGGCTGGATGTAGGCGCGTAAGCCTGTACTACCTTCATTTTGTATCTTTTATTCAGTTTAATTACAATGCCTACCACCCTTTCATTAATGCTATAGTAATCCTCTATGTTGCCACCTATGTTTCTGTGAATTAGGAACCCTACTCCCAGTTCTCTTCTGTCTGCCAAGCCCCGATAGCAAATGACGTGCCCATTCTGTAGCACAGTATAGGCCTCATCTGTCCTCCTAACCTCACTCAGCCCTATTATATCCCATTTAATGCCTTCTAGCTCCTCGAATAATACAGCTAGACTTCCCTCACTAGATAACGTTCTAACATTAAACGTTGCTAAGTTCAAGTTCCAATGGTGGCCTGTCCGTATCCAGAGATTCCTAGCACCCTCTGCTGCTTTGCAGATCTGACCGCCGCCGTGGTCAGTTGCTCCGCAGCTGGTGGGGACTGAGGGCCGTGAGTTAATTGACGAATGACTACGGGAGGGGGTGGCCAGATACTTCGCTAGCTTCAAATTTGCCAAATTTAGTGCTATGTGACGCCAATGAATGACGAACCTGTGTCACAGGTGCAAACATAATAATTATGAGATGCGTGCCATGTGAAAGCATAACAACATGCCACAGTCAAGCTGCCAATACATTTCGACATGACGCGGTGCAAGTACTCGCCGGCGTTAATTTCGTCGCGTCACGCCGGCGTTGCACGCCAGGTGCCGGTACTACCATATGTTCGCAGGCGCGCGCCGCGCTACATTGCTTTGACGCATGTGCGTTTCAGCGTGTCCGGCGTCTCTCCGTCATGCAAAGTGGGAGACACAGTGTTGTCTGGGTAACGCATTGACACAGAGTATTGTTACTCTGTGGCCTCGGCGCGCAATGCAGCATGTCGCAGTTTGCGCCGGTTGCCGTCAGGCCACGCCAACGGACGCTGGTCGCGCCTGGCGTCAGACTTTAGAGTGCTACGTTTTTGCGAACGTAGCGTCACTTCAGATGCACTCGTGGCCGCTTAGCGAGCTCCAAATATACTTAATTGAGTGTTACGTGACGTCAATGAATGAGGAAAGATACGTCTGTCGCAAACATGATAATCATGACACGCGTGTCATGAAGAACAAGACAACATACCACGCTCATGGCGTGCTCACGGCCGTTTAGCTAGCACCGCATATACAAAACTTGGCATCACGTGACTTGAATAGGTGGCGAAGGTAAGCGACACATCCAAACATGATAATCGTGACACGGTAGTCATGTGGCGCATTATTAACCTCCACCTCATAACATTGTGCTGATTTTAAATTGACTTATAAACATTACTTATTCATGCTTCGCATATCATCGATTCTCACTGTACGTGGGATCTGCCAATTTTTTTAAAACAGAATGTAGTATGCCATCTAACCTGTTCTGCCATCGGACTGAAAAGTGTCCATAAGCAAATATTTCATAACAAATATACTGCAGTATGACCATGTGTTATCATCTTTCGTACTGAAAACGGCATATAGCATTGCCACGTTGCTTCCTCGAGCTTTCTTATCATCCCGTTACGCTGTACGCAGTACTCAGCGCAATAGGGAGGACAGGCTCAAGTTTGAACAGCGCCGTTCACCACCCTAGCGGAAGTAGGGCAAAGCTCAGGTTGCTTTGACGGTCCGCGCTTGCTGGGTGTAGGGCAATGTATTTCTGGCGTGGTCATCCCGATGGTGCAGCTTAAGGCAAATTTTGCAAAGCACTTGTCGGGGTTGATGGGAGTAACAACGCAGTTCGGCTGCCGTACGTAGCAGGGGACCTTCAATTCTTCTAAAGTGACCAAGGCAATGTTGGTCTGACCCATCATGCGTGCTTGAAGTATTTCGGTTCGAGGAGCCACAAATTCATCTACTAGCGTGGAAGACGTACCAGGCACGATGTCAGGTACAATACCCTTGCAAGTGTTGTGCGGTGCCGCAAAGTATGCAGTGATGGGATAAACACGCTCACCGAGTCTCAGCTCCCACACCCTGTAACGCGTCGGCCACATGGGACTAGGACGTGCTGAAGATCGCTAGATTTGGCAGTGGTCACAGCCGGAATTAGATGTCTTCAAGGTCTTTGGTAGTCAAACCAGCAGCATGCCAGAGAGTGCCGGCGAGTTCAGGGTGCGTCCATCTATCTAGGCAAAGCCCTCCATGAGGGCGTGGAATGATCTTTTCACCGTGTATAGGAAGTTGAGGCCGATGCTGGTTTCCACTCTGCTTGCGTACATAGCGCTGAGAGACGCCCGAGATGCTCGCGCTTGGTTGGGTTTCCTTGTGGATGTTCATTTCGCGGGCTCGTCGCTTCTTGATGACGGTCTTCCGAGAGCCACCTGCATCGTCGTCATCAGTGTGGTCAGCAGGACAGTTTAAGGCAGCGTCGTGCTCCATTCTTTCCCCAGTGAAAATGTAATTTCGTAGTCGGGAAAGAGAACTGGTGAAAGCTTGATCAGAAGTCAGCCCCAAGGTGTGCGTCTTGGGTGTCATTACTGCCGCGCAACGCCCGGCAGCGTTCTCGGTCACCGATGACGAATCTTGCTCATTGGAAGATGGCGTTATGGTGGTTGAATGCTCCATCGACACAGTGTCGTGAGAAAGCTGAAAGCCCTTCGCACTGATGCCGGCTTTGGGCCCGTAGCATGGGATGCGGGAACCGCGCCGCAGTAGCAGCAGCCGCGTAGGGGCCGCCTCAGAGCGTCAGAGTCCCACGCATGAATGGACGAAAGATAAACTCACTGCAACAAGCTTGGCTTTGGTGAGGTAAGAGCCACTTGCTGAGTTGAGAGGTACCACCAGTTAGGCGAAAAGTCTCACAGTCGAAAAATGCACATGATGCAGGCGAGGAAACGGGGAGCGTTGCACGAAGTTGCACCAGAAATGTGATACTTGGAATAGACTTTCTAAGTCGACACGACGCTGTCATTGTTCTGAGGTTTGAATCCATCACGCTATCCTCAGAAAACACCATGCCGACCATTATAACGCCAAGGAATCAAGCATTCAATGTGTTAGAAGAGCAGATCACCATGCCGTCTTTCTCTAGCGTCGTCAGTTCTGATCACACCAACATATCCACAGTGTGAATAATGATTCCTGCTGCGAAGCGTTCGTCAGTCTGTCCATGCGTGCGTTCGTGCGTCCCTTCATGCGTTTGTCCGTACGTCCGCTCTCCCGTCCGTGATTCCGTTCGTCCATGCGTCTGTTCTATCTATCTATCTATCTATCTATCTATCTATCTATCTATCTATCTATCTATCTATCTATCTATCTATCTATCTATCTATCTATACAGCTGTCTACAACATTCAGGTTTCCTGGTCGTTTCGCTAATTGTATAGATAACAAATTTGGTATGCAATAACATGATTGTAACGCGAGCATAAATGACTTGTAATGACTTGATTATCATGATGTGTGTCATGAATATTATCATCTACACTTCATGGTCTTGCTGCTTTTGCGGTGATTTTGTTCAGATGACATATTGCAAAACTGGTAAGACCTGACATGACTGCATGGCGAACACAAGTGATAGACCCTAACGTGGAAATCAAGAAATGCATATCGTGTAAGTCATTGTCATGACTACACGCCACGCTCATGGTGCGCTCGCGTTCGTATTGGTATCTTCACATACCCAATTTGGTATAACGGGGCGTAAATAAATGACGAAGGTATATCACTGGTGCGAACATGACAGTATTGAGATGCGTGTCATGTTTCAACATGACAACATGCCACGCTCATCAGGCGCTCGCGGCCGTTTCGCGAGTGTCAAAATGACAAAACTTTGTATTACGTGACCTGAATGGAAGAAGAATGAATTAGACTGGTGCAAACATGGTAATCATGAGGTGCATGTGATGTAAAACATGTCTACATGCCAGACTCAGGATGCACTCGAGGCCGTTTCGCTTGCTCTACACATGCGAAATTCGGTATCGTGTTACGTGAGTAGACGACGAAGGCAAATGACACGTCCAATTACGATAAATAAAGATATGCGGGTCTTGTAAAACATGACTAGTTGCTACACTTATAACGTACTCGCGGCCGTTTCACTACCTCCACTTATTCCAAATTTGGTATCACGTGAAGTGAGTACACGATGAAGGTAAACGACACGTCCAAAGGTGATAATCCTAGCATGAATGTGATGCATGGTATCATTAACATCCACATCGTAACGTTGAGCTGATTTGCAAGTGACTTATCAACCGTCCTCATTCGTGCGTCGCATATCAACGATTTCCACTGTACGTGAGATATGCCAAACTATTTATACCGCGAAACCACCATGGCAGCACCAGTGGAGCATGCAGCTGTCGCATCACCTGTCTTCCTTGCCGTTCAGTAGAGTACAGGGTTTATAAAGGAGACAGAGGAGGAGAATAGAAGAGGAGAAAGTAAGATACGCGCAGGAGCTGTGAGTGCGACGATGTGGAGGACTACGTGAGAAAGGAGTGACCGGGCAGCGTAGGGGAGGAAAGAGGGAGGGCGCGTGCACCCGCAGTGGGTGAGGACACCGCAGTAAGGCGCGAAAGACGGACACAGCCTATCCCATAAGCGGCTTCGCTTGGTGGATTCGGTACTCGAAACTGGGTCGTCCACGATCTCCGACGCCAGCGTATCTCCCGCCAATCAGCCCGCCATTCGAGGGCCTCGCCGATAGGTTCCCCGGTGGCTAGCTCTATCGACCATGCACCCCAGTATTACTGTCTCTTATTTTTGTCACTCCTGTGCGCTTAGTGTTCTCTGTTCTTTGTAATTCTTCTTAAATTTATCTCCCTCTCTCATTCTTTGTAAGGTACATAGCTGTGTCACCCGATTAGAAAGACAGAACTTAGTTCATTTATTTCCTTTTTTCAATAATCATTCATTCATCTAAAAGACGCAAAATCGTTCATAATTCAATATATTTAATAAAAGACGCAGATAAGGCACCGCATCGCAAGCGAGAGGGAAAAGAAATGAAGTGACTAGGGTTCCAGCACCTCCTACAGGAGCGCTTGCACTCTATTTGTTCCTTGCTTGAGGTGACGTAGCTGGACGAGCGCTTGCTTGCAAATGGACGAACGCACGCATGGAGGAATGCACGGCACTCTTTGTGGCTTTTCAATTGTAGGAAGGACCCACGTCCTTGGGTATGTTAACTGTGGGGGCGCGGCTGTTCACCTTTGGAGTAGAGGGAGCGCAGAGTCGGATCTTGACGTTGACATAATAGGCAGATGCTCGGATGGACAGGGAAGGGCGTGACGGACCTTCACTCCCGCCTACCGGTACGCTAAAGGGAAACTGCACACGCACCTTTCTCTACAATTCCCGTCTGCATCCACTTTCCTCTCTCCCTCAAGGAGGACGCGCTAAGTGGAACCATGCTTCCGCAAGGGTTCATTGAACCTATTGGCACGGCTTTTTAGCGCTTCTTTTCCCTAGTCACAACCTTTCGGTCACTACTCTCTTTTTAGTTCAATCCAACCATTTTTCCTCGATTTCTTTTATTCCCATCCTCCTCAAGTTTTTTCTGTTAGGGTGTTCTCACTGAAACAGTTATCGTGCGTTCTTTCCTCGATTCCTAACCTTTTCTCTCCAACATTCTTGATTTTCAATGAATAAACAATGAATTATCTGTAAGAGTTTTCGAAAAGAGTGACTCTTTTCTTCTCTTCTACAAACCATTTAATCATCTATGCCACGAGCACGGTGCACACTCACGTGCGATTTGAAGTTTCAAAGTACCACCCAACCTTCGAGGTGGTTTCGATCAGCAACGTGCTTCCAACTGGCATGGCAAACTTCAGGTGCGTTTCGGTGAACAACATCCATCCGCTCGACATTTACGTGCGAAATACATGCCAGTTCAAAATACACAACTACGCACGGGAAGTGTCTTCGCGTCCACATGTGCACGGACGGCGATGCACTCTATTGAATCGCCAGCTGCAGCCAGGCAAAAAATACAACGTTGATCACCAACAGGAAAAACATAAGTCCAGAGAGGTAAGTTTGGATGTTCTCTGTTTCCTTTACACCTGACTAAAGATATGTCAAATAAAATTTGATGATATTGCCACTATCCCAGCCCACCAGTGGGCCACTGGGGTCAGAGACGACCAGTATGCCAGCCATTGTCGTCACGCATAACTGTCGTAAATATCCGCAAATATACGTTCCCTAGTAAGAATATTGGTGGAAGTGCTGGGTACGCCTACCTGGTTGTCCCGGCAAAGCAACACGGGTCTTCGGAGTGGTCGCCATCTTCATGTTCCTGCAATGGCTTAACAGGCTAACCCACAAGAGCAACAGCAGCAGCCGCAGAAGCAGCAGCAGGTGCCTCCTCTGATTCTCCTGCCTCGACGGAACCTGTTCGGGCACAGGCAAGGACAAGGTGAATGTTGAAGATTGGGTCGCATTGTACGAGCGTGTGAGCAAATAATATAGTTGGGACCCAACGTTGATGCTGGCCAACGTTGTATTTTACTTGCGGGATACGGCACTCACCTGGTATGAGATGCATGAGTCGGAGTTGACGAGCTGGGACGTTTGCAAACTGAAGCTTGTCGACTTGTTTAGCAGGCCATTTGGGAGACAGCAGGCCGTGAGGAAAGACTTTGAATGTCGCGTGCAGACATCGACAGAATCTTATGTGTCTTATATACAGGACGTTTTGGGCCTCTGTTGAAAGGTCGACGAGAGCATGAGCGAAACTGACAAAATCGTTCACATATTAAAGAGAATTACCGACTACACCTTCAATCTGCTAATTGTTATAGATTGCGCCACCATCGATGCATCTGTGAAGAAATGTCAGTGCTTCGAGCACTCCAAGAACCGTCGAATAACCCGCCAGTTGGCGCGTCTGCTAATACTGCTGGCACTTCGGCCTGCGAAGACTTCCCCAAGTTCACGCAAGCTGCATTATCCGAAAATGTAACCTGAATCGTTCGCCGCGAACTCGAAGCAATGGCTCCTGCAGTCACCGCTTCCGACAGCCCTCAAGATAACGCATCACCCGTCTCCCTGATCCAAGCCGTCGTTCGCCAAAAATTGCAAATCTCGGCATCGCACCTGCTTGCGCTGTTCGCACTACCGAGAGTTCCGCTTCGGTTAAACAGATCCCGGTGTACCCTTCACGCTACCCTTCCCACTATCGGAACCCTGCTGAATAGAGGACGTCAAATGACCGACTGATCGGATTTCACGGCTCTGGCGCCGGACACAATGCGCGCTACTGTGGCAACTGTTGGAGGTCCAATTAATCCTGGAGCACAGGAGCATGGCTTCACTTTGAAGGCAACTCTCGCTGGTTTTCTACTCTGTACGATCCTCAGCCTGCTGCTATTAACGTTCAGAGTCGAAGGTTCAGCCGGTCACCATCACCCCAATGCCACCGATCTCTCTCGCCGATGATTCCTCGATCCAGGTCTCCTGCACGACCTGGGTCCTCAACCTCGGGAAACTAGACCATGCAGCTCCCGGAAGTGACGCTGCATCAACGACCCAGTCTGCAAATCCTCTGTTGACGATTCCTATACACCGCAATATTTTGGATTTTTTGGTGGATTACGTAACCGTTACAGCCCTAATAGACACAGGCGCACAAATTTCAGTCATGAGCGCTGCTCTATGTATCAAACTGCGAAAAGTGACCATGCCTCCTCTTAGGTGTGCAGTAATGCTTGCCGATGAGAGCACATCTACTGTTCTCGGCATGTGCACCTCTCGCGTGTGTATTGCAGGCTGTCAGACCGTGGGATTGTTCACCGTGCTTGTGCAGTGTCTACATGACGTGATTTTTGGTCTCAACATTCTGTCTTTGCACTCCGCCCTTACAGACTGCTTGACGGGCCTTCTTCAGCTGGAGCTGCCTTTTGACGCCACTGTTGCCCGTGATGCGCAAATTCGCTTTTGTGCCACCGAGTTTTTGCACCTTCCGCCACAAGCCGCAACTTACGTGCAGCTCATGTGTGATCCACCTGTGCGCGATGGTGAATATGTCGATTCACCCATTAACGACGTTGTGCTAAAGCATTCCATTGCTGTCCCACACATTGTGGTGAGAGTACGCCCCAATCAGGCCTATTTGTCGCTTTTGAATGTTGGTTTCTCTGCGCACGTGCTGCCTGCTGGTATTAAACTAGGCGTCGTGTCGTCGTTGCAAGAGTGTGATATCTTTGAACTGTCAGCTGAGCAACCTACTCCGCACGTCAACTTGCTCACGGCACCCAACCTTTGAAGCATTGACATTGCCAAAAACATAGCGCCAGATAATTTGCCCTCGGAAGCACAAGATCTCTACCGTTTCTTGACATCATATGTGGACATATTCGATCTTGGCAACCGCTTTTAGGCCAGACATCAGTTGTGACCCATCACATCCACACCGGCGTTGCCAACCCAATACATCGCCGCCCTCATCGTGTCTCCGCTGCCGAACGCTCTGTCACCCAGAAAGAGGTCGAGAAAATGCTTGCCAAAGGCGTCGTCGAACACTCATCTAGCTTCTAGGCATCTCCGGTCATGCTTTTCTAGAAGAAGAACAAAACATGGAAGTTTCGCGCCGACTATAAACATCTCAACAATGTCCATAAGAAGGACGTTTTCTTCTTACCAAAAATAGATGACGCCCTTGACTCCCTTCAAGGCGCAAAGTTTTTCTCGTCCATTGACCTTCGATCTGGTTATTCGCAGATCACTCTTGACCCACGGGACCGAGAAAAAACAGCATTGGTTTTTGCATTGGAGCCCTCTGGAGCCCTCCACTACGGTGTCTCCAAATTTCTGGAGCCCTCCACTACGGTGTCTCTGATAATCATATGGTGATTTTCGGATGTTGACCCACGGGACCGAGAAAAACAGCCCTAGGGGTTATATCAATTTAAAATAATGTCGTTTGGATTTTGCAATACGCCGGCCTCCTTTGAGCGCATGATGTATTCCCTCCTGCGTGGCTTCAAATGGTCTACTTGCGTGTGCTACTTAGATTATATAATTGTGTTTTTCACCGATGTTTGCGAGCCATCTTGAACGACTGTCCAGTATTATCCAAGCATTCCGCAACGCCGGTCTCCAGCTGAACTCCTCAAAATGCCATTTCGGCTTTCGCAAAGTAAGTGTACTTGGTCACTTCGTTAACGCATCTGGGGTACAGCCCGATCCGGACAAAAATGCGCGCAGTGACTGAATTTCTCATACCCTCTTCTGCTAAGAATGTCTGGAGCTTCCTTGGTTTGTGCTCCTATTTCCACCGCCTCGCCTGAAATTTTGCCGATATGGCACGGCCTCTCACCGAACTTCTTAAAAAGACGTCCCATTTACTTGGAATTTGCCTCAAAGTGCTGCATTTTCGGCGCTCATTGCGACTCTCACAACTACGCCAATATTAGCTCATTTCGATCAGACCCCATCGACAGACGTTCCTACTGACGCGAGTGGCCACGGAATTGGTGCTTTTTTAGCTCAGTGTCAGCATGGACGTGACTGCGTCATCGCCTACAACAGGCGCCTTTTGTAGCCTGCCGAAAAGAACTATTCCATCAATGAAAGAGAGTGTCATGCTCTTGTTTGGGCTATCACTAAATTTCGCCCGTACGTGTTCGGCCGCGATTTTACTGTTGTAACTGATCATCTTGTGTTCTGCTGGCTGTCGTCACTCAAGGATCCCACGGGACGTCTCGGTCGTTGATCTATCCTCCTCCAAGAATACACCTTCTCGGTCGTGTATAAATCTGGTCACATCCCTCAGGACGCCGACTGCCTCTCACGATATTCAGTGGATCCGCCAGGAGCCACAGAGAGAGCTACTGCAATATCAGACTTTCTTGATATCGCTTCTGAGGAACGCCACGACCCGGATTTACTTCCCATCATAGAAAGCCTGAGTTTCGCTACTCCACCCACTTCCCTGAACTTGTATTTCTTTCATAAAGGGCTTCTCTACCGCCACAAAATGCGCCCTAATGGTCCTGACCACCTTCTCGTCGCGCCTTCACATTTGCGTGTAGATGTTCTCCAACAGCTTCACGATGAACCTGCCGCTGGTCACCTGGGAGTCACCCGCACTTATGATCGCGTCTGGCGCCGTTTTTTCTGGCCACGCCTATATCGCTCTGTGCAAAAGTATGTCGCCAGCTGCGACCTTTGTCAACGTCGAAAACGACCAACATCGCTTCCAGCTGGCGTACTTCATCCTATTGAGATCCCTGCTGAACCATTCTACCGGGTAGGGCTCGACCCGGTAGAATTCCCAGGCCATTTCCCACTTCTGCATCCGGGAACAAATGGGTTGCCATGGTGACCAACTACGTGACACGTTACGCGATCACCCGCCCTCTCCCAACCAGCTGTGCTACCGATGTTGCCACCTTTATAGTGCATGACATCCTTTTGCATCACGGTGCTCCTTAACAGCTCATTACTGACCATGGACGATACTTTTTATCTCACGTCGTCCAAGATATCGTACGTTCCTGTTGCACGAACCACAAGTTCACAATGGCATACCATTCGCAAACTAATGGACTTACAGAGAGCCTGTATGGCACTATCACCGACATGTAGTCGATGTATGTTTCTCCAGACCACCGCGACTTGAAGGCGACGTTACCCTACGTCAACTTCGCTTAAAACTCCTCCAGACATTACACCGCAGGCTATTCCCCGTTCTACCTTCTTTATGGGCGTGAACTATCTCTACCTCTTGATACAATATTTCCTGCTGGTTCAAGCTCCCCTGTCACATACGTCGGCGATGCCATAGAACAAGCCAACGCAGCACGACATATTACCCGAGAACGACTCATACTTTCTCAAGCCTCTCAGAAAGATCGGTACTATTGTAACAATCGTGAAGTTTCGTACGCACCCGGTTCCTTAGTACTCTTGTGGACACCTTGTCGTCACATCGACCTCTCAAAAAAGCTCTTACTTCGCTATGACGGACCATACGAAGTCCTACGCAAGGTCACTAAACGGTACTACGAGATACAGCAAGTCGTCAATGAAGCGCACTCAACGCCACCACCATCTACTGTTGTTCACGTCGTAAGACTAAGCCTTATGTGTCACCACACACTCCGCTTTTGTGACAAGTGCCGGGTCGGCGCTTTAACGCCGCGCGGTAGTGCCACAAGGCCGTAGTAGAATGTGGCATAAAGCGGTAGAGGTTCTCTGCCTGGAAGAAAAGACTACGAAGTGGACAGAGACTGGTGCCAAAGAAACTGACAAGTATAAATGTCAACATTATTGACGCAATTGCATCTGATATCTGAAACTATATTCTTAACGTGGAATATGATGAGATCTTTCCTCCACAATCTAAATTTCAATCCCGCAAATTCTTAGACAATAGGCTAGCAGATTTCCTTCAACATACACAGATTTGTGACATAATAGTCACAGATTCTACTGTTAATTAGGAAAGGGCAGGCGTAGGAATAGCCTCCCAATCACTTGACTGGTCATTTGCTTTCCGGCTACCTGATATCCCTCCTGTTTTTAAGGTGGAGCTAATGGCAGTCATCATGGCACTGCGAAAACTTTCCGCGGAATGAGAACAGAGCAATAATAATTAATGATTCGCTCTCCGTATGCACAGCTCTTACAACTTTTCATACCTCTCGTGCCATTACGACGTTACGATCTTTAGTTCCGTCTCAGCTGAAGTACCTCAAATTAGTATGGGTACCAGGTCACTGTGGGTTAACATTAAATGAAACGGCCGACACCTTAGTTCACTCATCGCTAGATCTCCCAATAATTCAGGTTCTCCCGGTGGTTGAATACTTCACCGCAATCAGGTGTAAAAGATAAGCTATCCACACAGATAGGATGGAAGCAATAACCACGTGGACAGAATATATGCACCTATACTATCCATGGAAATCACAGTGGAGCTATTCTTGACATTCAGAAGTGATGATCACCAGATTTCGATGTCGTGTCCGCCAATAAACTTTTATTGGTACAGGGCTGGTCTGACGATATCACCCCTCTGCCAATTCTGTGGACAACTGGAAAATATCGCACATTTCTTTTTGACAAGTGCAAGATATTCTCGTATCAGAACTCGATTTCTAATTACTCCTTTTACAAACACAGGCTTGACCTTATCGGAGGAAAATATTTTAAGCTTCGGTGCCTCGGGCTTGGGATACTGCCACGGGGATGCCTTTGATGCCGTGTGTAATTTTAATATAAATGCTCAACGAGCATCGTTTTATCCTGGTATTTAAAATTATTCGTCATTTCGTTAGGTTAAAACTTAAGTTTTCAAAATTATTCCCGTCAGGTTATTACGGCAGTCTGGAATACAGACTCAAAAGCATATTACTTGTTGTTAAATTTAATATTTTTCGTATATTTGTCATTTCATTTCTTTATTTTTGGTTTTAAATGTCATAGCTTGCCTAAAATGACATTTACCAATCTCTACGTTGCATTCTTGGCCAATCCCCTAAAGTGGGTACGTGCCATGTATCTAGCATAGCAAAGCAAAGCAAAGCTGGTCCCAGCCCGCCAGTGTGCCAGCCATTGTCGTCACACATAAACATCGTAAATATCCGCAAATATACGTTTCCTTGTAAGATTATGATGATGATGATATGATATGTGGGGTTTACCGTCCCAAAACCACCATATGATTAGGAGATGCCATAGTGGAAGGCTCCGGAAATTTCGACCACCTTGGTTTCTTTAACGTGCACCCAAATCTTAGCACAAGAGCCTACCATGTTTCCACCTTCATCGAAAATGCAGCCACTGCATCCGGGATTCAAGCCCGCAACCTGCGGGCCAGCAGCCTTAGCCACCTTAGCCACTAGACCACCACGGTGGGGCTCCTTGTAAGACTATTGGCGTTCATTGCGAAGCCACACCAACGCTTGCCGAACGAGGAAATGTTAAATTAGCCTCGACGTCAACCACGTAGTGTTTGTTTACGGGGCAATACTGCTTGTAAAACACATGGAGCTTATCCACTTACCGAAAGGACATCTGCACGCTTGCTCATCATATTGAAAGGCATGGCGTTGTGTTAATGATTGATTGTTGTCATAATATTGTGCACTGAAATAGGAGCTGAAGCGTGCAAACGCTGCTGCTGAAATACTTGAGAATGTCGATGACTGGCATAATTGGGCTGTTTTATACATTGTTTAAAATTGAAACCAAGACCCAACCATTTTCACCGATTTTAAAACGGCGAGCCAGCATGCAGCATGTCCGTCCTGTAAGTGACTATGCCACATGTGTTTCACAAACAGCAGTATCCTCGCGTAAACGAGAACCAGGTGGTGAACATCGATGCTATTGTAACATTTCCTCGTTCGGTAGCACCCTGGAGGCACAAATAACAAAAACTCGTTTGGTGCAGAATGCTACCAATGCATTCACTTCGGATCAGTAGAGAACCACGCTGAGGGCAGAAAACATTTGGGAATGGCGGATCAAGTGTGGCTTCACAATGATATAGTCGATATTATCAATTTTTATTAGACTTGGCTTTTAGCCCCTTTGGGCGGAAACGAAGAACATGTGAACTAGCCTCTTTGGGCTTCTGGTATTGCTGACGATGATCCACGTCGTATTTGATGCCTGGTTGTAGCTGGCATCAAATACAGGTAGACTGCCACTATCCCTCAAGAGGAAGGTATATAACAGCTGTATCTTGCCGGTACTTAGCTACGGAGCAGAAACCTGGAGACTTACAAAGAGGGTTCAGCTTAAATTGAGGACGACGCAGCGAGCAATGGAAAGAAAAATGGTAGGTGTAACCTTAAGAGACAAGAAGAGAGCAGAGTGGATTAGGGAACAAACGGGGGTTAAGGATATCATAGCTGAAATCAAGAAGAAGAAATGGACATGGGCAGGGCATGTAGCGCGTAGACAGGATAACCGCTGGTCATTAAGGGTAACTGACTGGATTCCCAGAGAAGGGAAGCGGGTTAGGGGGAGACAGAAGGTTAGGTGGGCAGATGAGATTAAGAAGTTTGCGGGTATAAATTGGCAGCAGCAAGCACAGGACCGGGTTAACTGGCGGAACATGGGAGAGGCCTTTGTCCTGCAGTGGACGTAGTCAGGCTGATGATGATGATGATGATGATGTAGCTGGCATTTCACTTGTGCACATCGCCGTCCATGCACTTGTCGACGCGGAGGCACTTCACGTTTAATATCCGGAGCTACTTCGCACACTGAAACTATCAACACCTAATCGAAACCACTCGCAGGTGCCTCGCCGCACGGTGGCGCATTAGCGTGAGCGGCCGCCTGGTCCGTACCGTTCATACAAGGCAGCAGCCAAGTAGCGAAGGTGCTTACGTACGACGGCACAGCCACAAACACCATTTCGTCTGTGCGTGCGCGCGTCCGCAGGCGCGCACGTCCCCAGACACGTGAACTAGAGAGGAAGAATAATTGCGCGTGAGCAGTCCTGACGAAGCAGCTGGCTTCCTCCTCGCTCTCTTTTAAATGCGTAGCATTTTTTAGTGAACTTCGGCTACGTTGAGCGTATCTATCTATCTATCTATCTATCTATCTATCTATCTATCTATCTATCTATCTGTGTGTCTGTCGGTGTCTGTATGCCTGCCTGCCTATCTATCTATCTATCTATCTATCTATCTATCTATCTATCTATCTATCTATCTATCTATCTATCTATCTATCTATCTATCTATCTATCTATCTAGCCGCCTCCGACGTTTTGCTCTCCTGACCGTTTCAATAATGGTATCAATACCAAACTTAGTATGGCATAACTAGACTGTATGAAGAACGTATCTGCCTAGTCGTAACATGAAAATCACGACATGTATGTCATGACTGTCATTATTTACATTTCACGATCATGCAGTTCTTACGGTGGTTTAGTTCACGTGGCATGTTGCAAGACTGGTGTGGTATGACATGATTGCATGGCGAACACAAGCTACCAACCCTAACTTGAAAATCAGGTCATGCGTGTCATGTAGCAACATGACTACATGCCACGCTCATGATGCGCTCGCGGCCGTTTCGCTAGGCTCACATATAACAAAGTTGGTACTACGCTACGTGAATCGATGACGAAGATAAACATGATAATAATGACATGCGTGTCATGTAACAACATGACTACATGCCACGCTCATCATGCGGTCGCCGCCGTATCGCTAGCGTCACATATACCAAATTTGGCATTACGAGTTGTGAATGGATGAAGAAGGTTTGATACTGGTGCAAACATGATAAACATGAGATGCGTGTCATGTAACAACATGACTAAATGCTATGCTCATGATGCGCTCGCGGCAGTTGTGCCAGCTGAACATGTACCAAACTCGGTCGCGACGCGGTTGGATGACATAGCTACATGACACATCCAAACATGATAACCATGGAATGTGTGTCATGTAACAACATGACTATATGCCACACTCGTGGTGCGCTCGCGGCCGCTTCGCTAGCTTCACTTATGCCAAATTTTTATTACGTGACGTAAATAGATGACGAAGGTATGTGACTGGTGCAAACATGTTAATTGTGTGATGCATGTCATGCCAGATCATGACTACATACCACAGTCAAGGCGCCAATAAATTTCGACGTGCCGTGGTGCACGTGCTCTCTTGCGTTCATTGCGTCGCGTCACGGTGGCGTTGCCACGGCAGCGACCGGGCCGCGCTGACGGGCGCTGGTCGCATCCGGTCGGACCTAGCGTCAGAGTATAAAGTGCTCGCGTTTTGCTAACGTAGCGTCGCTGTGCGCAGTGTGCATGCGCGTCAACGCTACATAGGAGTATATTGGGCCCTTCATGATGCGCTTGCAGCAGTTTTGCTGATCCCACATATAGCAAATTTAGCGTTACCTGACGTCAATGGAACAATAAAGTATGTGACTGGTGCAAACATGAGAATTCTGACAAGCGTGTAATTCAAGAAAATGACAACATACCACGGTCATAGCGTTTCCGCGGCCGTTTCGACTGCTCGACATATACTAAATTTGGTATCACGTGACGTGAATAGATGACGAAGGTAAACGACACATTCAAACATGATATTGATGACACGTGAGTCATGTACGGCATCATTTACCTCCCCCTCGTAACATTGTGCTGATTTTGATTGATTGATTTGTGGAGTTGAACGTCCCAAAACCACTATTTGATTTTGAGAGACGCTGTAGTGGAGGGCTCTGGAAATTTAGACCACCTGGGGTTCTTTAACGTGCACCCAAATCTGAGCACACGGGCCTACAACATTTCCGCCTCCATCAGAAATGCAGCCGCCACAGCCGGGATTTGATCCCGCGACCTTCGGGTCAGCAGCCGAGTACCTTAGCCACTAGACCACCGTGGTGGGGCTGCTGATTTTAAAGGGACATGTCAACCTTCCTCATTCGTGCTTCGCATATCATCGACTACCACTGTACGTGGGATCAGCTAGGTTTTTTTTTCTCTCTCGCGTGCGCTGTGGCACCAGTATTTTATTGTATGCGTCCCGGATATAAGTGGCACATGCTTGACTAAGCACAATCGTTTGTTAAATTGAAATAAGAAATGTGGCCGTTTTACAGCCTACTTTGCAGAATACATAGTTTTGTTTCGTAGGCAGCATGACGTAGAGAATGCACCCCTGGTACTAATATAAACAGCAGGTACAGAATTACATCAGGATCAAGGACGATGGTGATTCATTGCCAACGATAGATTGGCGGCATTGGAAGCGCTTACGTTTCGACGGTAATTATGAAATCATTTTCTCAAAAATCCGTCGATGGCGTTTGGGTTCTGCTGCTTCATACCATGTGCAAGCAAGCTCCAAAGCTGTCACGCCAAGAGTGCGGTATACTTTCGAATCTAGATGAATCACGTGAAACCAGAACAGGGGGTGAGTGCCTTGGCAGGGCAGGTATAAAAGCGCACATGACAGTGAGGAACACTGCAAAGAAATCGTACATCTTTCTCTTAACCTGAACTGACTTGTCAGGAGTTGCTCCCCTTAGCAACTGCCGTGAAAGGTGGGGATGATCTCCGTTGGTCCCAAATGTTGAAAAAACCAACATGGCCATCCGCATTATGTGACGGCCTTGGGTCAACACAACCGGCTTTGTGCGTGTTCAATCTTGCAACTTCCTTCATCTCGGAACAAGCGAGAAAGATCTCAAGCGTTGCTTAACTTTTGTTACTGTGGTCCATCGTGTCAGCATATTTTTATGAAGGCACGCGAATTTGTAGTGTCTTAAGGTTCAAGATTCAAGCCAGAAAAATACGAATGCGCTGCTTGAGCTTCTGTGGCCAACCATACTAAAAAAAATGGCTAGGACACTCCCGTTCACGTTTTCTTTCTTTTTTTCAAGTATTCATTTTCTTTCCACCTTATTATTCCTTCCTCTCTCTCTTTAGCCCAAGCAAGGTAGCAAACGAAAATTTTTTGTCTGGTTAACCTCCCTGTCTTCCACCAAACCTTTCTCTCTCTCTCAGTCTGCACACAAATATCGTTATCAAGTGCGGTAACGCAGTGTACGGCATACTCCTGCGTTCCCCTGCTGTTCTAGCGACACCGCGTCGTGATATTGATGAGTTCCTTATCAAAAATGCTTTGGGCTAGTGGAAACAATGAGGTCGTGCAACTCCTCAATAACTACTGAAAAAACCTTTGTGGTCTTGGGGCAAAAGCAAAATAACTGGGAAGAAAGGAGCGCTCAAGTCATACAAAGGGTTGCTACGTTATACTCGCTGGGTGTAACCTCCTTAGCTTTAGAAAGGTTTAGCGAGCGTTGAGCCGCAGTGCCATGAATACAATGAACTTGTATATACCATGAATGAACTCGAGGTGGTTAAAAAGGGAAGTAGATACGAAGCGCAAGCCGTATTAAAGTAAAAGCCGAATTCTCCGCCTCTCATTTCCCATTAGCAGCCATTGGCATGTACATTGAGCACTATCTGACTGAAAATGTTTGCTACGTCATACTCGCTGGGCGTAAGCTCCTTGTTTTTACAAAGGTTTAGCGAGCGTGGGGCCGTAGTGCTATGAATACAGTGAACTAGTATATACCGTGAACTCGAGGTGGTTAAAGGTGGGAAGTGGACCCGAAGCGCAAGCCGTAAGAAAGAGTGCGTGTGCCCCCTCTGGTTTAGTCCTTGGAAAGTCCGCTGGATGGCGGTGCTTCTATATGGGGAATATATGATGAAAAGATGCGAGATGGTGGTACTTGGAGTGTTGAATAGATAGACGAACGGCCACATAGACAGATGCATGGACGGACGCATGAACGAACGCAGGAGCGGCTGCATGGACGAACGCAGGGACGGACGCACGAACAGACGCACGCACGGACGGGCTGATGGACGCATGGACGGTCACACTGACGGACGCATGGACGGACGGAAGCAAGAAGGAACGGACGGACGAATTCTTCGCCCGACTCTCGATCATTCACTCCGTGGATATGCTGCCACTTTTTTGCCTTGTCTCAATTATCTGCAAGCACAGAAGCACATTCCTTAATGAACGAATGACCTTAGAACAATTTTTATGGCTTTTATTTGTAGAATATGATTTCAGGCAATACCTCTTGAAAATAATCGTGGTTTCTGTGCTTCATTCGAAAGCCTCAGCAGTACATAGTTTATAGGAGATGTTTTATTCTTTCGGAAATGATAAAATTGAAGGCGCTTTGACTTTTGGCGCTGCTCTGTCTTAAAAACGACCGTGGTGATTCACTTAACCTTGGAGAAAGTGTCGTCAAGAAGTAGAGTATTTTACTCTGCTGATTTAACGAAGACCAGTGAAACAAAGTGGTCAAAAAACGCTCAAGAGTATTGGAGACATCGCGGATATATCTGGTCAAACCCCTGTAAATAAAATATCCGCTCTTGTTGCAACGTTAGCATGTCTACACGCTGTAACCACGCCATCTCAGTTTCATGGAAGGGGAGCGGGGGTGGTGTGTATAAAACAAGCTTGGTTTTTGTAGAACTGCTCTGCTGTAGAATCGGAGAAGAGGTTTTTGTGATTTTGTCTCATCCCGAAAAGACGAACATGACAATAATTATGTATTCAAAAATAAACAAAGTAGATTTTACGAATGGCAAAAGAAACCTTTATTACATTTGGCTGATGAAGAGCCATGTGGCAAACACAAGCGTGCAACTGCAAAGTGTGCATTATTCAAGCATATGCAGCTGACACACTGTCGAAATAAATTTCTAGATTGTAAGACATCATAAATAAGATCGAGGTAGTAGACACCACAGCGTGTCTTATGCAGTGCATCTGCACGCATTCACTGCAGATTTTGTCCTTTTGTATACAGTCGCGCAAAGTCTGCAATGCATTGTGAATACGGCACGTTTTAGGAAACCTTTCCTCTGTATTCTTCCGTCGGCAGCCTGGCCCCTGCACAAAAGAGGCAAAACATAATTGAAAAAAAATGTAATAGCTAGAACATCAAAGCCGCACTTTTTATTTCTCGGTATGCAATCATTCATTATATTTCTTGCGTTAAAGAACCGACATGGTTGAGTTATTGAGCTTTGCCTATTTTGACACATGTTTGGCTCAGGCATTTGGGCGGCTCATCAGGCGTATGATCATGTAATTCGATAACCTAATTGCAGGAATCAATGGCGTAGCCAGCAATATCTCTTTAGAGGGGGGGGGTTAAACCATAAAGAAACAGTCTTATAGTGTATCTGCTTTATTTCTATTTTGTTTTTTATACGCCACTCCATGCATTCTTGCGTGCGGGCGCGTTTCACAGAGCACGAGCCTTTGCTTGATTTCCTAAAGCTGGGTGTGGTTGTTCATTGGTATTGTGAGCTGCATAGACACTGTATATCGAAGCTATGTTTTACGCGTAGTAGCAACAACAGCATACTTATTGGGCCCAATTGCATTGTGTTTTGTTCTTCCTAAACTGTCTCTAATAGTGATCTTACCAGAGCAATGGGAAAATGAACAAAAAAAAACAAGAAAATGGAGGGCTTACCTTCTCGTAGATACAGACGATCATTTAGCGAAAGTGTGCTTCGCCGTATATTTCGGCTAGGGTAGCAAAGATTTACCGGAGAGGAAGCCGCTCAGGAGTATGATGAATGCAGCGCATCGAAAGTTTGCTATTACGTTTCCTCTCAGCTTGTTTGTCAAGCTTTCGCGCCACGCTTGAAATGGTGTGGTGTGCAAGCTTCATCGAAACATTTGAAAGCACTGGAATCCGCAGTAAGTCTTGGAGTACTCGGACGACGAGTATACGCACGCCCAAAGGCAGGTAATCCAGTGGCTCATGCACGAAACACAACCATCATGGCACTGGTAAGCGCTCCGCTTGAAACCACGCCCGCCTGTCCCGGCGCCACAGTAGCCGTTGTCGAACCGTTACAAGACAGCTCCGTAGAGAACGTGCACCGTCACTGTTGGAAAGAACGCGGCGGTGGCAGCCAAACTGATCGATAAACACCGTCAAAGCGAGACGGGCTCCGCCATGTACGCGAGGAGGAGAAGAAAATACCTGTATTGATGCTGGCTGTGCCAGATAGCCCTTATCCCCACCGGGCTGGTTGACATCCCTAGTCCGGGACGTCATTAGTCGAAACCGCCACCTGAGCCAGCTGGACTAGAGTTCGCTGTTCCTCTAGTGTGGAGCTATTGAGTAGGGTCGTCTCCCTGTCCTCTTTGGTGGGGTTGGGACAGGGGGTTAATTTTTGGTTCATTTGGCAGGCCCAGACCATATGGTAAGTGTTGGCCACTTCCCCACAGTACTGGCACTGCCCACTTATTTTTGGGTCGTAATATTTGAGTATGGCTTGGCAGAGCAGAATGTTTGTCTGTAGGCGCCGCAGGACGCGCTCCTCCGTTTTCGAGAGTCCCTTCGCTGGTGCGGGATACAAGCGGCGTTGCACACTGTAGTATTCTTTGATTTTTCGAAACCGTGTTAAAGGTGTGGGACGTTCAGTTCTATCAGGGGAACGGGGAGTTTCCAGGGAAGTATGCACGCGGGCCGCTGCATGTGCAGCCTCGTTATCCTGTAGTCCCTGATGACCCGGAATCCATATAAGACGTTTTGGGGTAGGATCGCGGTTCCTGATGCTGAATTTTAAAAGTCTATTAGCCAATGGAGAGATTTCTCCTGCATGATAGCTCTAGTAGGCTCTTCGAGAGTCTGTAACTATTTGTTTCAAATTTGGATGGGATACTGCCCGTGCAATGGCCACCTTTTCCGCCTTGCTATGGACGCGATATTGGCACAGCAACTTCACTCGAGGCGTGATTCAAGGTAGCTCGATCGCTTCCTTAACAATCTCTAGAAAACGCTCGAGGTTTTCTCAAGTGAAGGGCAGTTTGTGAATGGGAAAACGCCACTCAAGGAGCGCTTCGAGTGAAAGGTCGAGTCGAGGAGCGTTTGTGAATACGGGGGTTATATTCTCGTAGCAATCAGTTTATTCCGTAAACTAGTTTCTGGCGACTCTTTAGATGTTGCCGCTGTTTCTTGCTTCGAAGGTGTTGCTGTTGGTGCGTCAGGAAAGAATTGTTCATGATCACACAACTATTCTTTTGCTATCATTGATTGTGATCATATTAACTTGACGCAGTAAACATACCTCTGGGGTGTCTACACTCAGAGGCGTATGATACGAGACAATTATATTGCTCTGCGGCGTTAATGGTAACATGCAAGCGCTAGATTCACCTCCGTCATCAAGAATGGCGTGTCAGATTTCATTCACGCCTTATCGGCACGAGAGTTGCATTGATTGGGAACTCCACTTGCGTAGCAGAGTGTTCGCAGTCTCTTTTACTCAGCGTTCAATGAAAGAGTAAGTTTCGTGGACAACTCTGCCCTACTCCCTCACAGAGTTAAGGAACTCTGGGGAGAGTAACACTGTTCGTCAGCTCTTGCAGTACTTCCTTAAAGTTTGTGAGTGTACCATACCAATTTCGCAATACGCCATATGAACGAATCCACCACAAGAACAAAGAAACCATTAAATATACATCATGGTATCCGTGACATACATATCAAGATTTTCATGTTATGACTAATCAGCTATGCTCGTCATGCAGTCATGGTAATGCATACCAATCGTGGTATAAATAGCATTATCGAAACAAACAGGAAAGCTAAAAGTCGTAGGCGGCTAGATAAATATATATATATATATATATATACATATATAGATAGATAGATAGATAGATAGATAGATAGATAAATAGATAGATAGATATATAGATAGATGTGGCCAACGTCGCCGAAGTTCGCTAAGTAGTGCTTTGCAATTAAAACAACATAATATGAGCACAATGGACACTCTCTAAACAAAGGTACCACTCGCACGAATACATAATGAAAGTACAGTGAAGGACGCGCATGCACGCAACAGGAAAAGGTTTGTTGCGCATGTGCCAGGTTTTTCTGTATCCTAAGCGTTTCACCCATCGCTCCTTCGATAGCATGGTAAATTCTTTTTTTTCGCCCTTGTTTCTTTTGTTTCGCATTTCACGCGGACTCAGGAAATGGCTTCTAAGCTATCACATAATTGTGCACACCTGTGCTGCAACGTGGAGGTGCCTTCTTTCGAGTGAGAGGAGATTGAATTCTCGCTCGAAGCAGCAGTTTTGTTTGCAAACGAACTGTTCTTTTTAAAAAGTAAAAGTAATACCTTTTTTGGCAATTTCTCAAAACAGCTGACGCAATTTTGTACCAGTGATAGAAAAGGGGTCTGGGAATGGAGATTTTCATCATACCGTTAACTTTGCTGTGAAGCGGTAGCAGATGAAATTATTCTGTTGTACGTGAAAGCAAGTAATTTTTTCTTCAAGTTCCTGTTGTACTTTTGCAGATGTCAGATTTCTCCCAAATGTTCATTATTTTTTATCGCTCGATGATCAGTATTGTAACGACAATACAGTGAAACGGGGTTTATTGTTGTAAACAGCACTTGCACAGCAGGTCTATTGATACTGAAAGCGGGCGGCAACGACCGGCACAGGAGTCACAGTGTTAGTGTCAAGAGCTCGCACTCGAGGATTCTAGCTAATGGAACGAGCGCATGTTGAGGCGTTTTCAATCCACACAAAATCTAACTGAACCATATTTTTTTCTGACGAGCACTACAGGCGAAGACCAGGAAGTTGAGGAGGGCGTGACAAAAACGATGGTGAAGCATGTCATTCACATACTCCGAAATTATATTGCGTTCTGTTGTTGATACACGGTAGGAGCGTTGTCGCAAAGGAGCATGCGTTCGTGTATCGATCTGTGAGTGACAGTGTTGGTTTGACTCAGTGGCTTCTGCGAAAAGTCGAATGAATGTCCAAACACCTGAATAAGCGTTATCAGGTGCGCTCGTTGATCCTGAAGGAGCTCGCTGTCTATAGAGCGGTTTAATACATCCGGAGAGACGTAATCTGGATGGAAACTAGGTGTTACAGCATCCAACTGAAGTTTTGAGTCAGTGTCATGGGATTCAATAGGAACGATAGAGTGTTCGTCTACTGGGTGAACGAGACTAATTGTCTCGTGATGATGTAAGGGGAGAGGGCATAATCTGGGTTTGTAAACAACTATTCCCGTCGCATCTTCATTGGGTGGCAAAATGGCATATGGCAAAAAGTGCCATGGTGACGAATGAAAAGGACAGACGGCGTAAGCACAACAGTAGTGCCAGAAATGTCAGTGCAGTCGAGAGGGACAATGACGCCACTAAGAGGAGGAACGTCAGTGTCAGTGGCTACACGAAGATTGCCAGCGCTAAGTTGGTCGGTGTCAGCAGACGGGGCATCGGCGAACAAAGAAAGTTCCACCTGAGCACGAGTGCAGTCATTTACGGCGTGGTGGCGCGAAAAGAGGACCCATCCGAGTATTACTTTATGCGAACACGTGGCCAACACTAGAAACTTGATGCGGTACAAAATGTTCTGAACGGTGACCCTAACCGTACATGCTCCGACTGGTCGGGTTTGCTGCACGCTCGCTGTACGAAACGAAAAACTGGATGATAGCGTCATGATTTTTCGTATAGAATGGCAAAGTTTTTGTCTCATGACAGAAATGACAGTGCCGGTATGAACAATAACAAGAGTTTATAAACCTTCGACAAACACTTTCAGAACGTTGGCGATGGACAGGCGAGGACACATTTCGACGACAACGCAGATCGTGCCTGCGGGGCTGCGGTAGTCAGTTTTTTGGTCCTGGTCAGCGATGCAGGGGTGACAGAGAACGGCGGCGTTGGGAGGGCGAGCGACGGGGTAGGAACGGTTCGTATGAGCAGGTAGGCAATCTCGTTCATTTGGCAGCGGTTTACGTTCGCTTGGTAGTCACTCATGTTGTGCCGGTGGGTCTCGTCGCGCGTCGCACGGGGCCCGGAAGCAGCATATATCTATATATATATATATATATATATATATATATATATATATATATTCAGAGTATCTTGGCGCCGGTGGAGTCACTGCGAAGCACCGTATATAGAAGCGTGCGTTGTCCTGAGTATCGGCATGCGTAGCAGATTGGACGGTCATCAGCTGTACGCCAGCGGTTGCCATAAGGCTGCGGTGTACTAGGCGTCGCTGGTACTCGCACTGGTATAGAAGTCGACAAGGGTAGAGGTCACGGCGGATGGGCAGCAACAGCAGCGTAAGCCAATCGCACCGTGACGGGTGTTGTTTGAGAGGCGGATGGCAGTGCCTCGGAGACCTGCGCCTGCAGTGTATTACCTGCCTGATAGCGAGCGCAAGACACCCAGAAGAGGGTTCCCTTGTTGGTAGATACGACAGGCACGAAAGTTTCGGGCCACCTCCTCGCACACATATCGTTTTATTTCCGCCACTAGCGTGGATCAGCGAGGGTCAACGCCGCGAAAGTTTTGTTGGAAGTCAATGGCCGCCATGTCATTACGTGGTGGCGCCCGTTGTTTACGCAGCTCCTTAGAGCTCTGGCAAAGAGTGGCGAAGTGCGGACACGGTCTTAGGGCCATTGGCCAGCAGCATCCGGAAGACGTTTTCATCTATCCCCTTCAAAACTTGTTTGATCTCTTCTGCTTCTATCATTGAAAGATCAAGGCACTTGCACAAGTCAAGCCCGTACTTGGTGCAGCTTGTGAAGCCTTCCCCCCTGAAGCTGTGCGCGTTCCCATAGGTGCTGATCGGCACGGAGCTTGCGTACCTCGGGCCGACCGAACACATCTGCAATGCGTAGCTTAAAAGCACCCCAAGTGGCGAATTTCGAGTGGTGGCTATTGAACCAGAGACTCGCTACCTTTTTTTAAGTAAAACATGTTGCAGCTTTGAAAGGTCTAGTTACTCTTATTGGTCGCGCCTACCTTTTCAATTGTTGACAGCATATCTCCAACATCTTGTTCATCGGTACCGTCGAAAAGAGGTGAAATGCGCATGCGTAACGCAGTGGGCACGATGACCATGGGAGGCTAGGTCGTACCTTGCTGGGTGTTTTCATCAGCCATTTCTAGCTGGGGGGGGGGAGATGGCAGGTATTTTTACTGTTGCGGAGCTCTGGGTTGAGTTACCCCGCACCTACACCACTCCGAAACGGGGTTTATTGGTGTAAACAGCACTTACAGAGCAGGTCCATTGATACTGAAAGCGGGGCGGCAACGACCAACACAGGAATCACAGCGTTAGGGCCAACAGCTCGCGCTCGGGGATTCTGGCTAAAGAAATGGCCCACTACGGCGTATTGTTTGTTCTTCTTCCTCCTTACAACAGGATAAAAGTTCCTATGCCTGTGTGCGTAAACATTTCTTTACAATCTTTTTTCCATTGAGAAAACGGAAAACACTCAGGGTAGTCGTTTATGTCTATTTCTTTGTTTTTATCCCAAAATTGTGTTTACCGATGCTGTTCACCATATCGAGGATATTGGTTCCCCAAAGTGCGAAATGTACCAAGTTACTCGTAGAAGAACAGCAATCTATCACTTTTATTCCAGCTTTTCTCTTATTTATAACTTTCTGTAGATGACATATTTAATGACCATACGATTAGTACTGGTTAATGAATTTCACTGTCAATCACGATACAAAGTCATGGGCAAATGGTATAAAGTTGTCTGGTTAAGCAGGTGTTTTGCGTGACAGAAGGAAGAAATATTCTGCCATTTTCACGCACTGAAATCCGTCAACTCCTCAGACAGATAACCAGCAGCGTCACCAAAGTCAAATGGTTCGACGTAAGGTCTAATAGTTCAGACTCATATTTGTTAGACCCTTGAATAAAACTAATCATTTCATCAGAGTCAAGAAAAAGTCAGAAAATTGAAATATTGGTTCACCGCCTACAGCCTGGTACAGCATTTACACGACACTTCCTGCACAGCATAAAACGTCCGCCTAGTACAGTGTTCCTGTGGGCACTCTGACGAAGATGTACATTATCCACTTCTCGAGTGCTCGAAATATGAGACACCAAGGAAAGTATTATGAGCAAGTCTTCAACTTTTACATAGGAGGCCTTTCACAGTGACGAAAATGCAAGATCCATGGCCAACTGCAGGTCTTCAAAAAAGAGCGCTTGTTGCCTCCAAGAAGTTTTGAATAAAATAATTTGTGGAAATATTGACCTACGATAGGCTTTGTCACCTAAATGCTAAAAAAATGTGTCGTATTCAGACAGCTTGTTTCATATGTGTAATCACTTGTCTCAGTGTGAACTGACCATGTATGCGGAACATGTGTATATATGAACCTGTTAGCCGTATCTGAACTGTCATGTGATGTGAACTGACCTTGTGTGTGGAAGTTATGTACATATGAACCCATTAGGTTATCTGAACTGTCATGTTTTGTGAACGACCTTGTGTGCTCAACTATTGTACATATGAACCCATTAGGCATATCTGAACTGTCATGTGATGTGATCTGACCTTGCGTGTGGAACTTGTAAGCACATGAATCTATTATGCCTATGTGAACTGTCATGCGATGTAAACTTACCTTGTGTGTAGAACTTGTGTAAGAATATTATCATGCGATTACGTCATGTGTCACAAGGAAATTCACATCACTAGGGCCTCATGACGGCGCCACCATTTATGATGTTCTACGAGTTGGTGGTGACGTCACCAGGTGGTTAAATGAGTGTGATAACTTCTGGTATCGCCCAAGTTCACGCCACCTACTGTCTGACAGTCGACGTGCGCGCTCCATGAGGCATTTGGCCTGTGGCCTAAAGAATAAGCCGCTTTATATATATTCATCATTTGCGCATTGTATAGATATAAATTAGGTAGCGTTAATGTGTTGAAAATATAAAACCTGCATCGAAGTGTAAATGGTGAATGTTCACGCTAGCTGGTTCATTAGATGCTGTTCTTTATCTCGTTTGGTCGTGTTTAGGAAACTGCTCGGCGTGTTGTTACACGTGTGTTGGCAAACCATGACCCTGTGCATTGAATAGTCAAAGAAATCAGGTTTGAGTATCTCATTTTAAGTACGAAATCCTGAAGAGTGCGTGAGTGTGTTAAAAATTAATACGTTTGCTAAATAGGTGGCATATTAAAACTAGTATTCGTGTTTGTGGACTAGTTGTGGCTAATTATTTACGCTCTCCTGCAATGTCTTCATGTTCTCTTTTTTCGCATATGTTATCATAATCAGGGATTATCACATAAATCTTGAAAAGAATATCAGCTCTATCGTCGTATGTTTCATCTTGCTTTTCATTGCACCACTAAGTCATCTTTAGGAAACTGCTCTGCTGATTGCTTGGCTTCAATGTCCGTGGCAGATATTTCTCGTAGCAGCGTCGGTGAATCTACGCCTGGGTAATTCGTATTAAGTGCTATAAGCGGCAGTCTCCTTATACTTAGGCAGACACACGATCAAATAGAATCGAGGTTTCAGCGCTGAAGAAAGGTGAGAGACGAAAACAACGTTAACTACATAAGAGGTACAGAATAGAACTTGGTTCTAAAAAAAATGGCCCCGTATCTGCATGTTACATTGCAAATGTCGTCTAAAGAAGATAGTCTTTCGTCTGGAGAGAATGAACAAAACGTTTATTTGATGTTCTGTGCAAGAAAATTGGTTAATAGTATTATGGAGGCGCTGCGGCAGAGTGCCTTGAGAATACATCGTAGGTGAACTAGCGCATCAAGTCACGTCACACGTGAGAAATGAGTGCTATCTGGCAGTTATCCTGGAAAACAAAGCCTGCGGCGTGTGCGCCCGTCTCTGAGGTGATATGGTGTAGAACACAAGGCGAAGGGTAGGTGCCACAATTGTGTCGTCTTAGCAAAGCGTTGGAAACACTTTTTCGTGCAAGCGTTGCATGGTAAGCGCAGCGTGATAAACGCTATGGTCCTTAGAATTACTTATGAATGCCTTTCAAGTAAGAAGACACACATACAGAGTATTAAAGTATTGTTATAGTGGCTCATATATGCACAATAATGGCTTTTTAATTGACAATCGCACAAGTATTAACACTGAGTCTTCAGGAATATTTGTGGGTGCTGCAGATGGGGTCGGCCGTTGGGAATATTGTTTTGTCACTTTGGTGCCATTTAAAGACTGATAAATGTAGACAAGCAGACAATTGTACAGACATACAGATAGATAGACAGACAGACGCCAATCATTTTGTGTCGAAGGTCCCCGAAGAAGACTATCTTCTCTAGCAACAACAGTTTTTTCACTCTTTTTTGCAGGGGTCTGGCTTGCCACGTGTATGGCCCTCTTTAAAGATGCACGCATAGGTCGGCGAAAAAGAGGTTTGCTCACCCATACTTATTCATGAACTATATTTTGCTCATTGGTCTCAGCAAAATATTTCTGAGCTAAACTCACTTGCACTCACACTCGTGATTTTTTTTTTCAACCAGACTCTTTCAGTGCCTTTGGATTAGTACCTTCGAACGCGAGTTATGAGTGTTTGCAAACTAGCAAGGACATTTTTCTTAAAATAGATGACAACCTAAGTCACATTTTTAAAGAATTTCTGCGGGATGGGAGGGGGTGGCGAGTACTACTACGTATTTCACGTCTCCAATCAATAAATATTCAAAACAGTCTGTGAATAATTCTGCTTTGAAATACTTGTCTGTAGACATGAGGACAAATATGAATCTAGGTGATACCCATGAGAAGATTCAGTACAGCACGTCAACTGTCTTTTGGGGTCAGTATACAATCTCAGTATATGCGGTAATGGCGCAGTAGTTAGAGCATCAGAATTGCATGCAAGAAGCCCGTGGCTTGAATCCCGGTGCCGCGCTGTTCTCAACGGGATTAAAAAATAATCCGTGTGGTGATGAACTGCAATAAAAGGCCTGGGGTGCAGCCTCACCGGTGACCACCCCAGGTAACACACTCCCTCACCAGAGAAAGATTGACCACCCTGGTGCAGTATCTGGCCACCACCTCCCACATGCATACGCCACTTAACTCATAGCTGTCACTCCCCAGCGGCTGCGAAGCAACTGGCCACGATGGCGGTCAGATCTACAACGGAGCAGAGGGTGCTAAGAATTTCTGGATCCAGACAGACCGCCATAGGAACCTGAACTTGGCAACGTTTAACGCTAGAAATTTATCTAGTGAGGCAAGTCTAGCTGTACTATTCAAAGAGCTAGAGGGTGTTAAATGGAAAGTAATAAGGCTCAGTGATGTTAGGAGCACAGATGAGGCATATACGCTGCTACAGAATGGGCATGTTTTTTGCTATCAAGGCTTGGCTGACATAAGAGAACTGGGAGTGGGGTTCTTTATCCACAGAAACATAGCTGGCAACATAGAGGAGTACTGTGGCATTAATGAATGGGTGGTAGGTATCATATTTATTATCAATAAGAAATATAAGATGAAGGTGGTACAGGCTTATGCGCCTGCGTCCAGCCATCATGGCACGCTAGTTGAAAGCTTCTATGAAGACGTGATTGATATGTGGGGTTTAACGTCCCAAAACCACCATATGATGAAGACGTGGAACCGGCAATAAGTAAGGTAAAAAATACTGTAAACTCTACTGATGGGAAACTTCAATGCAAAAGTAGGGAAGAAACAAGCTGGACACCTGCCAGTAGAAAAAGAATTCGCAAAATGCAATAATTTACGGATCTGATTACCTTCTATAGACAACGAAGGAACCGTAAGTGGACATGGAGGAGCCCTAATGGCAAATATAAGAACGAAATGAACTTTATAATGAGTGCACACCTTTGCATCGTGCAGGATGTGGAAGTGCTTGGCAAGCTAAGGTACAGGGACCATACAATAGTACGGTCTCGAATTCACCTAGGCTTGAGGAAGGAGCGACAGGAACTGACACGCAAGAAGCCAGTCAATGAGCTAGCACTGAGGGGGAAGCACAATAAATCAGAGTCTCGCTTCAGGACCGGTACTCGGCTCTCATTGAAAAAACAAACCTTAGCATTGACGCAATGAATGATACTTAGACGATTATCATTACAGAGTGTGCAGTGGAAGCTGGAGGTACGGTATTTAGACAGGACACTGGCAAGCTGTCCTAGAAAATGAAGAAATATTAAGAAGCGTCAAAGCATGAAAGCCTCAAGAACAACAGACAAAATAGTAGTGCTTTCGAAGTTTATTATTAAGCGTAATTTATCCGATGTAAGAACTTTAACATGGAGAAACTTAACACGCTCTGAAGAACGGAGGAAGCGTCAAAGCAGTGAAGAGGAAACTTGAGATAGGCAAAATCGAATGTGTACACTAAGGAACAAGGAAGGCAAAATAACTACCAATATGGATATGATAGTTAAAATAGCGGAGGAGTTTTACAGAGATCTGTACAGTAACCGGGACAACAACGACCTTAACATAAGAACTAGCAGTAACCCAGATGACACCCCACCAGTAACAATACAAGAAGTCAGAAGAGCCTTGGAAAGCATGCAGTGAGGCAAAGCTGCTGGTGAGTATCAGTTAACATCACATCTGTTGAAAGATGGAGAACAGATTGTGTTAGAAATACTAGCCACCCCGTTTACGAGGTGCTTCCTGACAGGAAGAGTATCACAATCTTGGAAGAATGCCAACATCGTCTTAATACATAAGAAATGAGACGACAAGGACTTCAAGAGTTATAGGTCGATCAGCGTGCTCTCCGCACCATGCAAGCTATCTACAAAAGTAATTGCTAACACAATTGCAAAAAAACACAACTTTAGAATTCAATCAACCAAAGGAAAAAGCAGAATTTCGAACAGGCTACTCAACAATCGACCATATTTATACTATCAATCAGGTAATAGAGAAACGCCCAGAATGTAGCCAATCACTATACATAGCCTTCATAGATTACGAGAAGGCATTTCATTCAGTAGAAATATCAGCAGTCATGAAGACACTATAGAATCAGCGCGTCGATAAAGCATATATAAACATCCTGAAGGAAATCTACAAGGAATCAACTGCTACCATAGTGTTTCATAAAAAAAGCAACAGAATAGCAATCAAGAAGGGTGTAAGGCAGGGGGACACAATCTCCCCAATGCTATTTACCGCATGCTTCAAGAGGTTTTCGGAAGCCTAGAATGGGAACAGTTAGGGATAAGAGTAAATGGAAAGTACCTTTGTAACCTGCGCTTCGCCGATCCGATGACATTGCATTGCTGAGTAACTCAGGGGCGAATTGCAACTCATGATTACAAAGTTAGACAAGGAGAGCAGAAAGGTGGTTCTTAAAATGAATCTGCAGAAAACGAAAGTAATGTACAACAACCTCGGAAAGTGCAGCGCTTCGAGATAGGTAATAGTGCACTTCAAAATGTAAAAGACTATGTCTACTTAGGGCAGGTAATTACGGCGGAGCCGAACCACGGGACTGAAGTAACTAGAAGAATAAGAATGGGGTGGAGTACATTTCATTTGACAAGCACTTTAATATCATGACAGGTAGCTTGCCACTATCCCTCAAGAGAAAGGTATACAACAGCTGCATCTTGCCGGTACCTAGCTATGGAGCAAAATCCTGGAGACTTACGAAGAGGGTTCAGCTTAAATTGAGGATGACGTAGAGAGTAATGGAGAGAAATTGGTAGGTGTAACCTTAACGGACAAGAATAGACCAGAGTTGATTACGGAACAAACCGGGGTTAAGGATATCATAGTTGAAATCAAAAAGAGGAAAATGGACATGGGCCGGGCATGTAGCACATAGACAGAATAACCACTGGTCAATAAAGATAACTAACTGGATTCCGAGAGAGGGCAATCAAGTTCGGGGGAGACCGAAGGTTAGGTTGGCAGATGAGATTGTAAAGTTCACGGGTATTAACTGGCAGCAGCAAGCACGGGACCGAGTTGACTTGCGGAACACGGGAGAGGCCTTTGACTTGCAGTACACGTAGTCAGGCTGATGATCATGATGATGATAATGATGATGATGATACACTCTCTACAATGACTATTCTAACACAAAGGAGGGTTAACGTGCTTTTTAAAGAGAGTCATAGGCGTGGCATGCCAGGGCTCACTAAAAGGAGTCACAGATACGCTCTCATTCCTTCCCCCTTTTTCTCTCTTTAGTTTCTTGACCCCTATTACAGCAGGTGTGAATTGCCAGCAAGAAGTCGGAATGAGGTAGCCGTGCGGCTGCCATGTAATATATCTCTGCAGATACCTACAACAAAAAATGACGAGGCATCTCAAAACTGCCTACTTCTCAGTGCTTTTTCCGCGCGAATAAAATATTCGGCAGAGTAACAGAGACTGCCCTGGAGAAGAAAAAGCTGACGACCCGGCGTCCTTTCGAATGCGGAGAGGGATCGCAAATAGTCTGGCCACCTATCTAAGGAGCTCTAGCGTTTTGGAGGGAGCAAGTTTCTCAAGATTGTGCAGGCGGTTGCTCCGCGAACACCCCGCAGCCGCCTGGCACGCATCAGCTTCTTTGCTAGAGAGGGAGAGTAATAGTGCTGGTGGAGAAGGAGAGTCGAGAATAGCACGATATTTTTCACAAATCCATAAGGCTGTTGGGGAAAGGAAAACATAAAGGTGGCATATTTGGACGGACTCTATGCGCTTTTTTATCGCAGTTCTTTTTGTTCAGTTGTGAGCGCAACGCTGAACCGAGGGATATTCGAGCTGGGAGACAATTTATATACGCTCTTCAGAAAAATCAAGCTGATCCGTGCGAGACATGTAGCAGCTTTTTTATAGATGATATATAAATGCAGACTGATGGGACCCAAAAAGAAATATGGAAGCCCAAGCTCCCCCTCCCCCCATAAAACAAAAAAGGAGGGAGAGGAGGTCCTAGAGCTGTCGTTCTCGTTTTTGTTGGCTTTTAATGCTGCTTGCATTCAGGCCATCACAAAAAAAATTGCCCGCAGCTTCCCTCGGGGGAACACTGAGGAGGATGCGGAGCATATAATTGGTTAACGGGGTGTTAAAGTGCGACTTACTTGGGTCGATGGCTAAATTGATTAACGTGGTTGTGAAATGGGGTGTTAAATTGCGACTTACTTGGGTCGATGGCTAAATTGGTTAACGTGGTTGTAGGAGAGGGTGTTAAATGAGTGAACACGTACACACGTATGCGAAAGGGCGGCGCTGGTCGAAGGGACGTCGATCATTGTGTTTGTGGATTCGTTGGAATTCATTTCACCGCGACCTTGGACGTCGACGCGCCGTACAAACCAACCGACGAGCGGCAACTGAGCGAGCGAGCGCCGACCTTGAGTATATATACAGCGCGACGGCGCATGCACTGTCAGCTGTCGAATGTTCGAGAAAGAGGAGAAGCGCAAGGGCGCATGCGCGCGCGTCAGCTGCCGATGTTCTCGAAGCGCGACGGCGCATGCGCGCGCGTCAGCTGCCGAGGTTCTCGAAGCGTGACGGCGCATGCGCGCTACATTATACATCTAGCGAATGTTCGTGAAGAGGAGAAGCGCACGCGGTGTGTAGAGGAGGAAGGGTGCACAGATGGTGGAGGAGTGAAGCGCACGCGGTGTGTAGAGGAGGAAGGGATGCACAGATGGTGGAAGAAGGAGGAGGAAGCTTGCGGACGGCGCCGCACTACAAGCCTCGAGTATTAGATGCTCCGCATCTAAAACAATTCTAACCGGTGCAGTGCGCCACGCGTAGGGCTTTGAAGGTCATGTTAAAAGGCTGGGCTCGAAAACGCCGTCGCACGAGTGAAGTCGAGATTACACAAATGCCTTTTGTGTTGTCTTTACGTTTATGTTTCGTTGTTGTTCTTACATAAATTTAAGCGGGATTATATGACAATTATTGCTGAATCTATTTTGTGGATGACATCAGCCGTAATGGTGATAATTCTGCTAAGTATTCATATTTCGTAAAACGAAAGCGTCTAACAAAAGCACGTCTCGATACCTCGTGTTCCAATGTGCAATAATTTTTACCACTCAGGAATTGTATTGATTGGCCACAAGAACATGCTAGTGCACAATGTCAATTCGTTGATGGATACCATGAGTTGGATGTGTGTTTGAAGCCGTAAACAGCATGTGCACGTCACAGCTTACAGGCCAATCGCACTGACAAACGTAGACCAGAAAATATAAATGAAAATTTTGGTGGCTAGGTTTCAGTCAGTAATAAAATATATCTTCAGTCCACACCGGACGTGTGGAATCAAAGGTCGTGCCATAGTAACAAATGTTCATAAAATGCGGTCTGTGCTCGAATGTGTGGACATCAGTCAAGCTCGTGTGGCCATACTCCCGCTAGATCAGGAGAAAGCGTTTGATTGCGTTGCCCACGCTGTTTTGTTTGAAGTATTGGAGCACAATAATATTCGTAAGATAATTATGAACGGTGTATCCATGGCATATTGAAATGATAGTACAAGACTAATAATCAACAAGATATTCCCCCTCCCATTAGAATCGAGCGCTCGTGCGTCAAGGTCGCCCTGTTTGTTCTCTGTTGTTTTGCATCTACATTGAAACATTATGTCCGTCGATATTACAGAACACCATTAGTGAGTTTAAATCAGAGTCCTCAGAGGTCAAACTACTCGCATACGCTGATGATGTCGCGGTTTGTAGTACTTCCTATGAAGGTATTGTAGAATCAATCAGAGTTTCTAAATATTACAGGAAGCCACAACACTGGCGTAAATGCTTCGGCTTTCGGCACGAATATTGGCCTTCCACTCCAGAAATTTTTGCAGCCATCATTTGGACAAAAACGCCAGTGAAATATCTCGGAGTTCTTCTCAAGTCATACAAAAGTGCTGATGATTATTGGACACAGCTAACAAAAGAAATTAAAGAGAAGGTGAATAGGTGGTATGCAACTTAACTGTCCATGTTTGCTACGGCTACTGCATGCAACTTGTTTTTTTTCCCTAAGCTATTGTATGTTATGCAAGTACTGTACAGTTCCGGGGTCAATGTGAAAAAATTATTACATCGTGTATTTTTAATATTTGTGTAGGGGTATAAGTGAAAAAGGTGCATTCGCACGAATTTGATAATACGGGTGAAGTGTGGAGGCCTTGGGCTAGGACATCTGTTTACCAAACAGTTAGTAAATAGGTTTTTCTTTTTCAGTGAGACAAGAGATCCTTTCCTGCCAACAGTGTGTCAAAGAAGACTAAGTAGACTGTTGCCTGAGTTTGTTGTGAGCACTCTTGTTACCACAGGGGCTGTGCAAGGATACATAAAGAAAGTTGTGGCTAGCGTGCGGTTATTGTGTGTTCGTATTTCGCCTGACTACTTATGATCTGTTGAAAAGAAAAAAAAACTGTACAAAGATTTATGTGACACTATGCTCCCAATCCCACTGTACATCTAACTATATAGAGCACGCAAGTTTCGGAACGTGTTTAAACGAGTTACAAAAGTGCCGGCCACGCCAAGTGCAAAGACGTTCTTTTTTAAATTACACACCAGAACTCTTCCTGTAGGAACCTTCATAGAGGAGCATGGGTTTTATATGCCTTAGGGATCTCACTGCCTAATCTGTAAGAAACGGGAAACTACTGACCACGTTTTCCAGCACTGTTGGGAAGGAGTCCACTTTTGGGACGTATTACAAATGACAATTAAAAAGGATTTCTTTTAGTCCATCATGAAATCACGCATTTGGAAACAAAGAATGATGACGGATATCCTTAGGCTTTATCATGATGACTGCCTTGAACAGCATATGGCGCTCTAAAATGGAAGGATTTCACTGTGACCCTGACAGGACACCAGCCAGAGAGTATTTTAAAGAAAGTATCTCAGGGTTTTTCGAGGTAGTAAGAACAGACGAATGTGTACCTGTATGGTTAGAAACGGTAGAAGCCCTACTGACCATGAATAAACTCTAGGAAGTGATGTGTTATAGTAATGTTTGACGGCTGAAGTTAGTTTTTATGTTCGTTGTGTATTGTAATATATTTTTCTTAGCACTCCATGTGTGAAGTTTAACCAGAAATAAAAAAACGGTGTGACCTAGTGTTAGAATACTGGGCTGCCACTCAGCGGATCTGGGTTCGAGCCTTACTGTGTCATTGGTACTTTTTTTTTCTAATTACTTGCGATATGGTTACAGCCACCGGTGGTGGTGGCGGTTGACAACTACGGCAGCGCGTAACCCGAGTTTTGATCACATAACGGCTTTCGCTGTAAAAAATGCCTCACGTCCCCGAAGGGAATAATGAAGAATATTGTTCTCTTTTTTTTTCTTACACCATGCAGCCAGCCAATAGCGATATTCGCCCCACGTGGCGTTTTTCTGTCCCGAGAAACGCGCTATGCGTTTCTTGCTCTAGTGGCTAGTGTGCACGGTTAAAGATACTATGAAGTGAACAAAACAAAGAGTGTCCTCGTCTCGGCATTGGCGTTTGACAGCGGCCTCTCGAGCACACATTTTCGCATGTTCTTGAGATGCGCCCAGACAGCGAACGGCCCAGAGTGATGCGCGAGCGGACGGAAAAGTGGAGAGCACGGAAAAGAGAGATTGAACGGCGATAGAAGGAGCGGCGAAGCACTTCACCAACCCTCTTCTACACTCGCTCGCACCACTTGCTCTGATTGCTAGGGGCGAGAATAAGCGCGCGCGCCCGCAGCTCTTGCTGCGGTCGGTGGACGGATCCAGACGGACGCCTGACATAGTCCGACTACGAATTGCATTCCCAATTAAAACGTCAGACGACCGACATTTTCACAACTTTCCATCATTGTGTGCCCATGATCACATCGTAGTTATGTCGCGTGAAGCTCCCGATATTATCAAAAGCTGGTTTAGCCGAACCCTTTCCATTTCTTAGAGGAAAAACTTTAAGAGTGCACTTTAAACGATGGCGCGAATCGTTTCTGACTTGCACCACCAGTGCTATTCGCCCCGAGATCGGGCTGTAGTGGCCGCTACCATCACCGGGCTTACGTTGCGCGCATACAAATATACGCGCTAAGCGCTTCTTTCTGGGCGGTGTAAGCCGACTTTCGACAAATAAAAGGCGTTCAAGGCTGCCAACTCATGATATATATGTCGCCCATTGCTAAATGAACGCACGAAGCTCGCGAAACATCGTTATTACCTGCAGTGTGACAGAAGCGCATTCTGCCATTTGAAGGGATAATTGTGCTTGGTGAAGGCCTGAGCTTTCGCACTCTGTCATTTTTCGCGTATTTTTATTTTGCGTGTATAGATTTTATCCCGTCTACAATGAACTGCTGCAAAGTGACTGAATCCCTTCTTCATGCATGCTAGCCTTAGTTCTTAAAGAAGAAAGAGAGAGAAAGAAATCCCATGTTCTTGGGCGATGAGCTCAAATAATCGCGGATATCCATTTTCAATTTTTTATTATTCAATAACAATTTTGTGTCAAGTTTGACGGGCCAGAAACAACCAATTATTATGAGAGACGCCGTAGTGGAGGATCAGCGAAATCCTGACCACTAGGAAGTGTTGCAGCTTGGGCTAGTTGGTATGGCATGACAATAGTTATAGTGCCAAAGCAAAACGACGACACTGAGGTATGTTTATACCGTAATAGACGCTTAATCATTGTACACATCCCCACTGGTTTTTCCCTGAGCTTATAAGTGCACTGATTCATAAAGGTCGCGCAAACAAGAAGGCTAAATGTTCTACATTTAGCAAGTGGAAGGAAGAGTTCAGCTTTTCCCGAACTATATCTAAACGCGTATATAAACAAGACCACAATTCATATATTGCCTAATTTTAAAAAATCTTTCTGGCAGGTCAGCTGATTTTTGGAAATATGCACGCAAACGGTCTGGCAAAAGTGGGCAGTCCATCAGGCTGTTGTACTCGGACGGCGTCGAAGTGCGTGCCGTTGCTGACTGTTTTGCCCCGCATTTTTCCTTTTCGCACTAATACCTCAGATTCGACTCAAGTAGTACCACAGCCAAAGGCAGTTAGCACATCTCGTGGTCTATCGCTAGATGAGAAGCTCATCTACTAATCCATTAAGTGCATAAAGCCGTCCTCACCGCGTGGCCCAGGTGGCATTCCTTCCGCCATACTAAAGGCTTATGGTAGTGTATATGCCCCAGTACTGACTACAATAATTGAACAACTTTCTAAACGCTTGCCCCTTTCGTAACATGGGGAAAACTGCGCTTGTTTTCCCAGCATTTGGGTCAGGCTGCAATAATGATGTTTTTAATTATTGCCCGATATCTCCATTGTGTACCACATCGAAGATCTTCGAGCTGGCTCTTCAAAACATTTTGTATGTTAGCGTGAATAATTCATTTTTATCAAATTGGGTTTCTTTTTGGCCGCTTAGCTAAAAATCTTGCTAGTTTTATGACCAAAATCTCTTCGCCCATCTTTCTCAGAGCACAGGTTTATGTAGCCTACTGTGACTTGAGCAAGGCTTTTGAAGTAGTCAGCTGCTCACTGTTTTTGTTTAAACATTAAAACTTTGATGCTGACTCGTCTGTTGTGAATCTCCTACACAGCTATCTGCTTGATAGATCATGCGCTGTTGCCGTAAATGGTCAAACGTCTTCTTTGTACAAAGTGACAAGTGGAGTCTCTCAAGGATCGGTACTGGGCCCCCTCTTATTTTTTTTACGTTAACGATGTTTCTTATGCAATTCGTTATTCTTCTTTTCTCTTGCATGCTGATGATATTAAGATATTTAAGGAAATTCATTCAGTCAACAACTGTCGCTTACAGCAGTTAAATTTGTGTTCTCTCTCTGAATGGTGTGATAATAACTTAACTCTGAATACCCCAAAGACCAAATTCGTGAGTATATCTCGAAAAAAAATCCATCTTGAAATTTTCTACTTAGTCAGTACCATGTTCTTATGCAATGTATACAAATACTGTGATCTTGGTGTTCTTTTTAAGAGCATACTAAAACTTTCCGCTCATAATATACGTGCTGCCACAATAATAACATTATTATTATTATTATTATTATTATTATTATTATTATTATTATTATTATTATTATTATTATTGACGTAAACATTTTTCACCTATGACATTATAAAATTTAAAGCAGCAAAGCCCGTTCTTCGCAGTCTTTGATCTTTTAATAAAATGTTTTGAGGTAGAAAGCACTGAGTTTTGGCGAAGCATTTTGTGACTGGCCCGTTTCCTCCCACTCACTCAGTGATACCCAATCACATACTTTATCTAACATCTTTACAACTAAAAGACGATCAGTACAAAACAGCAAAATAACCTTAACGTAATCCAAACCAATTGCCAAAACAACAAAACAAAAGCAAATAAAACAAGAAGCTTTTGGCATGTTTGTACGTAGAGCTGTCTTGTTTCTTTGTGTGACTCACCATGTTCGGTCAATGGATGAGCCTTGGCTGAGCACTGCCGTGTGACTTTTGCGAGGAGGGCTCTGGTGACCACAGTCATTCACTCAGGCACACAGTATCGTATTATTCTAGCCGCAACAGCAAGCTCTGCACGTATTCGTGCAAGCATGTACAAGCAACCACAACACTTTTTCTTAAGTTTATAGAATTACGATGCAGTGATGCCAACGCTTCTTGTTTTTTTTTGAAGCGAGCACGCTGTTCCACTTTCATAAGCGAGTGCTGGTTTGAAGCCAAAATATCATGATGAGGTTACGCAATCAGTGCTTATTGCAATTAATATGTGCCTTGTCTTCACACGCCGACCAACGCTGCCCACACTCCAGACCGCAATACCACTTCGTGCACACACGGGAAGACCGATTCTTATACAGGCATAATAAAGAGTGCTGCAGGTTGGCGATTGACAAAATTTAACATGAAAATACACTTCAATAAAATTTGCAGCTTGTTTGTTGCCGTACTGATGCCTGTAAACAAAATTGATAGAACTGTTCGGGCCTAAAAAAACAACTTTTCCATGCATTAGCACAAGCAACCTTTATCAAGAATGGCAGCGGCGCTATGAGCTGGCAGACAGGCCGGGAATCGCGATAGTGATCAAAAGGCGTTCATGCTACCCTATATAGGAAACATTAAAGTACGATGCTTTATTTTGGTAATCACATGTACCATCATATGCATATTTAAATTGTGCTCATGCTAAAGCGGCGTACCAACATAAAAATGAATGAGTACCATAGATATAATGATGGGACTAAAACAACTGTCAACATACTGAGTTTTATGACTACTGCTCAACTCCACTTCTAGATGACAGATACTTCCAAGCAATGTTCAAAACATATATGTGGCTCATAGATAACCAGTCGTGATTCCAAGTTAAAACCTGGTGGCGAATGTGGAAGTGTCAACATCTTTAACATTTTTGTGGCAGAGGAGCGAAGGCAGAGGGAAAGAGGCCATTCCCAGCGTAACAGCAGTCTTAGGTAACAGGCGGCTTGTGCACGACCTTGCGAGTGGCGGTGGTGGCAATAACAGGAGGCGGCGGTGCAATGGAAACGATTGCTGTTCTTTCGTGAACATGGTCTGCCCCGACTACGCGAAATATCCACGTGCCTCACTCGCACACATATCCAGAGATAAAAACAGACTGAGACACAAAGACAGGTGGACAGAGAGATATGCAGACGTACACCCTGATAAAGAATGAGAGGCACAGGTACACACACACACACACACACACACACACACACACACGCACACACACAAACACACACACACACACGCACACACACGCACACGCACACACACACACACGTATACACGCGCAAACATAAAAAAGAAATACAGAGATCAACAGACATGCACACAGAGGTCACGAGGGACAGATGTGCACAAAGAACGAGGGAGAGACAACGCAAGTGCGGAGTGACAGAAACACAAGGAGGAGACTCATGAAGTAAAAAAAAGGAGACAGGCGAACGGACACACACACACGCAGCGAATAATGCACACACACATAGAGGCACACACACACAAAGAAAAGAGGACTGATTGACAGAACACAGAGAGGCTGATTCACACACACAAAGACAGAGAACAGCACACACAGGCGGACACACATAAAGAAAAGCCGACAGACAAATACAGAGAGAAAGACACCGAGAGACACACACATAACTGCACACACACTTACAGAGGCCGAAAGAGACACACGCGTGCGTACAGAGATTGTTACGCACAAAGAGGACAGACGAACGCACACACAGATAGGGCAATAGAAAGAGACGGACCGGCAAGCGCAGGGACATCACATACTATACAGACCAGTGGACATCAAGCACAGAGGCAGAGCAAAAGATAAAAAAAAGAACCGGCGTTTGGGCTAGTTGGTAAGTTACATTCAGTGAAACCATAGTACTAATATAATAGGCACAAGAGAGCACAAGGCGAGTGCACGTCTGGTCCTCTTCTCAAGGTTTCTCTCTTATCAGCGCTATAGCTTCAATCAAGTAAGAGACCGACAGGCACACAGAGAGAGATAGAGACAGACAGACCGATAGACAGACGCATAAACATAGATAGGGGCACACACACACACACACACACACACACACACACACACACACACACACACACAGACTCGCACAAATGCATACACACACACTTTTAGTAGGGAACGAGATGTGCAGGCTCACTTTTTATAGTGCATTACATCGTGTGAACGTTGTAAATGTCACTCGTGCTGGGGTTCAAGCAGTGTTATTAGTGTATGGGAAACATCCGTGCTGATTGATTTGCAGGACGAGTGCATTAGCGTGGATTTTCGGGCAAGTTGGTACATAGTTCTCGGTAAGAGAATGCCAGCAGCACAAAAACTAAGCGTAAAAATGCAAAGTAAAAAGATCACCAGCATCATCCCTGTACCTGCCTTGTTTTTTGCTGGTCTTGCTTTAATCAGCTTTTTGTTGGGGCAGCTGTCATCCCTTGTCAGATGAATTCTTTATTGACAGTGCCGATAAACTACGGACATTGCTTTACACTAGGATGCGTTGTTGAATTCATTACGATTGGCATTAGTGTTCGACGTCAAAATATTTTTATTCAAATGAACTTCTGGGAAATGATTCGCAGCACTGAGGCCATAGGCGTCCTAAGTGACTGATGTATAGCACGTCGAAGAATTATAACGTCCAACAAAATACCCTATAAGAGGAATTTAACGTCACGATCGCCCTCACTGCTATTTACACTTCGCCAGCGTCTTGATTCATAATTATATAATTGACTGTCGATGGCAGGTGCTACCCAGAACTAGTGCACACAGTCCACTGTAGCGCCGCGAATGGTGAATTGTCCGTTAGTAAACACCTTGCACCCCAGTTGATCTGCACTTTGATGGCTTTTTATGCTTGTATCAATAACTAAACAGCCGTTCGTTGCAGAGAAGCTTAATCAAAACGTCACTCATTAGCAAATCATCGCGCTTCTATTCGCTTTTAGGGCTGCGAAAAAACTATGGAGAATACCTCAGTAAAAAATATGTCTTAATAACAAACGTTGATATGTTTTGTGCACTCCTGGCTTTTACCTCTAGAACTGCGTTATTATTGAATTCTTTTCATGATTATGCAATGCTTAATAGTAACTTCCATCCTTTTACCAGCCTATAGCAGGTCACGGTTATGCCATACATTACATATCTTATAATGAATAATTGATAGCGAAAAAAAAATCACAAATCCTAATAGTGACTTTCGACCTATGTACGCAGCAAGAAAAGCGACGCACAGAATGAAGAAAAAAATGCATGTTGAAGGGGTCCGTCCAATTTGTGGAGACTGTAACTAACTACTGAATATCAAAGTGAATAATGTGATAGAAGAAAGAAGACCCATATGACACGTGTTGTAAAAGTGATTCGCCGATAATTGCGTGAGGGAAGGTACGCCGCCGAGCAGTGTACGTCACTAGTCTGTACCGGAACCATCCAAAACTTGACCTGGGGCCATTCAGACGTAACCGAGCTCTCAGGAATGTTAATAACGGCGCCATATTCCCGCAGGAAGTTTATGCCCAAGATCAGGTCTTTGCAGCACTCCGGTAAAATTACGAAAGTAGCGACGAATTCTGAACTGCCGATATTAATTTGAGCGATACAACTGCCCGTCGGCGTCACCAATTGACCCCTTGAGGTTTTTATGTTCGGGCCCGTTCCTATTGTACCGACTTTCCTTAGGCAGTCGCCGAATTCATGGCAGGTAATTGAAAATTCTGCACCAGTATTTACCCGTGCTGTTACTGGGCGTCCGTCTATATAAATGTCCAGCTTGGCGCCTACGATTTTCGTTGATATCAGTGACATGTATCGTCCTTGGTATCATCTTTCGTACGATTCGTAGTATCATCCGTCATATGGCGTGGTAGTAAAGACGTTAAGGGTGTGGTAGCATCTGGATGGGCGGAAACCTTTCCCCCAAAAGTCGCTGCTGTTAGTTCCCCAACGGGGGCTAGGGGATCTGCCCCGGACCACCTTGGCGTAAATGGGCGGCGGTGGCGAGTTAGGTCCAAGTGAAGAAGAGCGGGTTCGGTGATACGGCACATCAGGTGAATGTGCTTGCGGGCCTGCATTGCTGCCATGGTGGTTATCGAAATAAGTACGAGGGGAGGTCTGTGGAAAGTTCTGATGTCTATGGTGAGAGTGTGGGCAAATGCGGAAAACATGACTGGCTTCTCCACAATGGAAGAAAAGTGGGCCACGGTCGACGGTGCGCGACAAGTCCGTCTTACGGATGAATGGTCGACTGGCGGGCATACTTTGCGATCAAAATGCAGATGTCGGTGGAGTGTACATCAGCGACGTTTGCATAGGCACGTTAGACTGTGAATACGCCAGCGGTGAATCGGAAGCTAGGGCCCACGGCTCGTTGTAAGGCCATTAACTGACGTCGCGATAACCCAGTGGTGACGAGTTGTACGTCACTGGAGCGGGTCGACGGACGGCCGACGCATAGTTAACAGACCGCTGGTCTGACATTGATTCGGGCTATGAAAATGCCTGGTAGAGTTCTTGTCGCACAACGTCTGCAACGGAGGTCCTGATATGTTCTTGCGGAGTCACAAGGAGGTTTTGGATCTCCTCACGGATGACCTCACAAATGAATTTACGCTGAGAACACTCACTGTCGGCAATCAAAGCAGAGAGGCTGACAGATGTGTTGTTTGGTTGGTCGTGGTAACGGTGCTGTCGCTGCAGTATTCATTCGATTGTCGTAGCCTCTTTAATAAATTCACTACGCTTGTTGGCGGTTTGCGTAGGAGACCGGCAAACAGCTCTTCTTTGACACCCCTCATCAAATGTCGGAGTGTTTGACCTTCAGGCATCTCGGTGACAGCCCGCCGAAATAGGCGGGTTGTGTCCTCCGCAAACATGTTGACGCTTTCGTTCGGTTTTTGTCTGCGTGCCTCGATAAGCTACAGAGCAGAACCACGGCGGTCGGTTTGTGCAAATGTCCCGAAAATCATCTACGAAATTAATTCCACGAAGACAGCCTTGACTCGTGTTTCTCGTACCACGTACGAGCGTTGTCCGCCAAAGCAAAGTAGACGCGTGAAGCTTTTGTCCAGTGGGCCAGCGGTTGACCTTGGCGACTCGCTTGTACTGGGATAATCAGCCCTCAACGCCTTCATAAACCTCACCGTAGGAGGTTTCGGGAATTTGAGGCTGATAAACAGTAAGCTGTGAGACCCTGCAGTAGCCGTTTCTCCAGGCACGGTGTGTTGCTGAAAAAGTTTGACGGGGATCGCCTCAGAACTAAGGCTTCGCTGTCAGAGACTGTAGTGGTGGACAGGAGTATCCACTGGAGGAACGGTTTGCGGTGGCGGACTCGAAGTACCAGGGCGCGAAGTTGTCCCAAGCATCAGTTGGAGAAGTTCAGCACCTCCACCAATGCTGCGACGTGAAAAGAACAGGATACAGGATGATGGTGCGACCAGGAAAAACAAGGTCTTTATTAACAGAACAAAAAAAGAGCATCCGCTTCGGCGTCGTATTCTTCAGAGAAACCGTGGTTGCTGTCCACGTCCATCACTTCGTCGTCCTCTGTCTTTTTTACCGGCCTTTAGTCATGACAATATGCGTGCGTCTAGCAGGTGGGCTGACCACCAAGCGCAAATATTTCACTTCATTGAGAGAATAGCACACTTGATGCTGTTGAATTTTTATGCGAGACATGTGCACAGAGTAGGGCCTATATTCACAAACATGGCTTGCGCTAATCAGTTTTCGGGATGAAAGTTCAGGTAATCATCATGTGCGACATTAAGGGGGCTGAATCATTATCAGAACGTATTACGAAAAGAAGAAGAGATTCTCAATTCTGTCGCCAGACTATAAAAAAACATCGTACTGGTCGCCTATAGAGTAATATAGAACGCTATATTAGCCAATATATTATCTATGCAAAGCAGTTTTGGGGTTTGCTCTTTCTAGTCGGTATGGCTCAATTTCTTTATTGCATCAATAACGACATCTAGTGTATGCCCAGGGACGTTCGCAATGAACTTTAATACCAATAAAATATTTGCGTAAGTTTAACGTCCCAAGTTCACCTGCCCCGCAGCGGCGGTGTAGTTTCGAAGGTACTTGCGGCTGACCAGCAGGTTACGGGGTCGAATGCCGGCTGGGGCGACTGCATTTTCGATGGAGGCGAAAATGTTGCAGGCCAGTGAGCCCAGATTTTGGTGCACGTTAAAGAAGCCCAGGAGGTCGAAATTTCCGGAGCACTCCACTACGGTCTCTGATAATCATATGGTGATTTTGGGACGTTGAACCCCACATATCAATCAATCTCAAATTCTTACGCCAGTGAATATGAAAGACGCCTTGGGAGAGGGCTCCAGAAGTTTCGACCAGCTGGAGTTCTCTAACGTGCACGAAAGTTTAAGCACACGGGCCTCAAGCATAATCGCCTTTATCGAAAATGTGGCTGCCGCTTTAAGGATTCAATCTCGGTACCTGTGGCTTAGCATCCGAGTGCATAAGCGACAAGACCACCGAAGCCGGTCCTAAGATTCTTTAGAGTTATTTTGCTCGTGGAGTGGTGTGAATGTGTGTTCGTGTTGATGATCAGAGAATTGTTAACATAGGAGATGAACATTAAATGAGCAATAATTTTAAACAACTATTTATTTTTGCATATATCTTGTTTTGAATCCTAAGTTTCAAAAACTCGCGTCAACTAATTATACGTTCTTGCGTCATCACTGAAAAAAACTCAAGTATCACCTATCACGGTTGTGCTTTTATGTGGACAAAATAAATTATAGCGTTAAAGTTACGAAAATTAAATTTACGACTTACGCGCATTGTAGAATATATTAGATGCCACTATCGATCCAAATAACATTTTGGAGAGCACTTTCCGAGTAAGCGTCGCTTCTTAATTCACGATGTTATCACACACCTGTTTAAAGGACCCTCAAAAATTGAAAGCGTGAGCGATATTCTGTTTCTAGTGCGTACTTTAAGCACTTAGTGTATAAAATCTTTCAGCACCTGCTATGCATCCACCACGTGAACTTGAGGGTGCATGTGTTATCGTGTGCGCCTCTTTAGTGAGTGACTGGCTTTTAGCTATATTTAAAGCCATAATTACTATCCTATGCTCTAAGGCCCATGGCGATCTCCGCTTGTACCATGTATTATTACGGCAATATTTTGTGTTTGTTGTCAAGCATACATCAGGACACGTGTGTTTGTAAAGCATGAATGTTATTTTCACCGTATTTTTAAGCAAAAGAAGTTTTGTTCGTTCTACTCAGAAGCAGACGCATGGCTGTGTGGAAAAACACCCGCTTACCACGCAAACGACCCGGGTTTAATCTCCGCTCAGACCCACATTTTTTGTTGTCTATCTTATTTGACTCTTTCTTGACTTTTCGGTCCCAGAAAAGATTGTTTTTGTGCTAACAAACAATGATGCCGACGCTTGATTTTCTGTAAAACTACCGCTTGAACACCTTCGCTATAAAAAGAGTTTTTAGTTTATTCAATATCTCCTAGAAGTCATCAAGTCTTTCTGGGCTCTCTGCATTATTGGTTCATATCAAATTTGTCACTCTAAGGTAATGTTTTGGGACAACTTACTACTGTAATTGTTTCATTGTCCTTCCGTACAATTGAAACACCGCGTGGGCATTCGAGCAAGCGTTTCAAATACGCTATTCGCGGACACTTTGCTAGCATCCCGGTTCACGCATAACTTTGATAGGGCCCATATATCTTTTTCTAATCAACTAGTGAGCTCTTCACGAGAAGTAAATGAACACCTGGATTAGAACACGAGAATTATCTCCTCACAAGAAGTAAACCATTACATTTTTTTTCTCTCGTCGCAAAGGCTACGCAAGACATTAAGCAAGGGTGTTAAGACCATTGGCAGTAAAACTGTGCTTCACAGACAAAAAGTTTTTTTTTTCTTTGCTACATGTTGCTTGCATTATTTTGCTGTCTGTGGCAAGTCATTTATATAGGATCTTTTTTGGTTGAGCCAGACAGACGGGACTGACATCAAGCATTTTTTCTTTTGTTTTTTTCGTGACGCGTCGCATATGGTCACCAACAGTCCAAACTCAGCTGTGGTACGAAGACCCTATCTTTCATAATCAATGTCTTGATTTTAGCCATTTTAAAGGTTGGTATTGAGAATTTTTTGAGTAAATATGCAGCAAAATTTTTCATATATACGGTATGAGAGAGGCTTTTGTTTGAATAGCAGTGAACACAATGGTCTATTTGTTATCGTGCTGGAATGCTGACTCGAAGGTTGTGGGATCGAACACTGGCAACATGCAGCTGCATTTTCGATGGAGGTGAAAATGCTCGAGGCCGGTGTACTTAGATTGACTTGCACATTAAAGAGCCCCCGGTGGGCGAAACTTTAGGTGGCTTCCACTACCGAGTCTCTCATAATCATATCTTCGTTTGGGATGAAGAAGCCCGAAATTTATTACTGTTCTTTTAAATGGCAACGCTAGCTCACATTTTGCCCTTCCATACATCACTGATTCCCTCTGACACTCTTACTGTCCCGGACGTTGTGAATCGTTACTGTGTGTGATAATATGAACAGAAGAGTGAAGACGACAAACAAGAGCGCACGGGATCGAGAAACAGGTAACAGCGTTCGAAGCAGCGAAGCGGGCAAGGACAGACGGTTCTTGGCTGGACGACTGGTCCTGGGAACTAGGAGACGTCCTCTAGGCGCTGTACTGTCCTGGCCTCTTACTGGGTGACTGGCCCAGGGACCAGGTGATCCACTGCTGTTCGGGCTGCCATTCCTGACAGCTGGACAACCGGTGAACGAGGCCTCGACTCCGGCTGGGTAACTGGCTCAGGGACCAGGCGAGGTGCTGCTGTTCCGGCTGCCATCCCGATTTGTTACGAGTTCCGCTTTGCTGTGGGCCGCTGGTCCTGCAGCCGTTCCGGGTGGCTGGCATGACCCAGGTGTGCTACTGGGACGAACGTGGTGGTTGAGAGCTGTTGCTCCAGGGCGGAGCTTCCGAGCGACCGCTACCCTTCTGCTGCTACTGTGGTAGAAGGCCGTGAGATGGCGGGCGTGGACCAACTCACGTTGAAGACGCCAACTGGACAAACGACACGTCTTCCCGAGCGATCGGCGTCCAAGCCCAATCAAAAAATGGCGAGAGACTTCTAGCTTAGTGAGAGATTTCGCATAGAACTGCATTTGACAGACTATGTTAGAGATGATCCATTCATAGTTGCTTTTTCCGTGTAAATATATTTTTGTGTGTGTGTGTGTGCACTCGTGGCTTGATTGTTTCTTGGCTAGCGGTCCTGGGCCCAAACCCGACAATACGTCACACTGTGGTGTCCTCGCTGAGCAGAGTTCCGGTGTACTGTTCTAGGGTCACATTCTTCTTCTGCAATTAGTGCAGTGGTGTAGTACGTGCAGCTAATTACTAGTGATATACTCAAGTTAATTTATTGTTATTAAAAAAGTGCCACGCTAGTAAATGAAAGCGTGCATATTTAGAAATTCACAGCTACATATTTTTAGGCATTCCCATTCCAAATGATATTATTGACAGCTGTCCTTGCGCGTGATTCTCAGTTGCTTGGGGAAGAATTTGCATCGCGCAAATATTGCTTTCTCGTTGATTTAAATTAACCTAATAATGACAACTTGTTTCATTCTTCCAAAAGAAGGTCTTTTTCCAAAAGAAGGTTAGGGTGATGAATCGACACTCAAGCTGAAACTCTCTTTTCGTTAATTCTCACAATTGTAAGGAATATTTTTTTCTTTTTCTCTCGTTATTGATATATACAGCAAGAAGCAGAAGAGCCACATATTGACAGTAGAGCAACATTGCGTTTATGTAATAATGTGTATTGAATATAGTTTGTTTGACTATAATTAGAATTCTCTAACACTTTGATAGTTAGGCAGCACGATTTTATTATCGTCGTTCTAATTTTGACGAAGTGTTTTCTGCATAGCAAATGGGCCAAGCTTGTAAGCAATATTCATTAAAAACCTTGAGGTCTGCGTGTAATTCGCGGCACATTCAGAGTGAAAGCTAGAAGAATGGCCTTTTGAAAGACTTCTTTAAACTTTCTCGGCACAACTTCTACAAGCACACTTGCATATACCCCTATAACTTAAATATTCACAATTTTCGAGTTCATCGGCAAGCCTCCACTGCGTCAGTATTCGTCATTATTCGAAAAAGACGACTAATTACTACATATTTGTAAGATATAGCGCGCCCTTTGTTAGTACTCTGGCTGACTAATTAATTCTTAGTACACAAAAGGACATATAAAACGCTTGGCACCCAACCGCTAACTTTTAACACTCCATTGGAAGCAGGACATCATGATCAAATTATACGAGCAAGCCCAAACAACTGCGGAGGTTGGCAAAGAAGAATTATGCCTCAAACTTTTGTAATGGATTCCAGCATTAGACATTTGGCTGGTGCTACGTTTGGTGATTACTTTACTGTTCTAAAGCGCTTTACTACATGCGTTAACGAATATCCTTACCCGGCAAGAAGCCTGCCTAAGGTAAGCCTCCAACGGAGTTTAAAGCACAGCCGTAGCTCAGTAACTAATAAACAAATCAGTAAACTCTCTTCACAATACCAGCATTGAATTTCTAAAAAAAACAAAATCGAGAGAAAAAAACCTAAAGGGCAGACTAATGATACAGGATGGGTTTTCGCAACAGTATAATAAAAGGCGGCGTAGCTCATTGGGAGAGTGCTCGGCTCCCACGCAGAAGACTCGTGTATCATTTCCATTTTGTTCGGTAAGTAGAGTTTTATTGATTTATCCTTGTGTTTTTTTTATTTTGCGCGATATCTGTTGCGCACACTGGTGGCAGCGGCGGACATCTACGACGTCACAATCGGCCTTTCTTTTGATCTCATACTAGCTTTCGCTGAAAAAAGGCCTTGAAATAAATTAAGCAACAAAGCACGTCGTACACAGACCAAGAAGGACATATATATGGCGTGTGATCCTGCAAGCACACGTAAATACAATGAGTGAAATCGTGTTAGATCGTACCAAACGAGGAAGTGCCTAATAATTTATGCAGCTACAAAGTAAGCCGCAGGTGTCAACAACTGTCGTACAAGTGATTGCGTAAGTGGTTGCGTGGTTGACTAAAGTTTCATGTGTAGAAGTTGTCGCTGCCGAGTACGCACACTCTTCTATTTCATCGATATCAAGACGCCTCATGCAGGCCGTGAGCAACTGAATACATTATTCATGTTCTCTTGAATCCTAAATAACATAGCGCTCGCCATTCGGAACGAAAGCAAGATAACCTGACGTCCTTTCATGCGGCAATTATCTTTGCATTATGATAAAGAGAAACACAAATTGATCAGTGTAACCTACAGCTTAAAAGCGTTGGAGAATCGACCGCCATTTGCGAAGAGATCAAGTGAACAAAAAATATTAATTTTCATGACAGTAACCTGCAAAAGGAGGAGGAAGACGTACAATAGCATTAAGAATATTTCAAATTTCACATTCCTAAACCCTGATGTGATTATGACGCATAGCGAAGTGTCGAGAAATCATGACCATCTGGTGTTCTATATGACGCTCGCTGACATTGCACAGCACACAGGTCTCAGAAGGAAGCATTGTAAACAAGAATTGAGCATATGGAGCCGAAAGGGACTGCCTAAAATCACCCTTTCTCGCGGCATAGTTGGCGGAGGCTGTGAAATGCCTGGTGGAATAAATATTTTCTGCGACAGCGGCAGTGAATTCACGGCCATTTCCTGCCGCAAGTCTAACTGTGCCTTTCTCCAAGTGACATCACCATAAGCGTGACACTGCAGCCGTTGAGGGAGGAGTGGTAGACATGAAGTTAATTTACAGACTGTATATTAACTCTATGGTATAATAACTCTATGGAGTAGGGAAAATGGTTGGAACAGCGATATGTCGGAGGGAAGGGGCAGAACTCGTTGATTCAGGTTGCTGCTGCCTTAGCTCGGCGAGGGGTAATCAATGACATCCCGTAGTGCAGGAAGACCGGAGATGAGGTTGGGGAACTGAAGAAAGGAGAGTCCATGGGTTTAGTGCCAGAATCGCACTAGTTCAAACATGGACCCCTAGTAGGCAGGCGCGTTCAAACAAGCTCAAAGCACTACATCAAGTGCGGCTGAAGCAACTGTGTACTCTCCTTCCCGCTTTATTTCCATTGCCGGGTCAAGCGCGCACGTGCCAGCGACGCGGCGTGTAGCGCGATAAGTTGAGGGCACATGACAGAGCCACGCTGTAAATGCGCCCTTCGATCGGCTCTGCATGCGAGAGGGCAAAAGCGAGACAGTTTAAGTTCGTGTTTAACCGCTAAGACCTTCATAATGTAACGCCTGTTCGTATGTGCGCAACCACTATGAGACAAATAGATACAGCTCTGGTTCTTTCTTATCGCTCCCTGCCCATTAGAGCCGTTTCACCTGACACAAAAAGTAGCGATTTTCAGTCTGCGAATTCACTCGTCGCGAAAAAAACGCCAGTTCAATGCCACCGCAGTGGTCCGCGGCAAGCTGCCCCACCGTGGTGGTCTAGTCTAAGGTACTCGGCTGCTGACCCGCCGGTCGCGGGATTGAATCCCGGCTGTGGCGGCTGCATTTCCGAAGGAGGCGGAAATGTTGTAGGCCTGTGTGCTCAGATTTGGGTGCACGTTAAAGAACCACAGGTGATCGAAAATTCCGGAGTCCTCCACTACGGCGTCTCTCATAATCACATGGTGGTTTTGGGTCGTTTAAGTCTACGTATCATCATCGTTCCGCGGCGAGCTTCTACCATGTTTTTGTGGCAGTTGCGAACGAAACGATCGGAGCTAACGAAAAGATTTTGAATTTTCGCTGAAATCGCGGCATGTGAAACAGCTTTTACTCGTCAGCACTTCACTTCCAGCACTTCACTTCCAGCACTTAACTTCTAGCAGTCGTTGCCATCTGCACATGCACTGTACCTTGGCTTATCGGCTGAATTATGTTGCTGGGGACTAGAAGCTCAACAAAAAGACAGCAGTAGTGCAAGAAGTGACAAGTTCCTCCGAAAGCACGTCGTCTCGCGGTGTCTTTATTCGACGCGCAGACGTGTGCCTGCACGTAAGGCAATGCCGCTGTAGTCCATGGCTGTGTCACTGGGGGCCTGGACGAGCCCTGGGGACATCGCTTCTGCTACTTCTGCTGCGTTTGTCTCTAGCTTCGTTCGGATATCTTTCTGGATAAGTTATAATCGACGTTCTCTTTCTACCTACCTTAGTTGTTTTCTCACGCTCGTGCGTCAAGGTTGGCACTTCACCTACAGGGGAAATGACCTGTTGGCTTTGTGTGGAGAAGACGCTCTGGCTCTGCGGCGTCCGAGATACAATTGCTTGAGAAGAGAGTCGAGAAGACGTAAAGACGTTGCGAAAGTATTTCTTGAGAAGCTATGTGGAGGTATAATCACGCCAACGTTGCAGGCAATCATCTTAAAAATTGCTAGAAACTTCTTTTTTGCAGCGCACATACGCGACGTGTTCCTGCTCATTTGCGTGTGTGGATTTCGCCCGGAAAATGCGGCGTCTGCATAAACAATTGCACCACCTTGTCAACAAGACCATATCTCATACCGAGTTCAACATCATAGTCAAGCAGCATACGCTGCACTCTAAGCCGAAAACAGCCAAAATGGGAGCAGCGGCTGTTTTTAGTTCTTCGGACCAACTGTTACTCCCCGAGAGGACCAAGCGGTACAAGATGGCTGACATGTTCGAAAACAGGGGCGCAACTGTTAGTCTGAAGTTTGTAAGGGAGCAACGGAAGGAGGAACCGCTGTTAATGCTCTCGTCACGCAACGGTTACTCCCCTGAAGGACCCCGCACACAAATATGCATGCCGCCCGCATTGATATTCATAGGCCAGATTATTATTTGTTCTGTGTCCAAAACTTCACCAAAACAAAACGATGGTTTATTTTAACGTCCGCAGATAATAAAATAGCAGCGCTGGCTGAACACAGAAGGCCGGAGAATACAGCTACCGCAAGTGCCTAACACACGCCGCAGCAGCATGGAGAGTTGGCACGCAAAAGCGGACTAAACGCCGAAACACGTGCAAAACAAGGATGTAAAAAAAAACAAAAAAGCGTAGACATGCCGTTCGTCTGCTAGGGAAGAGCGTCAAAGATGACCAAACACCGAAACACGTGCAAAAGGAGACCCTCCTCCCCCCCCCCCCACCAATTATATTGGAGGAAAAAAAACAGACCGAGGCGCGCTTTTCATCAGCCGTCAAACTTAGTAGCACGCTTCAACGTAAAGTTTGAGGGCAGAATGACAAATCTGCGCCATTAGCGCCCGCACGACAAATGTGGCGCTAGTAAAGCAAGCGATGTAATTGACAAAGTGATTAATATTCAATGTTTATGTGTACTAGCACTAAATAAAAATCAGACTCATTTATTTATAAATTATTATAGGCTTTAGTATACCTAAGTTTTTTTTCATAAGTGTATTAGGAGAACACACTGAAAGCATTGCGCTGACACCTGTCCTGCCACTGGTCGACGTTTTTTTTCGGCGCAACTACGTTCGCGTTCGCACTACTCATATTCTAATGGTTTGTAGTCGGCGAGCCACATGGACATGCGAGCTTGTGTGCTATGTTTTGATCGTGCATGTGTGTCGCAGATTTGCGTTTATACCTAATTGTGGTTAAGGTTAGTGTGTATTTATCTTTGGAGCGCGCAATGTTGTGGATTTTGCTGCTGGATGGAACAAACACAACGTAAACACGTCTTCAGCTATCTGCAAGTCTGTTCGCTCGTCGGACAAAAGACTGTGCATGCATCCGTGTGCAGGTGAGTGGCATTTCCAGCAACATTTATTGCTCTTACAGTGTGGGTACTTACAGTCTAGCATTGGCCGGGCGTTTACAGCCCCAAATTTATGCTTGTTCACAGCTTGTGAAAAATGTGGAGTTCTCGAACAGCTGGCTCATTGTTTTCTCTTCAAATACATTGTTGAGTGGTTGCACTATCAAAAGAGAAATAATTTGCTCTTGCTTACTCATCGTATTCATTGCTAGCCGTACCGTACTAAATTACCTCTATTACTACCGCCTGCATACCCTCTTGACTCCTCTGTCACCACTGCAGTGCCAGTCTACTTTTGCAGTTGAAAGTTCCTTTCCGCAACAATACCTCGCTTGAAAAAACATTGGAGTGGGGTTGTAGCTGCCTTCATACTGGTGCTTTTCTATCATTGGCTTTATGTAACGTTTAAGGCTGGGTGTTGGAGCCTTGGGCCGTATTTTTTAGAGCTGTAAAGTGTATGTAAATCGGTAAGTGAACAAATCATTGTCGCATCACTTCACTGGCATAGACAGGCGGTGGCGCACAGAATTTTTTTTAGGCTGGGCGTAGGGAGCCCAATATGACGACTATATTTGCTTGCCCGGCCTCTAATTCAGTTAAGCGGACCTCCCTCCCCCTCCCCGCACACCTAAAAAAATTCTGCCTACATCACTGCGTCAATTGCTTCACCTCTACGCTGAACGTATTATTTTATAAGCGCACCATCAAGCGAGCACTCTACATAAGGACAGAACAATTGGAAGAAGAACGAGCCAAATCTTACAGATTTTTTTAGTGATGCAAAACCTTCGCAAAACTGAATATTGAGAAAGACGCTCATAAATGCTGTAGGTTCACGTTTGCATTGTCTATATTCTGCATTATGAAATCTTTATACGCTGTTAAAACTTGGCAAGCCATTGAAGTCACATTTGGACGTTATTACCAATCGACGAAAATTTCTACAACCTCAATAACGCCGTTTGGGATTTGCTCATGCACACAATTAGGCTGATTCCCACTTGGCTCTTCTTAACCAGACTTCACTGCTACCAAATAAAACAATATTTCATGCATGTCCTTAACTTTTTTTTTCAAGTGCATGACACATATTTGATTATACTGCAGATAATGATGCCCCCAATGATGCTAAAGTACAGAAAGCAAGTGAATTTTGGTAAGTGCAGACTTTTTGTACTAGGTATACGAAAGCATCGCTTTTTCGGGGCAAACTGCGCATGTGTTGGCCAGTGAATAGTTTATCATTCCACATGGTTACACTGGCACTGACAATTTGACATGGCTCCACTGGCCCGTGTGTGTGTTTACAATGTTACTGTTAAGATAAGATGTTTTCTGTTTTCATTGCAGGGAGTGCTGTTTGTACTAGAAAGCCAACTGCCAAAATTTGTTTACGCTGGTGCTACTAAAAGTACGCTTTCCATATATACACAAGTTTTGGCTTGCACAATGCATAACACTTGGACCTAGATTCACAAAACAGTCCGTGCGAAGGCCTTCATAACAGCGTTTCTTGACTCGCCTTTACCCCATGGACTTAAAAATGCCACAGCATGTTGAACTCTCCCACTCTGAAAAATTCTCGTTCAAAGTTCTGCAAGAGTGGGCTTAACTTTCTTGTGCACCTCTTCGGTGTTCCAAGATCCTGAAGCATTATGCTCTTACTAGAGGTGGCAATGTTCCTAATGTTTCTATTTCCATCACTTTGACCAAGTATGCGATGTCGGCTTGAATGGTAGCACGTCCTCAACAAATGTCGTTGTGGCACATGTAGAAGGCCGTAAAAATGAATAGGCAGACATTCACACCGGGTGCTAACTTCTATTATTGCTTTTTTGGAAACCACGGTGCGCTTATTTCTATTTGTCTTACAGAGCAGTAACATGTTCAGCTGTGAACCAACAAGACGAACTAATAAGAGCTTCACATAGTGTTGCACTCAGATATATATGTATCGGCAAGCTATCTGTCACGCTGTCAAACTTAGAATCAGAATATCTGTGCATGCCTTAAGATATATTGCTTCGTTCACATATCTCGTGGCTGTGACTCGTCAACCGAGTGAACAAGTGCACCCTAGTTTCCTAAAGGTAAAACATTTTCGAAGGTTGCACGGTCTACATTTATTTGTCTATAGTTTTGTCCAGCCGTTTGCGTCAGGTACAACGAAATATACTGAAGATTATCATGTCACCTCGGCAAATGGTTGCTTTCAAGCAGGCTTTGCATGCTTGGCTTGTGCCCACAGGTATTGCACAATTCAAGACGCAGCAGCGTATGATAGAACAGTAGAATCGAGGGCAACTATGTGCACGAGCTAAATATGTATTTTAACATGAGCGGACGGTACGTTTTATTTGCCACACGCGTTATCTCGCTTGGAATGTCCATTGGTGAATGGGCCCATAGAAATGTCATTCAACTGTGTATAGGAAACAAGTTAACTGAACCTAAGGGTATCTTTAACTGCTACAAATATGCCTTCTTGAGGTGCTGCACATTCTTCCAGAATATTGCTATCTGAGACATCATGTGAAGAGCGTCTACCACGTCAGCATTTATATGGTTTGGCAAGTAACGTTTGGCCGAACCTACGATTTTTTTTTTCACATTTAGTTTTGCAGTAGACATCCTAGAATGTAAGCGCTGCTGCAGTGTGTGTGACTCATTGTTATGTACTAGTTTTGGCATGTTGAACCTCACACTTATATTTTTTTCTTGCCGCAATGGGATGCTTCACGTGTGCCTGCGGTTGCAATCTGCTGCGCTAGTCTGATGGAAACACCAGCTGCGAAACTCGAGTCTTTCAGAATTGGAGAACTTGCCCTTTTCTCACCAATGATGACACAGACTGCCCTATGCTAGAAATTCAAGATTCAGATTCTATTTTCACGGAAAACGCAGAAGACCTTTGACGAATGATGGCGCTTGTTTAGGGATGGCTGTGGTGTGGCGAAGTCTACGTCTACGTTTGCTCACACTTCGCATAAAAAAACAATCAAGCATTTCTTTTCCTTTCAATATTTTCCACTTTTTGTGTTAGAAGCACCCAAGCAGTGGTCTTCCAAGGAGCTCTCGCCATGTGTTAAGCGTGTGACAACCATACCCGAGATAAATAGTCATTTCCACAAGGAGTAACCATATAGAAGCATGTGCAGTTGGTCCTCAGAGAGTAACTGCGAACACGCGGGAGGAACGGTAAAGAGTAACCATTGGTCCTATGGGAGCAACTGGGGGAAGTAATGGTTGGTCCGCAGGGAGCAACTGGAGGGAGTAACTGTTCATCCTCCGAAGGAGGAACTGAAAAGACAGCAACGGTTCGTCCCTCTGCAGTTACTCCTTTTAGAGGAGTAATGGAAGTGGCAAAGCAATTGCTCTCTGAAAAAAGCAACCCCCATACCCATACCCCCGTTGCTCCCTTTTGGCTTAGAGTGCCATGGTCTGCATGCGCATGGTCAGTACTACTGCCGTTTTTGTTTGTTTTAAGCGCTTGATTCTCCTTGTTTGAGCGTATCATCCCTTCAACGTGCTGAGATGGTCATTATCGTTCCAGTGGACACTAAATTAACCATGTGCCTCTTCCGATGAGCTTTTCTCGGTTTAGCTGTCCAATGCAGCGTTTTCCCGTCATCAGCGTCGCGTTTGGCTAATCGAGGTCTCGCCACAGTGCGTGATTAACTCCTCTGAACAATGGTTCTCAAGCGAAGATTCTTGCTAGCCATCTAAAATACACTGGTTCCCGAAGCAGTCGATGCTCGCTGAGAGATTATTATTCACAAGACTGACAGATTGCCTTTCATTCCTCACAAGGGTAGCGACGTGACTTAGTTGCGGGCTAAATGCGAGTGAACAAAACAAATGTTCCAGGGTGTGGTATACTCGTTAGCGCCCGTGGCTGCTTATTCAATCGTCACCAGTTCGAATCTAGTGCAAGTCCATTGTGCACTCACCAAAGACTGCTTGAAGACGAAAGCCATCTTATTTTTCTCAGTCGTTGTGTAAGGAAGCAGGGGATGCGAGCCGTGGCTTGAAGTAACAATGCAATTGTTCGGCTTTGCTTACTGGTCTTTAGGTCCTTTGCTGTTCGGTTTTCTTCGCCACCCAAAGCAAGGCGCTAAAACGTCATTATGTGGCGTTACGTCACCCAATTTCCCAAAAGATTTTTCAACGTCATGATGAGTTCACGTTTTTGTGAATAACTATGACGTAACAAGATGCAGTGGCCGTCATAACCTAATGATGATACTTTGTATTACTCGTACCCGACAAAGCGGGATGTTAGCCGCCGATGGTCGAATTCCCCGTTTTGTAAGACGTCAAAGACTTTCGCCTTAAGAAAATAAGGATGCCGCTAAAACCCCTTGTGAGGGTATACTAAACCCAAAAGGCTCGTAAATATCGTTCGCTTATGTGCTCGTTTCACCTAATTCAGAATCTTAATGAAGAGAGTACGAAAAATGACTTCAAGAGAATGGAATTTAGTTCTTTGTTTCAAATATCTGTAAACTCTGAAGTTCGTACCCTATTTTACTTGTTTTGCTTTTACACATGCTTTTGTTTTCTTATTGGGTTGCGTAAGCGTTAATACAGACTTGCGCTCCGCAAAATTACCTAGAAGGGTGAAGTGGAGTAATTAGGATAAATCAAGTGGCGAATGAATCTGCTCTAGGCTTATTGTTTCTCCATTATTTTTTTCTTTTCTTTTGGTCATCTTTGAGCAAGTTCTGCCGATAGTGTATTTGGTTCAGTTTGTTCTCCTTCATATTTTCTTTGCGTTCAGAGTGATTTGATGGCGTCCATCGAAAGAACCGGGCTGCTCTCCTTTGAATATTTCCTTAGGGATAGAAGCGCACAAATGATTATCCAGCTTTTGGGACAGAAGATAGCGTGAACACGTTTTGTATTCACGTGATATTCCGCTGGTAGGCCAACCGATGGAAATTAGGAGCGACAGTTCGTTCGCAGTGCTGGATGTCGGCAGGAAGATATATTGAGCTTCGATCTTAAGCCGTCAGCAAGCACGAACTTTCATTTGGCGAGCTATGGCGTAGTTACACAGTACTGTGACATCTAGACGCCTTTTTGTTGATCCTACATTCACGCTCTAGTTTACTAATTTTGCGTTTACACAGACGCTTGGTATAAATCTATACTTTACTGCTTCTTTTATGGCTTGGAGCGTTTCTTAGAGACACAGGCAAGTCACAAATATGGAAAAAATGAGAATGAACATTATACATTCTGTTATTGGGAGAAGTTTGAATATGTTTGCTAACTGCATATTGTATTTATTAGATATTACTGAGTTTGTAGGAAATATCGTCATTTAGTTAGGCTAGCTTCGACGTGCAAATACCTACAAAGTGAATAGTTTTAAGAGAGTTCTGAAGCAGTGGGAAGGCGAGTTTTTTTTTTCATTTGAAAGCACACATGTGTTGCGATTGGTGTTTACCCGATTGGAAAATGAATCGCTACCATGAAATGGAGACGTGGTATTTACTCATGCGTTTTTAGCATGTTGAAGTAAGTGTGCAGCTATCTGTGCTTATGGTACTGAAGAGAATTTATTGTAAATTAGCTTTAACAACGCTATGACGGAATAATATTAATAATAAATGGTACTATGTGCCTAATATAACAAGATAAAAAAGAACAACAATAGAAAGTCCAGAACTGTTTAAGCATCTGGTATATTTAAAAGCAACGAAGCAACGCTCAGGCAATCTGAAGAAGTTCCGCCACTTGCAGTGAACATGGAACACTCAAAGGTCTTTCTCGTCAATGTGAGATGGTCCTCACGAGCTTTTGTTGTAGAGCTCCTCTGTTGAATTATAATCTTCAGAATGCGGGCTTCTCAATACCTAAACTATGTGCAGTTTACATTGAAGCAAAAACCATAGATCACTTTCTTCTTTCGTGCAAGCGTTTCGCTTCCTTCCACTGAACGTTTCTTGAAATATTGATTGGTATGATGCATGAGCATTTATTACGCCGAACTTGTTATCGTTCGGAGTGAGTCAGTTGGTTACGGGCCACAGTGCTCTTCGGTTCACGTTACATAAATTCATTGGGGCAACCGGATGGATACATTGCTAGTGGTACTGCCTGATAAAGACCATTATTAACCCCTCTTTTTTCTATCTTTTATCTCTGGCTTGATCTAACTGCCCCTACGTGAGAGCAGCCTGTCGTGTCGCCCTATAAAGTGTGTCACTTACCCGAGTCTTTAACATGATAAAGTTCTTCATACCATATTATATCTCTGGCTTTTTGAATTTCTATACCCTCACTTTTATAAGTACGTTGTCTCTCCTACGTTTTTATTTCTCTCTTCCTTTTTTGTCACTTTGTATTTACTATTTCTAAATACGGTACAGAGTTGCCAATCCCTCTTGTGGGCAGGTGCCAAGCTCAATCAGGCGATATAACAATGCCAACTTCGTACTAGTAACCTCAAGCTATAAGAAAAGGCGAAACTGTGAAGACTTCCTTGTTTATGTTTGCTTTTCTTACATCTTTATGCTTGTTGCTTTCTCTTTTTCTTCGTTTCACTCGCCATTTATTTATATTTGTTTGCTCTTATCGAAATTATTTTTCTTTCTTGCGTTTTTTTCGCTATTCTTTCGTTTCCCTCTCGTTTTCTCCTTTGCTCTCTGTTTTTCTATCTTTTTCGCGTTTATTTCTTGGTGCCTCCTTCCATCTCTTCAAATATATTTTGATGTATGTGTCTTTGTATCTTTCTTTCTACATGTCCCGCTTTATTTATCTAATTCTTCCCTTTGTCGCCTTTCCTCTGTTTTTTTATCGTGTTTTCGTACGGGTTTCTTCCTTTCTTTTTTGTTTGAATTTCTTTACTGTCTGTTTTTGAAGATCTTTATTTATTTCAAATATCTATTTATCGATCCTTCTTTCACTTCTCTCTCTCTCTCTCTCTCTCTCTCTCTCTGTCTCTCTCGATATATATATATATACATATATATATATATATATATATATATATATAAATATAAATATATATATATATATATATATATATATATATATATATATATATATCTGCTCTAGAGACGCTGACTTTGACACGAGCTCACAGAGGCTAAAACTTATGCTCGAGCAACAAAAATACCCCCCACATGTAATTAATGACGCTGTTCAAAAAGCGAGAAAACTAAAGCGTGAAGACTTACTTATGAAGCGACCACCACGAGAAGACCCACAACGAACAAACCTCTGCTTGACTTACAGCACAAACTTCCCCAATGTACACAAAATTCTTTAACGACATTACAACATTCTGGAACAAAGTGAACGTCTGAAACGCGCATTCCCATCCGCTCCAGGCGTCGTTTACCGACGACCACGTAACCTCAAAGACACCCTTGTCCACTCCCAAATTAACACATCACCCCCCAATAATTCATGCCGCCCTTGCTTAAAGCCACGATGTCTTGTATGTAAGGCGATGCGAGAAACAGACAAAGCGACCAGCACGCAATCCAATTTTTCGATTAACATACGAGGAAACCTAACATGCGATTCCTCTAATGTGGTGTACCTACTCGAATGCAACGTGTGTGGTATGCAGTACATCGGACAAACAGAAACACTATTTAGGATTCGCTTCAATAATCACAGAGCCCATGCGAAATCAGCCCCAAGTCTACCTCTATCAAAACATCTCAATCTTCCCGACCATGCATTCGACAAACTATCAGTAACGCTCTTAGAGACGGGATTTAAATCAAATCGAGAACGTGAACAACGAGAGTCATACCTTATCCACCGATTTAACACCCTCGATAGAGAAATAAATGAGAATCCTGGTACACTTGCAGCAATTAATGCACTAGAAAACAATAACGGCAACAATGAAAATAGTAACTGAGTTCACGGCACTGCAGCTGCGAAGGGCACTGGACAACCCAAAACAATTCCAAGTGTAAATACTCTTCCTAAGTGCAGCTGTCGTCTGTTTTCTGTTTTATTTTACTACCCAATCAATTGTGTCATGCACGACATGCCCAACAGCAACCATGTGCACAGCCGGGAGGCCCCCACGACACGCGTAATTTAGAAGCGGGCAAGGAATTCACATTGCACGCGATTGCACAGCCTACCGCAATACGGGGCACCCCTATTTTTACTGCGAAATGTTGACAGTGCACGGAGTAGTTAAAGGCTTAGAACTTCCTAAAATGCCCGCTGACCAGCCTCTGCCACAATACGCGGCCCCCGTCCTTCTACGACGAATTGTTTACGGGACCCCGAGTAGTTAAAGGCTTAGGACTTCCTGAAAAGCTCCTTTTTGCCCCACACCGAACCGCCATTGCCAGGAGGGGCCGTCTGATCGGGAGGAATGCGCTAGTGAACGGAAACATACACAGACCACTGACACCAGAAAGGTGAAGGGGAGAGGGGGGAGAGAGATGAGGGGAAGTGGAGAGAAAAGTGGAAGGGGGGCACCCGAGGGGCGTCCATCGTATATTTTTCTCTTTTTTCTTTTTTTCTTTCCTTTTCTTTTCTTTTTATTTCCTTTTTTTCCCTCTTTCCTTGCCCTCTGATTTGAGATTGTATAAAGCTGAGCACCAACAAACTGTATCTTTATTCCTGATGAAGGCCAGACTCTAGGCCGAAACGTCGAAATAAACCACGTTGTGACCGCTCACGGAGGATCTACTAGACTATATATATATATATATATATATATATATATATATATACATATATATATATATATATATATATATATATATATATATATATATATATATATATATATATGATTCTTAGCGCATCGACTCATGAGTGAGTTTGCCGAGCGGTAGGTATTTCTGTCCTATCACAGAGTTGCTTAATTTTACGATCATAAGCAGTTCCCAGCCTTGCTGAAGGCGGGTTCACACTGCCAAATGTTACACTGTGGCGGGGGGGGGGGGGCAGTCGAAATTTGAGCAAGCTGAACTCCTAACATCAATGTGGTGATTCTTGATACGTTAGCTAATGCGTCATCCAGCGTGGCCACAATCCTTTTACTTTCTGAATGAACAATTCTTAACTGCTTGCGCCGATAAATGCACCCTGGCCTTTGGGTTCAATAAAATTTCAGAAAAAAATGGCGGTGCTGTGCGTTTCACGTGACGATTCTGTTCATTGAGGCTTGGAACTGAATAAGTGTATATATGGGTAACAACCCCATTTCCACGCTTGTGATTTAAACAGTGTTTTGTATAAATGTGGCATCTTCTAAATCGCTCTCAGCGTAAATAGTTGCATTTATGTGTGAACTAACCTAATATCATCAATTTTATGGCTTTCGTACTGAATGCAGGTGTTAGTTATTTGCACTACGCATGTAAGCAGTGCTTTGTATGCCCTCGTTTTCACTACGCTCACATTTCCAGCGATCTGTTATCTCTATGTTTGTAAACACACTGCAACAAGCACTGTTGGTAATTCCGGCGCAGTTATATCTATGTGCAAACCTCGTACATTTTACAATCAATAATAAATAAAGAAAACAAATTTGAAACTTATGGCAGCATCGGTTAAGAGAGATGAGACTGCAATGTTGTCATATTACAGTAAATTAAATAGGCTTACTATACGAATATGGGTGGTCATTGTTTTTGTAGCACATACATATGTGCGGAAAACTTGCAAGGCAATTATTTAGGCAACTACAAAGCACACAGTCCAGCTTCACAGCTCACTTGCTGCTATGTTTGCCTCAATGGCAGTCAACTGCTGGCTTAGTTGAGAAGCATCCTTTAATAATTCGCATATCGCAAAAAACCAACAAAACAGCTTACGCAATGGCAAAAAGACTATTTTTAAAGGAGCAGCCTGTAACCATGTTGAAGCAATCCAGCAAATTCGAAGTGACCAAAAATAAAGATACGAGAAAAAAGAAAAAAAATGTACCAGATAAACAATAAAGCAGAAACTCTACAATAAAACACATGCAAAAACTTACTGCAAGAAAAACTACTTTAGAAAAAAGTATAAAAAATGAAACATCAGAAGGAACAGCGGTAAATTACGCAGCCTCAAATATTGACGATTCACTGGATGAACGCGCTACCAAGGGCAAAGCAGTGATGCGTGTGTACAGCTCGGCCCCACATCGCCTAACGCTTCCCTTTTTTTGAAAAATGCCCACTTCATCACCGAGCCCACTGATGCCGCTATGCTGTCACCTCGAAGATTGGCTTCTCAGTCGCTCTTGATTGCGAAGGGTGCCCCTCTTTTACCGAGGACGCGCGTTGACAGACGAGATTTCCGCAGAGCGATTGTATGTGTACATATGTGTACGTGTGTGCACTAGTGTTTTCGACGTTATCCGTTGTGTTTGGCGTTTCGGATGACCGTGGACACCAGCTGATGCGAGCCATCGTGGTCAAAGACGCACGGACCGCCATGTCAGCCACTCTGTTCGTGCGCTGCGCGGATCTGTCGCGAACGAAGCTCAACGCACGTGTTCTTCCCGACTATACAAACTCTACGCGATAGGGAGGCTCTGTTGCTGGAACGACGCAATTGGACAGCGCTGTCCTCCGGTGCTGCACGTGCGCGCGCGTGTGTGTGTGTGTGTGTGTGAGTGTGTGTGTGTGTATGTGCGCGCGCGTGCGTGTGTGTGTGTGTGTGCGCGCGTGCGTGTGTGTGAGTGTGTGTGTGTGTGAGTGCGCGTGCGTGTGTGAGTGTGTGTATGTGTGTGTGTGTGTGTGTGTGTGCGCGTGCGTGTGTGTGTGTTTGTGAGTGTGTGTGTGTGCGTGTGTGTGTGTGTGTGTGCGTGTGTGTGTGTGCGTGTGTGTATGTGTGTGTGTGTGGCACGTCCTCACCATTAACTGTAGCACTCTTGTGATGTGCTTCTGGAGAGGAGGACGAATGCGGAGCGTTGTATACCACGCCTTCACGCTGGTATCCTCCTCTCCATTCAGCTCTGTTTTTTCTTGTTTTCTCTAACTTCTTTTGTCAAAACCTATTCGATCCGCAATGGTTTCGGCAGAGCTCCCGAATTCTTTCTTTTATGTTTTTCTGTGCGTTTGTGCAATTAATTTTAAACCTTCACCAACGCTCCTCAGTGCATCACACGCGGAGTACCCCGTATAGAGTTTCGATGCTTTCTTTCACTTGCTTTACTTTAGCTCGCATGCTTCTGGTTCTCTATTTACGCTGATGTGGTGCCTCCCTTGCTCTCGCAATCCTCCTCCAGTTTTCTGCATCTTTCTTTTGCCACGCATGTGTGGCTGCCCCGTGCTTGCCAAGCTTGTCACTGGTGATATAGTGCGACTCATCAGAGAAGAGGACAGCAGTAATTAGGGAATGATTCAGACCACGCAGAAATTAATACGGCCCTAACGATTGCTGTAGCTAGCAACGTGCAATTGCTGACTTCGCGGAGCCTGGAAAAGCACTCAGATCTCAGTAATTGACGATCGCCCAGTGCCCCTTCTCGCGCACGCAGCCTCTCTTGGCGGGAGGCTTGTTACAAAGTACTCGCTGCATACCCTACTGCCACCAATGTTCTTGATGGTCATTTCGTGTTACCTCTGAGTGAGTGTCTTATTTCTCTTAGCTCCGTGGGTATAAAAATTTATCACCCCGCACAGCAGAGGTTTGGTGCACTTCAACTTGGTCAACATGCAAATGTGAAGTTGCAAGAAGGACACCAAAGCGCCTACAACGTTGTAAAGTTAGTGGCAGTTTCTTGAGAGTGGGGCACGGAATAAACAGAAAAAAATGAAACCAAAGTAACATTCTGAATGAGTCGTAAGAGCCACTTGCAGATTACTTATGTCGTAATTGACAGCATTACTCGGTAGCCTTCTTTACAGAATTTTAAATGTGAAGCATTTCTTAGCAAACATCGCCGAGTTTGAGCGTATCTATCTGTCTAGCCGCTTAGGTTTTTTTGCTGTCGCGGCCATTCCCTTTACTTGGCGTGAATCAAAATTAACATAGTAGGGTAAGATGGTTTGACAAATATGACGCGCTGGTGAAGACATGAACAATGTCCTCAAACACATCCCCCCCGACAATGGTACATACCCTCAGGCGGGTATGTGCCGCTGGTATGCGGGCATGTGCCACAGGTAATTGAAACTAAGTTTCTACCCAGGAACGAAGAGAACACACATGGGCAATTTTAAGGCGTGAGTGTTAAGAAATACCCGACATTGGTAGCGTAGACCCAACGAATGCAAAGAATAAATGGCAGGTTCCAGCTGAAATCGAACCCAAGCACTTTACGTGACAATGAAGCAATTTACCACAGAGCTATGCCAGGTCTCGTAACTTTTTTTCAAATAGACGCTAATGTTCTTGACACGTCACTAGAGGTCGACGTGCTGCCAACTCAGTTTTAGAGACATTACATATGTTCTCCTTTGATACAGCTGTCACGTCTGGTTAACGTCAAATATGGTTAGTTGCTATGCGCTGAAGTTGATTTATGTAGCAGCGTCCAGGGCCAGCATCCTCGCGAGCATCAGCGCTTCATATGAGCCTCTGGTGTTGCTAATACGCAGGTTGCAGTGGTATCGTTGCGCAAGTGCAAATAACTGGTTATATAAACATCTGCAACTCTTCAACATATGTCTGTGCGTGCGATATTTGTACAGTGTCAATTTTTATGGAGTGTCAATTTTATGGCCTGCGTGCTCCGGCGTCTGCTGGCAGCGCGTTTAAGCGGGAGTGATAGCAACCACAGTCTTTTCGCGTAATGTCGCGGCAACAAAAACAACGATTCGTTGCTGATATAGAACGGCGAGCTTGCAAGCCCTCCCCCTTCAAGGCATTACCACCTTTCGCGTAATCGCCTTGAAGGGGGAGGGGGTCGCAATCTTGCCGCTGGTTCCATATCAGCAGCGAATGGCTTTTATGCTCGCCGCGAGATGACGCGAAATGAGACTGTGGTTGCTATCACTCCCGCTTGAACGCGCGGCCAGCAGCCACTGAAGGGCGCAGGCCACGCGCTCCCGCGTTCCCTTTCATAAAAATTGACACTGTACATATATTTGCGTCATGTCAGGACGTGTCACTCAATAAAAAATTTGCAATGCGGTCACCTTCCCTCCGCATGCTTCGCGTAACGTTGATTCTCATGTACGTGGGATCTGCTGACTTCCTTGAATATCGCTCTGTTTCAAGCTCTACACAAATCCCGTTAATCAGGTATCCTGCGAAACAGAGTATTCCGTTTCAAGGTAGAGAAAAGAAGAGAGTAAAGTGAACCACCATGCCAAAATGTGTTGAAGCAATTTTGAATGTTCCGCCATTGCCTTTTATTACACGATAACTGCGGTATTGATGTGGTAGCTTTTTTAGAAAGAGCTAAAGAATTGAAAATGAGTCATTCTTTGCCTTGAGGCATATTTTCCCTCAACCGAGAAAACTCGACGGTACTTTATTAATGAAATCTGTATCCACCTTCATAGTTCTAGTTTTGATTTCAAGTAGCCGTGTGACGCCCCGCCGCTGTGGTTAGTGGCTAAGGTACTCGGCCGCTGACCAGCAGGTCGTGGAATCGAATCCCGGCTGCGGCGTCTGCATTTCTGATAGAGGCGGAAATGTTGTAGGCCCACGTGCTCGGATTTGTGTGCACGTTAAACATCCCAAAGTGGTCAAAATTTCCGGAGCCCTTCATTGCGGCGTCTCTCATAATCATAATCATAATGACACCTTTATGTTGCCGAGACGCCCCTTTTTTAGGTCTGATGCCAAAAATAGTCGACAAATCAAGTAAGCAGAAATATTCAACACTTAATCCGAAGCGAAACCGACCACTACTGTCTTCGCGTGACGTAGAAGTTTGCCAAACCCAGAACTTGAGAAACGCATACCAATAGGGCAGCGCGGAATATGAAAGCCGCAATAGTGGCAAAGAACAGGCACTCAAGGGAAAGTTGACACCGTCGGCACAGCCGTACCACGTTTGCGACTGACAGTGCTACGTGTGCAGACTCCTCAGAGCTGTCGGACGATGACAGCTGGCATTCGCCCGTCTATGAAGGCCAATAGAAATCGCCATTCCTCTTCGCTGAAGTAGAACACGCCTGCTTAGTTACTTGCTAGCCTGGTTGCGTATTCTACCGTCATATGACACCACATGTCCACAGCAATAAAGTTTGTGGGACCGGGATTGGAGGAAATGCTATCGTTGAGAAGTTCATGGAATAAGTAAAGCTTCTTAATGTTTTTATGGAAAGAGTGCGAAATATTGGTTATAGTGGCGTTTAAAAGCACGTCACCAGGTCCAAAGCAATTTTTGTGTAAGCTAAGTACGAGCCACGTTTCTCATACACACTCGGTCGTGATGAGCCGCGCATAAATTGTAATAATTTTTCCTTACGGTGTTGTGCCCACTCAGGCCATTTCCGTAAAGTTCTCGCATATTCACTCTTCAGTCGTTACGGTATTAACGCACCTTGCGTGCGGTAAACACGCACTGCGAGCTAAAATCCTCTAATATCTCGAAAAGGGCAATCATTTCTTCAAGGTGTGTATTGTTGACAGGCGAAATTGTGATTCAGTTAATCGTGTGCAGCCGCAAAAAACACCACTCGACGCCTATCACACGCTTGTCCGCAAATAACTGAAATTCGCACGTCAAGCCAACGAATCTTTGGCCAATCAACAATGCGATGGTTCTCCTGTGGGCCATAGATTTTCGTGTAAATACTATTACAGGGAGCTCTCGCACTAGTGCCTATGGCAACTGCAATGCATTGCGCTTCAGCCAGTAGGGGAATGATGGTTAGGACATGTATTTGCTAATCATCGTATTTACGCTCCGTCTGGCTTCGCGTGGCTTGAAGCTGTTTTTTTTCTGTACGAAGAATCAGCAATAGGCAATCAATTACGCTTCACCACCTTAATTTTTTAGGCTCACCAGTTTGAACCGGGTCACGAACTTGAAACTGGTTTGTTCCTATATTTTTTTAAAAAAAACGGAAACACTGCAATAAACTAAGCCTTAACGGGGTTCGACGTTAACAAGCACGAAAACTAGGCAAATCCATGCACCACCCTTCATTCACACGGTCGCTGGAGGACCGCAGCGACACTCTTGATAATTTAAGGAAACTATATATATGTAGACAGCTCACAACGTATTTCCGCCACGGTTACGTCACTTCCTTCGATTTGCCGCGAATGACGTAACACAAGGTGTTGTTGCCTACAAAAGGGGGAAGCAAATTGAAAAAGTCAGGGCACTCTATAAGATAATTTGTATATCTTTGTGTATCTTTGCAGCCTGTAATATAACAGAGATGGCGGAAACAAGCAAAGAAATATATCCATTAAATTTTATTGAGATTTTCTGGCCAATGAAAATTGCCGGAGTTGGCGGTTAGTGATTGCGCAGCGCTGCAGTTTATCGTGTAGTGTCCATGACTGGTGCATGATTGAAGGTAAAGAATTGTACAATTATAGCAGCTATAAGGTAGTGGTTATTTCGCAATACAGTCTTTATGTTTCAAACACGAATGATTCGGAACGTATCACGGCAAGGGGCCTTATTAATGCAATGCGCTATTTTACAGTGAAGCCTGTAGCTGGTCGAGATTTCACGTGATGGCTTCAACAGTCACACAAACACACAAGCACACGCACAAAGCTCCTATTCTAGGTGCTTCTATAGGCGCAAAAGAAGAGAAAAGCATTTCGGCAAACATTTCATTTTCAAAAGTACAACTGAGGCTTTACACGTTGAAACATTAGCTTCATGCAGGGCAAAAGACTCACGGAGCCACTTATCCATCCGCATCACTCGACAGCAAGATAAAAGTAATCATGCATTTCTTCTCAGTCTACGTAATGAAAATTCAGCGCTCTCTTTTAAAAGCTTTCTGCAAGGACGTGGTTTTTTCTTTAACGACTCCAGGATTGCAGTCATTTTGAGCTTTCGCACCTCATCTTGTTCTCCTCTGCCTCCGAGACTAGCCTTCCATTGAAAAAGCTTATATGAAAGGCGATTGCGTCACCACGTGACGTCACATTACGCGATGTCACACTGGCATATATATGGTGGCATATTGTGAAGTTGTCATGTGATGATGATTTATTTCATCAAACGTATTGATGGTGGTGACGCGGAATGCTGACGCATGACACCTGTCAGTTCTGCTGTATCGGAGGGATATAAGTTTGTCGCCGTGAAATCGCCGTCGAAAAATGCCAGTTTTGGCTTTCACTTCTTCAAACATTTTAAACAAACACACCAGCTGCCAATATTTTCTTCCGCTGCTGAGACTTTAGAAAAGGACACTCTGAGGGACAACACCGCGAGATTTAGGTGACACTTCACACTTTGCTTTTGTGTAATTTGCTTCAAAAGGTATGCGCTACAGCATAGGAGCAGATGGTGACAAGAATACTTAACTTGATCAGTGAATTGACACATATGTGTTTATTTTATTAGTAAGTCATTGAGTTAAGGACACACATTCCTGTTTTTCTTTTTGATGTCGTAACAATTTATCACTCCCTAAAACTGCTGCGTTAAGGCTCGGCACTAATGCATTGATGTATTTGAAGCTTTTGGGACTGTGATGAGAACAATTCTCATCATATCGCCTTCGCAGTGAGAAAAGCTGTCCTTGTCCAAAGTTTGTCGGAACATCCGCGATCAAAATGGCATTTGCGTGATGCACTACAAAACCCGTCGTGCATAAAATCGCCCCACAGGTCTATGCCGGCCCCTGTCGATGTACCACATTTCACACCTCCCAACCATTGAAAAAGCCCGTGCCGCGAACAAAAAGTGAGTGCAGAGTCGTGCTAGATATTGAGCCGCGGCAACGAAAAGTTATTGCAGGATCCAGTGCGGAACCCTACGAGACGTAACTGCAGGAGGACCAGCATTATGGTCATAACAGCAGATGCCACTATATTGGAGGTTTCTCCTGAAGAAATCATGCTGCGAAAAACGAAACAGACTCCCATTTTTGGTCAGGCTTAGTTAGACAAGCCAAAACAAGTTGCAAAAAAAGATCAGAGAAAACTTGTAGTAGACCTTGGAAGGCTCTGTTGTGAAATAGTTTGAGAACTGGGAGACGACATTACCAGCTTTGAACTTCTCCATGAGAACATAAATTCGAGAACAATGAGAACCTTTCTCAACATCACCAGAACGGAATAACATGAAGTTCTGATTGAATCCAGAATGCAACTACTTAACGACAACTTCACTCTCCTTACAAAAGAAATGTAAGATCTTTTGCGCCACGCCGATCCCATTTTGTGTGAGAAACAGCTATCTTTTTTTTGCTTGGCAACAACATTTCGCCGGTGTAATCAGGAACTCTCGTATCACCTCGGTGAAGCTCGCAACTTATGTGTGAACTAAAAAGAAACTACAAGTATGCAATAGGCAATTCAATTTCTGCGTGACGCTGTGCTCCGCAGAGATACGGGGGACACGCCCCGATGAATTGCGAAAGTAGAAGACACTGTCATGCGCGAAAAACTACCTTGGATATTTCAGTCGTTGCTGCCTCAAGCAGGTGCCTTTGAGAAGTTGGTATGCTGGTATCCTAAATCCTGAACAACATTCACGGTCACCTGTCATTGGAATAGGAAAGGTGATGATCTTGTAAAATTTGTGCGTACTGTTCAAACGCTCGTAGCGTCATCTTCTGTGCAGAGTAGGGCATAGAAGAGTGTAAAAAAATGGCAGCATATCCACGGAGTGAATGATGGAGAGTGGGGCGAAGCATTCGTCCGTCCATGCGTCCGTCTGTGTGACCGTCCATGCGTCTGTTTGTGCGCCCGTCCCTGCGTTCTTCCGTGCATCCGCTCCTGCGTCCCTTCATGCGTCCATCCATGCATCTGTCTGTGTAACCGTTCGTCCATCTATTCAACACTCCAAGTACTACCATCTCGCATATTTTCATCATATATTCCCCATATTGAAGCACCGCCATCCAGCGGACATTCCAAGGACTAAACGAGAGGTGGCACACGCACACTTTCTTACGGCCTGCGCTTTGAGTCCACTTCCCACCTTTAACCACCTCGAGTTCATGGTATATTCTAGTTCACTGTATTCATGGCACTGCGACCAAACGCTCGCTAAACATTTCGAAAACCAAGGAGGTTACGCCCAGCGAGTATAACGTAGCAACCTTTCCCTGTCAGATAGGGCTCAATTTACATGCCAATGGCTGCTAATGAGAAATGAGAGACAGGAGAATTCGGCTTTTACTTTCTTACGGCTTGCGCTTCGTATCTACTTCTCATTTTTAACCACCTTGAGTTCATTCATGGTATATACAAGTTCATTGTATTCATGGCACTGCGGCTCAATGCTCGGTAAACCTTTCTAAAGCTAAGGAGGTTACACCCAGCGAGTATAATGTAGCATCCCTTTTTTGTCCGCTAGTGCTCAATGTACATGCCAATGGCTGCTAATGGGGATCGCAGCGTGCGAGTTGACTAAAAGCCGAATGCTCATGTCTCTCATTTTCCATTAGCAGCCATTGGCATGTACATTGAGCACTATTTTTTATTGTTTAACAACGCACAGAAGAAATCTCTCACTGGCACCACCTTGGAGGTCAAGTGTTATACCTATTTCGGTGCCACTGGTGGTTACATACGAGGGACGCCCAAGCCACGCCATAAGGAGCTTCGCCCCTAAAGACGAGTGGGCAGCAGTGCTCTTGCTAAGTGGCATGAGATTCGGAGAAAGAGAGAAATATTTATTCTGGCACAAAACTTTAGAGGCCGTCCTTAATCAGTTTTGACCTGTAGTGAGGATTAGCATTTAAATTATGAATAATGCTCCCTTGTTCTTTCTTGAACGCTATCTCTGCCCTTATACACGAGGAAGCCTACATTTCCTTTGGAACCATTACAAAAACGCTTATAGCTATTTAATTGAGACTAAATTCACTTTTCACTATAGTATGTACTGTGTTTAAATTAAGCGTCTATTGACTTTCATATCGAGCTACACAAAGATATTGGCCACCGTTTTTCTATTCAATATCATTTTCGCGAATGAATTGATCGTCTTTTGACCGAGTGAAAAGGGATTATTGTCCAGCTAGTGGCTGTCTGTACCGAGTGTCAATGGAAAGAAATTAAGGGAGTGTATATAGAGTTTTCTCCAAACGATGTACCGTATTTAAATTAGGCGTCTATTGACTTTTTCTATTGTGTTTCAAAAGGATATTGGCCACCGTGTCTCTAAAAAACATCATTTTTTGCCGATGAATTGAGCGTCTTTTGAGCGAGTCAAAAGGAATTACTGACCAGCTACTGACTTTCTGTACCGAGTGTCAATGGAAACGATTTAGGGAAGTGTATATTCAACAGTTATTGTGTTCAGTCAGAGTCATCTGATATGCAATCGTGTTAAGCAATTGTCGAAAATTCACACTACAAGCCTTGGAAATTTCCCGCTTAAATATTTTGTTTCAGAAGCTGTACTGAATTAACTGTTATCCGTGAATTTTTTAGGCAATTCCTAGCAATGAAATAAGGCTGATCATTAAAAATTCACCCGAGCGACAATTTCTTCTCGCGTGCGTTGTTTTATTTGAAAACACGTTCAGTTCCTCAAACAAGGTAAAAAATGGGCGTTAATCATGAATTGGGACACGGGTACACAATTCACATGAATTGTGACACACAAGCATGTACACAGCTATGTACGGTGTTCTAAAAATTGTTCAATCTAAGAAGCAAAAAAAACAGACCTACTAGCAACTATGTTTATGGTTTCCAAAGCAATAGAGACGACTATGATGATTTAGTTCGTGAAGCACCTGTTCCTCTATCACAATAGAGTGAGGCCTACCTGTGAAAAATGCAAAAAAGAGAGAAGATCTTGTTGTAAAAATAAAGTATCTAGGAGAGGGCCGCTTCATATCGTAAACCCAAATAATAACGCAGTTAGATATTCCAAGAACATTCTACGCACAATACTTTTTTGGTTTTTGTAACTTACGAATAAAACGTACGAAGTCAATGAAAAGTGACAAACTTACCTTCAAAATCATCAACTGAGGCACATGGTTTACAGACACAGCAAATACAGTGAATGTTGATCACAAATGAAGGTGACGGCGTCTATTTCTGTAGTTTACAGAAAAGAAGCTGCTATGAAGTCTTTCATGTAGGCGAGGTGTCCATTTTTCCGCTGGAATGTTGCGATGTTGGGTCTGATGATTAGCCGTGCCACCGGCGCAAATGTCCTTGTACCGTAACAATTGCGTCACATGCAGGGGAGTAGCTTCTTAACCTTTGAGAAGATAGTCTGCGTAAATCACGGCATTCACTTTTCCTGAAATCAAGGCAAGAAAAATCGAGTGACAAGCACGAGCCGCACGTGTGACTCTGGTGAGCGATTGTTAATAAACAAGTGTGGTATGGAGGGATACGTAACAAGGGCAAAGTGGCCCTCTCAAATTTATAGTTCACTCGGGAGTAACTGGCAGCTAATACAGAGAAGCTTGTTTGAAAACTATGTTTCAAGCTTTTATAACGCAATGTTAAACACTCTAAACATTACTTTTTTTTCTCTAGTTCCATTTTCTTTATCGCAACAGCAACAGGGCTCAGGCGCCTTTTCACCCGTTCAGTGGTCGCCAACTCCTCATGGTTCGTCGACGTTAGTGCCTGCATGTGCAACCACTCAACACACTCGACAATCTCCACTCTCTTCGCGTGGAACTGCTACCATGATACGCCCTATCTGCATGTGTATAATACTTTTGATGAATAAATGATAACAATAAATTTAGCAGATCCCACGTACCTGGGAATAGACGTTATGCGAAGCATACAGAGGAAACGTGACCATATGGCAAATTTTTTACTGATCGACACGTCATAAAATTACGCTAAGTGTATATACAAATGTTGCACGCGCAGACATATGTTGCATAGTTTTATATTTTATATAACAAGTTGTTTGCACTTGCGCAACGTTGCCAACAGGAGCATGCGTATTAGCAACACCAGAAGTTGATATGAAGCGCTGATGCTGGCGAGGATGCTGGCCCTGGACACTGCTACATACATGGCATGGCAACGGACCACAATTGACGTTATCCCGGCGTGACGGCTGTAGCAAATGAGTACATATCATTATGCCTGCGAGTCCACATCGAATGTCCATGCCTCGGAAAAAGGCAATCGGTGTCAAGGCCAGCACGCGAGCCCGCCTGCCGCGATGAACAACTCAACGGCGTCATCACGCGACGGTGCCTTTCTGCCGCGCAAGCACAGTGAGTCACCTCAGCTAGCGAGCCCGTCGAAGCAATAGGCGCCTTCCTGTCTGGCGAGTCTGACGCAGTGCGTGGCGACGTCACTCGTCCTCAGGTGCGGCCACGTGCAACGCAGCGGCTTCAGATTCGATGACGCGGCCCAGCTGCAACACCATTGGAGGATTCTGACCTCACGACCAGCGGCGCTTCTGGTGGGACATTTGGTTACTCAAAGAATCCACCCGGTGCATATAAAAGAAGCCCTGCGGCGCGTCACGAGCAGTAGACCTATGTGTTAGAGAGGAGAGCTCGGCTCTTCGGGTCTCTAAGCTGTCGGCCCCAGTGCCTTATTTGTAACGCCTCTGTATATATGCTGTACACAAACCTTGTTTAACTCACCGTCGTCTTGTCCGCTCGTCTATCAGCTCTGCGCAGAAGCAGTCGCGAGCTGAGAAACCTACGCTACCAAACGGCTGGTGACCTTCCCGGCGGAGGTCGAAGCAGTGGCTGGCGCCTTCGGGACCGTGTTGGCGTCGCCGTCTTTCGAAACAGTAGTTGCAGCGGTGAGATTCGTGGCGCCCTTCGTAACGTCGTCAGAGGCATACTTTGCAACAATATGTAATGTTTATGAAATGGGGTAGGCAGCACTTCAACCACTATTGACGTTTTTTGAAGATTAGCGTCTATTTAAAAAGTAGTTCCGAGACCTGGCGTAGCTCTGTTGTAAAATGCTTCATTTCCACGCCGAATGCTTGGGTTCAATTTCAGCTTGAACCCTGACATTTATTCTTTGCATTCTTCGCGAGGTAAACGCAACCTATGCCAGGTTTTTCCTAGCACTGACATTTATTCAATGCGTTCGTTGGATCAACGCTACCAATGTCGGGTATTGCCTAACGCTCACGCGCTAAAATTGCCCATGTGTGTCGTCATCGTTCCTTGCTAGATACTGAGTGTCAATCACTTGTGGAACAATCTGGCATACCAGCGGCATATACCCGCCCGTTGGTATGTGTCATTGTCTGGCGCGAAGGGTTTGACGAAATACATGACATTATTGATGTTTTGACCAGCGCGTCATATTCGTCAAACGATCTTACCCTCCCCTGCTAATCTTGGTTCACGCCAAGTTAAGGGGGTGATGACGAGAGCACCAAATGTAAGCGACTAGATAGATAGGTAGTGTTATGCCTGCGAGTCCGCAGCGAACGCCCATGCCTCTGAAAACGGCAATCTGTGTCAAGGCCAGCCAGCGAGCCCGCCTGACGCGAACAACTCAACGGCGTCAACACGCGACGGCGCCTTTCTGGCGCGCACGTGCAGTGAGTCACTCGAGCAGCCCGTCGAGCCAGCAACCGGCGCCTTCCTGTCTGGCGGGTTTGACGCAATGCCTGGCGACGTCACTCGTCCTTGGGTGCAGCCACCTGCAGCGCAGCCTCTCCAGATTCGATGAAAAAAAAATGACGCGGCCCAGCGGCGACCCCATTGGAAGATTCTAACCTCACGACCAGCGGCGCTTCTGGTTGGACATTTGGGTTAGACCCGGTGCATATAAAAGAAGCCCTGCGGCGCGTCGCGAGCAGCAGACATGTGCGTCGCAGTTGAGCTGTGTGTCAGAGTTGAGCTATGTGTTAGCAGTCCTATGTGAGAGCAAACATGTGTGTCAGAGAAGAGAGCTATGTGATAGAGAGTTGAGCTGTGTGTCAGAGAAGAGAGCTATGTGATAGAGAGTTGAGCTATGTGTTAGCAGACCCATTTGAGAGTAGACCTATGTGCTAGAGAGGAGAGCTCGGCTCTTCGGGTCTCTAAGCTGTCGGCCCCAGTGCCGTATTTGTAACGCCTCTGTATATATGCTGTACATAAACCTTGTTTAACTCACCGTCGTCTCGTCCGCTCTTCTATCAGCTCTGCGCAGAAGCAGTCGCAAGCTGAGAAACCTACGCTACCAAACGGGTGGTGACCTTCCCGGCGGAGTTCGGAGCAGTGGCGCCTTCGGGACCGTGTTGGCGTCGCCGTCTTTCGAAACAGTGGTTGCAGCGGTGAGATTCGTGCGCCCTTCGTAACGTCGTCGAAGGCGCGCTTCGCAACAGTAGATAGATATGCTTAAGGTCGCCGATATACGCTAACAAATGCTTTGCACCTAATAAAATAATACTAATTGTATGATAATATTAAGGCACTACCTGTCAATGCACACAATCTGCATCGCTCTAAACAATGAATCAACGATATTTTTGCCAATTTCAGGAGGCAAACTTTTTTTGCATCAAATAAGGCAATGTATATACCACGCTTGACTGCTACTGGCTAGAGTGTATGAGATAAATATCCGTGTACGCAGTTCAGAAGCACGTGTCCCGCACAGCTAGTACCTGAAAATATTTCCATGCATATAATTTTATGTAATACAATGCTGCTCCCCCGAGTGCTGTAATTGCATGCATGATGCATGGCCCATAATGACAAATGGAACTTGCAGAATATACCCGCAATAAAACTACAGAAGACACACACACACACGCACACACACACAAACAAACACACAAACGCGCGCGCGCGCGGGCGCGCGTGTATTTTTCTTTTTGTCTTTTGATGTTGACGTAGCTAGGTGCCAACATTCATCATCAGCTATTCCTCATTGAGAGTGATCAATGATCAATACCAGCTCAATTAAACTGGTTCAGTTGAACGTTTGTTAACGCATGTCAAATAAATGTATAGTGACTGCGGTTCAGTTAAACATATCTCAACGCATGTCAATTAAAACTGTAGTAACTGTAGTTCGATTGAACACTCCTTAACGCATGTCAATGGAAAATGCAAAGAGTGAGAGTGAATTGACTTTTTTGTACCTCGCGTCAATTAAGTTTTCAATGATTGCACTCCTCAGAAGATGCCGTTTAGTTCACCATCTATTGAGTCAAAAAGGACTCGGTACGTGGTAAATTGAATCTCATAGTCCATTTTTGTAAGGGAAAGGACTGTCACCTTTACACGCCACATGCTGCAGACACATCGACCGGTCTATCGTGCAACAACGATTCTCCAAACACTCCCCGCCATAACTGGCCGGGATGGCCTACAGTATACAGGCTAGTGCTGTGATCATTTCGACGAAACAGATAGGGTACGTGCGCTCGCCTTGCTTGCATCATTCCCCATGGTTGCACCGGTTCTCAGTCACAACTTCATGATGCAAATTAAACAAGAATGTGCCACTGGAGGCACCAATTTGTAGTTTGAATGCCCGTATTATCAGGCCTTACGGCTTCTTTAAGCAATGAGCTTCAATCAAAGGGAAGCACGCACGGTGCACAGCAAAAGCGCAGGAAATGTTCTAGCAGACAAGCCAATCTTGCATCCTATGAGTGACGTTATCACGTAGGTATACCGCCATGGTATGTTTTCGAGGCAGATACTGCCTCCATATACTGGCCGCTTGTTTTTTAATGAATGCCTAACGTATTCATTTAATCTAGCTCAATATTAGTAACACCAAACATAACATGTTGAAACTTCTATCGGCTATTTGTGATTCTCACTAATACTTGTGGGTGCTTGATATACCACTCAAGAAGTTCTGTTTAAAATGAGTGCGGGAAAGGGCGGGATGATGCTACAAATTTTTGCACTTGATTTGTGCTTTCAAAAGGGCTTTCAGATTCTTTTTGACAACGATTACTGTCTTTGTGCATATTGTGTCATAAAATTTTGTGAATATATTCCGAATATGTTTATTCTAGGTGCAACTATAAGAGATCGTTCGTTTAAATATGTTCCTCGGGTGCAGTTGTATGGCTTCAAATGGCGACATCTGTAATTCATGTAAGATGATTTGTTTCTCCAATTTGTCAGGGAAGGAAAAGTGGTCAGTACTTGCTCATCTTCGCTTACCTCTGTGTCAGCCTAGTTATTCGCAGCATCGACATCGTCAAGCTCTTTTGTAGATTTTTCATAATCGTGATTATAAAAAGTGGTGCTCCGTGCAAGAGAATTTTTTTCGGAGAATTTTTGTCTGTTATTTTGAGCCAAAGGTAATCTTCATGATAGAATTTTAAGAATCACTGAGTTTTCGTATGATGACCGATAATTAGCGGACACGTGTAGTGTGCCTTCATATGCCGTAATTGCTTTTAGCGCATGCACCAAGCCAGCATAGCCTTTGAGATTTGTTTCTGATATTTTCAAACAGCGGTTACGAGATAACTATTGGTGTTGGACTTGCAGCCCACAATTTGCGGTGCACTAACAGGATATGAATGAATAAATTCGTGCTTTTGTTTTGCCGCAGAGAAGGAGCTCGTCATGATTTCAAAAGCCGCCAGTACGTCAGATGCGTGTAATTATAGTATGTGTGTGCGTGAATAGGGGCACAAATTATTACTGTTGAACAGGAAAATATGCGGGGAAGTTCGTCAACGTTCACAGGGAAATATCTCCTAATAAGGGAATTTTCATGTCTCCGAAGGGGAAGTATTCGGCGTAATCGAGAACGTTACTGGTAATCACTGCCCTAAACTTCTGTATATTTCAATTTTTTAGGTAGAAATGAATTATTGTAGATTCTGATTATCATGACTCTTGTTGAACGTCTTGAATATGTAGCGTTGTCTACTGCAGAAAGTTACGCGTTAAGCATTGTGCATTTCAACTGTTGGTGTATTCTGAGCAGCCATCAAGTCGTGATGGCATAGTGTTTGAAAAGTGGAGCAAGAGGGCATGCGTTTCACTTTAAACGTAGGTCACATTTTTGTGGGAATGAAAGCAAGATACAGTGTATGCTTGAGCAGCATGACGTGATTTCCTAAGTTTTGAATGCGAATGAAGACAACAAAAAATAAGCAAGAAGCCTAATTTCAGCGTGCATTGTACCTTGTGTAAAGAGCAAACTGAGCTAACGTGTGTCAGTAACCTTACCAGGGCCACACTTCCCTTCTGTAGTTCAGGCTCATATGGTAGTATGACCATTTCGCAGGTGTTATGCAGGATGCCCCAGCTATCCTTAGCCGGAGTTGAAAAATGGACTGACAGACGCAATTATGACGCACCCAAATGCATGTTGCTGACCGTTGCCTGAAGTTAGTCAGGCTACTTTTTGCGTCCTAAAGGATTGTTTAATTAGATCTGTCTAATTACCTTTGGTGAAACAAAGATGAATGAAAATTTTCAATGAAAAAGGTGTATATCACTTTGCAAAATGTCCGATTACACAGGTTTGAACATTAAATCCGTTAATTATAAGTGTTTTTCTGCTAACTAGAAATGCACACGAAATGCAAAAACACCACGTGACAAACCCACTCATGCTCCAGTGCACACAATAATAGTGCTCCCTAACATTCCGCATTGAGCTATCTCGACAGGGCCGCAACGATGGTGGTGCCGTTGCGAGGAAGACGTTTTGCAAGCCGCCACAAAAGCGATAACTGCTGCGACTGCTTATCGCTGTCATGAACCAGCGCGAGGCAAGCACATCGTTCATAAGCCTCCCAACCTCGGCCAGAGGGCGCTGCGCCACGCGTGTTTGGCTGCCTTTCTGGTGAAAGGCGGATGGTCGGTACGCCACTCCCGCCTTCTGCCTGCGTTGTCCCAGCCTGTTCACGCGTTCTTCACGTTTTGTTGTCTGGTCGCCCTGAACGTGCAGCGTCCCATGTGACTTGCTCCGAGTAATTGTAAAGATTATAAAGACGTTTTCACGGTGTGAATCTTATCAGAACCGAGAATGATTCATTGACAACCTTTGCGGGACCAAGTAAGGCAAACCGATGTCTTTGAGCGAGAGCTATATGCATGTTGATGGTGAACAGCCGCCTTTTTATCGTACTAAAAGTGAGAAGATGGCATGAACTCTATATGTGTAATACTGGTAAAACGCGCATTCGCTGTGGCATTCGTGTCTTCTCGGAGCTGTCGGCAAACCACCACCACACTTACGCGTGCGTTTGTATATAGTGTTCAAATTTCGATTGCTTGAATGCCAAGTTTGTCACGCGGCTCTAAATTTATGACGAATTCTTTGTGAATGGACTGAACTTATGTTTGCTCTGTTGAGTGCCTGGCACCATTTTAATATGGAGTGTTCAGTTTCATAAGAGTTTCACTTTTGCCGAGCTTTTCATCGACGTTAATAATGTTGTGTTGTAAGTTTAATGACACCTCGGAATTTTATGCAGCTCCTTTGAAAGTATAAAGATGCGCACAAAAATAAAGTATTTTATGTACACTTCGACCATGCATGTTTCATTTCGGATAATATCCACGTGTAATCACGCAGCATGTTCACTGAATGGAATGTCCATTTGGTTGTTTTGACAGCTTGCTTGCCCTTCGTCATATCATACAATAACCACTAGAATAAAGCATGATTTTAGTTACGCCGAGATTCACCCCAAATAACCACGTCAAATTTCGCGAAACCATCGAAAATTTAGTATTTTTCTTCTAGATTGAGCGTCATACCACCATACACCTGAAATATGTAACACCATTCTTGCACCAAAATCTGAGCTCATTGTTACTGCGTTTTGCTCCCGTGAAAATGCGGCTGGCGTATGCGCGAATCGAAGTCATGACTTCGATCCTAGCTTCGCAACACCATATCAAACTTATCGGTGAGGGTTACTTGCCAGACCTGCCGTTAAACGATAAGCGTAAACCACCGCTTAAATCTGTTTACACTGAGCGGTGACAAAAATTCAACAGCCATCAGCTGAATAAAATACTTGCAAGGCCCACAGTAGGACATTATAACAGTGGTGTATTAAGCTAGCAAGCTCCACCGCTTTGGCGCTACCAATGGTTGTCCTGGAAAGCCATAGCGCAATCACGTAATGTACGGCAGTTGCCTATTTGCTGTAGTTTCAGTTTGCAAACGCGCTTTCTTTTAGTATGAGTCCGGCCATCGCGTGTCTTTCAGGTAATGCTTTGTAGTACTGTACACGACTAAAATATTTCAAAGCAACGAGACCACGGAGTATCGGCGAACTGCCATAAGCAACTCTTTACCCCTTCGCTTCTCGCTCTGCTTGTATTGGAAGGAGTAGAACTTAACGGGCAGTTTTCAGGTGTTCGATATGTTTAAAGGTTTGTAGCAGCTAACAATGCAACAGTATAGTGCGTGCCGGCTTTTCATGATGAAGAAGAAGCGGTGCCGATAGCATGCAAAATTCGAGATAAGCGCTCTAAGGCACACGTTTTTCGTGTGCGCAATGGCAAAGCCCAGGAAGCGCGGCCCGTCCGAGCGACCACTGCTTTGCCCTCTTCCGCTAGGGCGTGAAATGGCGCTGCGCAAACTTGAGCATGTCTCTCTATACGCGGAACGTTAGGGAGCACCAGAATCACGGCGCGTGTTGGCGCGCTAGTGGGCTTGTCACGCCGTACTTTTTTGTATTTCGCAAGCATTTGTAGTTATCAGAAAAACACCAATAATTAGCATATATAAAGTTCATAACAGTCTAATCAGACGCTTCTCAAACCTATCTGCAACTTTCCCATCAAAATTTTATATCCCTCTTTGTTCCTTCAAAGGTTAGGTAAATAAAGAGGTCTCCTAAATGATATTTCAGAACAAAAAATTATATGAATAACTCTTGCCAACGATCAGCAACATGCATTTGATCGCGTCGTCATTGCGTGTGTCGGCATGTTTTTTAACTTTGGCTAAATATAGCTGGGGCACAAGGATTATACAATAATAATCAGTGTTCTATAAAAGGTCAGTTGCATAATATAATAGGTGATTACGTTAAATGAAAGCATGTGGCTTTTTAACCTTAGAACTAGCCAATCAAAAATAAAGTGAATCTCAACCAGTCCCGCATACAATACAATAGTATAAAACATCTGCTATTACTACCTGGTAATTGTTTATTTCACATAAAATATTATACTATTATTACCTAGTTAAGAGGTAATGATTTGCAATATTTGGAGAGCATGCAAAGACTCAAAGCTGCTGGTGAGGATCATGTGACATCAGATTTGCTGAAAAATGGAGAACAGGTTGTGTTAAAAAACTAGTCATCCTGTTTACGAGGTGCCTCCTGACGGGAAGAGTGCCAGAGTCTTGCAAGAATGCTATCATCTTAGTACATAAGAAAGGAGATAACAAGGACTTGAAGAATTACAAGCCGATCAGCTTGCTCTTCATAATATACAAGCTATTTACCAAGGTAATTGCTAACAGAATTAAGAAAACATTCGAATTAAATCAACCAAAGGAACAAGCAGTATTTTGAACAGGCTACTAAACAATCGACCACATTCATCCTATCAATCATGTAATAGAGGAATGCTCAGAGTACAGCCAACCACTATACATAGTCTTCATAGATTACGAGAAGGCGTTTGATTGAGTAGAAATATCAGCAGTCATGCAGACACTGCGGAATCGGGGCGTCGATGAAGCATATATAAACATCCTGGAAGAAATATACAGGGGATCAACTGCTACCATAGTACTCCATAAAGAAATCAACAGAATACCAATCAAGATTGGTGTAGGGCAGGGGGATACAATCTCTCCAATGCTATTCAGCGCGTGTTTACAGGAAGTTTTCAGACGCCTAGAATGGGAAAAGTTAGGTATAAGAATTAATGAAGAATACCTTAGTAAGCTGCGCTTCGCCGATGATATTGCATTGCTGAGTAACTCAGAGGATGAATTGCAACTCATGATTACGGAGTTAGACAAGGAGAGCAGGGAGGTGGTTCTTAAAGTTAATCTGCAGAAAACGAAAGTAATGTACAAACAACCTCGGAAGAGAGCAGCGCTTCGAGATAGGCAATAGTCGAATTCAAGTTGTAAAGTATTATATCTACTTAGGGCTTGTAATAACCGTGGAGCCTAACCATGAGATTGAAGTAACTAGAAGAATAAGAATGTGGTGGAGCACACTTGGCAAGCACTCTCAATTTATGAAAGGTAGATTGCCACTATCCCTCAAGAGGAAGGTATATAACAGCTGCATTTTGCCGGTACTTAGCTACGGAGCAGAAACCTGGAGACTTACAAAGAGGTTCAGTTTAAATTGAGGACGACGCAGTGAGCAATGGAAAGAAAAATGGTAGGTGTAACCTTGAGCGACAAGAAGAGAACAGAGTGGATTAGGAAATAAACGGTGGTTAAGGATATCATAGTTGAAATTAAGAAGAGTAAAAGGACATGGGCTGGGCATGTAGCGCGCAGACAGGATAACTGCCGGTCAGTAAGGGTAACTAACTGGATTCCCAGAGTAGGCAAGCCGGTTTGAGAGACAGAAGGTTAGGTGGGCAGATAAGATTAAGAAGTTTGCTGGTATAAATTGGCAGCAGCAAGCACAGGACCAGGTTAACTGGCGGAAATTGGGAGAGGCCTTTGTCCTGCAGTGGACGTTGTCAGGCTGATGATAATGATGATGACATAGTTAAGAAGGTCTCTTTTACAACTATTTGAATCTTCATATATACGTATTTGAAGGACGGTTGCAGTTTCATATTGCTTTAGAGGAAATTTATTTTGTGGTTGGGCATTAAGGGTGTGCAAGTCAAAGTTTTTGAAGGTTTTGATTCATTCTAGTTGAATGAAACCTGTATTTCGGAATGCTCATGTTGCTTGTATCAGTGCCTCTCATATTGTCAACGTGCTTTTTGCTCGCCACGTCCCGGGAGTTATTTCGGCCTTACGTTGCCTCTGAATGTCATGTTCGATATTGTACCCCTACATCTAGGATTTAGATCTGCATGAGTAGCATTTTCATCGAGGCAAACGAATTTTTCCAAAGACGTGTTCGTTTTATTTTATTGTATTTATTGATTTATTCGCTAGAGTAATGTTGCGGCACAGCCGGCAAAAAAATGCTCATCAGTCAGCCTGGGGGTGTCTTGGCCACTCCACGCACACGAGAGTGCAAACAGTAGGTATTAACAGGAGAAAAATGCACACACAATACATTGAATATGGCTCATCTGCATACGGGAAATAAGAGTGTTTCCACTGACAACATGAAGAAACTTTTCATTTATTGAGAAAATAAAAGGTTTGAAAAGAAAATTACGTCGAAGACGACGTTTAAAAAACAAGTTTATTGAAGGGACATTGCAATAAACAGCGTGCGTAGTTTTTACACCAAGAGTTGAGTAATGTTAAAAGGCTCTTCTTCACTAATTGTATTTAGCAAAGTTGATAGCGTTAACTTAAGCATGCGGTTTCCGTACTTTGTGCGACATTTCCTACTTAACAATTCGGCTGATTTGCGTATATTGTATTTCATCAAGGGGGTCAGTTCCCCTGCCAAAGCTGGTAGAGTAATTTTTCATTTAACCATATATTAAGTGGTGACACATTAGAGTAGTTAAAGATGGAATGAAGTGGCATTGTCTTGTGTCTCTTAAAGAGGTCTTTGGCGTGGAAGCATACTTACTTACTACTCGAATCATATATACGTTCCTACGACACACCCACCTTGTTGATGTTTTCCTCCGTGGTAGTACCTTCAAGGAGCAATTTAGTTTTGGTTCCAAAAGATCAATGTACTGGACCAGAATGACACTTTAGGAAGTTTAACAGGACCTTGTTGGCACATATTTCCGAACTAAGATTACCAGCGCAAACACAGAACATATCCCACAATTGAAAAAAAGATACAGATACGAGCGCTTGCAAGAACCGCTTTATTTATTCATATGTCAATGCATATTTCCGTGCAAATCACCCTTATCACACATGCTTGCACACTTGTCTGTTTTACTTGCCAATTTTTAGTTTTGTACGCATGCGCTGTAAGGCTGATTTGCACATAAATATGCATTGACATATCAAGGAATAAAGCAATTTACAGTCAATGCTCGTGTGTGTAGTTTATTTTTTTGGTGGAGTGTGTTCTGTGTTTCCGCTTGTATTTCTGATCCGGAGATACTTTTGGGGCATTCAAAAGAAAAGTGTATCAAGAGAAGTCCTGCATAAATGATTAATTATTGTTAGTTTTGCTCATCGAAGAGTCTTCGCCGGTGCTCAAAACAAGATTTCCTTTCTTTTTTAAATGTTGACATTTAAGAGATTTTGAGTAGTCCAGTAAGTTAATTTTATTAGCACTTCGTTATTTATATATAACTAACTTTATTTCCGAGCTCCTCCCAAAAATATCAAATTTGCCTATATAACGGACTAGGTTGTATCATTATGGCTGTATCACTGATGATTATTCGAATTATGATCGCTCGAAGGAGTTTAACAGGCTGTCTTCTTTTGAATGAATGCAGAGGAAGTTCTGGTGTGGCGGGACGTGAAGTGCCTTTTTCCCGCGGCAGCTCACAGTTCCCAAGTTTCGCCGAGGACGATGAGCCTAGTCTCGTTCTCTGGTTCCAAGAATAATCGGCCACGCCCATCCTCAGTGCAGACGCACGTCGGATGGCGGACTTATGAGCGCTAAGGGGAGCGTTTGCATTGTTACGATGCTGAACACATGGATACCTTTAAACAAGAGCTCTAGACAGAGCGCAAGGCTCACTGTTCAAATTGAACTGCTTTGTTTTGATAATAGAACTTACCTGTTTCATTAAACTACGTTCGCCTTCAGCGCCACCTCATAGGTCCGGATTAAGACTTTAGCCACGGTAGCAGCGAATGAGATGTTGAACTCTACTCGTTATTATTTAGTTTGATAGAGACCTTTATCAAAAAATGTACAACGGTTCGATTGTCAGTGTGCTGTGACACTGTTTTGCATTGCAAATATTTTCTGCGGAAACCCACAAGAAGCTAATAGGTTTTTCTTTCTGAGAAATTCGTACGGATTTACTTGTGGCTTTGTGCCTGAATTACGGGGTTGTCTAACTTTTCTTTCTCACCTGATCTGTGTTATCACCGTTCGCGTGTAGTGAAGACTTTTGCTGGTGAGCTTCTTCAGTTTAACTAGTCGCGCTTCATGATATTGTTGCCAAAGGTGAGCCCTTCCGGTGGAATATTTTGTTGCGTTTCACAATGCTTGAATATCTACTTGGATAAAGCAATGTGTATGTGTACTGAATTCCATGTTGAGACGCAGTTTTACTATTTGAACTTTTGAAGCTGTTACAACCATTGACAGGAACAACGAGGAAAGGGAATATCAAGGAGACAGCCATAGAGAAGTAGCTCCTTTCTGGAAGAGAAAGTGTCTGAAAAGATTTAAGACAGACTTCGTGTTCCAGTTCTAACGCCCCTACAAGAGTTCCTGCAAACTTCACGAATGCTTTATCAGCTTTCTTTAGTCGCATGTACTAAAGACTTCGTGTCACATGTAGTGCTTAAGATGTTTTGAGCGCTGTAGTATTAAGAAAAATTGATAGAATGGAGCATGCACTTCGGAGCAACCGTTGCGAAGAAATTAAATCATGCGAAGAAACAACTGCTGCCTGCTGGGAAAATATTTGATTCAGAAACGCGAAACAGACCAAGAGATAAATAAAAAATTGTCATAACGCGAAGTAGGAAGAGTGTAAACAAGGCGTGCCTTTGAGGGAGAACCATGAGCTAGCAACTACGAAAAATATCTCATTTCAGTTTCAAGAGCTGCTGAAGAAATAGAAGACAACTGGTGACATCGCTTCTAGACAACTGGTGACATCGTTTGGAAATATTCTCAGAACAAGCAATTCTGCCCGTCCTGTCCTGACAGACGCAAATCAGTTTCCTTGGCTAAAACAAAAGCAGCTGCTACACCTCGAACTATAGCACATAAACACATTTAACTCGTTCTAAGTTTTAGGCGCACTTAAAAGCCCATATTATTATCCCCGTCATCCCGCGTGTGATAGCTATCTTCAATGTCGGTGGATGCCAATCATCACCATTGTGTATATGATCCAAAACTTCTTCCTGCGACTAGAGCTCACAGAATTATTGCACTTAAGGTTAATTTTATTTGCTGAATCGTATAAGCCGATAAACGCTGTGTTTGATTTCTTCGTTCCGGCAGAGGGTGCCCTCTGCCGGAAGTAAATGGCAAGGCACGGTGGCGCACGTTAAAAATTCCTTACTTTTTTGTGCCTTTTGGCCATTCATGGATGAGGTTTGAGGCTCTGGAAGCGCGTTGCAAGGGTCATTTACTACGCCACACACCGGAATGCTTTCGACCTCCGGTTGATTTGGTCGCTTTTGGCGGAGCAGAGAGGAAAAAGCTGCTTCGTGGGTTGAATGTGGTGGCGGAGATGCTTCGGATCGGCCAATGAAACATGCAGGAAGCACACTCAACGTACCAATTAAAAGTAGTTACCCCGCATGAAGCAGAAAAACTGCCTTCAGAAGTGCACCTGAAATTTACTATATTACTGTTATGTCAACCGAAGTGAAATTTTCGCAACCCATTGTTTAGGATTCGGCTGATGCGATTTATCCGGGCAGTTACTATAGCGCTGATGAAAAAGAGGGGCTCAAAATGCAGTTAGAACAAACATCTGCTCTAGTTAAACCTTTTTGCTGGGCAACGTTCACACACCAAAAGTTACAACTCACACGTTTATTCAGTGAGCTAGCCTATTTACCACCCTAAAGGCGTTAACCGAACCGAATGCCTTAGCACTGCATGAAAGCAGTGCTAAGGCAGAAGCAGTCATCTGAATCAGTTCATTGAGTAACCTCGCTATCTAATCACGCATCAATTATATCGCGCAGCACCCTCCCTTTACCAACATCAAAGGAGCACCCTAAATTAGGGAGGCGGGAGCTTTTACTCATTAAAAACATTGAGACTGGGCCCTTGTATTGTGGCGCTCAGCAAGCACCTTTCAAACCAGCTAAGGACATGAAAACCAAGGACATCTTGAGGCTTCGAAACTAGTAGAGCGCGACAAAAAATATCTATTCAACGTGCATGCTTTTGGGGTGCCCGATCACCGAATTACGACCCCGACGCTACTTGCGACGGGTCAGTAAGCCGAGGCCTTAAAAAATGAGCTGACGGAGTTTTTGGGCAGAGGCTTTCAACGCCCGGATTGGTGCGGCGCGCTTTTCAAAAGCGGGCTTCATAAGAACAGCGTTTGCGTCAGCCGACGTATTAATTAGCCCCTTCGAGGGCGAAGTCTGCCCGAGGTAAACAAAGCACAGCTGACTCCGCACTGTAAACACGTTATAGCGTTTTAGGTTGTACACGTTATAGCCTATTGGGTGTTTGTGGCTCGTGTTCCAGTGTGCCTCCCAAGCGTAATAAGATAAACACCCTTTAAAATGAAGTTTTTACTATCACCATTGTCGGCGGTGCTTTTGTAGGGTCTCTGGGGAGTTTAGTTTTCTTCGTTTGGACACTAGCGTGCTAAGAGGATACGTATAACAAGATGGCGGCGCCTATTGAAGCAAAAGCCGTACACTTCGATTCTTTCTGGTGGTCAGTCTGCTTTACTAAACTCATTCATTAAGAAATATCGCTTGTATTTGATTTATAATTGAGTGATAAAGCTTCGCTAACTGCGTATCACCGATAAAATAGGTCCGTTTTTGAGATACATGGCCAATTTGTGTTAGCAGAAGGGTTAACTAGGTTTTTATACGAAGTAAACGGGGTCAAAAGGAGAATTTAGGAGGTTGCGCTGATGTATTTATTTAACTCGATTAGGGGGTTTGAATGGAGCACAGAAACTTTTCCTGCTTCTTTTGAGGGCCTTAAACACTCCCTTTTGTACGCGGCCCAATAGAAAGTATTTCAGGCACTAAATTGGAGTTTCGGAGACATTCATTGCTAATATTCATCGCAGGGATATTGTTACGGGAAGGAGACTGACTCAGAGGGGTAGTCACCGATGTATTTACAGCCGGTTAGGCGAGCAGCGCCAGCGACACAGATTAGATCGTGCCAGTCTATCTGCTTTCTCTTCCTCAGCTCCATGCTCTGGCACGTAGCATGACCCCCGGCAGCGGAGGCACCGTCCCCGTGCTTTAAAGGTCGTTATCTGACGCATTATTGTAGGGCTCGATCCGCCAGACGTCTACGATATGACTGGGCCGCATAGTAGATGATGATGAACAGATGCGGCTGATCTCGTAGCTGACTGGTGTTACTTGACGCAATATACGGTAGGGTCCCGTGTAATGAGACAGAAGGTTTTCGAATAGGCCGACAATGAGGGGACCAGAGTAAAACGAGGGTACCGGGAGCAAAATGTCCGTCTCTATGTTCCGCATCGTACCGACGGCATTGGTTGGTTTGCGACGTCATCAGCCGAGCGCGAGCGAGGTGACGGGCATGATTGGCTCGCGCAATCGCGTCGCGGGCATACTCGCTTGTGGACGAGGTGTGAGCTGAGATGACTGTGTCCAGTGGTAAAGTCAGCTCTCTTCCGTACAATAAGTAGAACGGCGAAAAGCCCGCTGTGTCGTGACGGGATGAATTATACGCGAAAGTTGCGTAGGGTAAGGCAAGGTCCCAGTCTCGGTGGTCGGGCGACACGTACATAGCGAGCATATTTGTTAAAGTGCGGTTAAATCGTTCCGTGAGGCCGTTTGTTTGAGGGTGGTAAGCGGTTGTCAGTGTGTGTTGCGTGGAACAAGAATGCAGAATGTCGGCGATAACTTGGAATAGAAATGTACGGCCACGGTCTATGAGAAGCTGTCTCGGAGCACCGTGAATCATTATAACGTCCCGTAACAAGAAGTCAGCGACGTCGGTTGCACAGCTGGTCGGTAGAGCTCGCATAATAGCGTAGCGTGTAGCGTAGTCTGTAATAACGGCTATCCATTTGTTTCCCAATGTGGATGTGGACAAATGACCAAGCAGGTCTAACCCAAAACGGTAAACTGGTTCCGCGGGTATGTCAATTGGTTGAAGATGGCCCGCGGGTAGCAGCGACGGTGTCTTACTACGTTGGCATAGGTCACACGTGGCAACGTATCGGCGTACCGAACGAGCAATGCCTGGCCAGAAAAAACGGCGCCGGACGCGCTCGTACGTGCGGGATACGCCAAGGTTTCCAGCCGTGGGAGCGTCGTGAAGTTCGGTGAGAACACAGTGGCGCAAATGCTTAGCACAACAATGAGAAGGTCGGGCCCGTCTAGTCGGAAATTGCGACGGTATAGCACACCCTCTTGAATAACAAAGTAGCGGACCGAAGCATTATTTGTGGAGGATTCCATACGGCTGATGGTGTCAAGCAGCTCTAGATCACGCTTCTGTTCTTCCCCAACATTAAGGAAGTCGGACACTGACAAGATAGAGTTCTCCGTGGGCTCGTCAGTGTCCTCAGGATCGTCGACAGGGTACCGGGAGAGGCAATCAGCATCACGGTGTAGGTGGCCAGATCTGTAGACCACCGAATAGAAAAACTCTTGCAGGCGCAAAGCCCAGCGACCAATGCGGCCTGATGGATCTTTCAGAGAGTTGAGCCAGCAGAGTACGTGGTGTTCGGTAACTACCGAGAATGGGCGTCCGTATAGATAAGGTCGAAATTTAGCCACCGCTCATACAAGAGCCAAGCACTCACGCTCTGTCATCGAAGAGTTACGTTCAGGGGCGGATAGGAGGCGGCTGGCATATGCAATAACGCAATCATGGCCATGTTGTTTCTGAGCCAGCACTGCACCAATGCCATGCCCACTTGCATCTGTACGGACTTCCGTAGGGGCAGCATGGTTGAAGTGTGCCAGAACCGGAGGGGTAGTGAGAAGGGCGACGAGAGTCGAGAACGCAGAAGCCTCTTCGGAGCCCCATGAAAATGGAACTTCTTTCTTGAGGAGCTGCGTTAGCGGCCTCGCTATGTGTGCAAAATTTTTCACGAAGCGTCGGAAAAGGGAGCATAGTCCGATAAAGCTACGTACATCCTTCGCAGATCGTGGTACAAGAAAGTTTTTGAAGGCGCTGATTTTTGCCGGGTCTGGCTGTACACCGTTGGCGTCTACTAAATGGCCAAGCACTGTAATTTGATGGCGTCCAAAGTGACATTTGGACGAGTTGAGCTGCAGGCCAGCGCGTTGGAAAATTCCCAGGATGGCTTAGAGGCGCTCTATGTGAGTTTCAAACGTTGGTGAAAAGACGTTGACGTAGTCCAAGTAGCACAAACAGGTGGACCATTTGAATTCTCTGAGCAGGGAGTCATCATTCGTTCGAAGGTGGCTGGAGCGTTACAAAAGCCGAAGGGCATGACCTTGAACTGATATAGGCCATCGGGGGGATGAATGCCGTCTTTTCACGGTACATTTCATCTACCTCTATCTGCCAGTAGCCGGAACGAAGGTCTATGGTGGAAAAATAGTGGGACCCATAGAGGCAATCAAGCGCATCATCTATTCGTGGCAGTGGGTAGACGTCTTTTTTGGTAATTTTGTTTAGGTGTCAATAATCCACACAGAAACGCCATGCACCGTCTTTCTTGCGGACTAGCACTACAGGAGAAGCCCAAGGACTGCAGGATGGCTCAATGATGTCCTTGGCGAGCATTTTGTTGACCTCACTTTGGATGATGTGACGCTCGGCCGCCGACACCCGATATGGACGCCTATGAATAGGATGCTCATTACCAGTGTTTATGTGGTGGCTCATACCGGTAGCTTTCCCCAACGGACGGCTGCTGATGTCAAAAACGTCGATGTAGGACAGCAGAACCCGGTGGAGCTCATCAGTCTGCTGCGGCGTTAAGTTGGAAGCGATCATCGAAGTAATAGCACTGTCGGAGCAAGTGGCAGATTGATGTTGAGCATGGGGGTCAGAAGGGGCGGCCATCGCGAAAACATCTACCGTATTGTCTTCTAAGGTGCAGAGCAACGCCAAAGAGATCCCTTGTGGAGAACTTGAGGTGTCAAGCTAAAGTTGACAACTGAGAGGCACGTAGAATTTCCTGCGACGGACAGAATGGTGTGCGGTAATGTAATGACCACGGCTTATGAGAACATCGGTGTTAGGGGTCAGAACATAGTCACCGTCGGGAACTGGTGGTATTGAGACGAGCTCTATGTAGGTCAGTGTCTTTGGAGGGAGGCGCGCGTGTCTCGTTGTGCAGAGACGACTCGGCCGTTGTGTAAGAGGTTCTGTTGTGGGCAAGTGTAGACGGAGCGTACTGGTCGAACAGTCTAAGAGGGCAGAATGCGCGGACAGGAAGTCGAGGTCTAAAATTACGTCGTGGGGGCATTTATCAAGTACGGTAAAGAGAACAACTTTGTGTCGATCCGCAACGCTCACACGAGCGGAGCACATTACAACAATAGATGCTATTCCACCATCCGCAACACGGACGAACTGAGTGGTCACAGGTGTGAGAACCTTCTTAAGCTTGCGGCGAAAATCACTCGTCATCACGGAAAGTTGGGCGCCGGTGTCGACAAGAGCAGTGACATGTACGCCGTCTACTTGTACGTCTATGAGGTTCCGTTTTGTCGGTATCGTCCAAAGAGGATTTTCGGTCAGTCCGAGCGATGCAGCGCCACCTCCGGGGGCTGCAACGCTTAGTTTTCCGTCGGGGAATCTCGTGGGAAGGCGGGGGAAGATGGTCGGCGGGGCTGTGGAGAACGAGACTGGCGACGTTGGGGGGATGAAGAGCGGGAGTAGCGGTGTTCAGAAGCAGGTTCCTGGGCAAAATGGTCGAGGCTGGTCTCATGACGACAGGCAGGACGTGCATAGAATCGACGAGAGGATTGTTGTGCAGGAAGACCCCAGCGACTTCTGCAATGGCGAGAAATGTGCCCGATTCTGTGACACGAGAAGCATGTCGGCTTGTCATCTTGTGTTTGCCATGCGGACGGATTACGGAACGTTGAGGGAGAGCTGATCGTGAAGGAACGTGCAGGCGTGTATCGGGGCTGGTAGTCGGTGTGGGGAGGCGGTGAGATAGAGTGAATTCCCAAGCTGGCGATTTCCTGCTGGACGACTGCTTGAATGAGAGGAAACGTAATTGGCGGAGAGGGGTCAGGGGACGTTGGTCCCACCTTAGCTGGAGCAGTCGCTTCAAGCTCCCGCCTGACGATTCGCGTCAAGTTGTCACAGGTGTCTGGTGGATGATATGTGTCGAGACACGAGGACGTCGCAGTGGTGTTCGGGAGGCGCTGGAACTGATGGGAGATGCGTCTGCTTTTAGTTTGTTGGAACCGGCGGCATTCTTGAATGATCGCATCAACAGATGACACATTGTTGAATACCAACAAGTTGAACGCATCGTCGGCGATACCCTTTAGAATATGCGCAACTTTTTCACTTTCAGACATATTTTCGTCAGCTTGGCGGCAAAGTGAAAGGACAGCCTGAATATAACCGATGTAGGGCTCCGTGGAAGATTGTGCTCGAGTCGACAACTCATTTTTCGCAGCTTCACGACGACTAGAGATGTTGCCAAAAAGCTCACGGATCTTTGCCTTGAAGCTGTCCCAGCTTGTTATGCCATGCTCGTGGTTATCAAACCAAACACGAGGGGTTCCGTCGAGATAAAAGATGACGTTTGCGAGCATAAGAGTGGGATCCCACCATTAAGTGGCGCTGACGCGTTCGTAGAGTCGTAGCCACTGGTCGACATCGGAACCCTCGTTGCCCGAGAACACGCCGGGGTCTTTGAGCGCGGGAAGCGTCGCGAAAGTTGTCGCGGGCGCTGGGTTGACAGGTCGAGCAGAAGGGCGGGCGACCGGAGAGGATGTAGCCGAGTCTTGAGTTGTCATGTTGTAAGCCGCGAGGGATCGTCCGCTTTGGAGTTCTGTGGCGAGGACGGGGATCGCACAACTCCACGAAATATATTAGAAAACGTACATCCACGCATTCACGCACAAATATGACAATTCCATACAAGTACGCACGACACATGAATCGAACTCACGACCACACACACTGAAAGCAAACACGACGGGATGGACGGATGACTGTATCCGGCTGTGCCTTCTAGATCGAGTGGTTGCTCACGCCACCTAGCCGTAAAGTTAGGTACTATCACTGTGTGTTTTAGGATTGAATTTCACTCGCGCCTCGACTGTAGCCACCAATCAGTTAGCCTCCTCCTGGTTGTTTCTACCCCTTTAAATTCTATTTTGCCTTCACTGTCCTTAAACCCCAATGCTTTGAAAAATTCGGCGCCATTGTCTTCGACTATATGGCGGAGCCCTTTACACAACATTATCAAATGTTCAGCTGTTTCTTTCTCTTCTCCACGCGCACTACATACAGTGTCTGTCCCTTCGTAGTTTGCTCGGTACGTCTCCATACGCAATATTCCTGTTCTAGCCTGAAAGAGCAGAGAACTACCCCGAGAACTATCGTAGATCTTTTCCCTTGCGACTTCCTGCTTAAAAGTTTGGCAGGTCTCCAGTGATGATTTCGTAAGAATTCCCATCTTCCACATGTTCCTGTTTCCTTCACCTTTTTAACCGGTGTTTCCTTTTGGCTTGGTATTCTGCTGTTGTCTAAATACTTGCTTGACAGTTTTCGAGTTTGCTTCCTCCATTTAGTATCAAGGTTCTTAATATACAAGTAGCTGACAACTTTCCTAGCCCAATGCTCCTCTCCCATTTTTCTCAATCGCTCCTCAAATTCTATCTTGCTGCTAGCTTCCTTGCACTCAAACGATGTCTATGCCATGTCGCCCTGTACCCCTCATTTAGTGTATTCCCGTGTGCTTCCAAAGCATGTCTACCTATGCCCGATTGTTGCATTACTAATCTTGCTTGAACTTCTGATTTCATGCACAAGACCGCATTGCTGAACGTCAAACCCGGGACCATGACACCTTTCCAAATCCCTCTCACAACGTCATACTTATTCTAGTACCACAATGCCCTGTTTTTCATTACAGCGTCATTCCTGGTGCCCTTAGTAATTACGTATTTTTCGTGCTCCTTTAGTTACTCAGCCCCAATATTTATCCATATGCCGAAATATTTGTATTTATCAACTATTTATAGCGTGACTTCCTGTATTTTATGCTCACTGCCTTTGCTATCATTAAAAATGATGATTGCCAATTTTTCCTGCTGAGCTTCAAATTTAACTGATATCCCTCATTACCACAAATATGAATCAATTCCTGCAGATCTTTCTTGTTATCGACTATTAATACTATAACATCTGCATACATCAATGCTGGTAATGACTGTTCAATGTGTTTTCCTTGCTTGACAAAAGAAGGGCTGAAGCTGAGACGACTCCCCTCTAATCTGGCTTGGAGTCTCTGTAGATACAGCATAAATAACAAAAGTGACAAGGGACATCCCCTTCGAAGCCCGCGTTTTATCTCTGCTGGTTCAGATACTTGTTCTTCCCATTTGATTACTATCTTGTTACTTTTATAGATATCCTTTAGAAGATCAGTTATTCCATCTCCTACATCTAGTGTGTCCAGCATTCCCCACAGGTGTGGCAGCTCGGGCTAGTTGTTATGACATGACGATAATTTTAGCGCGATAACAAAACGACGACACAGAGACAAAAAGCGCTGGCGTCCTTCGTGTTCTTCTTGTCTCTGTGTCGTCGTTCTGTTCTCGCGCTATAACTATCATCCCCACAAGTCTTCATGAATCGCAATATCGTAAGCCCCCTAGATATCTAGAAATGCCAGCCAAAGGGGCCTGTGTTCTTTTTCCGCTAATGCAATACATTGCATCAATGAAAACAGATGGTCCTCCAACCTTTTTTGTTCACGGAAACCATTTTGTAGTTCTCCCAGCACCCCGTCATTCTACACCCATGTTTGTAGTATTTCCTTTACTATCTGAAGCACCAACCTGTAAACTACTGAAGTCGGAGTTATAGGACGGAAGTTGTTCATATCGCCTTTTCCCGCTTTCCTTTATAAATCATGCTCATCCTGCTTAGTTTCTACCCATTGGGAGCTTCACCATCCATCATTGCTTTCCTCGCATCCTCTTTTAATGTTTGCTTAAAGCTTGGTCTTAGTTTCTTTATTAGCATCATTGGGATGCCATCAGGGCCTGTTGATGTGCTATTGGGAACCCTTTTCTCTGCCCTTTCCCACTCTCGTTGTCCCAGTGGAGCCACTGAGCTGACTGGTTTATATTCATCTGGTACAGTGCATGAAGCGTTCTCTAGGTGTTTAAATTAATCTGTCATCAATGTTTATATATTCTGTTGTCTAATCCCCTCTTTGTCTGACCCCTTGTACTGTACTTATAAACCTCTGTTTATTGCTTTTTTTATTACTCAGAGAATTGAGATGGTTAAAAAACTTTGCAGCTGCCTTTCTGTTCTTTTCCTTTACTTCCGCCATCTATTGCGCCGCCTTTCTTGTAATCTTGTCACTGATTATATCAGATACTTTCTTTCTGCAGCTCCAAAAGTTATACCATTTTCTTTCGACATCATCTTCTGGTTCACCCCTCTGTTAAGAATACCTGTGTTCCTTGGAGGCTTCCTGACGTCTTACTATGGCTCTCTTAACTTCCTCATCCCACCAGCTCTTGTATTTATGTCTGCTTTTCCCGGTGGATTTGACCCATATTCATCATCACCATCATCCCCATCATCAGCCTGACTACGTCCACTGCAGGACAAAGGCCTGTCCCATGTTCCGCCAGTTAACCCGGTCCTGTGCTTGCTGCTGCCAATTTATACCCACAAACCTCTTAATCTCATCTGCCCACCTAACCTCTTTTCTCCCTCTAACCCGCTTGCCTTCTCCGAGAAACCAATTAGTTACCCTAAAGGACCAGCGGTTATCCTGTCTACGCGCTACATGCCCGGCCCATGTTCATTTCCTCTTGATTTCAACTATGACACCCTCAACCCCCGTTTGTTCCCTAATTCACACTGCTCTCTTCTTGTCTCTTAAGGTTACACCTACCTATTTTCTTTACATTGCTCGATGCGTCGTCCTCAATTTTAGCTGAACCCTCTTTGTAAGTCCCCAGGTTTCTGCTCCACAGCTAAATACTGGCAAGATAGAGCTGTTATATACCTTCCTCTTGAGGGACAGTGGCAATCTACCTGTCATAATTTGAGAGTGCTTGCCAAATGTGCTCCACCCCATTCTTATTTTTCTAGTTACTTCAACCTCGTGGTTCGGCTTCGCGGTTCATACCTTACCGCGACTCATACTTTACCAAGCTCTAACTCAAACAACCGAGTTATATTTGTGTACACCCACTCTGTTTTAGTATCCTCGGTGATCATTTTCTCAATCTCTTTAGTTGCTATTCCCATTTGCCTTTCTGAATAAGTGTTACTGTGTGGCGGCTAGCCTTTCCAATTTAATTTCTCTCAGAACTCAGCTTGACACGTTTTAGATCACTACCCAAGCTTTTGAACCTATATTCATCTATGTTCATTATCCTTAGCCGAACATAGATCCTATGTGACATCATTGCGTAGTCTATCGTTGACTGCAGCCTTTTCACCTCCCTTGTTATCTGCCCTTCGTATTTCTCGGTGCTGTTGCAATTGAATTATGCCTTTCACGCATATATATTAGCATTCTGCTTGTTGGGTCAGTACATCCATCCATATCTTCTATGTGCACTTCTAGGACCGGCGCCTGGCGTGGCAACACCGGCGTTACGCGATGAAATGAACGCCGGCGAGCACGCGCAACGCGTCAAGTCGAAGTGTATTGGCACCTTTACTGTGGTGGTGGTGGTGAAAAGCTTTGATCGTGAGAAGGCCCAAAAGTAAAATATTATTTAAAAAATTTAAAAGCACCGTTTTGGGCAGCGCACAGACTACCGGTTGTGGCGTCCAGGTAGTGCCTAGCCGCGACGTCCTCCGCCCAAGTCACCAGCCGAATTTGCTGGTCCGGCCTGGTGCTGGACAAAGCAGCCTGCCACTGCTGCGGACCTCTGAGGTGCCAAGAGGCAGGGGGCAAATATTCCGGACAGGAGTAAATTATGTGCTTATGATTGGCGATTCAGCTGCCACATAAGCGGCCGACCGGTGAGTACGTTCCGGGGTAGAAGGAGGCAGGACGTGCAGGAGTAAGGAAAGTGCAGGCCTGAAGTTGGCCCCAGAAATGTTGGCACTGGGAAAGGAATTGCTGTTCTGGGAGGAAGGTGAGGCGGGAGAGGCGGTAGTGCAATGTGATATTGTGGTACGTGAGAAGCGCGTCTCGCATATATATCGCCGGTGGGGGCGGGCTTGCTCGGTCGGTTGAATCGGGAGCGATAGAATCGGTCGCCTCGTTGGCTGATTGATCCGTGTGAGCGGGTACCGAGATGATGGGGCGAGAGGAAATGGTGCCAGACCGCAGGAAGCGTGCGGCCGGGGGTGCCACCCGTCCTACCGCATAGTTCTATACCGCGGGTTTGGAGTCGAAAAAAATGTATTCTGATGAGGTTTGGTAATGGCTAAGCCAATAGCTGCCTCTTCAGCCTCAACAGAGGTGGCAATACAGACGGAGAAGGTAATGATAGGTCGGAGGAAGTTGTTGGTGACTGCGAGGGCGTGGGCTGCCTATTGGCAACACGGGGCGGCATCCACATAAGCCAAGTCGGGTTGCTTTCCGAACTTGCGCCAGAGCGCAGATGCTCGTGCTGCTCTACGAGAGGGGTGGTGTTCGGGATGCATACGCATTGGGAGAAGATCGATGGCTAGAATGCAAGAGACGTGAGAAAGAATGGGCAATTATATGGGAAGAGGCAAAAGAGGGGAGAGTTGAAGTGTGGAGAGAAGTACGTGACCTGGCCGTGTGCGAGAGAAACGGAGGAGCTGGGCCGTGTGATGGGCCTCCGTCAGCTCTTTGAGGGAGTTGTGGACACCCATCGACAGTAGCCGATCCGTTGGGGTAGATGTGGGAAGAGGCAGGACCGACTTATACGCCTGACGAATAAGGCAGTTGACTTTGTCTTCCTCGTTTCGAGAAAGGAAGAGATACGGTAGAGAATACAAAAAGCATCTGAGAACTAAGTCTTGAATCAGGTGGCGTAGGTCGTGTTCGCGAATTGGTGGCGTTTTGCAATGCAGCGTGTGAGTTGCATGGTATGGTGTAAAGAATTGCTGAGTTGAGTGATGAGGGTAGTGTGCTTATCAGTGGACTGAAAAAAAAGAGTCCGAGGATGTGAAGGGTAGAGACGAGAGGAAGTGGCGTGCCGTCCACAGAGATGGTGATTGAAGAAGGAAACAGGAGAGCCACTCCCCGAGGCAGGAGGAGCAGAAGCTCCGATGTGGTCGCAGAGCAGCTCAACCCGATAGCTCGGGCGTGAGATGTCACCGCGTCCACACCCGACTGCAGAATGGTCTTCATGTCGCCAAGATTGCTGGTGGTCACCCAAAGGGTGATGTCATCGGCATAGAAAGCATGAGATAGAACTGGTATTGTGCTAAGATGCGTGCCAGTGGGAAGAGGTTAATCTTAAAAAGAAGAGGGCACAGGCTGGCCCCTGGGGATTACCCTTCTTTCCTAAAGAGAAAGAACGAAACAAAGTGGGCCGTATGAAATTTCTGCGCTGCGGTGGGTGAGGAAAGTGGTGATGTAAGCATGTAGACGGTGTCTGACGTCAAGGGAGGAGAGAGCATCTAGAAAAGCTGCAGGTGTACATTGCCGAATGATATGGTTAGGTCCAGCACCAGGATAGCTCGAGTGCGTTTTTGGTGGGATTGGTGGAAGACATCCTCGGGGTGCTGAAGCATGACATCCTGGGTGGACAACTACGGAAGAAAGCCGAACATGGAGTCCGTATATAGGTTATGGTCGTCCAGGTAGGTTTGGAGGCAGGCTAAAATGACATGCTCGAACACCTTGCCAAGGCAAGATGTCAGAGAGATCGGGCGGACGTGTTTCAAGGAAATGGGTTTGCCAGGTTTGGGGATGAAAGACACATGCATGGGTTCAGGAAGAGGGAAGAGTACCAGCCTGCCAATATGTGTTGAGAAGGTCGGTAAAGGCTACGAGGGAGGGATATCTAGGTTGGATTCTTGTTAGTAAGGCCGTCCGCCTCCGGAGCCGAGGCTTGGCGGAGCTTGAGTTGCGCAGCACGAACCTCACCCAAAGAAAGTCCAGCATCAAGGTCGCTGTTGGGAGGACCGGAGTAAGCAGAAAGTGGAGTGTGGGGGTTGATGCAGAGGTAGCGGTCCCAGAGGGTCACCAGAAACTCAGTATCGATTAGTGAAGAAGAGTGAAGTAGAAGGGAGACATCATTGCACTGGGATGCTTTGGTATAAGTTGGGTCAAGCAGCACCCTGAGAGATGAATAAGTGTCGCGGAGGCAAAGGTTGCAGGCCATGGGGTGACACGTTTGAAACCACTGTTGTCGTAGAAGAGAGGAGAGGGGCTTCTCCAAGTCCAATGCGAGCCGGGTCAAATGGAGGCGCAGGTGGCGATTCTGTTTCTGGACCAGCCATCGGCGGTGGATAGCGTGATAGGCCTCCCACAGCTGTAGCAGACGGCTTTCTGCTGTAGTGGAGTGTGGCGCTGCCTTTACTGTGGCATGTAGTCATGTTGTCACATGACAGGCATCTCGTGATGACCATGTTTGCACCATTCACATACCTTCGTCATCCATCGACGTCACGTAATACAAAATTTGGCGTATGTGAAGCTAGCGAAACGGCCGTGAGCACATCATTAGTGTGGCATGTAGTCATGTTGTTACATGACACGCATATCATGATTATCATGTTTGGATGTGCAATTTACCGATGTCATTCGTTCCGGTAGCGTAATTCCGAGTTTGCTACATGTGAAGCAAGCGAAACCGCCGCAAGTGCATCATGAGCGTAGCATGTAGTCATGTTATACATGACACGCATCTCATGTTTATCATGTTTGCACCAATATCATACCTTCGTCATATACTCGCGTACTTTAATTAATACCAAATTTGGTATATGTGGTGGTAGCGAAACGACCACGAGCACATCATGAGCATGGCATGTAGTCATGTTGTTACATGACACGAATGTCATGATTTTCATGTTAGCGTCTGTTGCTTGTGTCCGCCAAGCAATATCATGCCATACTATACCCGTTTTGCAACATACCATGGAAACGAAAGCACCGCAAGAGCTGCAAAACCATGAAATGTAATCATGACATTCATGACATAAAAGTCATGAATATCATACTTTACATTTCATGGGTTTGCAGCTCTTGCAGTGGTTTCATTCACATGGCATTATGGCTAGTCAAATATGTACTTTATACAGTCAGGTTATGGCCTGCTCAGTTTGGTATTGACACCATTATCGAAACGGCCAGGAGAGCTAAAGTTCGTGGGTGGCTAGATAGATAGATAGATAGACAGATAGATAGATAGATAGATAGATAGATAGATAGATAGATAGATAGATAGATAGATAGATAGACAGACAGACAGACAGACAGACAGACAGACAGACAGACAGACAGATAGATAGATAGATAGATAGATAGCTAGATAGATAGATAGATAGATAGATAGATAGATATGCTCAAAGTTGTCGACGTTCGCGAAGAAATGCTTCGCATTTATTAGATCTCCGATGGAGGCGGAAATGTTGTAGGCCCGTGTGCTCAGATTTGGGTGCACGTTAAAGAACCCCAGGTGGTCTAAATTTCCGGAGCCCTCCACTACGGCGTCTCTCATAATCATATAGTGGTTTTGGGACGTTAAACCCCACATATCAATCAATCATTTATTAGATCACGACGGGACGCTCAGCCCGTGCTTTAGGGAGCTTCGCTCTTAAAAAAATGCCCCCACCTTCCCGAAGGGAATCTATAGGAATTTTGAACGCATTGTGGAGTGTCCATAATGGCGTGTGGCATGTGAGACCTTAGCGTTAGAAGAATGATATTTTTTGTTCTTACACTGTGTACTAAATAGCACCGTTCGCTGGGCATTGGCGTTTCACAGCGGCTTCTAGAGCACACATTACTGGGTATTTTTTTTTATACACCCAGCCAGTGAACGGCCGAGATTGGGGCATGAGCGGACAACAAAGCGGGGAGCAGCGAGGAAGGAGGGTGAATGGCAAGAGTAGGAGCGACGAAGTACTGCACCTATCCTCTCCTACACTGTCGAACACTACATGCTTAGGTTGCTACTATCGAGGATAAGCACGCGTACCCGCAGCTGCTGCTATGTCAGAAGGAGGTGGTCAGATTCCGACGGATGCCCGACATAGTTGATATACGTGACGTGCTAAATCGCACAAGAAAAAAGACACGCGGAGGCACAGGTAGGACACACTAGAGCTAGAATTAAAACTGTTTATTCGAGAAAATTTTGATGAAGATTCGCTTCGGTTCCGTACCGCTACAGCGAAAATCGCCAATCAACTTGCATCTTAAGTGCCTTCAATGACACGAACGTCTTCGTAGAGGTTAGCAGTTTCTACTGACCCCTCTTGAGGTTTCGGTGAGCCCCATTAAGGCCGCAAAGCCGATACACCAAGGCATGTCACGCCAACGCTGTGCTGGACTTTGCGACACGCGACGCTGCAGCCTACACACCTGAGGCCAGCATGGAGGTTCAAGAATGGCGATCGACCAAGGCCAGTATGACCGTCGACACTGAACCCAAGTCCTCAGACCCAAGCACACCTATAAAAACACGAAAAAGACCCACGCTACGAACACTGATCCTTCTGTGCGAGAGACGCCGATTCAGTCGCGAGAGACGCCGTAGTCCACCCGAGCTTCCACGCTACGGAGCTCAATGCCGCAGCGGCGCAGCTCATCGCCGCAGTGGGCCGTATTTAAACTTCTTTTGTTACAGGACATGTAACAACAAGCAAGACTTCCCAGTTAAAATGCAGTCCACTCAGACACCACCAACGCTCTCCAAGCGTCCACAATCAATCACCGCATTAAGAACACATCATCACCTCCCCCACCCCATGCGTCTTCATAGAAATTACCCCCACAAAATTAGGCACACTTCCAATATTTTTTGGCAATACCTGCCACACCCCGCGACATGACGCGATGCTCTACTGCAGAGAATTCACCGTATCGCGGGCCGAAACGCCCTACTCATATGCGGTGACTAACTCTAAGTATACCGACTGGGGTTATCGGTACAGCAAAGCAAGGGGTCGATGCTTCGGACTACCATCCAAGACCTGTGCCTCACTACACATAACAACTTTCACACACCAACCCGAAGCGCCAATAGCATAACCATGGACACTAGTTCAGACCTTTCACTAAGCCGCTCACTCGAAGATATCTTGTGGTCCCGTACGCAACGCACACTTGGATGCGACCATTACGTTATCGCCATACAAATATTTTACACACCCCACAGACGTCGAATACTCACGCACAATCCTATTCAATAGACGCTATACGATCCGCTCGTTGGGAGCTCCCCAATAATACCCCAATACAAGACATTGATCACTGGGTCCAATCTCTCCTGATTGACGTTACCGCGCACACACAACACATTATCACACCACCCAACACCCCTATATTGGAGACATGCCTAGCCCACCTCTGGGAGGCGCACCACAGCATTCAGGAGAGATAGAAACGGCAGAAACATAACAGAACGGTAATACGCCGACGAACAGTGCTACATACACAAATAACTGCGCACGCCGAGGAGCTGTGCCGTTCATTCTGGAGCCAGGCGTGCAATGGCATAGCTGGCAACCCTTCCAGAAAACATGCAAAGCACCTCCTACAGTACCTTATAAATCCCACACACTCAGCACATTACATCATCACATAACACACCTACTTCACAACTCGACGCTTTCCCCTGACATTCTTCTGGACCAACTCCACACAACACACATAGTACCCGGCACATCCTCCCATCTCCTATCCTACACAAACGCACCAAATGAGACTCTGGACAAGGTTATTTTGGAGCAAGAGGTTTGAATGGTGCTTCAAAACTCCCGCATAAACACTTCGCCGGGGAAAGGCATGATTACTAACTCTATGCTCCTTAACCTGGATGATCCATCGACAGACCAAATTAAAAACTACTTCAATAAGTGCTAGAAGGAAGGCACCCTACAACAATCTTGGCGCCATGCCGAGATTACCTTTGTTCCTAAACCTAACGAACCCCTTACCATATCAAACATTTGGCATATTTCACTCACATCGTGTCGCGGAAAGCTTCTCGAACACCTTGCACTAGACTAACCGAACACACGTACGACCACAATCTATAGCCCCACACTGTGGTGGACTGCTTCCCAATGTCTTTTCGCCCAAGATGTAATGCTGGAACTGATGCGCAACATTCTTGTTTCTACAATCCCCGCTCATACTAAATCCATCTAAGTCCTGAGCTTAACCAAGGCCTTTGATAGCGTAGAACACCAAGCAATCATGGCGGCTCTCACTCCCCTCAATGTGGGCGTTGGCATGTATGCCTACGTGCAATCCTTTTTCTCGGAACGCACGGTCGCGGTTTATATAGGCCCCCATGCGTCCCCTTCATACACTCTTGGCGGAGTAGGTGCTCCACAAGGTTCAGTCATTTCCCGTTTTCTCTTCAGTGCCACACTCATTCGCTTAGCCCGTGCTCTTGAAAATATCTTTCACCTCTATGCCGACGACATCACTCTGTGGACTACCCACGGTAGTGATGGAGACTGAAAGGAAACATTGCAAACCACTCCCAACATCACAGCGCAACACACACAAAGCACTGGTCTCTCCTGCTCCCCGGAAAAATCTGAGCTTCTTATACGCCCTTCACCGTGTACTCTACCCACTACCCTTTCACCATTACTGCGACCGGCCGTGCTATGCCGCAGGTTGACACACTCCGGATCTTAGGCCTTCATAATTAAAACGACGGCCGTAACACTTTCACCGTCCGGAAACTGAAGTGGGGGACGGAGGCGCTCTCGCACCTCGTCCGCTTAGTTTCTGGCAAACAATATGGCATGAAAGAACACAATTTGTGTCAACTCATTCATGCCTTTATACTGAGCCACTTCCTTTATACAATCCCGTATCTCCGACTTCGACAAGAAGAAACAGCAACCCTGGATGCCATGCTTCGAAAAGCTTACAAGGTGCGTGAGGTAGCTTACATCTCCCTATAACACCCAAACCACTAAATTTCTGTAACTTGAACTTCATAGCACTACACACGAACTGATAGAAGCCCACAGACAAGCCCAATACACTCGTCTAGCTAATACTTTCACCGGACGCCTCATAATTGACACCCTCACCAATCACATACCAGCAGCAGACCCCTCACTCTTACCAGTCCCTCCACCCCCCCACACACACATACACACACACACATACATACATACATACATACACACACACACAATTACATACATACATACATACGCACACACACAGCTCATCATAAAGCATCTCCCTAGAAACACCTACGTTGCATACCATTCAACCCGACACATGGCCCATGAAAAAGCTCTCCACAAATACTACGGTTCTGAAGAAGGTGCCGTAATGTTTCACGGGGGATGACACGGCAGTCGCAGTTGTTGATGGCACTCTCCAGACCATCACCGTGGTTCTCAACCAGCCCATCGCTATTCTCCACCTAACTCCTGCATCCAACCCGTAATCCTTCGAAGAAGTGGCGGTCACACTTTCCCTCACTTTCACTGATGTCCGGTACGTCGTTTACGCCTCAAAAACCACTATGGTAATATTTGCGCAAGGCTGAGTCCATTACACCGCTTTCGGCATACTCAGCTCGCCCCCCCCCCCAATAATCCGGCCCGCCATGTGGAGCTGATCTGAGTGCTACTCACTCTGGATATCCCGGCAACGAAGCCGCCAATGACCACGCCCGAGGACTTATCGAATGGGTGGTGGTGGACTCCCAATTTGGGCTCGTCCAGGGGGCGCATGCATTCCTTGAGCGAGATGACTGAAGCATACCGCGTGGAACGCCAGCTATACCTTCCACCTCACCGATCCCTGGGCAATTTTCATCAGATATTGTGGCGTCGCCTACACACCCACACACTTCCCTCTTCCTATTTTCTTTCCCACATCTACGCAGGAGCATACTTCCTGTCCTGTGCTCAATGGACATACCCCCGCGCTTCCCTCACCCACATTCTCCTCGAATGTCCAGCGGACCCTCCCCATGGGGCCTGCAGCCACTGACCTTGTGGGGGGATTGGGAGACCCTGCTGCGCTCGACAGACCAGACCAAGCGAAAGGCCGCCACTGACCGGGCTGTCCACGTCAAGCAACTACATGAACTCATGAACGCGTAGCACAGTGGGGGTCGTGCGGGGACACTGGGCCGTATGTGCCCGAATTCCATGGTCAAATAAAGTTTTTACCACCACCGCCGCTTGCACTCGCATTCCTTGGCTCGCGTCTCGCCGGTGTTACCCGCGCACCGTTCGTTGGTGGGGCTTGGACGAAGCAGAGTGGCGGGCGCGTTGAAGACGTTTGCGCTCGTATTTCTTGGCTCGCGTCTCGTCGGGGTTGCCCGCGCAGCGTCTGCATTCCCGAACGCAATCGGACGCATACACGGACGAATGGACGCATGAACAGATGGATGGATGGACGCTTAGCCTCACGCATCATCATTCCCTTCGTGAATATGGTGTGATCTTTTTTTGCATTTTGCCTGTACTGCGTGCTTGTACTACGCCGTGAGAAATATTTATATTAAGTTAGAGCCGCATGATAGATAACATAGTAGGTGCATTGCACTCCCTTGGGAAAGCAAAACCTCGCAAGAAATTCAGTCGCACTCACTGGAAGGAAAAATCATTTTGCCTGCTCCGACATACCTTGGCACAGACACATCCTTAGACGGTGTTTATACCTGTTCCATCAAAACTTGATCCAACTTTGAAAAATTTGAATGTTCAACAACATCATGGCAACATCATCAAGTGCATGTTGCTGAGTTAAGAAAAGAGTTAACTCACAGAATTCAGTAACGGCCACTTTATCGGCGCGCATTGCCTTAGCAATAACTTCACGATAATGTATGCATAGACCCCAATTCCTAAACACAATTGCGCTATGCGCTTCATTTTGACGAGACAAGACGTTGAATGAAGCATTGTCGTTCACCTCAAGCACGATGAGAAGCATGGAGACGCGAGGCGCACTTTGGGCATTTACGACTGCAGAAGAATCAGGACTCGTGAAGTCTGTCCAAGATCACCTCTGTACTCTTCCCTTGCTTTGAGTCATAGTTGCTGTAGTTACAGCATAGACTGAATAAATCTGTCAGCGAACGTTTTGTAAGACATCAAAAAATTGCAAACGGCCTTTGGAATACGGATAAATGCCCTGTTTCATTTTGTGAAGTTACGAAAAAAAACGATGTCTTTATTTTAAGCATTACGCTGTCAAATGTAGCATTCTGTGTTGTAGTAGACCATAGGTACTGCGCAGAAACGTTGCTTTTGAGAGATGTGAATTACTTCTTCGTGAACTGTGAGATGAGCGTGGTGAGGGTTGCGATTTTAACAACAGTTATATTTCTAAGCTGACGCTGAACCCTGTGCCTTCTCAAGATTTCTTATCGAGTTCTGGACTTCTATTTTGTTATCAATGAAACAATAAAAATAATGATTGTATGTGTGAAAAACTTCGTAATTGTTTGAAAACTACTTTTTATGTAGCGTGAAGGCATGAAAAATAGGGGCAAAGCGGCCTCGAGTGTGGATCTTGTATTTATTCTTAGAATGTCACCGACTATAGATAGATAAATAGATAGATATATATATATAGATAGATAGATAGAGAGATAGATAGATAGATAGATAGATAGATAGATAGATAGGTAGATAGATAGTTAGATAGATAGATAGATAGAAGGGCATCTCCTGTTTATCATGTCTGCACCAGTATTGTACCTTCATCATCCAATCAGGTCTCATAATACCACATTTGGTATAAGCGAAACGGCCGCCAGTGCCTCATGAGCATGGAATGTAGTCATGTTGTTACATGACACGCATCTCATGATTATCATGTTTGCACCAGACACATACCTTTGTCATTCATTCACGTACTGTAATACGAAATTTGGTATACGTGACGCTAGCGGAACGGCCGCGAGGGCATCATGAGCGTGGCATGTAGTCATGTTGTAACATGACACGCATGTCATAATTTTTATGTTAGGGTCTGTCACTTGTCTTCGCTGTGCAACCATGCCATACCATAGCAGTTTTGCAACATATGCCATGTGAATGAAATCACCGGAAGAGCTGCAGGACCATGAAATGTAAATCATGATAGTCATGACATACACGTCATGATTTTCATATTATGACTAGTCAAATATGTTCTTCATACAGCCATATCATCCCATGCCAAGTTTGATATTGATACCATTATCGAAACGGCCAAGAGAGCAAAAAGTCATAAGTGGCTGGATAAATAGATGGATAGATAGATAGATAGATAGATAGACGGACAGATAGACATACTGATGAATGAATGCCGAAAGTGCTTCCAATACGCAAAAATATTCATCGTGTCTTGAAAAATTTACATCTACACCTGTCCGAGTCAGGCGCGAGAATCTGAAACTAGAAGCGATATCCCCATGTAATGGCCGCAAGGTCATAAATAGAGCCAGTGAGTGTTCTTTCAGGGTACTGGCCAAGTAGAGCAGTGATTCGAGAGTGCTTTACGCAACTAAAGTAATGGTTCACCGTTAGTTCATAGCTGAACGTTGAACAAGTGTTATTTTTTAATTTATGTGTACGTGTCATACTTCCTTATGCAGTGAAACTTGCGTTGGCGGTTGCCGCGCTCTCGGCCGGCTCCTCACAAGCGCCGTGGTCTAGATATGTGTTTAGATGTGTAACCATAGCAAATGTATAGCAAATTAGGCAGAGACTTGCAGCGAGATATTGAGAGAGAACGTGAACTTTTCTTTAACAGTCAAGCCGCTTAAATCATCGATCCTTGCGAGGGCTACCATTATCAGAAAACTACCATTATCTTTCCTTGTTTCTGTGGCCTAGCTAAAAAGCCACCAACATAAAAGGGTATGTACCGCCAAAATTAGCTTTATCTCACTACTCACATCTGAAGGGTTAGGGTAAGTTTATTTACAGAAAGGCAGAGAGGTCGGCCTGAGCGATAGCTTGCTCTAGCCTGCTACTCTACAATGGGGGAAGGGAAAGGGGAAAAGAAACAATAATGGATGACGATGGTGAGATAGAGAGGTGAGTATGTAGTGTTTTTTCTAGCTGAGACAGATTTCATAGCCGCGCACGTAGTCCAGTTGTTTCCAAAAAGGTTATAACTGCTCTTGTGAGCGCAGTTGCACTGTTGTTGTCTGCCCGAGGGCCCAACATGGTCTCATCAGTTGATGACCTACTGCGATATAGTTCAGTAGAAGAAATCAGTTTTTGTCGTTCACGTGCATATGCTGGGCAGACACAAAATATGTGCTCAAGGGTTTCTGGCACATCACAGTGTTCACAATTAGGACCAGTGTCATTGCGACCGATGATATGCGCAAAACGTCTGGTGTACGCTACACCAAGACGAATGCGGTGGATCATACTTGTGAGTTGCCGTTTCAATTTAGGGGGCATGCGGAACCTCATTTCCGGGTCGCATTTGTGAAGTCGCTTGTGTCGCTGTTCCGGTTTGGTCCAGTGCTGAAGTGTGTAGCTGCGCATCACGCAGCGATGCAGGGCGTTCGTGTCAGCTCGTGAAAACGCAATGCGTACTTCAGGGGCACTGCTTAAGGCATTTCTAGCTTCAGCATCTGCCTCTTCGTTTCCCATTACGCCGCAATGAGCGGGGATCCACTGGAACGTTATAAGATGACCATTTGTTGAGCAACATGAACAAGTTCTGTGATTTCTATTGCCAAGCTTTAGTACGGACCTTGCTTCTTGATGCAATTAATGGTTTGCAAAGCGGGTTTGGCATCACAGAAAATCATCCAGGCTCGAGGTCGTTCTCCGGAAATAAGTCTTAATGCCTCCTGGATAGCGAAAAGCACTGCGGCAGTTGTTATGGTTTTATGGTCCACTTTGAATCGTCGAGCGATATCCATGTCTCGGATGCCAAAGGCTGTGGCAGAGGTGTTTAGCGTGGTGGATCCGTCGGTGTATACGTGCAGAGAATCACTGTACGTTGTATAAATGTGATATAGTGTCAGTTGTCTGAGGCCAACAGAAGAAATGAGCGACTTCGTGATTTCAGGTATCGTAAATGAAACAGGGGGTTTAGGCAGGACCCGTGGAGGCACTGCAGGAAATTTGGCGGAGAAAACCTTGATGGTATAATATTTTCATGCCGCGATATTACTCTTGAGAAACTGCAATCTGGGTGAGTGGCGGGTAGTACTGACAGTGGGTGCTGTCTCTGTCTGCTCAGCAATTGGAGGTGAACTCCAAGTGGCTCGCAGAGCATGTATACACTGATGGGACAAACCCGAGCCTCTGCGATTGTCCCATTTGTTGAAGTACAGTGCGGTAGACCCAAGCATCTTCGTAAGCATTGAGCTTGAACACTCTCTAACGTCTACACACAACTAGGTCTCATATTGGAAAGCACCGGCATGCTTTATCAAATGTATCCCACAAAAAGAGCATTGTAAAATTGAAGTAGCGATGATTTTGACGGGCCCCATCTTGCTCCTGCTACGTGGCGAAGAACGAGAGAAAAGCTCTTTAATTCAAATTTAAGTACTGTGACATGGCTCGTCCACGATTGATCTCTGTGTACGACAACCCCGAGGAACTTGTGGTGCGTTACAGCAGGTATCGCTGTCCCATTAATAAATATCGAATATTTCGACATATACTCGCGCGTAAATGCAAGCACTGAACATTTTTCGATTGAAAGAGTGAGCCCCTGACGTCGTAGATATTTGTATGTGATCGTCACTGCACACTGTAGTCGAGCTCATAATAGCGGACGAGTAGTTTTCGGATGCCCATATGCATATGTCAACAGCTATGCACTGATATTCACCGTGCTGGGAAGTTTAGCTGCTAGGCCGATCATTGTGACATTGAATAGGATCGCGCTGAGAACTCCTCCTTGGGAACACCACAATGAACCTTATATCGATCGGTTTCTCCGTTATTTGTCGTCATGTAAATGGTCCGATCCCTAAGGTAGCTAAAAATCCAAGCGTACAGTCGTCCACGGATGTCGAAATCTTCCAGTGCATCAAGGATCGCATAATGCAGCACATTATCGTAGGCACCCTTAATGTCTAAGAAGACCACCGCCACTAGTCTGCGTCGGCTTCTTTCCTCTTCAACGCTGGTGATCAAGTCGACCACACCATCAATGGCAGATTGGCCTCTTCTGAAACCGTTCATAAAGGCAGGAAAGGAGTTGTTGCTCTCTAGTAGCCACTCTAATCTTGACAGTACCATTCTTTCCATCCCTTTTCCAACGCAGCTGGCTAAGGCGATTGGTCTGTAGGAGGAAAGTGCATAAGGACACTTCCCCGGCTTAAGCAATGCAATAATGCGACTGCATTTCCAATAAGCTGGGACTTCTTCTGACTCCAATGAGATGTTATAATGAGATAACAGGATACGTCGTGCTTCTGTATCAAGATGGTTGAGTGCAGCATACGTGATTCCGTCAGGTCCTCGTGCCGATGATCGGCGGGAGGCAGAAATAGCATCGTCAAGCTCATGCATTGTAAAACGTACATCAAGGCGCGCGTCAGACGATGGAGGCACAGCGGTAGTAAAAGGCTCATTAGTGGCAAGGCCATCAGTGGTGTCCACGATGAGGCTACAGTATTCACTGGCTATCGCAACTTCTGTCTGTCCCTGATGTAGAGCAACAGCTTGAAATGGTTGACGTTGTTGGGGAGTTGTCTGCAAACTTCGTACCACCCGCCAGATCTTAGATAGAGGTAGCCTGGGGTCCAGAGATCCACAGAAATTTCTCCAACATTGCCCGTCAATCTTGTCAAGATACCGAAGAACATGCCGTTGAGCTCGACGACAGGCGGAAAGGTCTGAAGGCGGCTTCGTTCGTCTGTATCGTCGTTCGGCACGGCGACGGATTGCACGAAGGGCCTCGTATTGGGAGTCAACTGCTAATCTCTGCATCGGTAGGTTAACCTGTTTGGTTGTGTCACGCAGTGAATAAACAATGATGTTCTCTACCTCGGATGGATCAGTCGTGTGCTCACAGCCAGACTTGACAGATGCCTTGAGCAGTGTCCAGTCGGCTTGAAGGATGTAGCGTGGGTACGTGCGGCGAACCCACCTGAACTGAACATAGGTTGGAAGGTGGTCACTGCCGCGAGTGTCCAAATGTGTGCACCAACATGCGGAAGACAGAAGGCTTCTGGAAACGAAACAGAGGTCGAGGCAGCTGCTGTAGGGCGTGCCACGAACAAATGTAGGTGATCTGTCGTTGAGTACGCTTAGTCCATAGTTGCATATAATATTGGTCGAATCCCTTCCGCGATAATTTGTTGTAGTGCTACCCCAGAGAGGATAATGTGCATTAAAATCGCCGATCACAGTGTGTAGCCTATTGTGCTGCTTGGAGAGTGGTCCCCTGGTGGAAGCAGTCTATCTGTGCGCTTGGGTGTATGTATCCTCCTATTACTGAGAAAGTCCGCTTTTTATGTGTTATAGTCAGGCTCACGTAATCATTGCTGGAATGCGACGCGACTTCATGTCTCAAGAACGTCAAATAACGGCGTATACAAACGAAAACTTTGCTCGTACGTTGATCACTGTGGGACCAAATCTGGATATATCCAGATATGCGACAATTGAAACCATATTCGGTTCACATATAACGATAACAGGAAATTGATGTTTAAAAACCCATTATCTGAAGTCTGACAGACGGCCGCGTAGGCCGCGTATTCCATTGCATAACAAGCGACTGGCGCATGCGTTCTTCGAACATCAGCGCCATGTTCACTTACTGAAGAACCAGTAGAAGAGGCTCCAAAACCTCAAGTAGCTGCACAGCCACCTTAGCAGCGGGAGTGTTTAGGCTGCTGAGAATCTTACGCATCGAACCCATCAAATATTTAAGCATACCCTTGACATCTGCATTGTTCATCTTCTTGTTTTCTTTATTGGGGGTAGGGGCACTATGTGATGATGGTGCTATCGTAGCTCTTGACGGTAGTGAAGGCCACTGAGTTTCCGATGTGGCGAGAGCCAATGACTGGTTACATTGTACTTGCGTGGACTGTATTGGCGTTTGAGCATCTGTATCCTCCTTTCTGGAAGACAAAAGTAGGCTAGTAGGTAGTGAGGGCACGGGTTTGTGTTTCGAATTCGATAAGCTATGAGCACTAGTGCTTCGTTTGCGTCGGTGTCGCGAACGATGTTTACGGCGCCATACTGCCCTTGCAGCTTCTCTGTGAGTGGAGTGGTCTCGAACCATCTGCTTCAGGATACTAATTTCATTCCTCATTTTGGGACATTCCTTTGATGTTGCGTCGTGGGCGCCTGAGCAGTTCGGGCATTTGACCACAGCATCGCAGTTATCACCATCATGAAGGCCACCGCAATGCTTGCAGGTTACTTCACCCTTGCAAACTGCACTAACGTGCCCAAATTTCATGCATTTATGACATTGCAGAGATTTTGGTACGTAAGGACGTACCGAGTGCTTCACGTACCCAACCTTTACATGTGTGAGTAACGTCTTCGAATGAAACACTACTTTAACACATCGCGTGCGTCTAAAGCAGTGGAAACCAAGCACGGGAGCCGACTATGACAGCAGTTTCTCGAGACTCGAGTCTGTTATCTCCTTATCCACATCGTATATAACTCCTGTTGTCGTTTCTTCGTCATACGTGGAGAATGCGCAAACCGGAATGTTTCCTAATCAAACTATCGCATTCAGCGTGTCCAATACAGCCTTTGTAGTGACCTCCACGGACATGCGTATTTACATGACTTTTCTTGGAGCGATGAGCTCAATGTACTCTGACAGGCTCTGCCTAATTAGAGAGTTCAAGATGTCTGTCTTCGATGTCGGCACATATGAAATGGTGTACGACCACATGCTACTCGCCTTTGTCTGTGCTTGCCGGCCAGTCGGAGATGTCCGGCTGATTTTCCTCTTCAGGCGTCGGATTGGTACGACCACGTAGTCGCTGTCCGAAGCCATATCTTCAACGGAGAAGTCATCAGAATTCTCAACGTGGACAGCACTTGGGCTGGGGTCAGAACTTGTGTCAGACGCACTATGATGTGGTCGGCCCGGTCCCGGTTACTGAATGGGGTTTTGATCCCCCATTCTAAGGGGGAACGCCCCTCCGAGGTGAGTCAATTATTGAAAACTCTAGGCAAAAAAATTAGAAAACTCACAGAGCTCAAAGCAGAGGCTGTTCTCTGTGACAACTTCCTACTCACATCTGGCTCACTAAACAGAAGAATGCAATGGTTAGCCTAGCAAAAAGAAATGTCCTTGAAATGACGGTAGAGAGCCGAGCACCCCGAGTACGAGGAATGAAAAAATACCAGGGGAAAAGAAAGGTGAAGGGCGACTGTGAGAACACTTCAAAGCGGTGGAAGGCCTCTAGCTAACGCTGACGTACCCCTACATCAGGAAAAGCTGCGAACAATTGGTTTCAGCGCAATTACATTTGTGGGTCGGTCGTTGGAACAGTGGTGTCGTCTCTGTGAGGGCCTGTAGTTTAGAGCGAAATTCTCTGCATGAAGAATCAACTCAGAAACAACCATGCATCACCAAGCCAAAGCTGAGAAAGGACTTCAAAGCGTCGTACAAAGAACCTGCCACACCTAGATAAGGCCTAGACACAGCCTTGAATGAGCCAGATTAGTCTTCTGAATCCACTCTTTGGTGCCTTTTAACGACATTGGCTGCAACACCAGTTTTGTCATTTTGTTTTGATAATGCAAGGTTAGTGCAAAGAGAATTTCAAGCTTATGCGTAACCAGGATGGTCACGTAGTGGACAAGCTGCCACTGGAAAAGGACAAGTTCTAGAAGCACTGTGGCACATTCACCGATGACGACGCATGAAAAGCTCAATGAATATGCCAAATAATTGTCACACCCATTTCCTAAAAATTGGCGCTTAGCTTTTGCCACACACCAATTTGTTGTGGGCTCGTTGAAGACATCAAGGATCAGTGAGAAATGACATTCGCTCAAGCAAACTTCATTTCGTTATCTTTTTCTTTATTATTCGCTTCGATAACCATTAATGCCCTATGTAGAGAACCAGAATCCACCCTCGTGGGTTAGTAGTTTTCAGGTATCTGTGATTGCAGAACGTTTCTTCAGAAGCCACTAAAATCTTGCACGATGCCGAGCGTGTTCACTGCTTTTACGTCATCTTCTCACCAAGTTTGACGGCGTTTTTGTTTGGCCTTACAGTTCATGCTTGTTTGCTAGAGAGTGGAGGTATGATTTTGCCCAATAAAAACACCCTGCCTGCTATCCGTTCGTCTACAGGCACGCTCGTGAGTCACTCATGGATGTTACTGATATGAACACATAAATGCAGACATGCAGACACGCGCAAGGGTGTGTTTTGAGAAAAAGAAGGCAGGAAATATATTAGGATGGAGTTTTGTTACTCTGCATTCTTATTGTCGGGCGTGCGCGGGTGTGTGTGTGTGTGTGTGTGTGTGTGTGTGTGTGTGTGTGTGTGTGTGTGTGTGTGTGTGTGTGTGTGTGTGAATAATCGCGTGCGCGCTATAGCCATACATTGTGATTGTATGAGACTAAAGCGCTTGATTGTGAAGCGACGTATCGATAGTATGGATAAAACAAGTTCGCTCAGGGGCCCTTGCTCTACCTCTCGGCGGAAATCGTGCGCAGTGAAAGTAACTGCTAATAAAACTAAAGGAAATGTGGATCAAGCGTAAATGCAGCCGTTGCGTATCACAAGCCGAAAGCTTTCGTAATCATGCTTGAAATCGCCGTCCGTAATGACTTCTGACCAGAGAGACTTGCGCTTTCATGTGTATAGTACCATTATTCTTCGTAATAGACGCCATCAACACTGCGTGAGGAGATGAGAGACCACGACCTAACGACCTAATGTTTGGCGTAGGAGAAAAAAGCAGCCGACAAAAAAAATCTTCGCGAATGCGTGCATTAACCGCGGAGTTGGTGTTCAAGTATCGCACGCACCCAAAGCGATGACGCCTCTGTTGTAAACGTGCATCGTGTGATTTAGGCCTATTATTTGTGACGCCACTGCGCATTGCGTCTCGTGTAGATGACTCCGCGAGAGCGCACGCAATGCGACCATACGTGCCGAATTATTTGCCGGAACTACTGGCCTCTTCCTCTCTCTCCATCCTTGACATCTCGCGAATGTGTGTGTGCACTAACAGGCTGGCATGCAGAAAGCGCACGCACATACTTAGCCTATAATAACACAACAACGCACGCACACGGAAAACTACCTTCCAGTTATGTGGACTTGCACACTGCCCGTGGATTGATGCGAAAGCGTGCACTGAATCTCCAGCACGGATCCGGTCTCATATTGATGATGGCGGACATTCATCGTGACGGGCTCTTTTCCCAATTTCCCCGCGCTAGTTCCACCGCTGGACTCCCGCTGTGTGTGTTCGCCAAATGTCGAGAAGCTCCTGGGAGTCATTTGCAGCAAGCGCCTGGAAAAATACCTGAGGCGCAAAATTATGTACCCGTTCTCGTGCGTCTGTAGGTTCTATACGTACAGCTACACATTGTAAGAGGACGTTAAGAAAGCGTAAATAATACAAGGCGTGAGATTCTCAAGCCCGTGTTTAGTTACGGAGAAACGAAGTATGGAGTCGATGCACGTCTTCGATAACTTCCGTGGTATGCCGCTGCTGCGTCGAATTTCCGAGAAAATTCGCGAAAGTACAATTTTCGGGTTCATGAATGGAGACAAGTTGGACAACTAATTAAAAGCATTTGCCAAGGTTTCTTGTTGTGAAGCCCAATAAACCCGGCCTCTAAACTCCTAATTTATATATATGCAACAATTTTGATGCTTCATAAACCGCTGCTATCATACAGCGCATTTGGTTGTTACGAATACAAGTTACGCACAACAAACAGCATACAAGGCAGCATTTATACACGTCTGTAAATATGTCAAGTTTGTTGGTTCTTTGCTGCGTAAATATTAGATATACTATTAAAAATAAATTTCAAACAAACGGATCACGTTTTTTGATGAGATAGACAATAGAAAGCGATAACAAATCTGCGCCGTCCTTTATTGATTACCTAATATCTTTTGTATAGTTTTATTTTATATGTGGGGTTTAACGTCCCAAAACCACCATATCAATATGAGAGACGCCGTAGTGGAGGACTCCGTAAATTTCGACCACCTGAGGTTCTTTAACGTGCACACAAATCTGAGCACACGGGCCTACAACATTTCTGCCTCCATCGGAAATGCAGCCGCCGCAGCCAGGATTTGATCCCACGACATTCAGGTCAGCAGCCGAGTACCTTAGCCACTAGCCCATCACGGCGGGGCTCTATAATTTTATTTAGACATTGCTACTTGCACATCGCCGCCAGGGAGCAACTGACTCCTTGGCTACGGACGAGTGTCAGGCAAGAAGGCAGGATGTGTATTATAATGTTAGGTGCTCTGGTTAACTGATGGCACTGTCATAGAAGCAGAGATCCTAACAGCGGGAACGCAGGAAGTGGCAGTCGAGAATAATGACCGCTTCTGTTCTCGCAGTTGTACGTTTTCGTTTCACTGACAGCGGCTTCAGAAATTGAGTGTTCCCATGCGTCTCAGTATATGTCAGTAGGTGCGAGCATTTCTGGTTCATCGCCTTGCTTTAAAGCACTCCCTGCAAAATATTTGCCTAAAACAGCCCTCCTCGCTTACGAACAATTTGCACATGCGTCTTTTTTTTCTCCAAATTTTTGTAAATACCGTCACGAATACCAACACGCAGCGCCGTGTGGGTTTGCTTGAAAGGGGCTAAAAATACATATTGTGACACTGTGATTTATTGATTGATATCTGGAGTTTAACGTCCTAGATTCACCATATGATAATGAAAGACGCCGTATTGGAGGGCTCCGGAAATTTTGACCACCTGGTGTTCTTCAACATGCACCCATATCTGAGCATACAGGCCTGCAACATTTACGCCTCCATCGGAAATGCTGCCACCGCAGCCGGGATTTGACCCCGCGACCTGCGTTCAGCAGCCGAGTACCTGCAAGTCAGCAGCCGAGTACGCGCATACCACTGTTAATTTTTTCTCTGTCTTCCGAACTTCTCCTCCTGAACCCGTTCTATGCATTTCGTTTTTACTTCTTTCTCAAATGCCATTGTTCTTGTGATCCCTGACTGTCACCCATTTGGTGCAATTATCTCAGTTTTCTGTGTTACATCTTGAACTTGTATTGTATCACGGGCATGTAAATATGCAGAAACATATGGTTGAATATAGATTAGTGCAAACTCTGCAGTCAGTGACGAAGATTTTTTTTAAAGAGAACGTGTGCATGAAGAAAAAGCCCAATTTACTGTTTCGCAAATTTTCTACACCAAGCAGAATGAGCTACCTCGCTTATAGCCATACTTTTGTTTCTGTTTTTTTAATTGAACATAGAACTAAAAGGAGCCTCATACCACTGTTGGAAGCCTTCCGGACAAACCTTATGGGAGCTGTGGCCGCGAGCGTGCCCACGGTAGGAGAAAGGACGAGGAGGACGACAATTGGGTATGCGCTGGATGGCACGTGGCAGCAGCTGGCCACCGCCACCCACCAGGCCACTGCGGATTATATTATACGAAATGGCGACTCTTTAGCTGCAGTATCTCTGAGTGAATCCATCATCTCAGTTTTGCCAGAAACGGCTTACGCGACAGCGCTAATGTTCCGAAATGCTTATTTGCAATGAGGAATAGGTAATTCGGATGCATTTAAAGATTTCGAGCATTTAAGGTATTGCTGGAATAAACAGTGGTGTATATCCTGCCAGTTAGAAGTCACTTATACGTGATTGCGCTGTACACTTCCACAACGAAATTATTACCTTAACAAAGTTCGACTCAAGGCGTCACCGCTGTGCATTTTTTTCAATGAAATTGAAACAATTGAACACTTCTTTCTAATCTGTCGTCGTTAGTCTTATCAGAGAAAAAGACTTTTAGAAGGCTCATTACAGAAGTGAGGAATACAAGTAAATGTACCAGTACATTTATCACTTGGCGGCACTTCATTTGGTTACAGCAACAGGGATACATGCTCCACTGTGTTTGACTACATCAACGTAACTCAAAGATTACCGTGCTAGTGAACCCTAACATTTTCGGATATTTAGTTTATAATTCCTAGCTATATCATTCAGGAACAAGAGGTGGTTCGACTGCTTGCTCAGCAATCATTTCTGTTCATTGTCAGATTTATCTCTAAACTAACTTTTCAGATTTTTTTTAATTTCATTTTAGTTTAATTCAAGTATCCTGCCGCGTAGTTCTTGGCCCATCCCCGCCCCTGCTGGGTGAGCTCCATCCTTCTGAGGGCATCTGCATAAGCATCAGAAACAGCTGGCACCGGGCAGTTGCGGCACGGGTGTCGGTCAATAAAGAAGATTACTGGTCTGGCTTCACGTCTTCTCGGTGGGGTTATGGGCTGAGCGGCCTTGAAACCCCCTACAATTGGCGCTCAAGGGAAATAACCCTGACACTGGGCCATGAACATCGAGGTACTTGGCAGTCCACGAGTGTGGCCCTGATAACGCCGCTGACGTTACCCACTTTTTCCAGCTAAGACGCGAGAGAATCAGTCATAGTCTTCATCGACAATGTTTTTGTGTACTCCACCGTTAACGGCTTCTCAGAGTCTGACGTGCTCCGGCGGGTCCTCCCAGTTGCACTGCATGGTGCCGAACAACGATGGCAGCAACTTCAACCTCTTTTCCAGTCCTGGAACCAGTTCGTCGCGACATTCTGGGAAGAGTTCCTGCCGGTCGCCTATGACTACCGTATTTGGCACGAGCTCGACGTTCAAACGCAACATCCAGAGGAGGGTCTGCGTGACTATGTTGGGGCCATACAGGAGCTCTTCCGTCGGGTGGGCCCTGCTGCTCCAAAGACCGTTAAGGTCTCCCACGTTAAGTGGCGATGCTACCCCCGTTTGCAGCGACAACTGTTAAACCATTCCTTCCCTTCCCTCGAGAAACTTGCCCACTGTACTCGGAAAGTTGAGGAGGCCGTCTTTCGGGACCAGCGCTACGAGCCACAACCTTTCGACGAGCTAGAGCGTGAAAACGTAGTGTGTCAGTGCTTCTGTTCTTACATTGACATCCTGCTACCCGCGCAGGTCATGGGGGGCGTGCTGACATCGTCCGATGGGGTGGCACCGCAACCAAAGCGACGCAGAGGCGGCGTATCATCCGCCTATGAAGGTGCCACTACCCGGAACGAGGTTAGAAAGTCCCAGGAGGACCAAGGTGGCTCGCTGAGGCCCAGCAAGGGGAAAGCTCCATGCTTGCTGAGACCGAGAGAGACGCCGAGGGGAGTGCAGGCGGCGCACATGGTGCGGTGGGCTCGTCCGACATGCAGGCACCTTAGGACGACTACAAAAGGGGCGACGACGCACGCGCTACCGAAGGCTCGGAGAGCGTGAACGCCGTACAGTCAGGACGACAGAACTCTTTGTTAACGAACCCAATGACCTCCGAGGTGCAAGAACGACCCCGGTGAGTGCCGCACCAGCGAGTAGGATGTCGGCGTCATTCGCATAGCGGCGGCCACATTGTTGGGAGATGCTGCACGACGTGACGACGTTGCAGATTCAGAACGAATAGTCAATGACGCAAACAGGCAAATTCAGAAAGCGAAGAAGAAAAAAGGTCAAGGAAGAAAAGGAACAGGGAAAGTCACTATTGCGTGCGGCGCCTTGAAGGAGAGGTGGCAGACAAGTACCGAAACAACGCTGCAAAGGTGGAGGACTCCATGGCTGCCGAGACCCAGAGAGACACTGAAGAGAAGCTATACGGCGCTGTGGACGTGGAAGAGGCCAACTATAAGCCGGTTCCAGAGGACGACGAAGGGTGCTCTGATGAAGGTGCAGAGAACCCGAACGGTGGAGAGCTCATGGAGGCGGAGGAGGAGATTGTCAAGGAAGAGGACGCAGAGTCCCAGGAAGGCGAAGGAGAGGCCGAAGAGTGTGCCTTGTGAAGAGGAGGTCGGGAGGCGTGATGGCGAAAGGGCCGAGGAGTCTCAGAACCTGGAAGAGGCCGCCTAGTCTGGGGATGGTGAAGAGGACGTTGAGAAGGTCGAGGAGAACATCGGAAAAGAAGAAGGCCCGGAGGGAGAGACCGCTGAAATCTTGGAAGCAGCCCGCGATTGTGAAGTATTACGACAAGGGTGATAGCACGCTGCGACCTGCCGAATCTAACGAAGAAATGGATTGAGTGGACGCCGACAATGTAAAGGTCGTGGTTGACGGGAACAGTGCCGCCGATGCTATAGACGGGAAAGCCATCGCAGAAGCTGCAGACAACTTCGGGAGAGCCGAGACGCCTGAAGGGGGAGAGCCCGTAAAGTCATTGCTGGGACTCTGCAAGGAACCGTCTCCATTGAAAACAATTATTTTGGCAAGAGCTGAGCTGCTGCCGAGATACTATATAAGGGAAAGTCGAAGGGTGACCACGGAACGTACATGCAGCCAAGTCTTTTATGTGGAAGTCACACCTTCATAAATGCTGAGATCGCCAGCGTATGACCACTACCATGTGGACGAGTGGCCACCACCTAGACGTCAGAGGCCCGGGTGGCTACAACGGCAAAAGATACAGTGAGGTGCTTACTACGGGCACGACACCGTGCAAGAATGTCAGCACCAGGAGGTCTACTTTAACTATATTGGGCCCACTAATTCAGTGGGACCAGATCTGCACCAGGAGCACCGGCTCCCTGTCATGTTGCCACCGACGACCGTAGTCAGTAGGCAGTTTTAGCTTGTACGTATACTTCTTTACGTTACCGTGCTATCGGATACCAGATAGAATCTGCGCATGCGCGGGATTTAACGGAACGTAAACCTTTACGTTTCCCGCCGGATCGGGTTTAAAAGTTTACGTTTCTTGCCATATAGACTTCATGTTTCCAGCCTTATCTCGCAAATCCACCTTCGTTCGTAAAAACTTGTGGTATCCGCATTGCGGGGACTCGAACCGTCGAGTTGCTATAAGCAGAAGTAGCCAAAGTGCGAGTGCCAATGGCCATTACATTGTTTCAGCCGGATTACCAAAGCTAGAACGGTCTAGGGCATAAACGCCGTAAACGCGTGAACTCCCGAAAAGCTGGATAGGTGGTGCCATCTAGCGGGGCAATAGTGAAGCAGGTAATCACAAAATTGCAATTGCAGAAACTTTGTGTATTGTACGTTTGATGCAAAAAAACGCGCAGCGCTTTATCACAAGTAAATTACCTTTTTAATCATTTTCATCTCAAAAACCTTACACGTAAGCCAACGTGTTCAAGACTGTGGTTGCACCAAATGTCACAAGATGTCAACACCATTGTTGCGTTAGCCTTGTATTCTTCACTTTTTTGTGCATACAAGAATACTGTACGCAATAAAAAAATGTCTCGTGATTTCACCACAATGGTGATTCAATCATATGTAAGGTAAATGGAGTTTATATTCAGTAAGCATCACCATTTATGGGTTGCGAAAACGTAAAGGTATACGCGGTTACGTACGTACGTGAACGTTTACGTATGAGGAGCTAACACGTTGAAAGATATCCGTTCCGGTAAGACGGTAAACGCGAACCCGTATCCGGTAACACGTTATACGTACAAGCTAAAACTCCCTAGTAACCTGAGTGAGACCAGTGTGCCTCCGTGTTCAGACGGCGGCGGAGATGGTACTCCTGCGCGAGTCAGCGACTACGACGTCTGGCGGCCCATGAGGTATCTCGAGGTGTCGCTTGACTGCCCGGGCACGTGGTTGTGTGCACCACGTGCGGTCCGCCGTGGCCAGGAATATCCCCTTCATGTAAGCGGTATATCCTCTCCGCTTTTTCTATGGCAAGGGGGCAGTATAAAAGCGGTGGCTGCGCGGGCACGGACCGTAGGAGACGGGAAAAGGAGGATGACGATCGGGTGTGCTCTGTGTGGCACGTGGCAACAGCTGGCAGCGGGCAGTTGCGGCCCGGGTTTCGGTCAATAAAGAAGGTTCCTGGTCTGGCTCCGCGTATTTCCAGCGGGGTTCTTGGCCCAGCGGCCTTGAAACCTCCTGCAACGTAAAGCTAATGTTGCGTACGTAATTATAAAATTATTACTGACGAATAACAAACTCAGAAAAACGAAGTTGAAGGCAACACTAGCTACACATTATGCTTGTAGGACTAGACTGATTTCAATCATCTGTAATGAGTTGCCGCAAACGCATCTCTTTTTCTCATGTTATATATACAAAGAACGTAGTCTGAGAAGTCATTCCAGATTTACAGCTGCCTCTGACACGTTTGTTTTGAACTCGGTAGCACTGTACAAAATATGACGCTTTATAAACAATTCTATTTTGTCTTCTGGAGGCCATACCCAGCTAGTGCAGCCACGAAGCTCGATCTGGTAAATAATGCCTACTTTTATTTATTTTTAAAAATCGATTGCGGTGGAAGAACAAAAGGTAATTTCAAGGATGCTGCTTCTCTGCAGTGTTGGGTGAAGGGACCCTTGTGTGATATTCGTTCCTTCGCTGGAAAATGCACAACACACTTCTAAGGCGGGGGTCTTTCGAGTGAAAGTTGTAACGCAGGAGTGAAATTCATCTCTTTTTGGCTCATCTGTAACCAAAAGCTTTCGTCTATTGTTTCGCTTACCTTGTTTTTCTTTCTCTTTTTCTGCTTAATTTGTTGTATATTGTGACATACTTCGAAAATAAATGCACCTTTTGCCCGCTTGTCAACCTGTCTTTACCTCACTTGCGCGAAAGTGCAGGGCTCCACTGGTGATGTAAAAAAAGTATTAAAGAATGCGAAGAAAAGTACGCGAACGTAGAGAATGTTCAGGTAGCATTTTCGATGAAGGCGTAACATTTGTGAGCCCGTGTGGTCATATTTGATGCAAGTTAAAGAAGCCCAGGTGGCAGATATTTCCGGAGCCCTCCACTTCGGCATTTCTCATAATCATATGGTGGTTTCGGGACATTAAACCACACTTTTCAATCATCAAATCGGAGTGTTCAGGTATCTGTATAGAAAAACTAGGGCCCGACGTCACAATCAAAAAAAGCGAGGGGGGGGGGATGGTGGGCTTGCCAAAAAGTACGTGGCCATAGTGTAACATCACACGGCTGTTTTCAAGGCCTTCGAATCGATATACTCTTCACTCAACGGCCAAGCACGCTCTGATATGTGGTTGGTTTCGAATGCTGTTTAGCCAGTCTATCGAGTCAACAGAGCAGCATCCAGCTACTTGTAACATCAATAGTAAATGACTGGCGGAAGTGAGAACAGCGTGAAGGTGCCCAGTCGTTTGCAGTATTCTCGTAATAACGGATGAAAAAGAAAAAAAGATATTCCGCTTTGAAAGCAGCAGTACGTGTACGTTTTAAATTATTCTATAAAATATTTTCACCACTTGATATGTGCGAACTGTGAATACTCTCGGCAGCGAAAACACGCTTTCTTTCATTGCATTGTCTTGTCATGTCATAGTCATTATACATTCGCTGCTTAACAACTCAGAAACTAATTATTTATTCATAACTTCTAATAAACAATTCATGCAAATGTTCAACAAAGAGAACTGGAACATTTGGGCTTTTAAATTGCCCCTGAAGCACTCCGAGTTCAAAAAATAGACAGTGGTTTTTTTTCAATCATGCTTTCCTCGTAAACGTGCTAATTTCTACTCGCCACTTACTTCTTAAAAAAACACGATCACAACGTCAGCAACAAAAAATGAGCATACCAGAGCTTCCCGCTTTTTGGTTCCTCCTTTTGATCTTACCCTGCTTAATTAAAAACGCACAAAACGCAGCGATATCAGTTCATCGCACACAGTCGTCACACGAGACAATGCCGAAGGGACGCTTGAGTGCATGGCACATCAATGTAGGAAAAACATTAGCAAGTGATATCCGTCGTACAAAGACCAATCGAAGAGTTATTTCTTCATGACGTCACGAGTGCTGCCGAAAATATGGAAAACACTGGGAGGGATTAACGCGCATTTTCCATGTATTTTGAGAAGTTGTTTAGGGGTCCTTCAAGTTCACATACGTTATTTAAATTTTGGTGACATGAATACGAAAAGGAAGAGGCGCGGCGCCCCAGAATTTTCGTGATAAACGCCTAAACCATTCAACAGCCGCTCAAAGCTGCCGTGTAGCAGTGCGACAACTCCATCGAATCGATAAAGTTCTGCGTGGTGATCATCATCGAACGAATGTCCCTTCAAAAGCGCCTTTGTGACACTGGTCAAAGGTATCAATGATATGCTAGCGGAGAGCGTTAGGCGTACTGCCAGAGAGGCGAGCCGATTTACTGCATTTATCCCCACCACGTTTCCGCCGAAACATTTGGCACATCAACCCGCTTTTTATTTGAGATTTGAAGGGGCAGTGACACCAACTTCACGCATGTCACATTTTCGCGTCAACGCGTTGTTGTGGTTCCTCTTGTAGCCATTGGATACTAATAATGTGATAGAGCAATGAATATTGTGTGTAATTCAGATTAGTGTGAACCCTGCCGCGGTTATCTAGTGGCTGAGGTACTCGGCTGCTGACCCGCAGTTCGTGGGACTAAATCCCGGCTTCAGCGGCTGCATTTTCAAAGGAAGCGAAAATGCTTTAGGCCGGTGTGCTCAGATTTGGGTGCACGTAAAGAACCCCAGGTGGTCAAAATTTTCGGAAGCCTTCACTACGGCGTCTCACATATTCATATGGTTGTTTTGGGACGTTAAATCCCCCATATCAATCAATCAGTATGAGCAGTGTCGAACCCAATTCAAAACAGGTTCAAATCTCGCCCATTTTATCCCTGCCAGCACTACCAAGTGGTCCTTCTCGCTGGCCCTCTACAGCTGACCACGTGGTCACACGAAATGATGACGCGATCTTCAGTTGACCTTTCATCTGCTCGGCGCTCACGTGTATAGGACATACCTTTGCCACTCCCATTGTCGTCAGCACCGTCATCAGTGTCCACAAGCGGCGATGAAAACTCTGACGAGTGTGGAATCGCAGTGAGCCATGGCGTGTCGAATCGCTTTCGGTTCGATGCTCTTCTGAGTAGTGATTCTGAAATCGACGCTCGACCGAGCAGCAACGAGGCAGCTGGAGACGCACGCTTGGGCCACGCTGGCTGGTATATAAGACATACGAGCACTGCATGCGTGCTACTTGTTCACGATGACCATAGCTTCAAATAATTACACTCGCCTCAACGACTCCACGACAAATCAACCAAAGCGGCTCAACAAAAACGTAGGATTGATATGAACGCGCTGAACGAAAAAATAAACAAAGCAAGTGACGCCTTTGTTAGGCAACCAGGCGTCGCTGCGAAACGGTACCACATGTAGGCACCCCAATGATAACGCAAAAATTGTCGACGTTATCGCTGCTCGCACATCATGAATGGGCACCTGAGGTGTGGCCTAGAAGCTTGCTGAACTCATCAAAATATTGTCGGTATTTCATACTTGGGTTTTAGCAGCGCGAAAAATGCACGAAGGACAAGAAAAGGACGAGACAAGCACTGCTTGTCTCGTCCTTTTCTTGTCCTTCGTGCATTTTTCGCGCTGCTAAAACCCAAGTATGCCATACCAACTAGCCCAGTCAACCGCTCTATTACGGTATTTCATGGCCGGGAAGGCGCTGATAAGCCTTGGACGCTCTTTGCGCTTGAGAGTATCTTCTACGTAACGGAAGCAATACATAATTCACAAAACTCATTCGTACTAAGCTATTGAATTAGGACCAGGGGGCGAAAACTCTTTATACCTCCCATGCATTCGCTCTCGCATGCTGATACACAGCAACAGCGCTGCTTTTGCGGTTCCCGGGCACCTTACTAGAAATAAAACAAGAACGGAAAATTTCTTTTATGGAGCCACTGGTGACGTCTTGATATACAGGGAAAAGACGAAAAATTGAGAGGGGCATGGTTGCCGCGGAAGCCCTACTTTTCCACTTCGCATGCAAGCGAAATGCGGCCGTGCCTTCTTTCATGTCCGCTAGCCGCGTGAGTGATGCGGCTACTTCTGAAATTCGGTTAATCTTTTTTTTCTAATTTTGTTTATGTGTTCTGAGGAGGCGAAAGTTAAGCTGACTGATGTCTCAGTATAAGAAGAAACTCAATCGCCACAAATAAAATGAACTTTTTCGTCACACTTTTTGATCAAAAAACCACATACACGTAGATAGAAAGTGTCAATTTATAAAATCAGCTTTAACTTACAAATGACATACGGACATAATGAGCAAACATTGAACCCAGAATATCCGGACCAATGCGAAAATCACCAAAAGCCGCGAGTGAAACACGTCGTATTTGACTCAATATTGTCTGTGATGATGGCGCGCACAGTTTTCTTACAGAAATTGGCTACCAAACCAGACTGAAGTTCAGAGGCGCGGAGAGGCTTGAAGCAATCAGTAGTTTTTTTTTTAGAACGAATGTCGCTGGAAATGGAAACAGTGTTTCGGCAAGTTGGCTTGTCCTTGTCAGGCCAATGGCGTGGCTGTGATGAAAAAAAATTGTTAACTGGTCAAAGCGCTAGCTTCACTGACATTTTATGTAATACTATTTAGAAGCAATTACTTCACGTGTATTTCAGTGACAGTATTAGAAGTAAAGTCTTACAAACTATCATAGAGCTGTTTTAAAAATTCTATAAGCAGGAGGTAGCTTACAATTACTTGACAACATTAGAACTACACCTCAAAAGTAAAGGAGCTAAAACTATGTAGCCGAGCCAATTAAAATTCAAGCGTTTCAATAAACGTCAATTGCCCACAGGCTGCTGTCTTCACCAATTAAACAAGTGACACCACCTTTTGTCAGTCCACTCCGGCTTGCAGAGAACTGGGTTTACTCATGTACTTTTGTAAAATCAATTCCTCCACAAATAATGGGTCCAAGTAGTTGTGCCACCCGTTGCCCTAATGAAACGCTGAGAAACATTCGCATAACTAGAAATCCCCGGGTTAGCACGCCACAGAGCCGTGGAAAACACGTGTTGCCCGAGTAAGCCATCTTCGACGAATGCGTGGTTCACTTGTTTGGCGTAGCTTACTGCAGCTTCCTTTTTCTGCCCGCCACCACTTGCTGTCTTCATATTTCCCGTAGTTGGCGTGCACGCCAACCAAGCGAGATAACTGTGCGTGATCCAACTTTTTCTCGCTGAGAGGGGCGAGAAAGAGAGGTAGCAAGTGCTATGAACTGAAGTCAATCAGTTCCCGCGCTTCACCTGATTTAAAATTAACAAAATAATTATTAGAAAAACACATATAAACAAAAAGAAGTTTTTTACAGGGGTATTGAATTAATTTACCTTTTAGTACCTGTGAAAGTCAATAAATGCGCAGAAGGATCATAATGTGGGCCAGTTGGTAATTCATTTTCTTCGTTCAGCGAACTGGGAGCGCAGAGAAAACACAAAGGACGAAGCGAGGAACCACACAACACGAGCGCTCGTGTTGTGTGGTTCCTCGCTTCGTCCTTTGTGTTTTCTCTGCGCTCCCAGTTCGCTGAACGAAGAAAATCAATAAATGCGAACATTCATATCAACCTCACTCTGTTCAACCGGATCTTAGGATGCTCGACAACGGCTAAGAGCGTGCATGTTTCTTGAAACCGAAACTAGTGCTGAGTTTGCGGGGCCTGTGTCAGTGGCATTCGTATACCGCCTATCAGGTACAATTCGCTGCAAACACACGAGTGTTAATTAATAAGTGAAATGATGTTTTTTGATGTTTAATTGTGTCGAATGTCTCAGAGCGATACAGACTATAGGAGCAATGCCGTAATGAAAACGCAGCTCCCTTGTTACACTGTTGACCACTTATTCACTCCTGGGCTCACAAATTTACACCATATTGACATTTTTGCGCAACAATCTATAAATGGAGGCATTAGCGTATCATCAACGTTAATACACAAACATGCACGTATATACACACTGAGTTAAACATACTCCTACTTTGAACATTCTCTTCGCTTATCGCACCAAGATGATACAAAGGCTTTCACGTGACATTCATTTCAAATGTAAATTGAAGGCTCTATATTGACGCGATAGCATAAACGTGCTCATTTTGCAAGGATTGTGGTGTGGGCACTGTTGTCTGCGCCGTTTCTCATGCGTGAATATTGACCATCTTGTGCGTGACAAAACATCGAGAAACCCGCAAATAATGTAAATAAAACAGAATTGAACCCCAGCTGCCTGTGCGGAAAGTATCTGTTCTTCCACAGAACCAAGTCGTTGCTTGCAGCTTTCTCGAAAAAAGGCTCTGTATCGATGTGAAGTTGTCAACAACAGAGTCTTCAGGGCGTTTTCTGTTTTGTGGCAAAAGCCTGAAATCCCACCAAGCGTCAAAACAAGTGACTCGCGCTACGAGTGCGCCTTTAAGTTGCCACCTTTTTTACAAAGTGTGCAGCTGCACAAGTGCACGTGGCATTTTATGGATGGCTATCGAATACTTCACCAGTTAATAAATGAAGAATTACTGTTCAACGACAACTTAGCAAGTGCACATTCTGTAGACAATATAACATAGTTTAAAACACGTATTTTACCGCCAAAAAATTCTCCTTTTCTTGCGACATGGTTGAAGGTGATGCGCATCGGGTCCAATCATGCTATCGCGCTCTATACACTTGAAGGCGAAACTCAGGTGTGCTCCAACGTTTTGCCCTACTTTGAGCAGCGCACGTTCCACCACTGCGCAGTCATGTAAATATGCATATAACACACGTTTTTCACTTTTACACCCATATTCCGCTATCTGGCTACAAGCACATAATTTTTCCTTGACGAAGCGAACAGATGGTATTCAAGCATATACAGCTTAGCTATAGCTTGCCAATACTTCCCATATGTTTGTTATGATTCTAGCACACCATACTATACAGCCAATAGAAGTAGTACCAGTAGTATGGTTTATTAACCCGTTACGTACGCAAGCATGACGAACTCTGAAATTTATTGTGTAATGGTAATATTTATTGTCCTTCATGTTTTTGCGCAACAGCAAAAACTAAGGTAGGTGTATTAAACGTTGCAGTTACTAGTCTTGAGAGCTGTTTCCTTAAGAACACCCCTCCGGAATCGTCTTGTCCATGAGCAATCGGCGATCTAAGTACGTACGTCATTAGATGGCGTGTAGATCACGTGATCACACGACAGCTTTACATCACGGCACCGCTTTGTGACGAGGCTGTTATCTTGGTAGTTTGGGTTCATGCTGACGTCAGTTTACACCGTGGACGCTAGATCATTCAAATAATGGGATACGCGGTTCTTTTCAGAAGAGACCGCCTGCAGACAACTTGCTCAATATACATATACTGTTGGTCTAGTTTGCGAGTCAAGCTTATTTCAGCGCACCTAATCAATAGCGATATACGCAAGCGGTTTCCTTCACTGCTTTGTCTGTTTGTACGTTTCAGCGTCGTCCTTCTCGATGTGTTCTGCCGTAGTTTTCCACGCTACAAATAACCCAATGCGCAAGGACGACATCAACAGGAAATTATTTTACGGTAGTTTGAAAAGAAGATCATCACCGTTTTGTGCTTTATGTTGGGTTGGCTTAGACAGTGTTATATCGGCCGAATCAATAAAGAATGATACATATTTACTATTTGTGCTGAGATTCGGGATGTGACATAACACGTTTTATTGAAACGTAAAAGCATGCAAATAGGAACATCATCAGTAAATAGGATATATAAAGATTTCGGGTGTGAGAATCGAAATGGAAAGAATGAAATTAGGAGGGAGAGCTCAGTGATTGTCACCGCAGCAGGACCAAAAAGCACGGTGAGCGTACTCGATACTATAGAAATCCTATATACTGTGCCGGAAAGCGTACAGAATAGGTATAATTATCTAACATCTCCATCGTTTCTAAAAAAAGACTAATGCCAATCAACTGTGCAATAATTGCTACGATAAATCGCATTTCGTGGCTCACAAGCTATATGCCAGCCTGTCTAACCTTAGCATTTGGGTTTCCTTACACTATCCAAGCTTGTGATATATAGGCTTGAGACTCCACCTCAATTCTTGTATTTTGTTGCTGACAACTTTACGAGACTCCAATATTCTTGTCGGACAATAGTCTTTTTTTTTGTTTTCAGCCTGCCTACATATTAACGTTGTTCCCGGTATATACGGAGCAAAGAAAATGAAGAAATACTATAAACTGGTGTGGATTGTTTTTATTTATTTGCAGGAACGCTAAAATAAGGATCGCACATTCAAACTAAACGCAGCTCCCGAAGCCAGGAATTGAACTGGTGCAGTCAAGCCGATTGGTGAGGCATGTGGGCGAACGATAAATATGCGGCGAAATTGCTCCTTACAGGAACGCTCTGTTATAGAAAATGTTGCACGAGTATTTTATTTTGGGCATATCTATGTATTTGGGCAATGTGACACTCAGGCTGATACCCAAACGCGCTCAACAGGAAGCGTGCCGCATCAAGTTATTCTTGATGAGCCATATGGGAGCGTGCACCAGCTATAGGTAGCTCCCATTCTTTATCGCGACAGTAAGGATAACGAGTGACTCGATGACGTTGCTCAAATAGCTCTTCTAGAAGTCTATTTGCTGTAGATCACTTTACGCCACCAGCAAGTTTAGATGTTGCTAGGTATTGCACCCAATTTTTATCTCCTCCTCACCGCTGACGCCAGTTGTCGAGACGTTAGTATTACGTTGAACCCAGACTACGCTTGGTAGCGTGGTGAGTATTCGTGTCCAGAAAATTGTGCTAACAGGTTGTAAAATATAAGAAACAAACCGGTTGACTCTCACTTTCGCTAAAACGATTTACATGATGAAAAGGTAAGAGGCAACGAGCGAAGAAAAAGAGCCTTTAAACCAGGGACTAGATCCACGGGCGTGGTGGATTAACAGGTAACGCAAGGCTAAGAGCAACTTCTTTCATTTATCAACGTTGTTTTAACCCCTGTGGTTGGCTGCTCTTTTTCTATTGAAATCAACCACATACACTAAAATGAAGTAGCAGATCGGGCTAGTTATGACATGCATTCTAAGCGATACTGGGACAAAATGGGGGTAAGCGCTTCATTTCGTCCCAATAACAAACAGTTAGCGGAGGGATAAACTACAAGATGAGGGTCCCATGCGAAACGTGAGGGAGGCTTTGTTAGACCATACGGAGCAACGTTTACTCCTATGGAACCTTTCGGGGCAGTGGCGGCCTCAAAGTAATGGTCAGCATGCGCTTAATTAGCCCCTGAACAAATCAACTGTTAACCGTTGATTTGATAGCGTTCATTGTCATGATAACTACGCCAAATACGGTAGGAGTAAAGGATTATTGTTTATATAGCATAAAAATAAGCGAATGTATTTGCCGCTACGCTTTTTGAAACACCTCCTCGCGTTAAAGTTCTATCATTGTACCGTGTGGTGTTCTCGGCAAGCTAACCCTCGATGGTGTAGTGGTGTATTGTGGATGTGGTCTCGTTACATGGTTGCGATTGTTGTCACTTCTGGTGAGGTGAATCATCTTCGCACTGTGGCGAATGTGAACCAATATTGGAATCAAGTGCCACGCTGTTGAATTGCTACGCGCCGACTGGGACATCGCCGGAGAGCATAGTGTAAACAAGGCTGCCATCACTAGCTCCATGTGATTTCACCAGTGTGCTGTTGATATGTGACGGTCACCACTTCTGTAACATTCACTTTCTTCAGAAACGAAGCCCGCATTGTTGATAAGCTCGCGCTATACAGCCTTGCAGAAAACGAATTTAACGTATTATGCATTCTCACAAATGTCCTAACCGAATGGTTGCTTGTGAAACACTGAAGTTTCAAGTCAAATAAAAGGAATCTTGCTATTTTGACTAACATGGCAAAGCGCGCCGCGTCCAGAAGGTGCCTACATATATAAACGCCGGTAATTTTCTGCCGCCTATGTACTGGGGTGATATAGTGGTTATCGTACGCGACTGTTGATTTATAATATTAACGCGTTCTAATCACGTCTGTTTGTCGTAAATTTTCTGAAATTTAGAAATTACGAGAAGTTTACTTCTCGTATATTGCTTGTCACCGCCTTCAAATTCATATCTCAACCTCCAGAGTTTTGGCAATTCCATCAGCACGTATAATAAATGGACCTTTTTATCGATAAGGAGCAACTGTCAGTTTAATTAGGGTTAACCCTTCGTCCCACCAAAGTTACCATGCAAACTGTGGGATAAATTGGTTCCTCTCATAAAGTGGTAACGTTTACCCCACTGCACTTCCTCCCTTAAAACTATTGTGGACTAGCAGTTTGTCCTCAGACAGTTGCTCCCTAATGAACCAATCTTTGCTACTTTGGCGAGTAAAAGTTGTAGCAATGCAGTTACTTCCGAAAACGATGAACTAGAGAGCCCTTATCGCTCTTTGTAGCTTAGAGTGTACTCTTCACGATCAGCGTACAACAAAGCACGAAAACTAAAGAAAGTTCAAGACACAAGCGCCGTCTACCAACTAAAAGTTTAGAGGAAACAAAGTGGCATATATAAGAATGAACAAAAGCAATAAAAATCTTATCAACCCCCACCAAACATGTTATTACCTATACTGTAGATATTGCCACAGGTTCGGGACGCGGACAAAGGGAGAAGGCTGGATGTCCATATTAACTTCTTATTTGTCCGAACTAGTGGCCACGTTAAAGGGAAGTCAGATTGCAGCAAGACACTGGTACTGATAGCGGCGTACGGAGCGTCGGCCGTCGATGAACTCAAAAGCAGTGTAGCGCGTCGGCATTTTAACACGTGCCATCGAATAATCCAGCGTTATCGCTAGCGGCCACGTGGGTTCCAGAATAATCTGTAATGTTCGCGAAGTGGACTTAATCTTAACAAAACGATCTACTACAGTCCTAAAACTTCTCGAACACTGCAGGCGTGACTTGCGCTGAGTATTGCTGACGGGCTGAGAATGCAAACGTTCCTAAGTTCGAGCATGGCAGCGTCAGCGTGGCGCAAGGGCCTTATCACTTCCTCGGTCAACAGTGCCACGTTTTGCTTTGGTAACTGTATGCGAGTTTCGAGCATAGCTTCGCCCCTTTTCTTGTGGACCACGTTAGTGAATGTTACCAGGAACATCTCGCGAAAAAAACATGACAAGTTGTGACAGCTCGCCCTTTGGTTTTAAAACCATGTCTTAACTCCTTCTTGCATGGCAAAGTAGACATGCTGTAGCTTGTCTTCACTGCTCCAGGCGTTGATAACGGTGACGCGGTCGTATGTTTGCAGTCAGCTTTCCGTATCTACAAGTGGTGAACGGCGGAAAGTTGGTGGTTCTTTGGGTTGCCTGAGAAGGATCGGTGCAGGCGGCCCGAGATCTTTCATCGTCGCTGCGGCCATAATCCGGTTCTTTGTCTGACGGGTCTTCTCAGTTAGAGGCCCGAACAATGGTGGTAGACTTTGTTGCCTGCGGCTTGTTCGCGGCTCTGGTTAACGTCGATGTCTTCACGACTGGTGCTGGGTTCACGGCTTGGCATGGGCGTATGTCGCATGAAAAGAGCAGCACTTCCACCTGATGTCACGGGGTCATGACGCGGACGAAAGGAGCAGACTAGATGTCCAGGTTAAACTTTTTATTTGGCTGAACTTGTGGCCACGAAAAAGAAATCAGATTACAAACAGGCACTGGCACTGATAGCGGTGAAGAGAGTGTCAGCCATCAATCAACTAACAAGCGGTGGAGCGCGTTGGCATTTATACACGTGCCATCGAAAATTCTAGAATTATTGGTAGTACCATAGGTTTCCAAATAACCTGTAATGTTCGCGAAGTGGGCATATACATAACAGGACAATATAATGCAGTTCTGCAGCTTCTCGAACACTGCAAGCGTGGCTTGCGCTGAGCAATACTGACAGGCTTTGTGGAGAAGAACTGAATTATACAAAAGGGCAAATATGAAACGTGTGTGGCAATATGAAATCTCGGCATCCGTGATTTTCTCACACACCTGACACCTGATTTTATGATTTCTAACTCTTCAGTTGTTTCCCGCGTGTGCTGGTTCCTGTGCCTCATCACCACAGTTGTTTTGTTTAGCTGGGCTGTGCAGCGGCACTGCTTGCAATGCAACGAAAGATGCTTAGACGGTGTATACCTATCAGATAGCTATCGTGCTACCTTCGACAAAAGCTGAGACGACGTCCCGTTTGCCCAATGTACATACCAACACATGACCAAGGAATCGAGTACACCATTCCGCTCGCACTGTTAGTGAAACGCTTAGAAAGCTTTATAAAGGAACGTTTAGCGCTCAAGGTAGTCTGGGCTTTCTGCACTTTTTTTGCAAATAGACCTCTCCCTGTTCGTAAACAATGTGACATCACGGCGAGCACCCCGCCCACCATACCCTCTCTCGGAGCAGGTGATGGTTGGCAAGAAAGATTCGCCGGTGGCATTTTTCTGCATAGCAGAGCTGCGTGTCTGCATTCATTCGACAGAGAATTCTACATTGCTGTGTTTTAAAGTCACAGCTTTTGAACGAAGGCGGTCACGAAAAAGTCACTGCTCATAGTGTGGACATTCGCTCGTCGTAGATGGATGGATGGATGGAGATAGAGACGCGACTAGCACGCAGCGGGCTTCACCAACGTAGATGGCAGCAATAAAAAAAAATCTGATCTTTTTGAAAGCGAACGTTTTGAACGCACACAATAACTGGAAATTTGAGAAATATTTGCAAGGCATGAATTTAAACTTATTCAATATCCATCGTGGAATGTGCCACGCAGTTTTAAACGAGGTAAAGCACTGGCGGCGGCAGCTGCTGTGCGCGACGTCACGGACAAGATTCTAACTTATTGCGCAAAAGTGTAATCAGAGTTGAATAAAAAAAACGCTTCTTGCTGTGCGTTAGGGTGAGGTTATTATATCCTATATAGTGAAAACTAAAGTGAAATTCTGCCGCTGAGTTTTTCAGTAAAATAGTAAAATTCTGTAATGTAAAACCCGACAACTCATATATATATATATATATTATGGTTATTTTTTATGCACTTTTCTTTCTTCTCATTTACATTTCATTGGTTCTATACAATCCTTGGCATTACTGTCTGTTAGATCTCATTAATATTGTGTTAAAACACGGAAAAACAAGCCCTTAGGTATACACTTCTTTCCCTTATATATATATATATATATATATATATATATATATATATATATATATATATATATATCATCTGGGACAGTTACCTTGCTGCATTTGACACCTATAACGTGTTTTCCTTCTTAAGGCTTGATACACAAACTTCTAATGCGCATTATCACTTTATCAGGATAGAGCCATAAAAGTAAAAAGTAGATAAGCAACGAAAATCTCCGCTGTTTCCATTAACACGAATCAGGTATCCAATAATACGAGTTATAGCCATGGTGAAGCGTATATGCAGATTCGGCAACGCGACAACTCTCGTATAGCTCATGCGTAGTCTTATATATCATCCAGAGACCATGCACTTTTATTTTTTCGCACGTCGCGCATACGATGAGGTGTACCCACTCGCAGATGATTACTTCGAATGCATTTTTACCCCGACTAAAATGTCAGATTGTAAAGTTACATCGACAACCGGTTACTGCAACCAGCCCACAACGAATACCAGTGTTTTCGCAAACAGGACGCACCGCGTTATTGACACCGCACACACCATGCAAAATATTCCCAGTTTCACCGTCCGCAAAGGTAAACCAATATTGTCGACACCTTTCAACGCACACTACACGCCGCAGTCAACACTGCACATTTTCGAAGAAGATGCCGCGGTTCCTCGCACAGGCCACCATTTGTGTTTACTTCTCCGAGATAAACAGCTAGCCAGCGTGGCGAATATTTCATCACGCACTTTACCACACTTATATGTTCTCTGACACATAACACAGCTAACTTTACCACTGTGAGATCAAGATTAAGCTTTCAAAAGAAAAAAATCTTGCCCCAAGCACCGAGTGACTGCCCTACTCAGCCACCGGCGGGATTGTTTTGCTAACCACCGTCTTGCACGTGCATCGGTGACGTCACGCTGTGACGTTCAACGGTAGAGGTCTATTCTCGCGCACACACTTCCTAGCTGGCACCGCCGCGGCGGCCTAAAGGCTAAAAGCTCATTCACACCGAAGGCGACACGGCAAAGCGGTGAAGTGGGATTTTCGAAGCGACGAGGCAGTGAGTGCGTGAACCTGTTCGGTGGTGCTAATATGTACAAATTCCAAATCCGGACGGAGGCGGTTTGTTCCACTGAGTCATGGCCCATTCAAGCAGTGGCGAATGCTGTGACGTTCTATGTAAGGTGGGTTGAGGTGTCACGTGACTGTTTTTTTCCGCTTGTCGGACGAGGGCGAAGGAACGGTCGAAGAGACCGTCCGAAAGGTACCGGGTAGATTGAAATGGCTGCAAGGTGGCATGAATTGGATTGAAATGTAAGGGCTTCGCAAATTTTCAGCATCCGGGCACTTAAACAACATGGCGTTTCCCACTGCCATGGTTTTTCATCTCACCTGTGTGGCAGCTGCAGCCGAGCAGAGACGACGAAGCAAGGTTAAAGATGAATTTGAAAAGTTCACTAACAAGAGTCGCGGCAATGTTCTCGTCTGTCCGAACGAACAGTGCGAATGTTGTGCGACGAACCTGCCCCTATAATCGGATGCCAGCGAGCCAGTGGCCTTTTCACAGAGAGGAAAGTGTGTGCGCTGCGGTTTTTTGCCTCCGGTTGCTTCTAGGGGAGCGTTGGTCGCGAGGAGCACATCGGCAAGTCTCAGCCGGCTGTGAGCAACACTATCCATGAGGTGACGCAGGCCATCATCACCGTGGCTGCTAGGGAAAAGCTGGCGGACTTCCCACTGACAACAGCTTCTAAGGATGAGGCAAAGACGGAGTTTGTGCTACGTGGTTGCAGCCTAGGCGTGCTGGCGTGTGTCGATGGCACGTTGGTCACCATTTGCAAGCCAGAGGGATTCAGACTGGCCGACACGGCGAGCTTCATGTCCAGAAAGGGCTATTATGACCTGAACGTCATGATCGTAAGTACCGTTAGGATCCTTCCTTACTCGCCCATCGAAGCATTTGTTCAGTTGTGACGCCCAAGCTGGAAAAAGTAATAATGCAAGGAATAAAGGAGAATATGCAGGGAACTGGGTGCGAGCTAGATGGTGGCTCGCAAGGCCTCGGTAATAATAAGTGGCAAGTGTTTTGTGCGTAAGCCAGTTGCCGTTTTTGTACTAGCGTGCATGCACAATTGAGTTGTGCACTTTGGAGGTAATCAGTCGTATTGATCGCCGACGTAGCAGAAATATATACACGACAGGGAAGTATCTCAAACATGAATGTGCTTACAATTACAATTGCATGAGCTGGCTTTGGCATTTACGAGTGTTCTTTCCCAAGAGCAAGGCGTAGTTTTTCACTTATCGATGATTCAGTGGAAGTCGTAGCCATGTGTACAGCAGAGGAGAGGTCATTCCCCCGTCCCCCCTCCTCAGTTGCTCACCCTGTGTTTCCTTCTAAGTGAGGCTTCTTGTACCAATGGCTGCACTAGTACACATTGTTTCCTGCATATGCGTAGAAAAAAGGGATTTAGTTGGAGCACAACTGAAGTTCTACTTTATATCGCTTCACATCACAGGTGTGAAACGCGTGGCTCCGCATCCTTGTCATGGACCCATGATTCCCAGGTTCGTGCCACGACTCCTGGGTGTGGGAACACAATCAAATGCGTGCCCACCTAGCTGCACATCTGCAGCCTGGCGAATATCTGCTTGGTAAGTATTAATGTGTACTATCTGGGGCAGAGCATTCAGCTTTTGTGTTTCTATTGCAGGAGACGCAGGGTATTCCCTCAAGCCATGGCTCCTAATTCCAGTCCCTGGCAGTCAACCGCGCAACACCTCCGAAGGCCGTACAACAAGGAGCACGCATCCATGCGCAATGTTGTGGAAAGATGTATTGGAATGTTGAATAGCAAGTTCCGCTCCTCGCGGCACTTTCGAACGATGCTCTACAGCCCCGATCGGGCCGCGCAAATCATCTATGCTTGCGTCGCTCTCCACAACAATGCGTTGCATGCGGGCGACTGAACCTTGGACGAGTATGTTGTGGACATATGCCACCAGCTGAGGATAAGGAGCCAGAGGAGAACCACATGCTCACACCGCGCAACGTACTGCTCAGAGGACAGCAGCAGCGCAGGGCTGTCTTGGGCCTTTTTTGAAGTACACAGGAACGGTGAGTTTTCATGTTTTCATATCACACATAATTTATTTATACTGATTCCAGTGCATCTAGGTATGACAGGGCTGTGTTTGCCACATTTGAATACACAAAATACTTACTCGTGCTTCGATATGAAGCAAGGTGGCAATGTGAAAATGCTGCATTTTCTTCAAATGTCAGATGAAGTATGCAACAGAAACACCCTTTTCCGAATCAGTGATCACAGTCACAACAGACTACATTGGAGCAAGCATATATGAGCGGCACTTTGTGCTGAATGTTGCCATCAAAAAATTGTGCGAACAATGCAGCAACGTCACGCAATTTCTTTCACCAGAACGCATAAAAATTGCGATTCCATTAGTAACATATTGCATGAACACATGATACATAAGTCCGTCTCTTCTTATATTCACTGACTACAAGCATTCAATTGTGCATGCCAGGCTTGACGAGCAATCGTGTTCGTCAAGTTGTGCTGGTTTTTGTTCATTGTCCTAAACATTGTAAAAATGTAGAAACAACATTTGATTTGAATTCTCGACTGCAGTCATGATACAGTGCTAAAAATATGTAAATCAAGACAGCAAACAACAGGCGAGTTGTTTTGATAACATACAGCATGAATATTTGGTTCAGCGATCTCACGGCTCTGAAACCATACCACGTTCAAAATTTATTGCCGCAACGAGTCGTTTACAATGAAAACTAGATGAAGATAGTCATTGGCATTATGCAGTGATGATGACCATTTTTTCTTTGTGAAACTGTGCGACATGACCACTTACTAGCTTAGTGCTCTCAAAAAAGACTCGGAATGTAGTTGTTGTACCTTAGCCTCATTGTGCTGGTATAAAAATATCACAGTGAGCTGCAAAACAGTCAGGCAAAAAGATATCACATTCCTACAATAAGCGGTAATGCTGCATAAAAAGCGCAGTGAGCTAGAAAACACAGTGGGGCAATACAAGTATCATAGTTCCAGAAATATTTACAGAAAATGTCAACTATATGTTCGTGGTCTCCATGTGAATGACTAGACACCTTTGAAATGTGGGGAAAAACACTGCCACTGGAGCAGCTCAAACATGAGTTGCGAAACGCATATATCGAACATAAAAAATGCTGTACTCTTTGTACAAACTAAATGCTCACCTAAATCTAGTAATATCTACTGAACGCAAACAAAGAACGTATAAAATAGAACATGAACAGCAACACGTACACATATCGAAACCACTAAACCAATAATGAATGATAAAAAGTTAAAACGTTGAAGACATGGCAAAAAACAAACTAAACTGTGTATATGTCTCCCGAAGCGCATAAAATTGAACATTAACAGCAACACCTACACACATTGAAACCGACAAATCTATAATGAATGATGACAAGTAAAAACATTGAACACTAGACAACGTATCCCTTTCTCGCAGAAGGCCCTCAGCCATGGCCCGTGCCAAGGAATTTACTGCCTGCAGGACGCCCTCCTGTGCCTCTGCCGCCCTCGCCTGTGCTGCTGCCATACTCCGTGCTGCAGAAGCGATCTGGGTGGTTGATGTCTTCATCCCTCGCCGCACCTGCGATGAAGCATCGTGGGTAAATATCTAAGTGAGCTGCCGGTAAACCCTTAACCATCTCGTGACTGGAAGCTGCTGCTGCCAAGAATTGCAACGGGCACAACAATTTTCTATCAATTGAAGATCCACTGGCCTGATTGCATCCTTTGAAAGTGGAACGCTTCGTGTACAAGCTATGCCCTCCTCCTGTGGACCAACAAACATTTGCTGTAACTACTCTTTATTCATCTCCTCAAATGCATCTCTCACCATCAAACAGCCCTTTTCATGGCTAACCAACCTTTTGCCCGGCAGTTTGTCGTTGCAGATATCCAATACCGTGCCCTCAATACAATGCATTGTTTCTATTTAAAGTCCAAGTCAATTTCAGTCATTATAATAGAGCACGGAGAATGTTTACGCCCCTTATGTTAAATGTAAACCAAGGGCCTACTCACCGTGAGCACCTTGTCGGCCTGCTCAAGGCTCCGGTCGTGCGCTCAGTAAAGCACTAAGTTCTCAGATACTTGCGTGTTACTGTGTCACTGCCATCTGCAGCCGCTTCAGTGGCCTCCACCTTCATTTTCACCACAGCAGTGGGAACATCCCCCAGCTGGAAAGCGTCGTAAGCATGATCCTTCAGAGAACTGGTATTTATTACACTGGCAATTATACAACCTTACCTACTAAACATCTGTAGAAACGTTCAGCAGCTGTTCAGTGGTCAATGATTCTATGTATTACCATTTTAGTGCATGCACTTGCCCGCAGGCATTGCGTCTCTGTTATGATAAATATAATTGTTTTCATTGAGATTAGAAGGCAGTCATGAGCAATTTTAGATCTGGTCATTTGTGAACCATTCTAACTTACAAAACGTGCGGGAAAAGCTGCCTGAAAATTGTGGCCACTTCATCAGAGTGATGGCAGAGGGATTAAACATACGTAAAAATACTGTGCGGAATATGTGTGAGCAATATTCACAGAAAAATAACAATTCTTCTAGGTTCGTGTCACACACTCTCAGATGAGAGCAATGGAATACGTGGTGCCGTCCTGAAATAAATCTGTCCAACTAACTGGAGATAACCCACAGTGTTCTAAATGTTTACAACTGGTTATGGATGAGACTTTAACGCATATGTCCTCACGCGAACATATATTCACCAGTATGAGCGGAAACCATTTTTACTAAATTTGAACTATCCAAAAATCTAAGATAGAGGAATTCAACATTGTCGGGCAAGATGATTTCTGGAAACAGTGAAGCCACGCAATAGCTACTATACAACCAGGAAAGTCCCAATTATAAGAATACAAGACGATCTGAGTAACTATGTTTCGGATTCGTTTCTGACCATGACAGATTTCGAACTAAGTAGACACGCTGTGGTAATAATATATCTGTCTTTAGGATCTTGTTAGGTAGTATCAGGTTCTTTAAAGGTGCATTGCATGTGCGTTGTGCTTATATTGCATCTGTGAGAAGGTTTCATTAAGAGTTGAAAAGATCGTGTGCGTCCAGATCCAATTATATGGCATCAATAAAAAAAAGTTCGACTTGACTAGTTCTGTTGTCTATTCTTCAGATCAAAAATCAAAGTTTTTTCGCAAACGCGAATCAATTAACACGATATCAAACAAATAGGAAGTTCACGTGAAGAATAGCATGCAGATCGAAACGAGCCCTGCGTTTATCACGCACAAATGACGCATGAAACGTTCCCACAGGTACAGATGAATGCGAAAAGGCGTCTCAGTTGTTACTTCGCTGAGCCTGAAAAGCGTGCCCTTTTTGCAAAACGGACACTGTGCAGTGAGTGCAGTGACCTTTGTGCGCCCGTTAACTACAAGCGAATAATTTCGGTGAAAGCTCAAGGTGTTCGATTCTCACCACTCAAGCTGAGCGCGTGCAAGCGTGAGCTTTCGCCACTTTCGGGTTCTCTTGGGCTAAAAAAAACGCGTGGGAGATGAAAGCGTGCCGACGCCACGTCGTGAAAATCTGGCTGGCTGGCTGGATGGATGGATATGGCTGCACCCTTTAGATCGGGCGGTGGCTAGCGCCACCAAGCCGTAATACTCAGTGAACCAGAAAATAGATTTATATTTTTTCCTTTAAATAGTCAGGTTCATGACTCGTACTTTGCAGTGAAGGGTTTAATTTTCACTCGTGCCTTGACTTTAGCCACCAATCAGATAACCTCCTTCTAGTTCATTCTACCCGCTTAAAGTCTATTTTGCCCTCACTGTCCCTAAACCCAAGTGCTTTGAAAAACTCTGCGCCATCAACCTGAACTACAGAGTGAAGCCCTTTACAGAACATTATCAAGTGTTCGCAAGGTTCTTCTTCCTCTCCACATGCACTGGATACCGTGTCTACCCCTTCGTATTTGGCCTGAAATGTCTTTGTTCGCAATACTCCCCTCCTGGCCTCAAACAGTAGAAAACTACCCCGAGTATTATTATAGATCCTTTGCTTGGCTATTTCCTGCTTAAAAGTTCGATAGATCTTTAGTGTGGACTTCTTAATCATGCCGATTCTCCACATATCGGTCTCAGCTTCCTCGACATTCTTCTTAACCGATAATTCTTTTTGGTATGGCCCCCTGCTGTTTTCCAAGTATTTACCAGTCAAATTTCTGGTTCGCTTCCGTCATTTTGTATCGACATTCTTCATGTACAAGTAGCTGAATACCTTCCTAGCCTCACGCTTCTCCCCCATTTCTCTCAATCGCTTCTCAAATTTTATCTTTCTGCTAGCTTCCCTGCCCTCAAATGATGTCCATCCTAAATCACCTTGTACTCCCTGATTTGGTGTGTTCCCGTCAGCTTCAAGGCAAGCTTACCTATTCCACGCTGCTTAATTTTCAATCTTGGTTGAATTTCTGATCTCATGCACAAGACCGCATTGCCGAACGTCAGACCAGGAACCATGACCCCTTTCCATTTTCCTCTCACAGCATCATACCTACTGTAATTCCACAGTGCCCTGTTTTTTATTACCGCTGCATTCCTGTTACCTTTAGTCGACACGTATGTTTCGTGTTCCTTTAGGTACTCGGCCCCAATGCTTATAAATACGCCCAGATATTTGTATTTATGTGTTATCTCTAGCGTGACCTCCTGTTTTCTAAGTTCACTACCTTCATTGTCATTAAAAATCATGACTGCTGATTTTTTTCTTACTGAATCTGAAATCTAACCTATCTACCTCATTACCGCAGATGTCCACCAATCTCTGCAAATCTTCCTTGTTGTCGGCCATTAGCACTATATCATCTGCGTACATCAATGCTTGTAGCACCTGTTCAATGAGTTTTCCTTGTTTGACAAAAGAGAGGTTGAAGCCCAGTCTACTACCCTCTAATTTGGCCCCTACTCCTTGTAGGTACATCATGAATAACAAGGGTGACAAAGGACACCCATGCCTAAGCCCCCGTTTCACATCTGTGGGCTTAGATACCTGTCTTTCCCGCTTTATAACTACCTTGTTACTTTTATAGATCTTTTTTTAAAAAATTGGTGACTACATCTTCCACGGCTAGTGTGTCCAGTATTTCCCACAATTCCTCTTGAACCACGCTATTGTACGCTCCCTTGATATCCAAAAATGCTAGCCACAGGGGCCTGTGTTCTTTTTCTGCTATTTCGATGCACTGCGTCAGTCAGAACAGATTGTCTTCCAACCTCCTGTGTTTCCGAAGCCCAATCTGCAGTTCCCCAAGCACCCCCTCATTCTCTATCCATGCCCGCAGTCTTTCCTTTGTAATCTGCATCGCCAGCCTGTAGACCACTGATGTCACAGTTATAGGACGGTAGTTGTTTATGTGAGCTTCGTCCCCCTTTCCTTTATAGATCATGCTCATCCTGCTAAGTTTCCATCCATCGCGAATTTCTCCTTCGATTATTATTTTGCTCTCTGCCTCTCTCAAAGCCTGCTTAGACTTCGGACCCAATGTCTTTATTAGCATAATTGGAACGCCATCTGGACCTGTTCATGTACTACTAGAAACCCTTTTCTCAGCCCTTTCCCACTCTTGTTGTGAAAATGGAGCCATTTCGCCACTTGCTTCATTCTTGTCTATTGTGGTGCACAAAGCACTTGTGTGTTCAAAATTTTTTGTCACCCTTGTTTTTATATATTCAATAGCTTCGTCCCCTTCTAGCCTAGCACATTGAGCTGTAGTTATAAACCTCTGCTCTAGGCTCGTCTCATTTCTTAGGGAGTTCGGATGGTTCCAAAATTTCGCAGCTGCCTTTCTATCTTTTTTATGTACTTCTGCCAGCCACTGGGCTCCCTTTCTTCTAATCTTTTCATTGATAAGAAGGAATGCATCCCTTCTACAGCTTAGAAAGATTTCCCATTTTCTTTCAACATTGTCTGTCGGTTCACCCCGCTGCTTAGCATGCCTGTGTTCCCTAGAGGCTTGCTGACGTTTTGCTATGGCTCTCTTAACTTCCTCATCCCACCAACTTTTGGGTTTGTATCTTCTTTTCCGGGGTGACTTGTCACGTGCCTTAGCAAGCTCTAGCTCAAACAGTCTAATTAGATTGGTGTATGTCCACACTGTTTTATTATCCTCAGTGATTACTTTCTCAATTTGTTTAGTGGCTATTTCAATTTGCCTTTCTGAATAAAAATTTTCCTGTAGTTGCTCATCTTGTCTCCCTCCCACTTTCACTGCTCTTCCAAAACTTAGCTTTATACGTTTGTGATCACTACCCAGACTTCTGCAGCCACCTTCATCTAAGTGCATTCCCCAGAGCTTATCATACATCCTATGTGACATCAGTGCGTAATCTATCGTCGACTGCAGCCTTCCTACCTCCCATGCTATTGGCCCTTCACATTTCTCGGTACTGTTGCAAATGATCAAATTCAGCCTTTCACACTTATTCATGATCATTTTGCCTGTCGGGTCGGTATACGCATCTATATCTTCTATGTGTGCATTCATATCTCCTAGTATAATTATCTCGCACTCTCCTCCTAACCCCTGAATGTCCTTTATTATACACTATACCATTGCCTGGTTTTCCTCTCTGGCCTTTGCTCCCATCCACATGTACACAAAACCAAGGAGTGTCATTTGCCCTGCCACTTTCCTTTTTAGCCATAAATGTTCCTTGCACTCCTGCTTGACCCTTTGCTAGTCTGTACTTTTATGAGTGAATGCCCCAATACCACCCCCCTTTCTGCTGCCTTCTGTTCTATTGCAATATTCCCACGCGTAGTCCGCATTTTTAGGAGGTTGTTCCATGTCCCCGAGATGTGTTTCTACAAAAACGTATATTATCGGCCTCTCCTCCCTTAGCTGTTCCCTTTCCACTTCAGCCTGTTCCTACCGCCATGCATGCCAATATACCCTATGTCTGAATTGGCTCGGTGCTCTTGGCTACATTTATTTCTTCCCCGGACTCTACCTATCTTAGATACCATTGGAATCGTATCTATCTATACCACCTGTCAAAGAGTCTCCCTGGTTGTTTTCCTCGTTACTAGCTATCCTGCGCCCCGAAGGGCCCGCTTGCCCCCTAAAAAAGCTACTGCGCGTCCTGCAAGTCGCCAACCCACCTCGTGACCTAGCCACCCATCGATGTGAATGTGTCTCGTTTAAAACCGCCCAAACTATGCACCTCTCTGTTTATTTATTTATTTATTTATTTATTTATTGTATCCTCAGGGCTTTACAGCATTGCAGAGGGGAGTGGGCACTGACGAACAATGGTAAAGAAAAGAATACATAGACAAGACACTACTAGAACATTAATAAACACTGGAAAGCAACTATTATCAACTGCAACTATGTTATACAGCCAGTATATTATACAAGCAAACTAACAACAAAATCAAACATTCACATTTCCAACACCAAGTATGTTATCGAGCGATGCTTTAAAACTGCAAGGCGAAGTGATGGATGCAACTGATTGTGGGAGGTAGTTCCAATCCTTGCAAGTTTTAGGCAGGAATGAGTGGGAATATGTTGATGTCTTGAAGCGAGGAACAGCAACTTTCTGCGCATGGTCAGTACGAGTTGAAATGTATGACGGTGGGGTTATTAAAAGTGAACGCTGAAGGGAGTTGTTGTAAATTTTGTGGAAGAGTACGAGACGGGATATCTTACGGCGTGTAGCGAGTAAAGGAATGTTAATAATTGATTTCATGTTAGTTATGCTAGCGGTACGGCGATAATCTGATAATATAAATCTAACAGCGCGATTCTGAATGCTCTCAAGTTCATTAACTGAAGTGATATTACCAGGGTCCCATATCGATGACGCGTATTCGAAATGCGGACGAACGTACGTAATGTAGAGAAGCTTTTTTAAATCAACAGCGGCGATGTAAAAGTTTCTTCGCATGAATCCTAGAACCCGGTTTGCCTTACATGTGACAGAGTTGATATGATGTTTCCAAGATAAGTTGTTAGTAATATGGACACCAAGGTATTTATAAGAGGGGACGGGATCGAGTACGGTGCTGTTAAGGAAATAATTTGGACATGCGGTAGTATTACGTGATATGCGCATAGACTTGCACTTCGAAATATTTAATTCCATCTGCCTTAATTTACACCAGTTAAGCACGTTGGTCAAATCTGTTTGGAGGGTAGTGATGTCATTATTATTAGGTATTTGGCGATAAATTACACAATCATCCACGAATAGGCGCATTGTTGAAGAAATATTGTTAGGCAAGTCGTTAATATAAATTAGGAACAGCAATGGCCCAAGGACAGACCCCTGTGGCACTCCGGAACGAACTAGTGTAGTAGACGAGTCGAAATTATTAGCCGATACGTTTTGGGACCAGTTAGTAAGAAAGCTACGGATCCAAGCGACCACATATGAGTCAATGATTAATAGGCTTAGTTTATGTAGTAGTAGCGAGTGTGTTACTTTATCAAAGGCTTTGCTGAAATCCAGAAAGATGCAGTCAGTTATTGTTCCAGAGTCAACGGATATGTGTAAGTCATTAGTAAAAAGTAGAAGCTGTGTTTCACACGAATACTGTTTCCGGAAGCCATGCTGAGCGGGTGTAAAGAAATCATTGTCTTGAAGAAACTTGATAAGGTGAGAGTAAATGACATGTTCTGAAATTTTACATGGTACTGATGTGAGAGAGATGGGACGAAAGTTACCTGGGTCGTGGGTTGTTCCGGACTTACGTAAAGGTACCGCCCTATTAATTAAGCAGTCGTTAGGAAGCACTGCCGTAACAAGAGACTGTGTGAATATTCGTTCAAGGATTAGAGAAGATTACTCTGCCGTGTTTTTCAAGAATTTTGTGGTGATACCATCGCAGTCGCATGAAGATGAAATCTTTAGTTTATTAATGATGAACCATATTCCTTTCGAGCTAATGACAATGATGTCCATTGCGGGAAAATTAAACGGCTTTGCAGGAAGTATGTCATTACTACTGGATGGTTCAGAGAAAGTTTCAGCAAAAGTACGGTTAAGTAAACATTCACACTGATGATCTGAAATTACATTACCTTGGGATATTAAAGAGAGGTTGCTATGCTTGTTACCTCGTACAATGTTTCAAAGTTGTTTGGGATTTTTTCGCAGCACTGATGGTAAGGTTCTGTTAAAAAAGGTAAATTTAGCTACTTTTAGTTCACTTAAGTAGGTAGCAGCTGCAGATATGTAAGCTAGCCATCAAGCCGAAGACTGGGATGTCCTCGCAGCTCTAAACAGTCTTTTCTTGCGGTTAGAGAGTCTATTTAAGTGTCGGTTGTACCAGGGAGAATGAGTATTGCAATACACCTTTCTTACCAGAATATATTTATGTGTTAGTTCCAAAATTTTATTTCTAAATAGGTTCCAGTTATCTTCAGCAGTGCGTTCAAAACTTGCAGGGAAAAAAGTATCCACGAAAGAGCACAATTTAGTATTTATGGTGTTAAAGTCAGCTTTGTTATAATCTCTGATCATTTTAAAACGATTGGATGAGCGCAAGCGTGGAAACGATAGAGAAAAATGAATTATGTCGTGATCACTTAACCCAGGCAGCAGTGTTATCGGAGACACAAGATCTCGAGATGACGTCAACACGAGATCTAGAAGTGATGATGTAGTCGAGGTGACACGTGTGGGATGCTGAACTGATTGTGATAGCTCAAAGTCGTTACAAATCGAAAGAAATTCGGTAGATTCAGATGACGTTGCCATAGAGCACTGGTAAGTGTCACACCACTGAATGTCCGGGAAGGTAAAATCGCCTAAAAGAATAATAGTCGCACCTGAGAAATGAACAGTAATCTGGTTTAAGCAGTCATGAAAAGAATCGCAAAAGTTCGATAAGCTGGATGGGGGTCGGTAACAAACTGCAATTATTTCGTTTTTAAAGCCAGTACGAATACAACACTATACCGATTCTAAGTCGGTGAGTACAGGAACAAGAAAACATTCAATGTTCTTTAATCGCAAGTAGAACACCACCACCTCGTCGCTCATATCTGTCACAGCGAAAGACTTTGTAACGTTGTTCACATTTTAATAATTCGGCATCAGAGACTGTATTCGACAACCACGTTTCAGTTAGAGCGACAATAACAGCGTCACAATTATTCATCAGGACACACAAGTCATCACTTTTTGACAAAAGGCTACGTATGTTAGTACTTAGTACAGAGAAAGCACCGCCCCCTGCGTGACCCTAACTTAGATCACTTTGCGGCATACGGCCAGACCGGAGTCGACGCGTGGCGGCAGCTTGACTATTTGCGGTTCTGTATGTGGAATTACTGATGTTTTCGTCGTTACTTACAGCGTCGCTAACACTTGCGCTATCTCCTACGTTATTACAAGCCGGGGAACTTTTTCTTGTGGATAGACCGATGACGTATACTGCTTTAGTGGTTTTATCATAGCCGTACCATTTTCCGTTGGCGAAGAGTTTCGTGTGTTGAAGATTGAATGGAACATGCAGTCCTTTGCCATACTTGTACAGAGCCTTTCTCGTATCACGCGTAGTTGCACAAAAGTCCTCACTCATAGAAACATTGCAGCCTTTTAGTAAGAAGCGTTTATCAAAAACGGTTTCTTTTGTTTTGTAGGCCGAAAATTTTACGTTAAGAGGGCGGTTCCGGCCACTAGAGAATTTGCCAATTCTATGCGCACGGGCTATACTATCGGACGATAACGTCAGCTGAAGCTTACTAGCGAAAAGTTTAAGAACTTTCATTTCAGATTGTTGGGCAGTCTCTAAAGCGACATCTTCAATCCCAAAGAACACGACGTTATCCCTTCGGGAGCGGTCCTCGAGATCGTCAAGACGGGTTCGAAGCGAGTTCGTTTCAGTTTCCACGTGCTCCACTGCAGCACGTGTCGCATTAAGGTCTTCCCTCACGCTGTCGAAACAAGCTAACTGGCTTTCCACAGAACCCAGACGCTTGCCAATGTCGGCGATTTGGCTCGTAGCTGCTTTCTGTTGCTCTTTTAACTCGGACATGTCATTGGACATGGCTGTTTGGGATGCCTCTATTCTAATAGACCGCGCGGACAAGTACTTCAGCATTTTGGCAATATCTGCCAGAGAATTATCGCCAGGACCAGGATTTGGCTCCACTTCCCCACACATAAGCAAGAAAAGGGCACTGAATGGTTCAAGCAATGCTTCCGGGCATAGAAGCACCACAAGAAAGCGATCATCAGATTTCAAACAGGAATGAGGAAGTTGACTTAGGTAACTAACCTGCGAAAAAACGACGAACCACGGTATGAGCATTGTTCTCTCGGCACCTCCATGCCCACTGGCGAAGACTAGCGCGCGTCCTGGGTTTGTAGGCCGTGGTGGAGCCACTGTTGCAACTGTCGATGTCGATCCGGGATAGCTCGCAACGAAGCTCGCTTGGGCAGGAAGCGTAGCAGGAAGATTTCCACTACCTCAAAGCCTTTCTCTCGACTCATCCGCCATATCTCTTGGTTTGCATTGAGAACCGCTCTTTGCAGGTTGCTATCACGCACTGGTACCTCCGGTATCGTGCATATCGCTACCAGTGCCTAAGGAGAAGTGGCGTGCTTGTCATCGACGCCTTTCGCCAGTGTAATTGCTAGTCCTGCTGTATCTTCCTTCAAGACATCGTTTAAACCGCCCTAAATTATCACGAGGTTTCGTCTATCAGCTGTAATTTTGAGTTTCGCGCTCGCTTGCCTCATGACTGCTTCCAGCTTGCGTCCTGGGAACGCCCCTACTGCAACCCCCTTGTCACCTCTTACCCTCTCTCTGATGGCTTCTGTGATTTAAATTCGAGTCCCCGGCGATTATCACATGCTGTGATTTTTCAGCTGGAGCGTACTGCACCTGGGGGTTACTCGCACCTGTGACGCCGGCTGCTTTGTCCCTTCCCAGCCCCACCACTACTTCGCTGAAGCTGGGCCTTGCCACAAATGAACCGGCTGAACCTGTTTTTTTTCCAAACTTGCTTTCTCTTTCTTCTCCGCAGTTCTGGTTGCCGGTTTCATACTGTTCTTTCCGTAGGCCGCTCCTCTGTTTACCTTGGGCAGTGCTTCCTCGGCGGATTTCAGCTTTTCTCCCATAGCCCTCGTTTTCTCTTGCTCTGTCGCAACGCAGTCTCGAGCTCGGTGATTCTCATCAGCATGTAACTCTGGGTAACCATCATTTTATCCATTTTTTTCTCGACCTCACACTGCCACACTTCGCGTGAGCCTCTTCTCCCTCCGCTTCTACAATTGCGTCCATTTTCAAGCCAACTCCACATCCTGAACACTTCAAAATCTTTTTAACCATGCCTTTCCGACACCAGTTGTTCTATGACTTGTCTCACTCGATAATTACAAAACTCAAGCCCTGCACTACGAAGAAGAGAAAGTGTAAGCTCTGCTACAAAAAATTGCGTGTTCAATGAACGTGCACCTCCACCACGCGGTGGCAAAATAAAAAAGAAAACAACATAAAACAAAAAAGTCTAACACATAAACTAATAGATACCTGGTGCCTGACCCCCGAAAAAGCCGTACAATAAAATAAGTTCAGGGATTTTAACAGCTGTCCTATAATTATAAAGACAAGCTCAAATCATGCAAAACAACTTATCTGCGCAGTCAATCGGGAGCGCTCAAAAAACACGTCCATCCACCGTGACAGTCCGAACCAAACTGTTGACGCGCGCTTATAGCGCCACCTCTCTGGTAATTCTGAAAGTACGATAGTTCGCCCAAGGTGGCCATTGCCAATGGTATGTGTTGAACACAAAAACCTGGCCATTTCGACGTTGAAGGAGGTGCTCCTTCGTGGCTCAGTGGCTAACCTCTCGCACTCACAAGCAAGAGGTCAGACGTTAGATTCCGCGTGCTGGAGTGTTCTTTGGGATCATTTCAGGGGCGAAGCTTCTTGAGCAGTGCGTCATGCGTCCTCTACCTCTGTAGTTGGCAGCCACCTTTTGTAGAGTTTTTGGAGAGACCGCTAGATGGCGGCACTTGTCTGTGATATGTATATGATGAAAAGATGCGAGACGGTGGTACTTGGAGTGTTCACTAGACGGACGGACGGACGCAAGGACAGACATACAGACAGATATACATATAAAAAGACAGACAGACAGATTTCATTTCATTTATTGCATCCCTAAAGGCCCGAGGGCATTACATAAGGGGTGGCAACAATACACTGTGAGGGTGTACAATTCAATGTGAGCAAATCATTATAAACAATACAGTTCTAAGTACACATAAGGCAGTTTGGTCAAGAATGATTATAGAAACTCATCAAACAATAAACAAAATCAACGTTTGACTGAGAATTAGAGTACAAACAACAGGGCAAAAAAATATACATATGGTACGCTGGTAGGATTTATATACAGATACGTAAACATATTGATAGTATGAATGGGGTGAATGGTTGAGTAGCCAGTTCGAAATCCTGCTTGTTCCTTTGGTTGATCGAATTCAAATGTTTTCTTTACTCTGTTAGCAATTACCTTTGTAAATAGCTTGTATACTACAGAGAGCAAGCTCATCGGCCTGTAATTCTTCAAGTCCTTGTCATCTCCTTTCTTATGTATTAGGATGATGTTAGCGTTCTTCCAAGACTCTGGTACTCTTCCCGTCAGGAGACATCTCGTAAACAGGGTTGCTAGTTTTTCTAATACAATCTGTCCTCCATCTTTCAGCAGATCTGATGTTACCTGATCCTCACCAGCAGCTTTGCCTCTTTGCATGCTCTCCAAAGCTTTTCTGACTTCTTCTATTATTACTGGTGGGGTGTCATCTGGGTTACTGCTAGTTCTTATAGTATTAAGGTCGTGGTTGTCTCGGCTACTGTACAGATCTCTGTAAAAATCCTCCGCTATTTTAACTATCCTATCCATATTGGTAGTTATTTTGCCTTCTTTGTCCCTTAGTGCATACATCCGACTTTTGCCTATTCCAAGTTTCCTCTTCACTGCTTTGACGCTTCCTCTCTTTTTGAGAGCGTGTTCGTTCAATTCTTTCCATGTTATACCTTCTTACATCACATACCTTACGTCTATTAATCAACTTCTAAAGCTCTGCCAGTTCTATTTTGTCTCTTGTACTTCACACTTTCATGATTTCACGCTTCTTAATTAGGTTATTCGTTTCCTGGGAAAGCTTGCCAGTGCCCTGTCCAACTACCCAGCTTACAAATTCCACTGCACACTCCGTAATAATACTCCTCAGATTATCATTCATTGTATCTACGCCAAGGTTGCTTTCCTCACTAAGAGCCACTAAGTCCTCACTAAGTTCACAATATCAATCAGGTAATGGAGAAATGCTCAGAGTATAACCAACCACAATACATAGCCTTCATAGATTACGAGAAGGCGTTTGATTCAGTAGAAATATCAGCCGTCATGCAGACACTGGGGAATTAGGGCATAGATGAAGTATATATAAACATTCTGGAACAAATCTACAGGGGATCAACTGCTACCATAGTGCTTCATAAAGAAAGCAACAGAATACCAATCAAGAAGGGTGTAAGGCAGGGGGACACAATCTCCCCAATGCTATTTACCGCATTCTTACAGGAGGTTTTCAGAAGCCTAGAATGGGAACAGTTAGGGATAAGAGTTAATGGAGAATACTTTAGTAACCTGCGCTTCGCCGATGACATTGCATTGCTGAGTAACTCAGGGGACAAATTGCAACCTATGATTACGGAGTTAGACAAGGAGAGCAGAAAGGCGGGTCCTAAAATTAATCTGCAGAAAACGAAAGTAATGTACAAAAACCTCGGAAAGGAGCAGCGCTTCGAAATAGGTAAGAGTGCACTTGAAGTTGTAAAGGACTATGTCTACTTAGGGCAGGTAATAACCACAGAGCCGAACCACGAGATTGAAGTAACTAGAAGAATAAGAATGGGGTGGAGCCCATCCGGCAAGCACTCTCAAATTATGACAGGTAGATTGCCATTATACCTCAAGAGGAAGGTATATAACAGCTGCATTTTGCCGGTACTTGGCTACGGAGCAGAAACCTGCAGACTTAAAAAGAGGGTTCAGCTCAAATTGAGGACGACGCAGCGAGAAATGGAAAGAAAATGGTAGGTGTAATCTTAAGAGACAAGAAGAGAGCAGAGTGGATTGGGGGACAAACAGGGGTTAAGGATATCATAGTTGAAACAAAGAAGAGGAAATGGACATGGGCCGGGCATGTAGCGCGTAGACAGGATAACCGCCGGTCATTAAGGGTAGCTAACTGGATTCCCAGAGAAGGGAAGCGGGCTAGTGGGCGACACAAGGTTAGGTGGGCAGATGAGATTAAGAAGTTTGCGGTATAAATTGGCAGCAGCAAGCACAGGACCGGGTTAACTGGCGGAACATGGGAGAGGCCTTTGTCCTGCAGTGGACGTAGTCAGGCTGATGATGATTATGATTATGATAATGATGATGATGATGACGTATACATATACGGTGAATGACGCCGACGTCGACGCTGACGTTAGCGGCGAAATCCAGCCGAGAGTGTTCATATAATTGCTGTCGCAATAATAAGGACGTAGCCATGTTAGCGGCGTCAGAGTGGTAAAAATCTGACACTTCTGCGGACGACCTTTTCTCATACACGTCGCTCTAAGGCTGGAGGTGATGCAAATCGCCTTCCCCTCATGCATAACTGAGCACGAAAGCGGAACACCCGGAGGGTGTTGCATATGCTTTCTTTAAAGGGGCAAGCAAAGGTTTCCCGGACCATACGGTAAGCGATGACTACCGCAGTGGAGGGCATGAGCTGCTTCACGCAGCCATCTGCACATTGCGCCCGTATATTAGGTCTTCGGGGCTGCGCGAGTCACTGTCCGCTAATATATCACATGAGAGCACGGTCAGGTAAAATGCACCTTCACCCTTGTCGCGCGCATAAGGAGTCGATCGTTGTAGCCCTCGTAGTAGTCTCCACTGGCGGCGCCTGGTTGTTTCTGCGCGAATGGAGCACCACAAAACATAAGCATGCTGCTCCCTTTTACACGATGAAGGGATAAAATTTCTATATGCGTTCGTTTCAACCAAGCGGGCCTTTTGCGCATATCTCTCAGTTAATCCAGTTGTTTGTGGGCATGCTTTCGGCACCCAATGCAGAGCCCCGTGAAAGTGCGAAGAACCTCGACAGAGAAGTCGAACACTCAAGAGAGCCAGGGAGATGCGACGCCAGCTGCCTCTTTTCCCACAGGAGGCCTCCTCCGGAGCGTTCGTCCGTGTCCCTGTGATTCCCATTGGCTTCTTGTGTTTACTTGCGCTTTTCTGCAACAACGCCGAGACGACTGCCTTTGCAGTTCCCCTCACGGCTCCACCTTTAAACTGACTAAGCTTCCTTACGGCGTTCCGCAACGAAACGTGACGCCTTTAAAGTCATTCGTTCTGCTTTCTTGCACAGCACAGAAGTTTCCGGTCCGCCTTTTTTTTGCGTTGTTTCCTTGCATTTGCTCAAGCATGGTCATAAAGTGACCAGACTCGATTCAACCTTTTCATTCGTTTTGGTCTGTACTTCTTACTCGAAATTGTTTCCTGCGTTACACGGTGAAGAACGTTCTTTAGAAAACGGGCTCACATCGGGGCTTCTAAAGCAGGGATGTTGTTATACAGCGCTGGTGCTTTTTTCGTCGCTGCGTTAATAAAACTCATTCCACCGTATCGGACAGTGACCATTCTGGAACTCTGTGTTTCGTTTTTTTTTACAATTTGCGCAAATACCAGTCTAGCGCCTCATCTGTCGGCAATATGTTTGCATGAAAGTTTTCAAATGTTTTGAAAGTATAAACACACGCATGATAACAGCATTGTTATGAAACAAAAACCTGAACTTTTCTCCACTGATAAAATTATGGTATGAATTGAGCTTATACGATGGAGGGAATACCGTGCTTTGAATTTCACGTTAGTGCGTTGCTTGTGTAGGCTACAGTTCGTTTGAAGAGGGAGAGATCGAAAGGTTAATAATACGACGCTTTCACAATCATCATACCAACTTCCCAAAGAAATAAACAAGAAACTTAGGGAATATTTATTCGAAATCTCAAGCTAGGCCCCCTCCATTTTTCTATAGAAATGTTCAGTTAGAACCAATGAAAAAGCAAGTGCCCCGTGCTCTCCGGTTCCTCAAATGGCACTTTTTAATTTAGTATATTGAAAACAATGAATGCATGCGTATTCAAAAAAATTTAATGGCCATAGGTGAACCAGTATTTGTTACTGTTAGTAGCTCTTCTTCAGCTGTCTTAATTTTTCCTTCATGTCAGAGCAAGGAACCTCCCTACGAATGTTGTGATGTTGCTATTCACCTGTAAGGTTGGGGGGGGGGGCAGGCACTTGTTTTCAGTTTGAAGGTAGATCAATCAATAAAAATACACTGTGCCTCTTACTACTTGTAGCCTAAATATGCAAAATATATACACATGACAAGGCGTAGAGCTAAGACAGTGTTGCGCTGTCGTAACAAGTGCCTACGCTTTTGTTGTTTTTATATATATATATAAAAAAGGCTTATATGCAGAACAATAACTTCGGTTGCCGCAAAGTTATAAGTATGAAAATCGATGCGCTTTCACATAACAACTGTTTCATTAGCCGACGTTTTCTTAAAGGCGTAATAATAATTACACATTTTCGTGTCTTTTTATAATTTGTTGAGGCAGCAGGAAAGGGGCAGAAGGAAAAGGTGAACAAAATAGGAAAAAAGAAAAATATAAAAAAAAACATGCCAGGGTTAGGAAGCGACGGCATCTCAAGAATGTAAGGCGAGCATAAACGAGCCATCCCATCATGGACAATACCCCCCACGCACCCAACCTTTCCCCAAGTGAATAGTGGGACGTCCGTTTAGTATTGCACATAAACGGACGCCACACTGTCCACTGTGATTGCGGTGCCATCTGCTGGCGGTTTGTCTACTTTGAAGTTAAATACGAGTCAGTGAGGAAAAACTTGAGTGCTCTGAGTGCATGTTGGCGGCACCGGAAGATATAAAAAATCCGGTAATGTGGTGCCGCGCCATCAATATTCATTACATGCATGCATTTGGCTCCTGTCATTGAAGGAAAAAAAAGGCACGTTTGCAAAAAATGAGATGGAGAAAAAAAGAAAAAAAGAAAAGACTGTCTTCCGGGACCACTTATTCGTGCGTTCCGACTGTGCTTGAAGCGGCAAACCAATTTTCTATTGTCAGATGCATATACGCTTACTGCTTTGCTAGAGGGTAATAATATTGTTGCAGTTTGAAGCTAAGGGCAAAGTGCTGATCGGAGAGAGGCGTTTGCATGTTTTCGTCATAGTAACGCTGACAGAGTGTCTGGGCGTTCATTTATTCCGTTTTTATTGTATTGAATTTGTAATTAAAGTAAGATTCCCGTTGTTCTCGTTTTCTGATTGTTCTAAAATTATTTTCCAGGGGTGTAACTCTGATGTCATCCAAGCTGTGGTCTTTCTATGTACTGTGTTTTGAAAGTAGAAGGCCTGGTAGGGAACGTACATGTGCCCGATGGTTGTTGAATATCATTATAAACGGCGTGTGAAGCATATTCCGATGAATCTGCCCCGCACCAAGGATTTCCAAAATAAAACAGCACACGTATGCCCGAAGTACTCCTCATGAAAATTGCCCGCCAGCTATCATGGGGGAGAGACGCTGGCGGCGGCGAGTCAAGACGTGCTCGCGTCGGCTCCCGGATTTTGCCAACTTTGCTAGCATTTTGTCGTCGAGTGTCCTTGTTTATTTGTGCAAATCTTTTCCGCGAAGTTCTAAGGACCACGCGGACACCCTCTTTTGCCACAGTGAGTGATTTTTCACCATTTTACGGACATTTGTGTGCCTCCGTCGGCGGCGTCTCACCTAACGAGCACTTCGGAGACCAGGCCTAGGCCTAGCTCATCTAGGCCACCCAGCCGGCCTCAGGGGTGGCTCGGCGCCACTCGTCCGTTACCATGATGGAATATTGAGTAGAGGGAGAAATTATTTCCCCGGAGGAAGTCACTCAAGACCAGGGATGGCAAACTGCGGGCGCCAGAAGAGTTAACGCCAAATCGCGGGGAGGTGGCCCTAACGCCGCGGCAACGCTTTCGGCGTCCCGTGGCGACAAGCATAGCGGCGCAGCGCTGAAGTCCAAGATTATTAGGGCAGGCCGAATGCCGTTCTTCCCAAAGAAGACACCAAAATCGTCATTCGACCAAGAGGTGGACTGAATATCTCCAAAATTGGAGCGGCTGCGGTGGCTGACGCTATACTTGCAGCCGCCGGCATCAGGCCCGATGAGCTCTCACAAGACACTCTGTGCCCGAACTTACAGCAAAACATTATGGTGGCCAGCACTCCTAGACGAGAAAATGCCGATCGATACTCCCGCCTCAAGCAAATCTGCATCTCGGGCAACATCCACGAACTCTGCGCGTACGAGAATGCCCCACACTCCACGTGCAAGGGGGTCATACGTGGCATACCGTTGCAAGACGACCCTGCGACGCTGGATGGCAAGATCGTTAACCAGAAAAACCCGCTCGCACTGGCAGCTATGAGAATTGCTCAGACGGAGACTGTGATCATCGCCTTTTACGGGCACCGGGTACCGAATTTTGTCAGGTACGAAACGCTCCTGTTGAAATGTTCCCTATATAGAAAGCAAGTGGACGTATGCCACGCCTGCGGAAGACTCGGGCATCGCGCCGATGTCTGTCCAACACCTAGCGACGTCGTCTGTCGGGGATGCGGCCTTCCAAACCCTGGTGAGCAGCACCAATGCACCCCAATGTGCAAGTTCTGTGGCGGTCCGCACCTTACTGCCAGTAAAGAATGTGCGCATAGATTCAAGACTCCGTACATTGTTCGCCGACGACGCTTCGAGCGCGCCAGACAGCAAGAGGAGCTCCCCCCGCAGTCGATCCTGCGATCCTCCTATTCTCAAGCCCCATGTAGCCCTAGCCCTAGGAGAAAACGACGCTCGCGCTCGCGAGGTCGCTCCATGAGCCGACGGGGCTCCAAAAGCCGCTCAGCCCCAAGATCACGACCATCATCGCCTTCTCCATTGCGCTCCGGCTCCAGAGGCCGCTCCACGTCCCGCACCCGGAGCGGCTCGTCCAACAGGCCAAGATCCAACTCCCCCTCCGGTGGTAAAGGCAAGTCCTATCTAACGTGGGCCGATAGGGCCCGTGGCAACAAAGCGCAGGCGTCCAACTCCCAGGACTCGCACGACCCGTGTCTCACGAACGAGCTCAAAGAGCTTGGGCGTGCCAATGATAGTCTTAGGAAAGAAAACGCCCAGTTCAAGCAGGAAATCAGTCGGCTAGGCACCGAGATAGCCGAAATAGGAAAATTGGCGCTCAAACCGCCGGCTCCTCCGGCCGCCACGAGTTCGTCGGCCATGGACACGGCGGAGGCCCCCCCCCAAGGCGGGTGCAGTGAAGCGTCGCGCCCTGGATAGCTCAAGCGAAGACGAGACTCTGGAGCTCCTTTCGGAGCTCAAGAAGGCCATCTCCAACATACAGTCAGGCCTCTCTCAAGTACAAGAAATGATCGCGCACCCCCAGCTGGGTCTGGTCGCCCTCAGCGAGAGAATACTTAGACTAGAGGGGACCCACCACGGATTTTTGCCAAGCACATCGACAACACCAGTCCCAAACTTGAACAGTGTCATTGCCCCGCCGACATAGGGTGCCATCCTGCAGGCGGCCCTCTCGAAACCCATCCCCAAGCCCAAACATGAATAACAAAACTAACGTCATAACAATGTGGCAGTAGAATTGTGCAGGGTTCGTCAGCAAACGGGCGACCCTGCGACAATACCTAAAAGGCATAAAGGATAAACCCCAAGTTATCACCTTGCAAGAAACGATCACATCATCACACATCAGGCTCCCTGGTTTCGTCACTGTGGCTTCCACTGAAGGGGGAAGGGGGGGGGTGGCCACTCTGGTCAGTAAAAGGTTCACGTGCATTCAGCGAGACCTCGGTCCAGCGGACAATGGGGTCGAGTACGTCATGACGGAACTCCTAGTCGACCCCCTAAGCGGTGCTTACGAAGGAACAGTATTTTCATATTAAATGTCTACTGCAGGCCCAGCGTACACAGAGCCAGGGCTGGTGGTCTTCTGAAGAAGGCCGTGCATTTTGCCGGCTGTCAACCTCTTGTTGTCATGGGGGACTTCAATGCCCAGCATCAGGCGTGGGGTTACCTCACAAATACGAAGAAGGGTAGAGACATATGGCTCACGGCAACGGAGGAAGATCTGACACTGGTAACCAATAAAGACTTCCCGACCAGGAGAGGGAACTCGGTGTGCCGAGATACAACCCCGGATCTCACCTTTGTCAAGAGTCTGGAAAACGTCAAATGGACCAACACAGCTATCGACCTCGGTAGCGATCATTGCATCATCGAAGTGCTCATAGAGGTTGCCCGAAACAAGACGAGGACCTTTAAGTTCATCGACTGGGACTTGTTTCGAGCCAACCGCTCCGAGCGCGCCCTTTCCCCGGATGCGGACCTAGACTCTTGGTGCGACGGGTTAAAAGATGTGGCCAGCGCCACCAAAGAGGTGACAACCGATATGGAGGTGGACAGGATGGACAGTAGGCTCGCGCATCTGTTGGAAGCCAAGCAGGCACTGCTTGCGAGATGGAAGACTCAGCGCCATAACAGAAGACTGCGCAAGAAAATGTCCGAAATCAACAAAACGGTAGGAGATCATTGCAAGGTCTTATGCAAGCAGCAATGGGATGAGCTCTGTGATTCTATGGAGGGCCAACTCAAGACCGGTAAAAGCTGGAGACTCCTCAAACACCTACTGCACGACGGCAACACCAAGTCCAATCAGAAGAGAGCTTTGGCGAAAGCTGTCCATTTGGCCACCGACTCAACGCCAGATGAGGCGATCACGGAGAAGCTCATAGACAAGTACCTGGCGGCCACGGACGATCCGGTACCTTCCCAGTTTCCCGACTACGAGGGGCGCGACGCGCCATCGATGGACGAGGACTTCACCGTGGCTGAAGTCAAGCGGGTTCTCGCATCCCTCAATAGCAGATCCGCCCCTGGGCCAGATGGGGTAACCAACAAAATGCTCAAGCACCTCGACGACGACTCGATCGAGTTTCTTACAGACAAGATTAACGAAATCTGGCGCAGCGGTCTCATTCCCAAGAGCTGGAAAGCGGCCTGCACAGTACTGATACCCAAGCCGGGTAAGGCACCGAGCATCGAGAATCTTAGGCCAATCTCGTTGACGTCGTGCGTCTGGAAGGTGGCCGAGCACGCCATGCTCAACCGCCTCACTGACCACCTCGAGTCTAACGAATGCTATACCTACAACATGATTGGCTTTCGGTCGGGGCTCTCGACTCAGGACGCCATGAAGCTGATCAAGCACCAGGTCATTGACTCCGGCTCCGCCGACACCAAGGCGATTCTTGGATTAGATTTGGAAAAGGCTTTTGACAACATATCGCACGCCTTTATTCTCAAGAGCTTGTCTGAGTTTCACGTCGGCAAGCGGGCGTACAATTTTGTGCGCTCCTTTCTTTCGTCGCGGTCCACAAGACTGAAGATTGACGGTTTTTTGACCCACGAAATTACCCTTGGGCCAAAAGGGACACCTCAGGGGGCGGTGATCTCCCCGACGCTGTTCAATATCTGCATGATCAACCTGTCGAGGGCCTTGAACAAAATCCCGAACATTAACCACACGATCTACGCAGACGACATCACCATCTGGGGCCTCAGCGGATGTGAGGGTCAGGTCGAGAGTGCTTTGCAAGAGGCCATCGATGTGACGGAGCACTATCTCATCCCCACCGGGCTAAGGTGCTCGCCCGCTAAGTCCGAGCTCTTACTGTATAAGAAGAGGCCCAGAGGCGGTTCTCACCGGTCCTGGAAGCCAGCAATGGAGAGCCACATTACGTTATTCACCGATAACGGCTCCCCAGTTCCGCGGGTGGACACTATCAGGGTCCTTGGAATGTTTATCGAGTCTAACGGAGCCAATGGAGCCGCCATCAAACGCATTTGTTCGAAGACCGAAAGCGCCCTCGGACTGATTCGAAGAATCGCTAACAGGCACCGCGGAATCAGGGAGGACAATCTGATCCGGATTATCCACGCATTCGTGCTATGCCACCTCGCCTATTCGGCGGCTATGCACAAATGGCTCGTGTCGGAGCGCAGCAAAATCAATGCCCTAATCAGAAGAGTCTTCAAGCTGGCCCTTGGCATTCCCGTTCGAACGCACACGGAAGACCTCCTGAAGTTGGGAATCCACAACACGTTCGAAGAAATTGTCGAAGCTCAAGAGTTTGCACAGTTTGTCAGACTGTCTGGCACCCCAGCGGGTAGAGCCATACTCGGCATGCTGGGACGAAACCCCACGGTTGTCGGTCCTGACGCTGTGAAGCTGCCCAACGACGTAAGATCCAAGATCCAGATTGCGCGGATGCCGCGCAATATGCATCCAACCTACAACGAAGCACGAAGACGAGCCAGGGGTAAATCTCTGCTCGCCAGTGCCCGCTAGGACAAGGATCGAGCCTGCTTAGTCGATGCTGCTTCGTACATTCAAGAAGAAGCCTTCTCCTCAGTGGTCGTCGACTGTGATTGCAGAGTCATCAGCTGCGCTACCATCCGCACTTCTAGTTCCAGCGTTGCAGAGCAGGTTGCCATTGCTCTTGCATTGACGGACGGTGTACATGACACAATTTATTCAGACTCCAAGGCCGCTATGAAGGCCTTCCAGATGGGCATGGTGGCTCCCCAGGTCCTACAGATTATTCAAAAAGTCAAAGACCTCAAAAATCACTCATTGGTCTGGTTTCCTGCGCACCTTGGAACCATTGAGGGTGCCTCGCTCAATCCCAACGAGGAGGCGCACTCGGCTGCACGAGGTTTGACTGACCGTGTGCCGGGTAACGCGTCATCTCCTGGGCGACCTGAGCCTCTCTGCTCGTAAAACGAGATATGCAAGCACCACTATCTGTCAAGAAGACTGCTGCCTCTACCACACTCCTCGCTATGCAGGGCCCAAGCTGTTACTCTCCGACTGCTACAAACAAACACTTACCCGAGCCCTGCGGCACTGCACACAATGTACCCTCAACGGTTTCCAAGCCCGGACTGCCCCCTGTGTGGTGGTTATGCGGACTTCGAGCATGTACTGTGGGGCTGCGCCTCTGCCGGTCCCCCTTTCACCCAAGAGGAAATGAAGCGACTCATTAAGGCCCAGGACCAGACCTCTCAAATCCTTGCCGTCCAGAGGGCCCGCGCGAGGGCCGTCAGGTTTAACCTGATGGTCCCCGAGTGGGCCTAGCCAGGTGACGCTGAGTTTACTCGCGTCTATTGTGGACCGAATAAAGTTGTTTCACTCACTCACTCAGCTATCATTTATCACGCCATCAAAAAGCGGGAAATCTGGACCGCCGAATATTCTAAATCACCATAAAGATGCCAACCAACACCGACATGAAAATTTGCTATTAACTTTTACGAACAACCCTCCAAACATAAACAAGGTCCTAAGAAAACAATTTAACATATTGGAACAGAGTGGGCGGTTATCCAGGGTTTTCACTTCTCCTCCTTGTGTAGTATGTAGGTGGCCGAAAAGTATAAAGAATCGTTTAATGAATTTCAAGATACGCATATTACCTTAAACAGGGCGTCGCCCTTGCGAAAAAAGCAGATGCAAAGCATGAAAACGCATACAGGCAATGACAGTGAGTGAAAGCACCCACTAGGAGTTTGAGCGCAGGACAAGTGCGGCACTAGACAGTGACTGACACAACGGGACATACCTTCTGGAATATGGGATATGTAACATGCAATACGTGGGTCAGACAGACACATCGTTTAGAATCAGGTTTAACAACCTGGTTCTTGTTGTAAACCAGAACCAGGTTTAACAATCTGGCACATGTCCGTTCCCTGCAAGGCCTTCCACTTTCAAAACGCAGTACACTGAAAGACCACAGCTTTGATTACATCAAGGTTACACAATTGGAAAATAATTTTGGAACAATCGAAGCACGGGAAATACGTGAATCTTACTTTATCTACAAATTCAAAATGATAAATACGGAATAAATGAACACCCAGACACTCTGTCACCGTTACGATCACTAAAGCGCGAGACAGACGTGCGATTTTCTCTGCGATTCGGCGTGCGGTGCGACAATGCGACTGCTGGAGTGGTGACGTTTCGTGACGTTTCGTGATGTATCATCGCGTTGCAACGCCGCAGAGCCGGTGTGGCGAGCATCAAACCGGCCAGATATTTTCGTCGCAGCGTCGCACCGCCGCATGGCAGCAGCCAATCACAGCGCGAGCATACGAGTGGCGTCACGATGCTAGTGGCGCCATCTCCCTGTCACCACTCGCATCACCCGTGGTCCAAGGCTCCAGGCGAGTCGATGGAGCGGTGCAAGCGTAGATTTGCTAACATCAGCGACTGCGGCGGCGTGACAAACAACGAGTGCATTTACCTAGTGACGTGATATTACTCTGGATTGAATAAAGTGATGTTTTAAGTGTGCCTTTTCTGCATGACAACGCCCGTTTTGAAACCGCTAGCGAGATTGGAGGTCGTGAGCAGCGATGCAAGTACATTTTGCAGGTAAACACAGCTACCGGTGTCCATGCGCTGGATCGCTTCACTTCCACCTTTGCTCTTCACAATGATGGCATCGATAAAGTTATAATTTACTGCATTACATGCGAGCGCAATGCTTGATAATGTTGTCAAAAACAGGCGCTCGATGACGAGCTCGCGTGTGAACGTCGTAGGCGACGGCCGGCGCACGCGATGCTAAGCCTACCTGTCGGAGTCGTGAATAATAAGCTGGTGCCGTGGACACGATGGGCTTGTCGTTCACGAATGCGATTTATTAATTATTTTTATAGAACGAAGCGTGGCTGTGCAATGTTGTATGTTTTGAGCCTCATTATACCAAGTCGTTCGACCCTGCATGCCGAGGCGCCGCATGGGGGCGGAGCCTGCCGCTGATAGCTCCTTTGCCCTCGTGTGTCCCGAAACGCCGCATGCGGCACGCCGCACCATGCGACGCCGCACGCCACATCGCACGGAAAATCGCACGTCTGTCTCGCGCTTAAGAGATGCAAACTCCTCTTTCTGATGAGTCCTCGGCCCTTAGCCTCCCATTGCGACAATAATATTATTCCCTAGCAAAGCAGTAAGCGTATATTCATGTGATAATATAGAATTGGTTTGCCGCTACAAGCATAGCAGGAGCGCACAGATAAGTGGTCCAGGATGTTGCACAATATTTTCTTTTTTTTTCTTTTTTCTCTTTCGCTTTTTTGACGCACCTTTCTTTTTCGTTCACTGACAGGATCCAATGCATATAAAGAATATTAATGGCGGTGCCACAGTACTGGCTTTTTCGTATCTTCTGGCACCACCCACATGCTTCCGAATCGGTTAAAGGGGTGGCGACACCAAATTTGTGGAAGGCGTGTTCTTTGCTGCAAGCGTTTTCTTCAGCTCCAGGAAGCATGTTACACGCACCAAGATTCTTATATTTTTCCTAAATAGTTTAGTATTGCTCTGATTATGGGAACCATTTTCCGTTTCGCTTTCGCGGCGCTGAGTTGGACAGGGACGTCAATGCATAGGTTGCTTCACCACGTGACCACACAAAGCTTTAACGCACATCGTGCTGAGTTTCGACTGCTCTCACAAGCACGTTCCACACAAGCACCAGAAAAACAAACGCGCTGATAGTTGCCATGGCCAGCTTCAGTAGCATCCAGGCAGTGGCAAGGCAAAAGGCAACCAGAACGAAACAAAGCGCTTATCGCGCGAGGCGGCTGAGGATCTCGGCATCTCAGTCCCCACGTGGGAGCGGCCCGCAACACAGTAATCTGCGTTTTGGAAGACAAAAAAAAATTGGCAGATCCCACGTACAGCGGGAATTGATGATATGCGAAGAACAAATGAGAAAGGTTAATATGTTACTTTAAAATCAGCACAACGTTACGAGGTGGAGGTAAATGATTGCGTACATGACTTCGCTGTCATGATTATGGCAAGTTTGGATGTTTCATTTACTTTCGTCACCTATTACGGTCTCGTGATACCAAATTTAGTATATGTGGAGCTATTGAAACGCCCGCGAGCCTGCGCTATGAGCGTGGTAGGTTGTCATGTTATTATATGACACACGTGCCCAGATCATCATGTTAGCATGTGACATATATTTCGTTATCCATTGACATCACGTAACACCAAATTCGGTATATGTGGAGTTAGCAAAACGGCCACGAACGCATCATGAAGGGCCCAATATACTCCAATGTAGCGTTGTCGTGCGCGCACGCTGGGCACAGCGACGCTATACGTTAGCAAGACGCGAACACTCTATAGTCTGACGCCAGGCGCGACCGGCGCGACCAGTGTCTGTCAGCGTGGCCCGACGGCAACCGGCGGGAATTGCGACAAGTTCAACAATGCGTCTACCTCTTTTCGTGACGAAGGGACCCTAGACGCACTGAAACGCGCATGCGTCAAAGGAACGCAGCGCGGCGCGCGCCTGCGAGTATATGGCAGGACCAGCGCCTGCCGTGGCAACGCCGGCGTGACCGAACGAAATGAAAGCTGGCGAGCACACTCACCGCGTCGCGTCGAAATGTGTTGGCGCCTTCACTGTGGAATGTTGTCATGTTCTCTCATGACACGCATTCCATGATTATCATGTTTGTACCAGTCACATACCTTCGTCATCTATTGACGTCATGTAATACGAAATTTGGCATATGTGAAGCTAGCGAAACGGCCACCAGCGTATCATGAGTGTGGCTTGTGGTCATGCTGTTACATGATACACATTTTATGGTTATCATGTTTGGATGTGTCATTTACCTATGTCATCTGTTCGCGTCGCGTAATACTTAGGTTGGTACATGTTAAGGTAGCGAAACGGCCGCGAGCGTATCTTGAGCGTAGCATGTAGTCAAGTTGTTACGTGACACGCATCTCTTGTTTATCATGTTTGCACCAGTATCACACCTTCGGCATTCATTCAAGTCCCGTAATACCAAATTTGGTATACGGGAAGATAGCGAAACGACTGCCAGCGCATCATGAGCGTGGTATGTAGTCATGTTGTTACATGACACGGTATCTCATGGTTATTATATTTGCACCACTCATGTAGCTTCGTTATTCATTCATGTCCCATAATACCAAATTTGGTACATGTGACCCTAGCGAAACGGCCGCGAGCGTATCATGAGCATGGCATGTAGTCATGTTGTTACATGACCCACATGTCATGAATTTCATGTAAGGGTCTGTCGCTTGCGTTAGCCATGGAATCATGTTATACCATATCAGTTTTGCAACATGCCTTGTGAACAAAACCACCGCAAGAGCTGCAGGACCATAATATGTAAATCATGACATTCATGGCATACATGTAATGAGTTTCATGTTATGAATAGTGAAATGTGTTCTTCATACACTCATGTTTATGCAATACCAAGTTTGGTATTGATACTGCTATCGAAACGGCCAGGATAGCAAAAAGTCGTAGTAGGCTAGATAGAGCAATCGATAGATAGATAGATAGATAGATAGATAGATAGATAGATAGATAGATAGATAGATAGATAGATAGATAGATAGATAGATAGATAGATAGATAGATAGATAGATAGATACGCTCAAAGTCGCCGAAGATCGCGAAGAAATTCTTTGCATTTCATCAAAGTTTATCCAATCCAATTTACAACACATGTACAGGACGTGGACGAGGAAGCTGCTTGACGCTAGATGCGCCGGCCTTTTTGTAAGCGCCGATAAGCTAAAGGAACACGCGGCAGCTGTGCTGTAAGATGCGTGCGGCGTCTCTGACGTACTAGGACGCGTCGAGTGTCTCTTCGCAAGCACCTAGTGTCCTCGACGAACACACAGTTTCTCTGCAAGGAACGCCAACACATTCATCACTACAGATCTGGTGTGACGTCACAACTGTTGATGCTTCTATTCTGAAACGTCAGCGTTGCTGTGCAAGCAATGGGTCTAGATCGGGAGACTGGGCATTCACCTACACTTTTAAAAGCGAATTAAAATATATTCTACGCGTTTGTTTTGTCCGACCCTTCATGTGACGAGTCCTTGCATACAGGGCCGTGGCTATACCAAGCCTGATGTGAATCATCAGGCTTGGTATAGCCACGGCATTCGGTGATATCACCCCTTTAAATTTCACCCCAACAATTCGTCCTAAACCTAAAAGGTGGACAAAGCTCCAGCGGATTGCACCGCAAAGTACAATTTTAAAAGGACGTCACACTGTCCTCTTGGGGGAAGGCTGGGTGTGTGTGTGTGTGGGGGGGGGGGGGGCTGGAACTTGACAATGAATATATGGCTCGTTTACGTTCAGATTACTCTCTTGAGATGCCGTCCCTTCCCAACTCTGGCCTGTTTTTTTTTTTACTTTTTCCTCTTTCTCTTTTTTCGATCTCGTTCACCTTTTCCTTCTGTCACCTTCCATGCTGTGTCAATAAGCTATAAGAAGACACTGAAAATGTTGAAATAATATTATGCCTTGGAAAAGATCGAACGCGCGTCGAAACGTCGGCTGAATAAACAGTTGTTAGCGCCTCCAATGTATATATATATATATATATATATATATATATATATATATATATATATATATATATATATACATTTAGTGTGGGCATTCGTCATTCGCTTCTTTTCATACATGCATTATCATAATCATCATCACCCGCCTGGGTCTCTGTCCTCATCTTCACTGGGTGTTTCGACAATCATCATCGTGTGTGTGCATGCTCGGTCTGAGACTGCCCGTTCGTTGCTGAGCCTATGGGCTGAATAAGCAATGTCTCAACCCAGACGTCATACGTGGTGGAGGTGCTGGGTGGGGTGCGTCATAAATGAGTTTTCGATCTTGCTGTCGCGCTTCCGTGTTGATGGGAGCATGATCGCGATACCGGGCTAGTCTTGAAATGTATTCCTCGTGGTAGACGGAGACGAGTTGACGTCAGTGTTCAAAAAGAAAACGCCGAGGAAGAAAGTAGGGGAACGTCCATAAACGAGGTAGAAGGGCGAATATATGGTGGTGCGCAGAACAGCCGTATTGTAGGCAAAGGTGAGGAATGGCAGAAGAGTACCCAGTTTTTGTGGCCTGGACTGATGTAGACTGCTATCATATCAGCAAGAGTACGGTGAAACCTCTCGGTGAGACCGTTGGTTTGAGGGTGGTAGCTGGAAGCTGTCTTGTGTGTTATTCCCGAGGCGCGCAATACTTTATTTAGCACTTCTGACAAGAACACCCTTCCACGGTCACTGAACAATATATGAGGGGTGCCATGGCGCAGAATGAAGGCGTGCAGAACGAAGTCGGCAACTTTCGAAGCAGAGGCAGTTGATACAGACGTTGTCTCCATGTAGCTTGTCAAGTGGTCTACTGCAGTCACTATCCATCGTTTGCCAGTAGATGTGACGAGAAGAGGGTCGTAAAGGTTGATACCTACAACCTCAAATGGCGTTGTGGGGCACGGAAGTGGCTGCAGAGGCCTGGCCGGTGCAGTGTTCTTGATTTCACGACGTTGGCACGGGACACAGGAACCGACCTAGCGCGCAATACTAGTAGAAATACCAGGCCAGTAGAAGCGACTTCGGATGCGGTCGTAAGTCTTTTTGAATACCAAGATGTCTGGCAGTCAAGTCGTCGTGGAAGGCTTTAAGCACGTAAAGTCGAAGAGAGCGTGGTAGCATGGGAAGCCAGCGTTGACCATCTCGGTGGTAGATGTGACGGTACAGAACTCCATTCACCAGCTTAAATCGCAAGAGTTGACGACGATGTCGAGCGTTAGGTGGATGGGAAGCTCCCGAGAGCTGGTCCATGATACGCCTACAGTACGGATCAAACAACTGGCAGGAGTGAAATGTGCGCTTGTCATCCGAGAATAGCTGGTCTATTGAGGCAAGCGCAGGCGCTGCAAGAGAAGTGATGGCCGAACTTTGACCGATGCTATATATACAAAGTCTTAGGTTTGGTTCCTGCCCATGGCAAGTTTTCTTTTCAACCGCTTTTCTTTCTTCACATTTACATTACAATTTGGTCTAATCATTTTCGCTATACTTTTCTTGGCTACATTGTTTTTATATGTCATTATTATTGTGTCAAAACACAGAAAAACAAGGCCTCAAGTATAGACTTCTTTTCCTTACTTATTAACGACGGTCTCCTACTGGCAGACTTGGTGGCTTAGGTTGTACACGAGGGACTATTGGTCAGCTACCAGCTCGTAATGAGTTCACGTGCTACGTGACGCCACAGGCTCCTACAGACTGTGCCACACTCGAGGGCATGGCTACTGTGGGCGAGGACCGACACTCCCATGTTTAAATTCACATATATACCCAAAAAGGTGGCTGGCAGTATAGTCGCAGTGGTAGCTCAGTGGTAAAGCATCGAACGCTTTATTCGAAGGTCGCAGGTTCAGTTACTGCCCAAGGCAAGTTATCTTTTCACCTACTTTTCTTTCTTCATATATGCATTACCATTCGGTTTAATAACTTCCCCTTTACTTTTTTTGGCCTTATTGTCTGTTATATTTCATTATTATAGTGTCAAAACACGGAAAGTTGAGCCCTCAAGTATACACTTGTTTTCCTTACACACACACACACACACACATATATATATATATATATATATATATATATATATATATATATATATATGTCTGTGTGTGTGTGTGAAAGTGGTGATTAGCCAGGGATGCGCTACAGGATCAACTTTCTTAACACCTTTTAGATTCCATGTTTTCGAATGTCGACCTTTCTCTTTTTAATGCAGGGTTGGCAGCAGTACAATGATCATTAGGAAAATTGAGGCACGCGGTGCGAGTCATAGCGCTAAAAAGCACAGAATTTCCACGATGGGAACGATGAGTGGAGGGAAGTGTCCGTCCATGCGTTCGTCCATGCATCCGTTCCTTCGTGCGTCTGTGTATGCGTCTGTCAATCCTTGCTTCCATGTCTGTCTGTCTGTCTATCTGTCTGTCTGTCTGTCTGTCTGTCTGTCTGTCTGTCTGTCCACGAGCATGAGCCACCGTGGCCTGTCACGCTCGCCACTCCACTTCGTCCGTGCCTCATCAGCGATCCGGAACGTATGGCGACGATCCAGGAGACTGAGACAGGCACTGGTTGCCCACGCACCCAGACAGAGCCTGCGCAGGTGCCAATCGGAGAGTGGCGGTACAGCGCCATCTAGAATATCTTCACTCAACTGCAGTTTGTATGTGCGTCTGAGAAACTGCGCAATCTTCGCATTTTCGGGAGATACGGCCGGTTACGCCTGACGCGAGTCAAGGTTACACTAAGAAGAGCTTCGCTCTTAAAACTGTCACCACGTTATTGTCGCATTCAGAGCACAAGTTTCGAAAAGGCCCAATCATATCAGAACACTGAAACCCTTAACTTTATTTGCCCTTTTTGAAAACTCATCTAACGTAAAAAAACGCTCTAAATGCACTGTTCTTTTTATATAACGAGAGGCCAAAGGAGCCGTTATACACGAATTAGATAAAATCGGTGAACAGGGAGCACGCATAGGCTCTCAGCCCTAAAATATGCGAAATTGGCATGTGCCATTTTTAGTTTTTACGGGAAGACAGTGGTCATGATGTAATTTTGATTTCTGTTCATTTCTTACTTTTGACAAAGATGGTTGCAGACGCATTTATCGATCGATACTGTATACGCACTCGCCAATATTTATGGAAGCTTTCGACTATAAATTGACACGAGCCGATTTGTCTCCGTTGTGCGCAACAAACAATTTGAAACAGAAAGCGCAACTTTGTGGAATGTTTGCGGAGCAAATATGATGTTTCCAGCTTTGCCACACAATGTAAGAGATCATTTTAGCTAGCCCCTACATACAGACTCCATCGACTGTGTGGACAACGAGTCGTCAGTCCGGTCGCCTCTTTGGCTGATGATTGATGACCATAGTGAAAGAAGTATGGACAGCAGTGAAATAATAGCGAGAGAAATGCGGTTTCGAACTTCATTAGGGTCCAGCGTTACTACATGTGATGCAAAGTATCTCCACTGAGCACGCTTTGCTGAAGATTAGTCACACTTTTATGAACAAATATATAATAAAAATGAGTCATTATTTCGGGGCATTTACTATAACTGGGGAGAGGGTCGCTACGTTAATGCGTGTTTATTTTAGTGCACTCGTTTAGCAGGAATTGTTGACAAGGGGTTTCAGGGATTCGGGGTGTTGAATGCTCGCTTTTTTAACGGTAATTTTTTGGTTTTGTTTTGTTTTTACACATGCATACGTTCATTGTGGATGTTTTGTGACTGACTGACAAGTGAAGCATGAGAGATTGTTCACAAGATGCAATGACAGTAAACTGTACCTCTTTCCATTGCACTGTACAGTGCTCACGGACCTAAACAGGACATTTTGCGGCTAGGCGTAACGATAATAATTATTTTCCACTGTCTTTAATTTTAGTTATATTGACGTAGTATCAACCCTAATGCGTAGAGTAAAGCCAAGGTTATCTTCAGCGACCAGATTCGTGACTTGATTATTTAGAGCATGAGGTAATGTAAAGCATGGCATAACATAGCATGACGTTACCTCGAGTGGTTGCACCTTCCATTCGTGATGGGCAAAAGTTGATGTCTGGACTGAATCCGCGAGTACACTGTACACTACTGAATGTGTGGCACACACTATACCACTTGAATGACAGCATAACAACGCTTGTACAGCACTCAAGCACCCGCAGTCTCTGACAACTTGCCATGTACTGTACCTGGTGGAAAGCATGCTTGGCTGCGTTAATGCGGTAGCAAAAAGAAAAGAAAAGAACGCATGCGTAACGACGGAATCACCGTCAGAAAGCTGGGTACGAAAATTTAGGACACGCATAAAGCTAAGAAAATTCATCATCTGAGCAGAATGTTCATCAAACTCCACCAGGGGGAAATTAATGGACTAACTTTGCACATTAGTCCGCGCAGGCTAGGAGCAGTAATGTTAAAATGATGCTTTTATCTTACTTCAAAAATGTATATTTCCTTCTGCCTCTCTTGCTATCGCTGTCTTGTCATTCTCTTCGCCTTATTTTGTAGGTGTTGCCGACGCACATGCATGCGTGCATGAGATGAACATTATGCTTGCAAGACTGACACACCTGCTTTTGTGCATTTACACGTCTGGATTCTTAGCCTCTGCATAATATCCCATTCTTGTGAAGTGACGCACAACGCGATGTTTTCAGCCCAGCAATAGATAAGGTGCCCAGTAACCAGTTCACATTAAACAAAATATTTTGACCTCGTTATCCACAGTTATACATCGCTCACATTTTTTTCGGATCATGTGGTTTAATATAGAGCAAGACTCAACTGGCGAACTTGCACTGTAAAAAAGATACACTGGTACGTCATATGCCTAAAAATGACGTCACACGGAAAGAATAACTAGTCCAATTGTTTTTGACAAACATACGTCCTTTACACTGACTAGTACACAAAATTTAGCTTATATTGTCCAAAATGTATGCAACCCACTTGAACTGAAGAGTCGTTTGTCTCGTAATAAAGAATCAAAAGAAAGTTTTTCCCATTATTGAGCCGCAAAGAATAATCGGAAAAAAATGTGCGTAGGTCGCGAATCCGCAAAAGCGAAGAAAAGGGTTCTTTCGAGCCCGCGCGCCGTCTGTTTTCCTATTTCATTCAAGAGCAGATTGATTTGTGGCGTTTAACGTCCCGAAACCATCATATGATTATGAGAGACGCCGTAGTGGAGGGCTCCGGAAATTTTGATCACCTGGGGTTTTTTAACGTGCACCCAAATCTGAGCACACAGGCCTATAAAATTTCCGCCTCTATCTGAAATGCAGCCGCCGAACCGGGATTCGATCACGCGACCTGCGGCTCAGCAGCCGAGTACCTAAGCCACTAGACAACCGCGGCGGGGTCACCGGGAGCAAAGTTTTACACCGCGCATCTATTGTATATCGTTGGAGTCTCGACATTATTTAGCGCCCCGCCGCGGTGGTCTAGTGGCTAAGGTACTCGGCTACTGACCCGCAGGGCGCGGGCTCGAATCCCGGCTGCGGCGGCTGCATTTCCGAAGGAGGCGGAAATGTTGTAGGCCCGTGTGCTCAGATTTGGGTGCACGTTAAAGAACCCCAGGTGGTCTAAATTTCCGGAGCCCTCCACTACGGCGTCTCTCATAATCATATAGTGGTTTTGGGACGTTAAACCCCACATATCAATCAATCAATCAATCAATTGACATTATTTAGCGATCAGCAACCTAAAAAGAAACGGGCATTCGAAATTTCGCAATTCGATAGCTAGTGTCGGAGAAGATACGGCCACCGCGTGCTCGTTCTAAGCAGCCCCATTGAACATACGAACAGTGTCATATGTAAAGAGGTGTATGGCGAAAAAACGAAGACAGGCGCAAGCTAGTGACAGCTGTCGTGCTTCCCACCGCTGCGTCACGGTGAGATATGTGTGCGAACAGAGTAAAAAGGAGAAGTCGTTCTATTTGTGCTTCTGGCTGACTTAAATTGAAGTTCACAGAAGAAACAGGGTAGTCGGCAGAGAAATGTAGGGAAGGAAGTTTTTGCGCAAAGCGAGAAAAGAAACGCCTATCAAATCAGGCAGGCTTACGTGCTTGGCAGCAGGACAGCGGGGAAGCGTTTTGCAGAAGGAGGTGGCGCTGGGTTGCGGAGAATGATTGATGGGAAACGTCGGTGAGCGCTGCCGGCGTGACTCAGCAGTGACAGCAGCTGTCTTAAATGCGTAGAACGTGTATCAGAGGGCTCCCTCTCGACCGGAACAGCTCAGCGCCACTATCGCCACGCCACCAAAGCTCGACAATGCGTGCGCAAATCGCGAGGCATCGATGTTGCACGGTGCATTTAGTGTGTGCATATGACTGGTGGGAACGGGCTGGAGTGTCGTCGGCGTATTGACAAGAAAAGAAAAGGAAAGAAGGTTTTTGCTTAAACGAGCAGGAAAAGGGAGGTGGCGAGGCAGTGTGTGTGGAAAAAGCAACTGTGCCGAAGAGGCCATTATGATGATGAGGCGAAATGGTGGCAGGCACAAATGCAAGAAGTTCATGCTGGGGCAGTGGTGATAAGCGCCAATAGACAGCTGGATAAAGCAACAGTGGCAGTGAGTGCTTCTTTTTCTTCACTGGTTGGCATCCGGTCTTGCGGCGCGGATGCTGACCCGATAATGCGTGAGGAGGAGACAAGTGGATGAGAAAGCAATCGAGTAAGATGCCATGAATGAGAGGAAGACGTCTCTATGCGTACCGTCTTATTGACCCGGTGCGTTAGTATGCCCCTACTTCGCGAAATTCCGCATTGCTGTCTTAAGAAAAAAAATGGCAGCATATCCACGGAGTGAATGATGGATAGTGGGGCGAAGCATCTATCCATCCATTTGTTCTTGCTTCCATCCATCCATGCGTGCGTCTGTGTGGCCGCCCGTGCGTCCATACGCCCGTCCATGTGTACGTCTGTTCGTGCGTCCGCACGTTCATCTGTGCGTCACACCCTGCTTTCTTCCATGCATCCGCTCCTGCGTCCGTCCATGCGTCCATCCATCCGTCCAGCCATCCGTGCGTCCGTCCATGCATCTGTCTGTGTGTCCGTTCGTCCACCTATTCAACACTCAAAGTACCATCATCTCGCATCTTTTCATGATATATTCCTCATACACAAGCATCGCCATCCAGCGGACACTACAAGGACTGAAATAGAGGAGGCACACGCACACTTTCTTACGGATTGCGCTTCGTGTCTACTTCCCACCTTTAACCACCTCGGGTTCATGGTATATACTAGTTCACTGTATTTGTGGCACTGCGGCCCAACGCTCGGAGGTCACGCTGTGTCACGCTCATACTCGCTGGGCGTGACCTCCCAAACCTAGGAGGTCACGCCCAGCGAGTATGACGTAGCAACCATTTCTTGTCTTCTGTGCAGTGTTGAACACTAAAAAATTAGCTGCGAGTACGTTAACTAAAAGGCGAATTCTCCTGTCTCTCATTCCCCTTGAACAGCCATTGGCATGTACATTGAACACTATCTTTTATTGTTCAACAACGCACAGAAGAAATTTCTCACCGGCGCCACCTTGGAGGTTACAATGTTATACTTGTTACACACTACTACAACGGCTAACGGCTACACTCTAAAAAAAGGGAGCTAGAATGGAGAAACGGGCTCCGTTCCTCCTTCGGCGCAGCGAATTCCTCTTTTTCTGGCACTTTACCCGTCGCACCCTCTCGCGGCAAGGACCAAAGAAGCAGCGTTCCTCCTTCAGCGTTCAAGTTTCTCCCTAATCACGGGAGTCTTGTGCGCGCGCATGCACATGGCCAGCCTAGCCGGCCGCGGCCAGTCGCGAGTGATTGCTTTTGTCTAAGATTGATATAAGAAATGCAGTAGTGACGTTTTTTTGTTTTATTGGTTTAGAGTAAAAGCTTCTCTTTTTTTATCGCTAGGCACTCGACGATGCTCCGCACACTTCCATGTGTGTCTCATGTTGTTTCATACTACCAATTTGTCACGAATATAAGGAGCTCTGCTTCTCAAGCAGTCTTGCTTTAGCGATTACCTTAGACTGTACACGAATAATGAATTTTTTTGGTGTCGACGTACTTTGTAAGCCCACGCTTTTTTAGTTTCACACGGCACCAACAGCACTCATGAATTCAACGAGGCGAAGAAAAAAGCATCACACGTAATTTTTCAACTTTGTAGGAGACCTGACACCACTCTGCAGTCCATGCGTGAAAGCACGATCATATACAATTGATAGAGTTACACGTGCCACTACCGCCATATGGATGTTCTTTGCAGTTCACCCTCATTCGAATACGGCTGCCGTGGCCCGAAATCGAACCTGCGTCCTCCAGCATAGTCACACGACAACCAATTATACTATGATACCATGGCCGGTGAAAGCACAATGGGAAACAGGCTGCGAGGTTTCACCGACCGTTTATTCGCCGGACTAAGTTACAACCATTCGAAACGTTTTAAACGTAATGATAACTACACTTTTGTGAAAAGTAAACCAATGCCTTCTGTCAGTTAAACCAAATTCTTAATCGCATGCGTTTTCAATTGCCCATGCTAGCACTGAGTTGTATGACGGAATCGTGTCGTGAGAAACTCAACACAAAATGCACTTCTAGTAACAGCTGTCCACAGCAGGTAAGTACTAACACTCACTCACCTTTGTGAAAAGAGTATTCAAAATTCAGAGTAATAACCACCACAGCCACAGCGCTAACAACGAAATTGTGGCACGCACTATGATTGCAAGTTGACACGCGAGGCGAATCGCGAGAGGTATCTGAAGCGGAAAAGTATGTAGGCACAACATTCTATAACTTTATAGTAAATTTGCGCACTGCCGCCATAGCTCCTCCACAAGTAATAGAGCTGCCGCGACGCCAACAGCCACTGCCATAGCTCACAAAAATATACCATCGGATGCGAGTTCATCGCTTATTTCTCTCGCAAGACTCGCGTTGTAACGTACGTATACACTGCTAGGACAGTCGTTACCGCATCAAAACATTGTCATTGAAGGGCTAGCAGTGTACTGTATCCATGGCTAACGGTCACACTTGTGTAAGCACGTAAATCAATATAAACAAACGTTAACACGAAACAACTAAACAAGGTCGACGTGACCACAGAGCACCTACCACGACGGAGACTAAGCCTGGTCTGCATGCTGCACCCTCTCCGAGTAACAAGAAGACAAGAAGAAGAATAAAAAAGACGTGACCTCCAAAATGGCTATCGCACGGCAAGCGTTTGCATTCTCGGAGGCTTCAAGAAAAAAATAACTGTTGCAGTAGTCAAGAGATGGCCCAATGTTCAGAATGCGGTGGGCATTATATTGAAACGAAGATGCGCAAGCCTACGGGGCGCGGAAGAAGAAGAAGAGTAGTGGAGCGGCCCCTGGACTGTGTGGTTAGGTGGAAGCGTTCTAGGCCTGTCTCAGAAGTACGCTGCTATTTCACAACGCCATTTCACCTCATCTGTAAATAAACACAGTCATTCGTAACAGTTTGGTGGAAGGTGCCGGGTACATCGATCTGGACGACCAAGCTCTACCGATTTTGCGATGGAGCAGACGCTTGGCAGGCTTGCCACCACAGCTACCAGACATGGAGGACGCAGGAGCAGGCCATAGCAACCTCGTTGCTGATGAGCAACACGCTCACCCGCCAGGACAAGATTGCTGCGGCATGCCGGAACGTCAGCCGAGGACCTTTTCGGGGCAGCCGGATGACGATGTTGACGACTGGCTCAAGCACTACCAAAGAGTGAGTCGCAGCAACCGCTGGAGCACTGCTAAGTAGCTCGAGAACGTGGTGTTTTTTCTCGTCGGCACCGCGTCTCTTTGTTTCGACAACCATGAGAGTGCATTGACCACATGGGACATTTCCATGGACGAGCTGAAGAGGTGTTTTGGTGACTCAACAGCTAAGGTCAAGCAGGCGGAGCAAACGCTTTCACGCAGAGCTCAGTTACCTGGCGAAACATGCACCACCTACATCGAGGCCATCTTGAAGCTTTGCGGAATCGTGAGTGCGACCATGTGTGACGAAGATAAGGTGGGTCATTTGCTCAAGGGAATCACTGAAGACGTGTACAATTTCCTTATCACTAAGGAAGACTTACGCACACCTTCCGACCTAAGGAGACACTGCCGAGTGTTTGAAGCGCTAAAGAGGAGGAGAATCCTACCAAAATTTGGACGTCTTGAGAGTGTGCCCACGATTGCAAGTGTCAACCTTCCATCGCAGAACATCTCTTCTCTTATAAGACGAGTGGTTAAGGAAGAACTTGTTCAACTGCGAGCTGTTGACACCGCTGGTGTCTGCCATCAGTGTGCATTTGACCAACGGCCTCGTGAACCACTGGTACCTCGGATGCGACAGAGCTGCATTGAGCCTCGGCCGAATTACACCAATCGGTTTGAACGATGGAGTGAACGACCACTCGAAAACTAGGAACGCAGGCAAGCTGCGTCACAACGATTCACTCCTCGACCACCATCGCCCGGCTTTTATCAACAGACGAGGTTTACTTCACCGGGGACGACTAGACGCGACACCCGTACTTGCTGCAACTGCGGGCTACCTGGACACATTGCTAGGTACTGCTACCGTCGCCAGCCGCGAGCTCCACGATTCAACGTGTACACGCCCTATGTACCTGCTGGTGAGTCTCGACCATTTCAGGGCTCTTTCCAACAGCAACACGCAGCACGTGCTGACTCGCCTTGCTCCGACCGCAGCGTTACCCCACCACCCGCACGCCAACAGCGATCCCCGTCTCCGCGTCGCCGCTCGGGGACGCCACCACCACTTGGAAACTAACTGGTTCGACCAAAGGGGGCGAGGCCGCAAAATCATCTTTCGCAAGACCCCCTTGTGTTGTGATGGTTGAGAACAAAGTGAGTGTTTTTGTAGACAATATGAGTACTGTTGCACTAGTTGATACTGGTGCTGCCGTTTCCATATTGAGCATGTCTTTTAAAAATCGCCTCGGGACGAAAGTAATGTTTGCTTGGAATCGGAGTGCTATGTTCTGCGGCGTAGGGGGAGAAACGTTGAGCCCGGTTGGAGTTTGTTCTGTTTTACTTTCTGTGGGAAATCAAACGTTTCGAGCTGAACTAACGGTGCTTGCACGAGCAACCCACGACGTCATTCTAGGTATAGATTTTTTGCGGGAATGTGGTGCAACTCTAGATTGTGGTAGTGGTGGGATTATTTTTCTTCCCGTGTTGCCGTCTACATTGACGAAAGATACCGTTGATGACTGCTTGGAAGTGTTTTCTGTGTGTGAAGACGTCCGCTTGGCCCCACATACCGCAATGTTTGTGCGTGTAAACTCTTCGCGTTCTTGTGCGGGTTCTCAATACGGTTTAGCCGAGCCGAACTACAGTAACGCACTTAAGAAAAACGTTATTGTGCCTCGTTGCCTCGTGCTTACCGTCGATGGCTGTGCCGATTTGTGGATTGTGAACGTTTCCGCGCAGCCCATATATCTGCCTGCAGGACTTAAATGGGCAAGCTTTCAAGAGCAAAGTACTCTTACCATACGGTCACTCCAACTGTCGGTGGATGTAAAGAAACCCCACGCCAACTCGTACCCCGACTATTCTGCCAGCATTGACCGTATGATTAACAAGTCACTTCCATCAATTGAACGGTCGCTGCTGCAGGAGGTGATCGCACGCTACGCCTCAGTCTTTGGCTTTGCCCAAGACGAGACGTCTACCGTTCCGCCACCGTCTTCACGTACGCAACACCGCATCTATACAGTCCAAGCACCACCAATACGCCAGAAGCCCTATCGCGGATCGCCTTCTGAAAGGAAAGTCATCGCTGAGCAAGTTGAAGACATGCTAAAGAAGAGCGTCATACAAGAATCGTTTAGTCCATGGGCAGCTCCTGTCATTCTAGTGAGGAAAAAGGATAATTCATGGAGATTATGCGTAGACTATCGTCGCCTAAATGCCATCACAAAAAAAGACGTCTACCCTTTGCCACGTATAGATGACGCCATGGACTGCCTGCATTCTGCCTCCTATTTTTCTTCTGTTGACTTGCATTCTGGGTATTGGCAAATTCCTATGCATCCCGCAGATAAAGAGAAGACGGCCTTCGTAACACCAGACGGTCTTTTTGAGTTCAACGTTATGCTCTTTGGTTTGTGCAATGCTCCAGCGACATTCGAGAGATTTATGGATACAGTACTCCGTGGACTAAAATGGGAAATTTGCTTGTGCTATTTAGATGACGTGATTATCTACGGCAAGACTTTTCAAGAGCATAACCACCGCTTGTCGCTTGTGTTTGAATGCTTACACGAAGCTGGCCTTGTTTTAAACTCAAAGAAATGTCATTTTGGAGAACGTCGAGCCCTCGTATTAGGCTTTCTCGTGGATAAAGAAGGCGTGCGACCAGACCCACAGAAGACCGCAGTGGTTCGCAACTTTGAACCACCACGAACAGTGAAGGACCTGCGAAGTTTTCTGGGTCTGTGCTCATATTTTCGCCGATTTGTTAAGAACTTCGCACAACTTGCCTCACCACTGACGTCCCTTCTTCATAAAGACACACCGTACTTGTGGGATGATAAATGTGAGGCTGCATTTCAACAGCTAAAGTTTTTATTGACTTCAGGACCCATCCTAAAGCATTTTGATCATGATGCTTTGACTGAAATTCATACTGATGCTAGTGGGCTAGGTGTTGGTGCTGTGCTGGTCCAACTCGGCAACAGCCGCCAGCACGTCGTAGCATATGCCAGTCGGACACTGACCCGAGCAGAGACGAACTACACCGTCACCGAGCTCAAGTGCTTAGCAGTCGTCTTCACCATTCAGAAGTTCTGACCGTATCTACATGACCGCGAGTTTATTATAGTGACCGATCACCACTCACTATGCTGGCTTGTGGGACTTCGTGACCCGTCTGACCGGCTGGCTCGTTGGGCGTTGCGCCTCCAAGAGTACAGCTTTTCTGTTACCTATAAGAGCGGACGATGTCACACAGATGCCGACTGCTTATCCCGCCTTCCTTCAGTACACACCAATGCTGACGACAATGACATTGATGACTATTTAGTTTCTGTCTCGTCCGACTTCCCAGATACCAGCAGCTTCAAACGTGAGCAGCAGCGCGACCCTACCCTGAAACGCTTGCTCGAAGCTGCACATAACTCCGTCGACAAGCACTTTAAAATTTCAAATGGCTTGCTGTATAAAAGAAACTATTCAGCCGATGGCCTCCCGTTGCTTCTAGTGGTGCCGAAAAGCCTGCGCCAGTTCGTCCTTCGTTCTGCGCACGATGACATAACATCCGGTCATCTCGGCTTCACACGTACGCTACATCGACTACGTGAGATGTTCTACTGGCCAAAAATGTGGAAGACCACAAAACAGTACGTCACCAGCTGCGCTATATGTCAGCGCTACAAGCGATCCACCACTGCCCCGGCAGGTTATTTGCAGCCCATCCCTCCACCGACATCCCCTTTTGAAAAAGTCGGCATCGATTTGCTGTGACCCCTTCCTAAGACCCCATCGGGCCACCGATATGTTATAGTGTGCGTGGAGTATTTAACGCGTTATACGGAAACGGACGCACTGACATCGGCCACATCAGCCGCTGTTTCTTACTTTTTGTTACAACGGGTCATACTGCGTCACGGTGCTCCACGGGTTGTCATCAGTGACCGTGGACGACAATTTATGGCCGATGTGGTTGAAGAAATTTTGCGCCTCTGTGGCTCCTCTTATCGCCACTCCACCCCTTACCATCCGCAAACTAACGGTCTCACTGAGAGAACAAATCAAACTCTCACGAATATGCTATCTATATACGTTGATGCTGACCACAGGAACTGGGACGCCGTCTTACCGTTTGTTACTTACGCGTATAACACCGCCAAGCATGAAGTTACTGGACATTCGCCCTTCTTTCTGCTTTACGCACGAAATCCACGGAGTTTTCTGGACACTCTATTACCTTTCTCAGATCAGGAAGATCTGTCCATCGCTCAGACGTTGTGTCGCGCTGAAGAAGCACGTCAACTAGCGCGCCTTCGAACATTGCCTTCGCAAGAACACACCAAGAGTCGCTACGATGCCAAGCATATCCCCGTAGAGTTTTCTCCTGGTGACTACGTGTGGCTGTGGACTCCTGTCCGTAAAAAAGGATTGTACCGGAAGTTTCTAGCAAACTATTCCGGCCCATTCGTGATTGTCACTCGTCTCAGTGACGTGAATTACGTTGTCGCCCGAGTCACAACCAATAACTGGCGTTAGCGCACTACGCAAATTGTTCACGTAGCCCGCCTCATGCAGTACCATCATAGGCATGTTTAACTCGCTCGGCGAGCTTCGTCTGCCGCCGGGGGAAATGAAACGAAGATGCGCAAGCCTACGGGGCGCGGAAGAAGAAGAGTAGTGGAGCGGCACCTGGACTCTGTGGTTAGGTGGAAGCGTTCTAGGCCTGTCTCAGAAGTACGCTGCTATTTCGCAACGCCATTTCACCTCATCTGTAAATAAACACAGTCACTCGTAACAATATGCATGGCTTGGGAGTATTCGCTTTCGGGTAAACCAGATAAGCTCCAATAGTTATTTCGTTCATTATTGTGCAACGTTTTATAAACTTTCGTTTGTCTGAGCATCAGATACAGTATAGTTACGTGTGCGCATGTTCTGGTATTGCCACAAAACGTAACAAAAGTGTAAGAAAACCTACTTGTACCTTGTGCCATTATGGTCAGCAGAAATTCATTGGTATATAAGCTTGTGGGCTTTCGTAGTAGGGTATAATTAAACACGTCGAAGTCATTCTTTCGCCGGCACTCGCACGCGTCGGACGCAGGAATCATGAGCTCCCGCGGAGCGGCAAATGTGGTCATTGGTGACCGCGGAAACAGGATTACAGATGAAAGTGACAAGGATTTTGAGATCATCATGCCGAATCTGCCAACAGGACATATTGTTTTGAACACAGCGTTTTTGCACGGTGATATTCGAGTGATGCCTTTCACGGTCGTAGATTTTCGGGGTGCCCTGGACAAGGAACGACTGCTTCCCGACGTAATTGCATTGGGCGCCTACCAGATCAACCTTGTGTGGGCCGTCACCTTGAACAGCCAGGAGGCGACGAAAAGGTTGACTGATCTGAAAGAACTCCAGGTCAAGGGACGCTGCTGCCTTGTTATCGACCTTTAGTAACAGAAGGTGAGGCTGCGGCTTCGCTGGCTGTTACACGGCGTTTCGGACGAAGATGTCCGCACGGCGTTCGCAGCGTTCGGGAAAGTTACAGAAGTGACCCGGGAACGCTGGCGTGTGGAAGGAGTAAATGAGAAGAATTCGACGACCCGCACTGTTTTCATTAAGCTGAAAAGTGGTATGAAAGTTGAGGCTCTGCCTCATCAGATACGAGTCACCGGTGAATTAGCCTTAGTGGTAGCCCCAGGCCGGCCTATGCAATGCCTGCGTTGCAGCGGAACAGGACATGTGCGTCGCGAGTGTAAGGTGCCACGGTGCTCTCGCTGCCGGCGTTTCTGGCACAGGAACGCGGAATGCGTCCGTTCGTACGCCACAGTGACCGCGTCAGCGGAGGCTGAAGATGTGTCAGAACACATTATGGACGTACCAGAAGCAGAGGGCGCGGCTGAAGGTTGCGGAGATCAAGTTGCAGAAAATTTGAATTGCACATCTGCAACATCAGTAGACGAATCTACATCGGCATCAGCGGACACTCGACCAGGTTCTGCAGCTGTATCGACCGAGACAGCTGACAATGCAGTGACAGACGCAGGTTGTGAAGTAACCGGAGCGCCTGTCCATGCGTCGGAACAAGGCCAAATAGTCGATGGTGCCTCTGGTAGCGTTGGTTTCGACATGAAGATAGACGGAAACACGTGCAACGCCAGCTGCGTCTCTTGGCTTAGCGGTGCCATTCCAGCCATTAAAAGACCATTGGAAGAACCTGTGAAGACGGGAGACAAGAACAGTGCAAGTAGCGTGGAAGAACCACCGGCAAAGACGCCGACTGGCAGACGCACCAGCACTAGAGCAAGAGCTGGTGGCACCACAGACAAGGAAGCTGTGAACAATTCATTTCTAATGTGCAGTGAAACCGGGCGGTCGGCCGCTCATGGAGGCGTCTAGCGTAGCGCTAGACGTGCAAGGTAAGCGCCATGCTCCGGGCCTAACTCCTCCACATGGTTGTAATGGCGCCTCAAGTATCATTTAGCTTCGCCACGCTGAATGTTAGAGGCGTGGCTTTAAAGAAGAAGCAAAGCCAAGTCTATCGGTTGGTATTGGAAGAAAGTCTAGATGTGCTTGCAGTACAGGAGACGAAAGTTGAAGGCGAGGAGGAGACTGGGAGCATGGTGCTTAAGTTTACATCACGGTATTTTGCCACTGTGAGCCAGGCCATAGGCACATCAGGGGGATGTGTTCTTTTTGTTAGAAAACTGCCAGGATTAGTCATAGAAAATGTATTTTCTTGCTCTTCAGGCCGAGTAGTATGGTGTGATATTTTTTATTGTGACACTGAATGGCGCATTACATGTGTTTATGCTCCAACTATTGGCCAGGAAAGATCGGGTTTTTTCCCAGTTTACGACAACATATGTGTACTGGTAGGAAACTCTTATTGGTGGGAGATTTCAACTGTGTCTTGAATGAAAGTGATAGATCAAGCAGATGCAACGTTAAAGACAGAAGCAGTGATGTCCTGGCACAGATGATTATTGAACATAAATTAGTAGATGTAGCGGAGTGTTTGCATAGCTCCAGTGATGTGAAGTATACCAACTTTCAAAGCAAAAGTAATGCCCGATTGGATCGACTTTACCTTACTGCAGATGCGATAGCCCAGTGTAGCAGTTATAAAGTTGTTCCTGTTTCCCTTTCTGATCACTGTCTTGTAAAATGCAATATCGGGTCAAAAAAAGAAAGGAACGCCTTTTCTTGGGAACAGTGGAAAATGAACTCTAACCCCTTAAGGGATAAATCGTTTAGCGCATCAGTTATTAAAGAAATAAGTAATATTAACATAGAGTGTATGGGCAAAATAGGAGAAGAATGGGAGCTATTCAAGCAGCGAATGAAAATAAAAGCAAGAGAGAGATCTAGCGTTTTATCTTTTGAATCTAAGAAAAATGAGAAAGAGCTTAGACGAACACTTGGGAAGCTAACAGCTCTTGAATGTGAAAAACCGGGAGTATATGGTGACGATTTGCGGAGTATCAAACAGAGGATAGATGTATATAAGGAGGAACGCTATCGCGGAGCGCTAGTGCGAGCGAGAGCAACATCAATGACTGTGGATGATCGGCCGACGAAGCGAGCGCTTGGATTAGAGAAGTCATGCCAGACGAAATCATATAGATGCCATTGAAGTCAACAGTATCGAAGTTTCAGACAATGAGAGCATAGGACGAGCGTTTGGCAAACACTACGAAAAACTCTTCGCTGCCACGCCCATTGATTCAGGGGCATTTAAGCAGGCGTTCCTTAGCAGAATGCCGAAGTTGTCAGATGTCACCAAATCAGCTTTAGAGCTATCTATAACGCCAACGGAAGTAAAAAGGGCTATAGATAAAATGAATCCAGGTAAATCTCCGGGGCAGGAAGGGCTTTGTGCTTCGTTTGATAAGGAGTTCAAAAATGAATTATTTCAAGTACTTGCAGATGTCTTCAATCAAGCTTATAAACTTAATGGCCTCCCTAGGTCCTTTAGTGAAGCACACACAGTTTTGATACCTAAGACAGAACACACGGAGAAGTTAAAATTAGTTTCTAAGTATAGACCGATATCACTAACAAATTGTGATTACAAAATTTTAATGAAAGTACTACACGGTGACTTCAAGGGGTAATCAAAGAACTGGTAGGTCCTCACCAAACATGCGGGGTTATGGGACGCTGCATTGTGACCAATATACACAAGATGCGCTGCGTGCTTGAGTGTAGCGATGCCAATCAAGTAGGGGTAGCCATTCTACAGATTGATCTCGAGGAAGCTTTTGATTGTGTTTCCCACAACCTTCTGCTTCCCATTCTGGACCATGTAAACGTTGGTTTTGTAATCAGAGATGGAGTATCTATGGCATACCGCAACTGCACGACCCGACTGGTAATCAATAAGACACTAGGAGATACAATTAACATAACGCGTTCTGTTCGTCAGGGCTGTCCGCTGAGTTTCCTATTTTTCAGTTTATATATTGAATTGTTGTGCTTAGCAATAACTCAGAATGGTTGCAACGTGGCTTTAGATCACAAGAATCCAAGGTTAAAATTTTGGCATATGCCGACGATGTGGCTGTTTGTTGTATCGATCAAGATAGTGTTACCACTACCATCAGTGTGGTTAAAAGGTTTGGCAATGCAACTGGCAGTCTAGTAAACTGGGGAAAGTGTCTGGGTTTCTGGCATGAAGAGTGGTCGTCAATACCAGACTATTTTGCCTATGTTAAATGGGTGACCACACCTGTCAAGTACCTGGGGGTGCCACTGGAATTTTATAAATATAATGAGAACTACTGGCAAGAACAAGCGAAAGAAATCCGGATGAAAGCTAACAGATGCAACGGTAATCATCTGTCAGTGTTTGCTAGGGCGATTGTCTGTAATCTTTTCTTTGTTTCAAAACTTTGGTATGTGATGCAAGTATTGCATTGTTCAAAGGCAAACATATCGAAGTTTCATCGCATCTTCGCAGTGTTCGTGTGGGCTTCGAACTGGGAGAGATGCAGTCGAACTAATCTGTTTTGAAAAGTGAAACACGGAGGGCTTGGTTTAACACATCTTTTCATACGCCAAGTCGTAAATAGGTTCCTTTTTTTTTCGCTACACAAGGGACCCTTTCATACGTACAGTGTGCCAAATGAGACTGATGCGGGCTTTACCTGGATATGTGGTTAGCACGAATGACAAGATCGGTGCTGTGCGCGGGTAGATTAAGGAGGTTATTCTAAATGTACGGTTTTTATCTGTTAGATTTTCCAATGAATATTTGTTTTCAGTGACTCGAAAGAAGTTGTACAAAGATGTATGCGATGTTGTTTTACCTGAACCGCTGTACCGTGCCATGTACGCTGGAGGTGAAGGGAAAGATGTGCTTAAACGAGTGAAGAGAATGGAAGTGGCTCCTGGCGCGAAGTCTTTCTTTTTCAAGCTTCACACAGGTACATTATCAGTCAGGACATTTCAAGCAGACCGTGGTTTTTACTTACCTTGGGGAACGAATTGTCTTATCTGTAAAAAACCGGAAACAATTGACCATGTTTTCTTACATTGTCGGAAGGGAGTATATTTTTGAAATGCACTTCAAAGGAGGTTACAGAAAGAATTACTTCTAAATTCGTATGGTATAAGATTTCTGCCAATAGTGGACGAAGATGGAATGCCTTTTGATTTGATTATGCTATGTGGACTTCACTGTTTATCGCGGGCCCGTATGGCGGGTTTCTATTGCGATCAGGATGCACGGCCTGCACGAATGTATTTCCGTGAATGTATAGCCAAGTTTGTTGAACTGCAGAAAACTCAGGATATTTTACCTGAGTGGTTGTTGAGGGTGGAGCCCTTGGCCGCACTAAGGGAATTTTAATTTCTGTCGGACTGTTACTGCTTGTTTTTGTTCTGCTTGTGGTTTGATGTACGCACCTATGAACAGGCAATAAAGCAAAAAAAGTAAACACGTCAAAGTGTGTGCTGCTGTTGTGAATGGTTGATTGTGCTCTTGTCCATTATGTTCACCCTATATGCGTACTATGTGTAGTATGTGTCCTTGTGTGCATGTGTAGCTATAATCATTCCATCAGTGCATATTAGGCGTCCGGTGTCAGTGAGTAATCCTGAATGAGCAGAGGCGTAAACTATCTGCAAGGGCACCATGATAGTGGGTATGACAATGTACGTCGCCGCAGGCGACCTTTCTTTTAATATTGTTCAGTTTCGTCAGATGGCGCCAGCTACCGTCTGTCTACTTCACGCCTATGACGCACTCACACCTCCAGCTACTTCTAAAATATAGTAAAATATATCTATCAAAGCTGCACTACTGAGTCAGAATGGTTTCGCTGCAATCGAGTCTACGGTTTGGAGGCACATCTCGTGACCTGCGGCCCCGTAAACGCATGAATAACGTCGCTACTCTATGTGAATCTGCAAGAAATAAATACAGCAAGCCTAGCATGCACCCTTTATGTGAGGACTCTGCAGTATCCGTGTCTTTCGGAGTGAACGTCACCTCGCTGACCGAAAGAAACTTGCCTGCTCCGTCGTTCTCATTCGCGATGTTTTCATCGCCACAGGTATGTCTGGTTGTTTTTGTAACCATTTCGTTCGATATCAAGCTCAGAGGAACCGTGTTTTGTAACTTTTAGTGCCGTGTACTCCTTATCAGTGGAGAATCGTTGCATTTTCAAAGCCTACTCGCTTCGCCTGGGGGCAGCCACGTTGATTTTCATAGGGAGGAACGTGTTTCTCCGTGGCAAAGGAAGCAACGTTTTTCTTTTTAAAGACAACCATTGGGGACATCGTCGTTCCTTCATAAATGGAGAGAATGTCACTTGATTTTTTCAAGAGTGTACGAGGGATAAATGGTTGCCGCAATAAGGAGCTTCACCCGTAAAGAAAGTCACAGCTTTGCCGCGAAGGCAAAGGAATGAACGTGATAGCAACAAATTGGAAGGTGACGCGCAGAATGGCAACCAGATCGAAACGTGCCCCGTGTTTTTCATGCACAATAATGCACAAAACGTACTCACAGGCACAGATGAACGTGATTGGGCATCTCAGTTGTTATTACACTGTGTCTGAAAAGCATGCTCTTTTCGTAAATGGAGACTGCAACGATTGCAGTGATCTGTGTGTGCCAACTAACTACAACCAAATTGTTCTCGTGAAAGCCTTAAGTCAGCCAAGACGTATTATCTTCACCACCACAATACAAGGGAGCGCAAGTGCGCGTCCACCCTCTCCTCTCCGCGGGGCAAAACGCACGTGGGAGATGAGAACACGCGCCACCATGTCGTGATGATGTGGCGACGCACGCTCATTGCGCCATCTTGGTGGTAATGCTGAAAACACGATAGTTTCCCTTGATATGCTCGTCACCAGCGGTGAGTGTTACATATAAACAGCTCATTGAGGACCTCGCACTCACGTTCCAGAGGTCCGAGTTTCAGTTCTGCATGCCGGATTTTTTTCTGGATTTTTTTCTGTCTTGCGTTTCATATATACAGATACCTGTACACATACGGTGAGTAAAGGCGACGCCCACGCCGACGCTGGCGACAAAGTCTAGCCGAGAGTGTCCATATACCTGCTATCGCAATAAAAATCAATATTATGGATAGTTGACAGCCATCCACCTGTATATATCGATGGCTCATGAAATGGCAGCATAACTATTTCTGCCGAAACAATGGTGGCAGTACGCAATCATATGCGTGCTCTGTACACCTGGCAATCATTCCGTTTACTGTAGTCAGACATCTGCGAACGGTTTTGCGTATTTTTCAGTAGAGTAAATGTTCTCGCAGCTGAATATAGCATTACCACGACAGCGGACCACAGGGTGATGGTACCGAAGATACAAGAAACGTTATGGCAAATAGAGCGCTGAGCAAAGCCTATGAATTGAAAGCAGGCAGCTATCGAAAGGGTCGGAATGTTTCTGCACAAAGGCTACCTTTACTATTAGGAATATCATTTTGAATCTAATTGCCGCTCAGTGGACTTATTGACACAAACGATTTATCTTCATTTAGGACTCCTGCTGTAGTTTGCCCAATTAATCGTCGCTGATTTTGATGAACTTTGGTCCTAGGCTCGTACTCTTTCCCTGCAATCGTTTCAGAGCAGAAATTTCACTTTTGCCGAAAGTTCACTCCTAAATGTGTTGTGATAATGGAAGCGTTTAATGCCAGTCAGATGCTTATGTACGTACTTAAGGGCTCAGACTTTTTAATGTATGCAACGGGAGTAATATAGAAGTACGTGCATTGTCGCGCACAGGTTTTTCTATTAGGCATAAGAGGGAAGTTTAACCACCGACTTTTTCCCTCCCTTCCTGACTGGCTGCTTCCTCCCCCGACAACCCGAAAAAAAAAGGAAATGACAAAATCGCCGAGGCGAAAAACAGAGCCTCTTTCATTAGACTTACAACAACGCAAGCAGGAAGGCACATCCTCAAACGAAATAGTACACCAAAACAGCGATAAATAATAACCACAAAGAAATACCATACGAACTGAAGGACAATACCACAGCTATGCCTGTTCCGAAGAATGTTCACTTCATTTATGATAGTAGCAGAAGCCCTGCTAGAAAAGGCTAAAAATGAGGCCGTTGAAAGCTCGTTTGTCGAGGCGGCTTTCGCGTCCAATAAAGAAGCCTTCTCAACAGTAATTGTGAACGGTAAAGGTCAAATAATCAACTCGCCTTTCATCTACACCACAAAATCGGAAATCGCAGAGCAAGTAGTCATTGCATTGGCACTTTTGAAGCCATATACATCGATGATCCACACCGACTCTAAAGCACCCGTGTGAGCAGCCGTACAAGCATCTCTATACAGGCTCTGACAATGCTCAAGGTAAAAGTATTCAAGCCACGCACAATTATTTGCTTTTCTGCTCACATGATAGATATCAACGGTGCTCCCGCGAACTTCAACAAATCGGCCCACAGTGCTGCCTGAGGACTGGTCAACCATGCAGCCACAGGGCAAGAAAATGCTCAGGTTTCATCATGCATCACCTCCATTCGTACATCGAGCTAACGAAACATTTCTATCCAGGACGAAGTCTTCTCCCTCCACACAATAAATTAGATAGAGTTCAGGCCGATACACCCAGGCGATTGCAAACAAGAACCTATTCAAACCCGCTGGTAATTAACAGGATTTATCTGGAGTTGCGTGTTCCCACAACATGCGATAAATGCCACGACACCATGGATCTTGCTCATACGCTCTCGCGTTGCTCCACGTTACTCAGCGACAAGAAAAATACTGAAGAACAATGGGACGCAGCTTTGAGCAGTACTTCATTAGAGGGACAATTATGGGCAGTTCAACGGGTTCACGAAACGGCTGGAAGTCTTGGTCTTTTGATCTCGACGTGTGAGCGGCCCGCTTCGGGCTAGGAGACTAGCAAGACCTACTGGACCTAATAAAGTTTTTCATCCATATCCATCCAACAAAATGTTCGGCCACCCCTCCATAGCGAAAACTAATGAAACAGCGAACCAGCTGGCTTCCAAAGAGGCTTTAGTTTCGCCACTTGTTATAGCTGGCAAAGCGAAGTCGCATCTGAATAATTTTGAATTTTGTAGGAAGAGCGGCGGTAGTAGTAGTAGGCGTAGCGTGAGTATTGGGAGTGGTGTAAAGAGCGTTGGTACTCATATCCGCATTGGTACTCACCCCTAGTCTGTGCCACATACTGACTTATGATCACTGACATACCCCGGACATGGAAGACACGTCCCATAACAGTTTACGTGTTTAAAAATATGCGTTGCAAGAGGGGAAAAAACAAACATGAAGCGATGATAAGTTCGTCACAACAGCCTGCTTTTGGTTTTTGGCTTTCAGAACAGAAAGGTGCCAAGTAAACAGCTCTTGAAAAGCAACACCAGGGTTAAAGAATGGATGCTATAGCAGGAAATCGAAAGGTCGCATGGGTATCGACAAGCAGCTCGATGTTTGCAGCTTCCCGATGAAGCACTCAGAATAACGTTCAAAAAAGCGCGGTGGCGTACACATGACAAGCGTAAAATAACCACTGTGACATTTGTTGTATGACTGTGTGTTAAGCAACGCCTTGCCAGTGCCGACAGCGTTCAACCTGACGCTATTAGATATTTCTTATTTTCAAATGTGCCGCGTTTATCTATCTACCTATCTGCGTCTCTTGCCATGCGATGTGACTGACGGTAGGTGTTAGGAAGCCTTCAAGGTCGCACCTTCTTATCGGCAGGGAGGAGCGCATGAAAGATCCTAAGATGTCTGTAGGTGTGTGCCATTTTATTTCTACATCCAGAGTGGGTACAAAAACGGACCTTTTTTTTAAATGGAAAAGAAATGTAGCAGGCTTGCGTAATAGAAAGCGTGGTCAAGTTCATGCGAGATCGGCATATGCCAGCAGTAAACTGTGTCTGTAAATACCTAGAGTTTGTAAATAGCTAGCGCGGTAAAATATATTTACTGTAGGAGAAATTGAAAGGGTGCTAGGAGATCTTATCTTGATCACCAGGTCCAGATAAGATTACCTCGGCCTTTTCTAAGTCGCTGAAATAACGTTTGTCTGCAGCATTGTACGATGTATTTTCACAGTATTTTGACCGGGGCACTTTGACTGGATCGCCTAATCCTGCGCACGCTGTATTGATATCTAAAGGAAAAGAAAAACATGTCTTACATAAAGGTGTGGGTATAATGTGAAGTGCACACAAAATGTCGGCAGAACTCTGGCGTGAGGGTTAATAGATGACGATGTCGGTTGTCGTGGTGCAAAACAACGTGAATGCGAGGAGTTGCGAAAAGGAAGAAACAACCCAGGGATTACACGTGCGAAGAAAAAAACACAGCGAAGACAACGACGGTAAAGAGATGCGCAAGGGCTCTACGTCGACAATAGAAGAGCAAAGTGGCCCAATCAGAAGTCAACACGAAGGTTTCTGGGGCCAATCACTTGCTGATGTGGCAGCCCAGGAAGCCCCAATGGGAAGCCACCGTGCCTAACAGAGGAGTGCTATGGCAGTCGGCGAGAGGCTCTTGGTTCGGGCGGAAGCAGAGTGGAGGCAGCTTGCCAGTGTCATGGTCGTGGTTTGCCCCGAGTGCCTGGCAGAGGTCAAGAGTGGGAGCGGGCTGCTTCGCTTGACCTCAAGCTTCGACAGTCCTCGGAGCCAGCGGGAAGCTACCGCAGCCACCAGGCCCACTGCCAGACGTTAGCCCGTATGCTTGGCTGTGGCCCCTGGTCCATGCGTCCGAGAACACTGCATGCCTTCGTCGAGGGCCTGTCTTCGGCACCTACCTGCTCCGTCGTCCCCTCATCTGAGCACCGCCCTGCTCTTCGCCGAATCCATCCGACAACGGCTGCTCCGTGCGTGTATCTGCTCGCCGAAGACGTCTGCCACACCTCAGCATACTAGCACTCGCTAGTGCGACTTCCGGTTACGGGGTAGACTACACTGTTTTTTTTGCTACTTAGAGCTCCATACATAGGGGTTAAGATGTTTTATTCTTATTAGGGCGCGTTGTGTGTTTCATTGCCATGGGTTGTTTTCATAAAGTGGGAAAAACAGAATACAGCCTCCCCTTTTTGTTAAGAGTGTTATGTCCCAGATGCAACGTCTACTTATTACGAAGAACCACATAAAAATGGCGGCACACGGGGAGGGGGGATTTCTGTCCTTTGCATTGAAACGCAACAACCGTGACAAAATGGATTTGAGGGATCTTAGTAGCATCGCTGACAGGTTAGGCCTAACCATAGACAAACTGAAGGAGGGGTACTAGAGCGGCAAGCTCATGAAAGATAGGATTGTGTCACCGAGCAGGAGGCCTGGTGTGAACAGGCAGAGCGCGAGGCCAGTGCGTTTCGCGATCAGGAAGAGCGCGATGCACTTGCTCGATATCATGTGACTGAGCTGAATTGCGAAAAGGTGGCGTCGGAGATAAAGCTCTTGCTCTATCACTCGTATCTTTTGGAAGCTGAGGCACGTTGCGATAAGAGGGAACCCATGGCAGATATGACCCATCGTTCCGAGCTCCCAAAAATACGTCCTGTGCATACGAAGCCAGCGTTTGAAGAAAAACTGGGTGGTTTTCTTCATTCGTCAGGACAATCTGCAGTGGTGAGAACCAGACAGCTAACACCTGTAGATAAGTTGTCTGCGCCATGCGTCCTACCAGCTGGCCACCAAGTGACTAAAAAAGGTCCGAGTGAGGCCGTGGAGGAAAAAGGTAGATCAGGCCGTGAGAAACCGTTTAATTTTGCAATGGAAAGCGTCTGCTCTGGAACATCTCAGAGGCCGAGCGCATTAAAGGAAGAGGTAGGTCTGCATCTCAACAGCTCTATTGAAGGAACAATACAACGTTACTGGCACGATAACGGCGAGTGCCGAGAAGAAAGGTGTGAGGTTACACCCACTGGTAAATTGTGCATTGTTGGATACTGTGACTCACACCACAAGCATGGCCGAAGTCGATAGGCAAAACTCGCCTGTAAATCCAGAGAGTTAGACTTTTCTGGTTAATTGTGTAAGTGATCTATCTGAAGCAGTAAAAACAGAGTACAGAAGCAGTCGTTCAGGCAGACAGTGTAGTGTCAGACGGGGTTTTTTCAGCATGTACGCGTGTAGCCATACATTACGTGCAAACCGAACAGCTGAAAAGTTTTGAACCCCGGGATATGTCAATTGAAGGTGAATTAGAAGACAACCAATTGCCAGGCTATGCTTGCTTGAGCAGCAAGAAAAGATAAGCGTTTCCCGTAGCGTATTCGGGTGCACAAGGTTGTTCTCCTCGTGCTGTCTCTTTGTTAAAAGATAGCGAGTGGTAGCAAGACATAAGCATGCAAACGGACGTCTTTCAAATGCTCCTATATCGGTGCGCCCGCGTGCAACGCTTTGTGGTGGGTTTGCATCACTGCAGTGCTGTGAATGGGAACACCACTGAGCGTCTATGTGATCTCGTGCGGGGATGGAGAATCGCGTTTAAGCAAACTAGCATAAAACAATGTTTGCCCCAGATTTTTTCCGCGCAAAAAACGCAATCTGTCTGGTTTCCCTATTGCAAAAACAGCGTAATGTCAGTACGTTTTTTGGCACTGGTACACGCTGGACACACGCTTGTAATCACTGGCACTTCGCTGGGCGCACTGGGAAAAAGCTGTGTCACACTGGTAGGGGCGCTGGCTCCACCGCTGTGATGCTTGTGTGCACTGCGAAGCGCTGAAGCGCTGGAATTTTCACTGGCAAGCGCTGGTGAATACTGGAGCACGCACTGCTTCTACCAGCGCAGCTGCAGCGTGTATGTTATTGTTGGTTGTGCCGTGGTTTGTTTCGGTGTCGTTGAATAGAAAATGCTTAGTTCGACGGCGGGGAGAGATGCTGCACGAACAGATACCGAGCATACGTAATTTTTGCGGCGCACGTACGTATCGCAAAAACAATAATGCACCTTTTTCGTATATGCCCCTGCGTAAGCTGGCCATATTCGCATTTTCCGTGTATTGCTGTAACAATTTCACATTGCAGTGTTTGTAAGCCTGGAGCTGCACGTCACTACTAACAGAAACAGGAAATTGTTTTTGCCGCAAACTTGAGGAAACGTTAATGAGCTCTCTCAATCGCTTCGCAAGGTTTCCCAGTGGAGGCGAGAAAAAAAGCTGTCGTTCGATTCCGCCACATCACATAAATGTATGTCTGGTCATGCTTATCCTTCTATTTACTTCAAGTAAGAGTTAGAACTGTTCCGAAGCTCAAATGCAGAATCTTCAACCATACCAACTCAACGCGTCGAGAGCGGTCTTACCCAGTGCCCAGCCCAGCGAACATTAAACGTAGCCGTGCCAGCCGCGTTGGTATATATGTTACCGGCGCTACTTGCTTCGTGTACACACAACTTTAAGATGCGAGAATAACTGTAAATTATAGTTTAGACATCAATAAACCTAAATCAATTCTTTTGTCTTTTGTCGATGTTCCCACAAGGAGCGCTGACGATCGAACGTGGCGCTTTCAGCTATACGCAGGCTTCACCAAAAGCTGCCGGCCGCACTTAGCCGGTACTTCGCCGACTGATATGTAACAACACGCAATTTTCAGTTGGTAATTTGGTACGCCTTCGTGAATTGACTCCCTGGCATACGCTTTCAGTGGATTGCATTGGTATTTCTATGGGTGTTTTTTTTAAATTGTTGCTATTGATATAACTGCATATATCTGTACACTGGCACACCCGCTGTTTACTGCCCGCGCAGGCCAGAAAAACGGCTGTCACTCGCCATCGCCACCCCGTAAATGCATTTCTGGCATTCATTGACCTCGCACTTACTTTAGGTACAGTTTAGGTAACAGAAAAATTGTGAAGCTCAAATGCAGAAACTTTAAGCATCGCAACTCAGCTGCTTCGAAAGCAGCTTTACCCCGTCCCAGCGAGGCATATCGTGCCACCCGCGTCGGTTTACCTGCTGCCGGCGCTTTTTACTTTAAGTAGGCACAATTCTAAAGTGTAAGAATGAATGTAAAGTACAGTTTAGACGTCCCCAAGCTTAAATCAACCAATTGTCTTCGTATGCGGTGCCCGCACAAGGAGCGGCGACGATCGATGTGTCGTGCATTCGGCAACGTAGGGTGTCACCGAAAACTTCCTTCTGAGTGCAGGAGCCGGTACTTTTCTGTTTTTGACTCATGCGTAAGAACGCGCAATCTTGAGTTGGTAATTTGGTACGCGTTAGTGAAAAAACATACTTGCATACTTTTTCAGCGCATTGCGTTAGTCATTTCTTCGGCGGTTCCTTAGTTGCATGTATCGATATAACTGCAAATATGTAATCTGGCACGCCGGATGTGTACTGCTACATTATCGCTAGCGCGAAAAAAAAATACTCAATATTCACTCGTGTGCGTTGATATCTACCAAACAAGACATGTAAATCATCTGTACTTGTTGACCAGTAGCAAGTGCTAGCAACGACTATCAAACAAAAAAAAAAACTGTCGGCAGCAACAGCTGCCAATCTATGGCTGTTCCTCCAGTCAATTTGAGATTTTTCAGAGTTAAGATGTAGATGCTTCAAAAAACTTTGCGCTTTTTCTAATATCTGCACGTCATTCGGTGCTCGGAAGCCGTTTGTCACTGTCGAATAAGACGCACTTGTTATTTGGAAAGGAATATTGTGTCAGTCTTGACTGTGCAACTTGTAAAAATGAAGTTCAACGGCGCGTTCTTCGGATAAATAGTCGTTTTGCAACCTCAGAAGCACGTTCTGGCGTAGCGTAGTGGGTGGCCACTCGGTTAAAGATCAGGAGGTGGCGATTTCAAATCCCGTCAAGTGGTGTTTTACTAATTTTCAATTTTAAAATTTTATTTTATTTTTTTTGTTAACGCGCGTTATTTTACTCATATATTTATTTATTTATGGCGAATGGGCACTCCCGTTTTATCCCTGGAAAGCCATTTGGCGCAAAGTACTGGGACGCTGCCGCTTCAGCGTCCCAGTACCTGCGCTGTGAGGCGCTGGTATCAGCGCTATACTGGGCCCGTAATCAGGAATGGCGCTGGACGCTGGTACCCAGTGGCGCTGGTTTTTGCTTTAGGGTTAGGACGCAAAAACCTGAGCGTTGAGTTTCAAACCGGTAGCTTTTGTGGACTTTGACTTCTGGATGCCGACACATGTACCTCTATACGCGGTGCAGCTTATGGTCAACGTTAATTGCATGCGGTGCAGTAATGTCTTTGTTAGCTCCAGGGATTGTGTGCTGTCATGTACTGACGTATGTACCAATTGCAGCTTAAGAATGATTTTTGCGCACTGGACTGCAGTTTTTCACAAAAAAACTTTCCAACGAGCGGGCTTGTGTGGTTTGAAGTGCGCGCAAAACATTGACAGAGCTGCAGCTTCAGGTGCAAGAGATGATGATGTCGGTTGTGCTGGTGCAAAACAGCGTGAATAAGGCGAGTTGCAAAAAGTAAGAAAGAATACAAGGAGTACACATGCAAAGAGAAAAGCCCAGTGAAGACGACGACGGTGAAGAGAGGAACGCGGGCGCTTCGTCGACAATAGAAGAGCAAAGTGGCCCAATCAGAAACAAACCCGAGGGTTTCAGGGGCTAATCACTTGCATATATGGAAACACAGCTAGCACCAAAGAGAAGCCGCCTAGTCTACCGGAGGAGTGCCGCGGCAATCTGCAAGGGGCTCTTAGTTCGGGCGGAAGCAGGGTGGGGACCTTTCATTAGGATCACGGTCGTAGTTTGTCCCAAGTGCCTGGCAGAGGTCAAGAGTCGAAGCAGGCTGCTTCACTTGACATCAAGCTTCGACGGTCCCCGGAGCCAGCGGGAAGCTACCACAGCCACCAGGCCCACTGCCAGGCGTTAGCCCGTGTGCTTGACTGTGGCCCCTGGTCCACGCGTCCGAGAAGACTGCCTGCCTTCGTCGGCTTTGTCTTCGGCACCTACCTGCTCCGTCGTGCCCTCATCTGAGCGTCACCCTGCTCTTCGCCAAATCCCTCCGTCGACGAGCGCTCCGTGCGTCTATCTGTTCGCCGTAGGCATCTGCCACACCTCAGCATACCAGCGCTCGCTGGTTAGACTTTTGGTTACGCTTAGACTAGACTGGTTTTTGCTAATGTGAGCTCTGCACATAGGCGTTAAGATATTTTATTTATATTAGTGCTTGTGTGTGTTTTATGTTCATGGGTTGTTTTAATAAAGCGGAAAAAACATAATACAACCTTACCTTTTTCATTGAGAGCGTTGCTCTTCTTGACGCAATGCCTACTTATTTTGAAGAACCCCATAACAACGTGATACAGGCCAATCACATTGACTCATGCGGATGATAAGGTAAGAATGAAAGCTCTGACAAGTAGGTTCCAGGGAGTCGCACACAAGTTTTCTGGATCACATCGTATAGATTGCATGATGAGCAAGAGTATATTCATAAATATTCACGTCGTCAGAACTATCTGGGTGTATTGTGATGCCAAAATAATTGAAGCTTTCATGCTGCAAAGAGATCCAGGCAATGTATTTATTTGGTGTCACACAATTTTCTGTTTAGAGAATTGAATACCTTTATCTTGGTTCAGTCATGTGTAAGGGTAATAGAATGGCACACGAACGCTCAACTATGCATTTCATTTGCGAATAAAGAACTGTCACAACGCATACAAGAACTTTCTTCCGTGCGCCAGACGTGTCTGTTAGGCACTCTTCGCTTTATTTTTGGAACCACACTGTAGGAAAATTATTAACAGCATTAAAATAAAGTGTTTTGGATACAGGCATGTGAAGTGCGTGTTTCTTCATACGCTGACGAGATTGCCTTCTTGCTGTTTATATGAAAAGTGTCAGTTTCTTATTAGGAAAAACTGAAAGGTTGGGCGACACAAGCGGCAGTTTGAGGAAAGATGATGATATTGTGGGTTTATTGCACCATAGGTGACCTGTTACAATGACTTCTTTTCGATGTACTCGGCATTTCGCGATAACTAATTATCTCGAGGTACCGCTAGACAGATATAAAGAAAGCGAATCGCTTTGACTGGATAATACAAAGGAACTGTGGGTAACATCTGAAACAAGAGGATGGGGGAAAGGTGTCGAGAATTATCAATTATCAAAACCCTCCTATGTTAATGGATAATATACAAGGACTTTCTTTGTGTAATTTTTTCTCAACCAACTAGTATTTTGTATCATGCTGCTAAGAAACCAGTGTAAATCTTATGTTTGTTTCGAACAATCGTATTCTATCACAAGGCTGACTTTTTGTATCGTTACAGAGAGAGAAGTGACACTCTTTAACGACGTTTTCCACAACTTTGTGCTGTAATGCTGATTTCTAACGAGAATATTTCCCAGGGATTACATTCTAACATGAAAAAACGTCTGAGGAAAGACGTGGTTGACAGCGTATTCCTTTTACCCTTTTATAGGTTAATTTAAAACGCAATTGGCCAGGATGCTCTCAAATGAGTTAAAAACATGTGGATAACGCCTAACTGTGAGGCATTGAATTGGATACTACATACAGGAATCCTGCCAGTTAAAGGAAGGCTGCAAGACAGAGCAGATTGTGTACCATTGGTAAATATGTGTTTTTGTAGTAAGCCACCAACTATTGAAAATGTATTTATTGATTTTAAGTATACCATACTTTTATGGGACATATTGCAGGTGAGCTTAAAGACAGATTTACCTCTTATTCTGCATGGAATACAATTTTGCCCTTAGAAAATTCTGCTCAGCATTTATATGGAACATCTTTATTGGGTCTACATTTGGTATGACGCAGCATGCTAGCCTATATACACTGTCATGATATCAATACCACCACTTTTTGAGTGTTTCATGCATTATTTCTTAGTGCTTGCTTTGTATGAGACTACAGACTGTGATGTAGACGTGATATCTTTGTTAAATATACTAAGGCGCATAAAACAGGTTTAGTATATGGTTCGTAAATCATATTGGCCTGTAGTTAAGAAGGAAATACTGAAAAAGAATGATTTAGGGCCGAGTGGATAAACGCATCCCACCGGGGAGTGTCGCAGAACTCGTTCAAATTCCCTGGGCAGCTGCCATACAATTTTTTTCTTCTGATTCATTTTTCTTTGTGTCAGTTGTTCTACATACTTATACATACACATATCTGTGGCATGAAGAAGGTGGCAAAATTAATCAACTTTTTCCATACAATTGTTATCGCAATGAACGAGGACGGCAAAGTCTGCCGAGAGTGCTTATAAATCGCTATCGCAATTATATGCGTCATGTAATTTTTTTTGCATCCTTTTTTATAGGAGGCCGCAAAATATCTTGATGTGGCAATAACTAACTCAGTTTGTCACTTGTGTAGTGATTATAGCCCGGCGACAATGTGGATAACTGCTGTGGTTAGAAATCATTTGATTTACTGCCATTGGGCATGGTAATTGAATATTGAGCAATAAAGCCACGCGTGGTCTCGGAACTGCTTTTTAATTAAATCCTAATGTTAGTGAAACGTTCGCTGTAGTTGCAGTGCTAGCTATCCAATTTTATAAACAGTACATTCGGGCTCCTATCATACAGGCGTCACGTCGGGTTAACGACAATTGTGTTGAAGCGCAATCCACTGAAGCTTACTCATCTAGCAGGGTCCAGAACCGCCAGCTTCGCTGGCGCGCGCGCTGCATATCAACCTAGCACTTCAGACGTTTCTCGCACCCATGTTGCTGGTAGTATTGGTACGCAACAGTAAACATGTGACGGTTTAACCTATGTCTGTACATACATCTTTTGTACATATCTCGAGCGTCATTTGGTAATGTTTCCTTCAATAAAAAAACTTAGAGCACAGTATCCTTTCCTCCGCATGCTTCACATAACATCAAGTTCAATGTGCGTGGGATGCCGAACTTTGTTTTCAACTTGTGCGCGACCGTATCACGTCCTGCTTCCTGTCGAAAAAGCTGTAATTGAAATAGATATGTGGGGCTTAACGTCCCGAAACCACCATATGAGTAAGTGAAATTGAAGACAAATGAAACGACGATATTTGGCACCGATTCACTGCTTGAAGCAGATGCAGGGATCTGAGGTGACAGTGCCTGAAGAGAGTTTAGAAAAATAGCTTAAGCAATTTTAGAAGCCCTCCAATATATTGTAAGTAAAGAACACGCTGCCTATACTCCAGAATGCTGAGCCGTTTGTGTGGGAGGACCACTTTATATGTAGGTGTGGTCATCGCCATTACGAACATAGAATAAAGGAAGCATCCAACAGAAGCACAAGGATAGTGCAACTTTTGCCGCAAAATATTGCTACAACATTGCTTAGCTGTGATTAAGGGTTCTTTCGAGAGACAATGAAGTCCAAATTAAATGTTCTCTCTCATAACACCCAAGTGTAAATTTTACTCCTCCAAGTTTAGGACAACAGGCGAAGGACATTTGCGCCACAAAATACTTTTCAAGCATGTTGGCAACAAGAACACAGTGGCAAAACGTTGTTCGAGAAGGCCCGGCCATAATGTCAATAGCCAAAAAAAGACCGCCTTTCTTATTTTATTTTAAATGGACTTGGTTTCATTAAAAACCAAAAGAGGGAAATAATTTTTATACTCATTCTCACTTAACTCTCATGCGAGCTTATGTTCCTTCTTAAGTAACTAATCTTGCTGTAGTAAATGTTTTTGACATATTGCTGCGATGCATGCGTTGCTCCCATGCATGCAAAACACGCAAGTCAATTATGTCCAAAGTAATTTATTCACCACCGCAAAAGTGAGGAGATTCTCCATTCCGTGGTTTTATAACTCAAGCTAGAACATGATGATGATGTATGCCACACGCTCATGTATTGGTATTATTAGCATTAGGGTGAATTTCTTCTCTTATGGCCACAATGTTAGCAATAATATAAGTGATAACTGATTACTGTAAATAGTTACCGAATTCCTGTTAGACACAGCAACCATGGCCATTCCCATCGTTATGTTCGAAAACTTGAGGGATTTTACTAACATATCTGGTGAATGACCTAAGCGAAACTGTTAATCAATCAAACAAGACTTTTACATCGCAGCAATGTTTCCACAACACCGCTAAAACCATACTTTGAAGAAGGGAGTTTACAAAATGTGTCCAAAGACACACAATGGATAAATGATATTGTTTCGAACACACTGTGAGTTTCTCTTCCAGAAATCCTTAAAATATTGTGCCCCGTTCTTGCGAATGCTGCAAAGGTATCACATTCAGTGACGAAAAAAAAATTGCGTTCGATAATATTGCAATCTCAGCCTCAGTTTTCTGTTTTTCGCGAAACACAGCGTACACTATAGGAAGCTCCTATTCCCTTTATCAGAATCAGGTTGCTAACCTTAACCTTCTCTGAAAACAGGCTTACCGTGCTCACCGTTGCAGAAGCTATCCATGAAACTGGCTAATCATCAGGTTAAGATCGCCAAACTCAAATAATGTGAACTGTCATTGAATAACAAAGCAAAAGAGCTCTCGTGGTGTTCTTGGAACTGCACATAATCAGAATGAAAGGAACCCTGAATCTACAATATTCCTGTAACTATGTTATCGGCATGCCTACTTTCTTCTTGGCTCTGACTCAAATTAGAATTTACCTTTGTCCATTCAAAGCTTCCATTATGGATATAAGAACGTAACTCTGATTTTACTTTCTATACGCTGCGACCACGAGCTCATCAAGTGAAAGAGAATTCCAAAACCAATCATGAACTATATAGTCTAGGCGAAAATCCTAAATGCATGCTTGAACTCGGCAGGTTCCTGAAAGATATATGGGGCATCCGTTTGAAACGAGGAGTACCTAGGCCGCGCACCAATCGGAATTCTTTTGTAATCACCAGACCTCTCTAAGAAAAAAGCGTCAGCACATAAATCATTTATATACAGACACAATTAGACATCTGCGGTCTTGCAGCCTTGCATAGCTGGCAGCCTTTATTCAGCATCTTCGCAAGAAAGATATAAGGAAAGTAGAATTTTCGTAATAAAAACACTGGAGAAGCTAGAATGAGTTAAGAAATATCGGAAACGAATGATGCCGCCGTACGAAATTGGTGGAACGAACTTTTAAATTTGTTTATGCCCTTTTGAGGACGACGTTTTTGGGGGATGGCTACTTCGAGACAAATTGGAGAGCCACGAGCGTGCACCAGTGCAGTAAAAAAGGTTGCTGAAACTTGCCTGTAGCTGGAATTCTTGTAGGAATTACACAGCGAAATGATTTTTTCGCACCGAGTGGATGGCACCGATTTCTCAGAAGCCAAAACGGCCTCGTTCTATTCGCTGCTTGAATCAGCCGCGGTTCGATACCGGGGCTCGTTCCGAGGCACGCCAGCGGTTCGATCTCTTTGGACACCAGAATGAATGGTAGTGGCAGCGGCACCGCTAGGGGATTACCCGTGCATCAGAGGCATTCGGCGATTGACCGTCTCCCGCCCACATCGTTTTAGCATGGCCCCATGTCCCTCCTGCCGGAAACTTTTCAGTCTTCCGTGCCTGGGACAAACCTCTTGTTGGGCCTGGGGAACACACGCGGCTGCCTCGCAGAAGCGGCGATAGGATGGCCCTCTCGGACACGGTGTTCCGTAAGGAAGGACCCATCTATCCAATAATTTCGTTCTACCCCGCAGTGGGTCGGTGCGCACAGCGTTCACCCATTGCATCTCTTATCGGTCATGTTATCCCAGATTACACGAACGAGTGTTGAAGGCAGGGCGCACCACATGCTGCTTTGTCCATTCCGCTCTTTTTCAGATATTCCTTCCTCAATCGATGGATCCACAATAAGAGCGCGGGCCAGATCATTTGAGCTGAACGCTTCGCGGCCCTTTCGGCAGGTTTTTTTGTGTGTGCTTGTACTCAGTCTCGGGGCATGTGTTTCGATTCATTCGGGGATGGCTTTGTCTCATTTCGTTTGCGGGGCAAGCGGTTCTTTAAAGCGAAATTAAAGCGTTTCACTGCGACAAAACAATTTCATTCTTGCGAAGAAAAGCTCCCTACAAAGAGTAATCAGGAAGTTTAATCTCGACGCAGTAACAGCCACAACGTAATAAGTGCCGTCGCCTCAGAGTGGCATTCGTGTCGAAAAAGTTGAGTAGAAGTTGTATACACAACTGCCCACTTAGTTCAAGTGCAATCAGTTTTTTCGCAGCGATGCCTAAATAATGACAGGTAGAGCTTTCAATGCCTCAGGCATTAAAACCAGTTGCCAACTGACAGTCACCAACCGACACCGAAGAATTCACTAAGCATTCTTAGAAAGTTCGAAGGCTTGCATAGCTGTACATCGGTCAGCAACAACAGGCAAATGAACCATGCTACAACACCCGCCATAGAAACGTGGCCTAAAACCCAGGAGGCCAAATTTGGTTCAGGACCTCTGTTCGTCATCATGGCCGCTCGGAAACCGTTGAAAAGTCGATAATTTGAACCGTATAAGGTACTGCGCAATGTGAGTGACGTGATCTATAAAGTAGTTCAGGACAATCAACCTTCAACGTAGTTCATGTGCGCATAGCGCTCGATTTTGCGCGTTAACACTTATTTGGGGCTTTCATAAGTTTTCCTGCCAATAATTCCCATTTATTGATACGCCTATGCCTTCACTGACTGCGTACATCTGGGTGCTTTCGTGAAAGATTTTGCCTTTGTCAATAAGTAGCGCGGGAGGGTAAGAGGGTTTCACGAATATGATTGGCTCGTCATGATACGGAAAGCACCCAACTTCCTTCATGTACGTCGTCAAACGTTTTTTCTTTACACCTTGGCATACGCACGTTTGCCATGAGCCAAGGTACCAGGGTATGCGCCGCACAAGATTGGCGTTTCTTATCTTCCCAAGAACGACGACAACAGACAAAATCATTTTAAAAGCGAGAGCGCTAAAAAAAACTGACATCGTCAGCGTCGACCAGATGAACGTAAAGGACAAATGCCAGGTTCCCAGAAGGATATAGAACTCAAGCCTATTGCATGGTAGTAGTATAGGAATTCCATCACAGAGCCACGCGAGGTCCAGATAGTGCTTTAGAAAAAGACCCTACGCCAGCGTCATTTTGATAAAACTGTAATTGAGATGGGATTGCTGGCTGACTAATTTGTTAAGCAGAAACCGTGTGTTTGCATCTTATGCGTTTGCACTTGTTGCTTGCATCTACGATGTAAGCACTAAGTCGAGTTAACGTCAACTGTATACTGAAGCACCATCCACTGAAGTTGGTTTACGTAGCACTAAAGAGGGCTGCTATTCTTGCAAGCACAAGCGCTATAGACTAGGTTACCACTTCAGGAGTAGGTGATACGTATGCTGCTGTTGACATCATTACACAATTGTAAACAACTGGTAGTGGAAACGGTTATGCAACTTTTCAACATATGTTGGAGCGTTCGATACTTGTTCACGCATTGAAAGTCATTTCGTAACATTTGGTTGAATAAAAACATACACCCCATCCACTTTACCTCCGCATTCTTCGCAAAACATTGATTCACATGGTACGTGGGATCTGCCGCTTTTTTTTGTTTGCTTGCGATGCACTGTTCATGCACATGGCCTTGTTTATTTCGAAACACTAGGGACACGCTGTCGCGACAGGTGTACGAATACATGTGTCTAAATAAATGAGTGGAGAAATACAGGATAGTGCTGCACAGGTCGAGCAGCGAGATGTGGTTTCTTAAGCTCAAGCGTGTTCTTCTAACATATGTGGAAAACAGAACGGAGACCTTCGTTGCACAAGCTCATCTATGTTGTGTAAATGTGGGATTTCCTCTGCCGTGAACAGTTCCCTTAAAATCCTACGCCAGATTGGAAGCACACGCCGCTAGTAAACAGCACTTCGGCTTTCTAAAACGATGTGCCTGGTGAAGCTACCGTCAGAATCAGTTTTCAAGCTCGTAGAACGTCGATATTACGCTCTAGTCAATTTGTTGGGCCATATTGAGGTTCACTGATCTTGCAGCGCTGGAAGATAAAATAAGAAATGGTTATTTTTTGTCCGAAAGCTCCGCTAACGACAGTGCCTCAGCCTGGTCTTGGATTCTATTTAGAGATACGCTAGCGAATAGCTACGTGGTGGTGCCGAGCAAGAATGATGAACGCGCCCAGATACATTAGCAGACGAATTCGCAAAACAAAGACGCAGAGGAAATATATATTCTCATAACAAAAATTATCATACCAAAATAATTGAAGAAAAAAATAAGTTACTGCAAAGAACAAACTGCGGGCTAAAGAAAGCAATGATAGGTTTACGTATACTTGTACTAAAAGACAAACTTCATTCTGTATCACTTCCCGAAAAACTGCTACACCTCTCAGGCATTAAAGGGGCATGGAGGATTTCTGTTTTATTTTGCTCAATTCAGAATACTACAACACTTTATTTGTGTCTGTACAAATTATATAGAAAATCTCGGCCACTTCTTTTATGAATGCCCCATCGCAGCAAGAGAATGAAAAGAGTTAACAAAAAATAGGACAAAATATAGAAAAGAGGAAATCAAAATATATAAACGAAAGAGACATAGAAAAGTTTAAAACAAATGTGCTAAAATAACGAGATTGTCCTGAGGTGCTGGAAATAAGGCAGACAAATCAGTTTGTAATATTATTATTCAACAAAGCAGTGCCGGGTATACGAAATAAGCAGTAGTTTGGCCTGATTTTGCAGAGGAATCCCGTGCCTTCATTTCGCACAGGCTCTGTTATTCAAATTAAAAAAACAAAAACAGAGACTATCAAGGTCTCACTTTGAAGTTTGAAAAAACGACAACAAAAAGAGTGTAGAAAAAAACGACGTCTTGTCTACTTCATTTCCCAGCATCCTTGTATCGCTTCTCCCGTTACATCAGGACGCAGCTATTCTAAGTCACTGAGGTGTCCCTGTCAAGCGTTTATTCCCTTTGTGTACCAGCGTGAAGCATTTTTAGATGCGGAGCATCTAATACTCGAGGCTTGTAGTGCGGCGCCGTCCGCAAGCTTCCTCCTGCTTCTTCCACCATCTGTGCATCCCTTCCTCCTCTACACACCGCGCGCGCTTCACTCCTCCACCATCTGTGCACCCTTCCTCCTCTACACACCGCGTGCGCTTCTCCTCTTCACGAACATTCGCTAGCTGTATAATGTAGCGCGCATGCACCGTCACGCTTCGAGAACATCGGCAGCTGACGCGCGCGCCTGTGCCGTCGCGCTTCGAGAACATAGGCAGCTGACGCGCGCGCATGCGCCGTTGCGCTTCTCCCCCTTCTCGAACATTCGACAGCTGACGCGCGCATGCACCGTCACCCACCATCTGTGCCGCGCGCGCTTCTCCTCTTCGAGAACATTCTACAATTCTCCTGATTCTCCGGTGGACGCGCATGCGCCGTCGCGCTTCGAGAACATTCAACAGCTGACAGTGCATGCACCGTCGCGCTGTATATATACTCAAGGTCGGCACTCGCTCGCTGAGTTGCCGCTCGTCGGTTGGTTTGTACGGCGCGTCGACGTCCAAGGTCGCGGTGAAATGAATTCCAACGAATCCACAAACACAATGATCGACGTCCCTTCGACCAGCGCCGCCCTTTCGCATACGTGTGTACGTGTTCACTCATTTAACACACCCTCCTACAACCACGTTAACCAATTAAGCCATTGAACAGGCAAGCCATTTCTAATGTTCTTGAGGGAATAGCGCAGAATGAAATCAAAGAGGTCCGGCTGAACACACGTAAGAACGTTTTAGCCGTTGACACAACACATGCAGATACGCTGCAGAAGCTTCGAATGATGACAGAGTTTGGAGATGTCAAAGTACGAGCGGTCGTACCGATGACTGGAACCTGCACTGCAGGTGTCATTTACGACATTGACTTGGCAATCCCAAACACGGATCTACCCATTCTGATAAAACCAGCGTACGAAGGAGTGGTCATTAAGCATATAAGCCGCCTCGGGAACAGCCGCTGCGTTAAGCTAGTCTTTGAGGGCGACTCAATCCCTACGCACGTCAAGGTAGGACATTTCCGGCATGTGGTACGGCATTTTGTCCCAAAGCCGCTTCAGTGCCACAAGTGCTTCAAGATCGGTCATGTCAAGGGCGTCTGTACAAACTCCACCGTATGCCCCCGGTGCGCGGAGGCGCACACGGTAGACACCTGTTGTGCAACAACTTATAGGTGCGGCAATTGTCGAGGTACGCATGAGGCCACGTCTAAGGAATGCCCAAGACTCAAGAAAGAAATGGGTATCCTGAAAGAAATGGTCAGGGATAACTCAACCCATAGAGAAGCTTCACAGAAAATCCGGCGTCGACGTCGCCACCGACGGAAGCGCTCCAGTCATGGTGATATTCATGCACCACTTCGGTCTACACCGCCATCAACATCTAGTAGAAAGCCAGAGAGTACAAGAAAACCTCCACCGGCGAAGCCTCTCTCTCCTGAAGACTGGCCGGTGCTTGCGAACGCACGGCCTTCCGAGCAGCCCTCCCGCTCTCTGCTCCCAGTGAAAGCCAATGCTGCTGATGACGAGGCTCCAAACGCAGATCGTCAAATTATTCCTATGCTGCGATCCATTGTGAGTGTCATCAGAAGTCTTCTGACAAGCATCGACACGCCAACTGCTAGGAGTGGCCTACAGGTGCTGGACGCGTTGAGTCCGGTCCTTGCAAGCCTCCAGTAAAGCCATGGCCGACAATAACAAGTCGTTCCGTCAGGAGGTCAGAGAAGCGTCCATCTTTCAGTGGAACGCAAGAGGTCTGAGATCTCGCATATCTGATTTTCGCCAGTTTGTTCATCTGCACCGATTTCCCATCATGATTATATGTGAACCGAAATTATCGCACCCAATCAGATTATCCGGCTACGAGTCATTTTTCTCTTCAAGTGACATCGAAAGTAGCAAAGTTGTTGTATTTATTCGCCGGGAGCTTACTTACGTCGTCCAGCCAGTGCAACCTCACGACAGCAATCAGTACGTGTGCTTGTCTGTTAAAAAAGGAAAAGTGACATTCGCACTTCTAGGCGTGTATATATCCCCATCAGGTCATTTCGACGCCAACAAACTAGACGGCATATTAAGGGCACATCCGGGTCCGTGGGTTATCACCGGGGATTTCAATGCGCATCATCCCATCTGGGGAAGCTCAAGGCTTAATTCAACGGGACGACGTCTAGCATCATTGGTATCCAGCCATGGTCTCGTCCTTCTGAATGATGCCAGTCCTACGTTTTTACGAGGCACTACATATAGCAGCTGCCTTGATTTGTCCTTTGTTTCACGCCGATTTGCTACACGGGTAAAGTGGTTTTTGGACATTGAAACACACGGAAGCGACCACATCCCCACTTACCTGAAGATCAAAGGTATTTCGAACACGTACTCCTCTACCACAACACAAAGAATAGATTGGAGTGTGTTCAAGACTCAACTTGAGGATGCTTGTGAAGAAGGCCTGTCCAATGGTCTTCAGCAAGCTATTAAGGAAACTGCACATGCGACTACGCGCACAATAATACGCTCTTCGAAGTACTCTGAATATGACCTCGAGCTGGAGCGACTTCGTGCGATACGCCGTCGTGCCGAAAGACGATACCGACGCACCAATTCCACAGACGATCTACGGACAGCCCGGCGCATCCAAAAGAAGATACAACGGCGCCTTGACAAATTAGACACCCAACGATGGAGGAAATTTTGTGCGTCGCTAGATCCTCATAAACCGCTGTCTCAGATATGGAGAATTGTGCGAGGCCTACGTTCTGTTCCAGAGCAGCGTTTTCCCTTCAAAGCCCTTGCACTTTTTCATCGCCGGCATGAAATTGAGGTAGCAGAAGATTTCTGCGCTATGACCGTGGGCCAGACAGCGTACACAAGCCTACATACAGTCAATCAAATCCCGCACTCACGGGACCCACGCATGGATCTACCGTTTACATCACAGGAGCTCGATGCGGCGCTCGTCTTATGTAATAAGTCGTCGTCAACTGGCCCGGATGACATCTCATACAAGATGCTGTTCAACCTTGGTAAACGGGCACGAGAAACACTCCTTAACATCTTCAACGATTCCTGGCAAGCTGGCGTCGTTCCGCAAGATTGGAAGATTAGCCGCTTGGTACCGATCCTTAAGCCTGGCAAATCTCCCCTGGACATTGCCTCTTACCGACCGATCGCACTCTCAAGTTGCGTAGGAAAGGTAATGGAGAGAATGATCTTGGCCAGGCTTGAATGGTACCTGGAATACTATGAGATATATCCGAACGCCATGGCTGGTTTTCGCCGTCACCGATGTTCGATCGACAATGTTATAGATCTCGTCACATATGTCCAGCAACAAAAGGCAGGTAAACGACTATCTGCAGCCATGTTCCTTGACGTAAAAGGAGCATACGACAACGTTCTACATGACGCCATCCTCGAAGCCATTGAGTCAGTGGGCCTAGGCGGACAACTGTATTGTTGGACACGCAGCTATTTACAAGGGCGAACCCTGTTTGTGAACACTGCAGATGGTCCAACTTCCCAACACCCAACGCATCGTGGAGTCCCGCAAGGTGGCGTCTTGAGTCCAACTCTCTTCAACCTCGTTCTCATTGGACTTATAGAACGATTACCAAGTGTGGTCAAGTCATCCGTGTACGCTGACGACATCTGCGTCTGGACATCTGGCGTGACAAGGCCTCAGGTACGCGCAAGACTTCAGAAAGCTGTGACGTTGGTATCATTGTACCTCAAGGACCAGGGTCTGAAAATCTCACCAGCGAAATGTGCATTGATTGCTTTTAGTCGAAAGCCAATGAGACCATACGCTATATCAATCGATGGCCAAGTCATACCGTATGTCAAGACGCACAGATTTCTGGGCGTATTCATTGATAGAGACCTCTGCTGGGGCCCACATGTGGCCCACTTGAAGAAGAGGCTAACAGAAATTGCTAACTTATTCAAGTATCTCGGAGGAAAAACCTGGGGGACTTCAGTACATGCAATGATGCAATTGTACAAGACGCTTTTTCTTGGCTATTTGCGCTACAGTTTGCCTGTGTTGACCAACACCTGTAGAACCAACATTCGGACTCTCGAAAGTATCCAGGCCATGGCTCTGCGAGTTTGTCTGGGGCTACCGCGATGTTCATCATCAGCTGAGACAATCGAGATCGCTAATGACTACCCGCTGAAGACGCATGTCATGATGGAAGTGCTCAGAGCACACGTAAGGCATCTTACTCGTGCCCCTGCCCATCATCTAGCTTCACTGCCAGAAGCCCGACCACGTGCCTCATTCTGCCAGACAGTCTTGTCATATCGCACACACATTCCTGCGGGATATACAACTCCATCGAGGATTTCAACTCCCCCATGGAGTATGACCTGTGCGCATGTTGAACTCACGGTTCCAGGCATAGGGTCAAAAGCCCGGCTCTCGTCTCCAGCGCTAAAGCAGCTTTCCCTTCTCTATTTATATGAGAAATACAGTGACCATACTCATCTGTATACTGACGCTTCAACTAAAGTGAATGGGTCTGCAGGGTCGGTGATCTTTCCTGCAACAGCGACAACGGTGAAGTTTCGTTTATCCCACCAGACATCATCGACAGCTGCGGAACTTGCTGCTCTACGTAGCGCAATTGAAGTCATTAAACACCAAGAAGCCAAGAAATGGAGCGTGTTCACGGACTCTAAGGCAGCACTACAGTGTTTGACATTCGCCTTACGCCGGGGACCTCATGAACAACTAGTGCTGGAAATTAGAGAGCTGCTTCACCACCTCTTCGACGAAGGACACAGAATCACGTTTCAGTGGATTCCAAGTCACTGCGGCATATTGGGCAACGAACATGCCGATGCAGCTGCCCGATCAGCACACGAAAATGGTGAAGAAAAATCTATACCATTTTCAAGGACTGATGCTGCAATGACCATCCGAAAAATCGCTAATGCAGAATTAACATCCCTGTGGAACACCGAGTGCTTACGGCACACGCGACTGCGTAGACTGGACGCGTCTCGTCGACTCCGGCCTCCGTCTGGACTCTCCCGACTCGAGACAACGGTGCTTTGCCGACTATGGCTTGGTGTCGCCTTCACCAAAGCTTTCGCCTACCGAATCGGCATGGAAGACAGTGCTGCTTGCGGTCATTGCGGCAGCGATGAAACTATAGAGCACGTTCTCTGTCACTGCCCTCATTACAGCGTTCAAAGACGGCAACTAGCTGCTGCGTTAGCTCGCCTTGACGACAGACCTTTGTCTGAACAATCAGTGCTGGAAAGAAGACATGATTTGTGTGCTCACAGAAAATCAGTGAAGGCCCTACTGAACTTTTTGCGTGGCAGCGGCCTATTGTATAGACTGTAGCACCCCAGCTCCCCCCCCTTTTTTTTTTCGCGCGCGTCTATTTCCCTCTTCGCTTTCTTTCCAATCTTTCTTCCCCATTCCCCCTTCCCCTAGTGCAGGGTAGCAAACCGGATGCTCCATTATCTGGTTAACCTCCCTGCCTTTCCCTCATTTTATTCTCTCTAGACCCAAGTAAGTCGCAATTTAACACCCCATTTCACAACCACGTTAACCAATTTAGCCATCGACCCAAGTAAGTCGCACTTTAACACCCCCGTTAACCAATTATATGCTCCGCATCCTCCTCAGTGTTCCCCCGAGGGAAGCTGCGGGCGATTTTTTTTGTTCGTTAGGCGCACGTGCAGTCACCAAATGCTAAAGCATAACGGTGCAAAAAATTGGCAGATCCCATGTGCAGTGGGAATCGTGGTATGCAAAGCACGAATGAGAAATGGTATGTTACTTCCAAATCACTACAACGCTATGAGGTGGAAGTGATGCCGTACACGACGTCCGTGTGATAATTATCATGTTTTGATGTGTCCTTTACGTTCTTCATATATTCACGTCACGCGATACCAAATTTAGTATATGTGGAGCTAGCAACATGGCTGCGCGCACGCTATGAGTGTGGTATGTTGTGATGTTCCTTCATGGCACGCATGTCAGGATTATCAAGTTTGCACCAGTCATACATTTCGTAGTCTATTGACGTCAAAGAACACAAAATTTGGTATATGTGGAGCTAGCGAAACGGCGACGAACGCATTATGAAGGGCCCAATGCACTCCAGTGAAGCGTCCACGCGCGCGCACGCTGGGCAGAGCGACGCTAGGTTAGGAAAACGCGAGCACTTATAGTCTGACGCCAGGTTCGACCAGCGTCTTTCGGCGCGGCCCAACGGCAACCGGCGCAAAATGTGACATGCTGCATTTCGCGACGATGCGTTACCCAGACAACACTGCGTCTCCCTTTTTCTGTGATGGAGGTATGCCGGATGCGCTAAAACGCGCATGCGTCAAAGCAACACTGCGCGGCGCGCCCCTGCGACTATATGGTAGGACAGGCGCCTGGCGTAGCAACGCCGCCATGACGCGACGAAATGAACGCCGGCGAGCACGCGCACCACGTCGCGTCGAAATGTATTGGCGTCTTGACTGTGGCATGTGGTCGTGTTCTCATATGACACCCATGTCATGATTATCACGTTTGCGCCAGTCACATAGCTTCGGAATCCATCGGCGTCGCGTAATATCAAGTTTGACACATGTGAAGCTAGCGAAATGGCTGCGAGTGCATCATGAGCGTAGCATGCAGTCATGTTGTTACATGACACACATCTCATGTTTATCATGCTTGCACCAGTGTCATACCTTCGTCATCCATTCACGTCCCGTAATACCAAATTAGGTACAAGTGAAGCTAGCGAAATGGCAGCCAACGCATTATGAGCGTGGCATGTCGTCATGTTATTACATAACACACATCTCATGATTATCATGTTTGCATCAATCACCTTCGTCATCCATTCACGTACCGTAATACCAAATCTGGTAAATGTGACGCTAGCGAAACGGCCGCGAGCGCATCATGAGCGTGGAACGTAGTCGTGTTGTTACATGACACACATGTGATGATATTCATGTTAGAGTCTGTCGCTGGTGTTCGCCATGTGATCATGTCATACCATACCAGTTCTGCAACATGCCACGTGAACGAACCACCGCAGCAGCTGCAGGACCATGAAATGTAAATCGCGACATGAATGAAATACATGTCATAATTTTCATGTTATGACTAGTCAAATATGGTCTTCATACTGTCATGTTATGTCATACCTATGGTATTGATACCATTATCGAAACGGCCAGGAGAGCTTAAAGTCGTAGGCGGGAGATAGATAGATAGATAGATACATAGATAGATAGATAGATAGATAGATAAATAGATAGATAGAAAGATAGATAGATAGATAGAAACGCTCAAAGTCACCGAAGTTCGCCAAGAAATGCTTCGAATTTAAAATTGTAAATTTCATGATGAGCGTTCGTATTCTAGTCTTTCCGAAAATGAGTATCAACATCTTCCTCAAAACCGGACGACAAATTTCCTTCAGAAATCACCCATATATGAAATGTGAATTGGAAGGTATGCTTAGAAATGTCGACGTTAGCTGACATCCTGCTCAGCGCCCCACCCCCCTTTTTTTGTCTCAGTGCTGTTCGGTCACGCGGCTATTACCAGAGAATATATTTCATGACTGTGACCGGCTAGCTAAGGTTAGTTTGAAACGACTTCTCTGAACTGACACATAGACTATGACACCCACATTTTTGCTTATCGAACGTGACGGTGGAAAACGATGACTCACAGTCATTTGTAGATATATATGGGCTTGTTATAGAGATGCATGCGAGGCGTCGCCAGCATATTTGATCCAGTTCTATACTATGGCAGTAAACTGGTGTATGTCAAGACATCGTATTAGAAAGCCCTACACTTCCGGAATACCTTTCAACTGAGTCATCAACTTGTTCTGAATTGAAATTAAAACCACGTCGCTCAATATCCGGCATGAAAGTATCATGTTTTCAAAAATCTATTACTGCAGCACAGCGCTTCCGAAGTGATCCATACCAACTGAAGTCACCGGAAAAACAACAAAAAGATTTTTTTTTCAGCTCACCATCGTCAGGTGTAAAACTATCACACTTGTCAAGTTTACTTCAAAGGTATGCTCACTGGTGATCTCAGCTGTATACGTTCGCAAAAGCGTGTAAAAGAGTTAATACAAACGCAAATGTAGCCGATTGTTAAGCAGCAGCCATTACAGGGGTGATCGCCATATTTCAAGAATGCATTTATTGTGAAACAAAAAAGCATGGAGGTCGGTCAAAATAATTCCAAGCTATTACGCTGCTTCTGCTAGCACGTATTGCGTAATCAAGAAACAAACCATGACGCCATCAATGACAATAATATCAGTAGAATACTCACAATTGTGTAAGCTAGAGATAAAAACAGCTCGTAATTTATCACTTATTCAACACCTACATCATAAAAAGCATAAAAATGATGGTGAGCATAAGGTTCAGTTTTTTTTATTGAAATATAATACCAACAAAACAGTAACGAAGAGGTGGAAACGCAGTCGAGGAAGGCAAATGACGAAGTGATGAGCTTAAATTCTTCGGCAGCTGTAAAATCAGCTCGGGCAGGTTTAAATAAACTGATAATCATTGGGAAAGGTCTTAGTTTCGCAATGACAAAAACAGAATGAGACTGATTACAATCAATTTAATCATGATAAATGAAGGTTATTTCCGGCAAATGCAGGTTGTTTGAGAGCACCTTGCTCTCAAATTTGGGCCCCTAAAAGTGCATTCCTACATGAACGTGCAATAGAGCGTAGCCCGAGTGTTAATTTTAATATACAGCCAACTCGCACGTGTAAGTACGTCGCTTTAACAAAGTTTCAAAACAACGAACTTTTGCGAAATGCCCGTCGTTTTTTCAGTGCATTCTATGCAAAAATTATTTGGTTGATTGAACTTCTTAATAGGGAAGACTTAGGTTCCACAAACTTTATCTGTGCACTTGGCCTCAATTTCTCGGATCGGCTAATGAAGGTTTTAACTCTGCTGTACTGGGCTAGCTGTTCTGTCCCACCTCAGATCACCCATCTATCGGCGGCGCTGCAACTTCGCTAGTGCATCCAGCACCACCAAAACGAAGCGGCCGTGCGAGAAACTAAAACGAGCGACGTGCGCTTATTACATTCACAGAGATGTAAGATTTCAAAATTGTTTTCATTATTGGTCTGGAACCAAAAGAAGAACAGGGTGACGAAGAAATGTGAGAAAGAACCTTTACAGTATGACAAAGTGTGAACAGTGTGACAAAGAACCAAAAGAAGCCCATCGTAACCACGCCCAGCGAGTCAAACGTGGTAACCTGTTTTGATCAGATAGTGCTCAAAGTGCGTCCTTCTGTTACTATTTTTAGTAAGCATCAAATTAGAAGCAAATGTTATTGGAGATTAGGTTACCAGTACTCGTCTTTGTTGTTTAGTTTAACAGAAACAACTATCTTTTCATTTATGATCAACGTGAGCAGTTTTCTTCGCCAATTCAAAAAAGCGCGCGGGTGCCGCTTCTCTAGTCCGGCCGTGGAGGTGGCTACCTACTACAACGACTACTACTACATACATTGGGAACGCGCAACGCACGGCTTCCTCACCCCTAAAAGTACCTCTTCTCGCTTGAAGGTCGCATGGAGTCGTATCCACTCCTGCTGCTGAGCACGAAACGCTGAGGTATATTAGATGCGAAGCATCTTAGAGCGAGCTTCAATCCGGTGTGCGGCATGACAATGCAGCCCTACTGCACATGCGCAACAGTTGGCCCTGGCACTGTCAGAACACACTCACGCGCTAGCGCGGGCCGGCCTTCGTAAGGCGCTAGGTAAAATTTTGCGGCCTGTCACCCCTTTACACTGTCTCATCAAACATGTGATGACGTCAGGGAACAAGATTCTGCCGACGCGTGATGAAGCGACGTTTTGTATCCTTATAATAGCGCACTGGATCGTGCTAGCGCGTTTGGTCCTGCGTATGTGGCTGTGTAAGAGACTGTGGCTTCCCCCCTTACACTTTCTCAGCAATAGATGCTTAGAGAGATCGCAGAAGAGCACATGCAACAGTGGAAGGCTCGACGCGCCGAAGCCCAACGTAAAAGTAAGTAAGTGGACCCCTAGTTCCCGTCTAGAAAAGGGCAGTGCAAACAACAACGTCAACCAGTAGCCAAAATATGGCTGGTCTTTAGAGGCATGCGAACACCACTCCAACAGCTTCACCCTTTCACCGCACTTTTCTTTCACGAACGGAAACCCCTGAAAGAGCTGTCAGAAGGATACTGCACACTGTTATCATCAACTTCAATACCCTGGAGCTCTTCCGCAAACAACAAGTCTTACTTCTCACAAGAGACAGGACCAGCATTGGATTTGCTATTAACAATTGAAGAACTTAACACCGCAATCAGCGAATCAAACAGGCACACATCACCCGGTCACGACGGAATAAGCTATGAAGCCATCGCAAAGTTACCCCACACCTCCCGCCTACGACTCCTAGAATATTATAAGTCTTCATGGCTGTCTGGGAAGGTTCCCGCCGAATGGAAACTCACTAAAACAGTGCCCATTTTGAAACCTTCAAAGCAGCCAACAAGCTACGCCTCTTTCTGACCCGTTGCCCTCCTGAGTTGCGTTGGCAAGCTTATGGAGCGGATGGTTCACAAACGAATGACTTGGTTTTTAAAAAGCCACGACAAATTTCCTCAAGAAATGAACGGATCCCTTCAAGGCAGATCAGCTATCGATGATGTCATCACCCTCGTCTCTTCACTTGAAGAGGACCTCTTTGCTGGACGCATTCCAGTAGCTATCTTTTTCGACAGCAAAGCAACTTTTGACTTCCTCTTTCACCATGTCATTCTTGCAGCCATGGTCAGTCTTGGCCTTGGAGGAAAACTGTATAAATGAATTGAGAGCCATTTAAAAGAACGGAAGATATATATCTGAACTGCAAATGGTCCCACACAGGTCTACGCAGTAGAGAAAGGCGTACCCCAGGGCGCAATGCTCAGTCCACTGCTTTTCAACATCACCCTGATACATGTAACAAGGATATTGCCGCGAGGAGTGCACATCACAATTTACGCCGACAATATTTGTACCTGGAGTGCCTAAAATTCGCGTTTTGTTACCAAACAACGCTTTCATAAGGCCTTATAAAACCTCTCCGCGTATTTGGCTCCCTGGGGTATGCACTTTTCTCCAGAAAATAGCACTGCTATGGCATTCACGAGAAAGAAAATGACCAAGTATCCGCTCCTCCTCGGTGGCTGGCCACTGACCTAAGTACGGTCTCAGCGATTTCTTGGAATAGTCATCGACACAAGTCTTTTCCGGTCTCCTCAGGTGAAGAAACTTCAAGCAAGAATAGCTGCAGCATCACAACTCTTCAAATTCATGGCGGGAACACGACGGGGATGCAAGTGCCGATCAATGGTCCTGCTTGAGAAAGCGTATATTGAAGGAATATTGCGTTATTACCTACCGGTGCTTCAGTGATTATCACCAACAAACGAGACAGCTTTAGAGGGCGCACGAAACAATTGCCTGCGAATCTGTCTAGGCCTTCCGAAGAGCTCATCAGGCTCGGGAACTGTAGCGGAAGCAGGATGTCTTCCTGTAGATATCATCTGCAATAAAGACTTATTGGAGCACTCATTTCCGACATGTCATACATGGGAAGAATCACTTTCTGTGCCGCATACATCTCACCCGCAGCTATTCCGAATTCGGCGAAGCCGTGCAAACGCAGCAACTTACTGCTATCAGAGAGCCGAAGAAGTTGATGCCTCCAAGATTTCCTACGTGGACTCTTTCACCTCTTGATATTAAACAGTATGTCCCAGGAATCAATGAAGCGAAAAGACGTATTGCACAGACCACACTGCTGCAGACTACTCTCTTCTACTTAGCCCAGAATTACACTCAGTATTCACATATTTATACTGGCGCCTCAACTATACAGGAGATCTCGTCATATGGCCTCTATCTTCCCTTTACAGGAGAAAGTCTATTCTATCCTATCGACTACAACGCAGGACATCATAAACGACAGCAAAACTCCATGGGATTAAAGAAGCAGTCCTCTACATCCTGCGTCAAACGCCGAACCGATGGGTGATCTTCCCCGACTCTAACGGTGTTCTACTAATACTATTCAGCCTCTCAAAGAAAACAAATGATCACCCGATTTCATTTGATATAGCATACTTACACCACCTGGCAGTTATCGCGTGACAAGCTATCACATTTCAATGGATATCGCCTCATTGCGGTATACTGGCCAATGAAAAAGCCGATGAAGCGGCCCGCAAAGGACTTCAAAAGCAAAATACAGGCGAAGCTATTTCACTAAATCAGATGCTTCCCAGCTGGCTAAAAGGCTTGCTTCTGAAGAAAAGAAGAGACTATGAAACCTCCCAACACATCATTATGCTTTCCTCCACTCCATCAACCCACATCTAAGGACTAGACTCCCATTTCGAAACCCTCGACACCTGGAAACTCTCTACCACCATCTCCGGCTGAACAGTTCTTATGGAAACAATTTACGGTACCGCTTGGGTTAAGTAGATAGTCCATACTTCAATAACTGTGGCTCCATAGAAACTGTAAAAAATATCATGTTTGAGAACCCAGCGAATGCCGATGAGCGTGCCCTCTATGAACACTGCATGCATCTGTTAACCTGAAGAACTTTATCGGTTGATCGTGTCTTGAGCCCTTTCCCCAGCTTCACGCAAAAGCAGGTGGTCGGACAGGCGGTCGGACAGACAAACGAATCATGGTTTGTCGATTAAACTCTCCGACGCTTCGCTTCACTCGTCATCATTCACTCCGTGGGAAAAAAAGAGGCAAGCGATGAAACTTTTGTTCACGTATTTAGACAATATCGGTCAGCTAGACAAACTGTAGGTGTGCCTTGAAAACTGAAGTCATGCTGTCAGCACACGTCCCCACCCAAGAGACAGTAAAATGTGTGTATATCAACTTTTTTTCCATTTTATTTCTTAATATTTTTTCTCTCTTTCTTCTGCGTTTCAGTCCCCAATACCCTTCTCCGCGCAGAGTAGCGAGTCAGCGATACACACACGCCGGCTAAATTCTCTGCTTTTCAATAAAGAGCTCTCTCGCTCTCTCTCGGCAGTGAACTGCTACGGATGAAACGCGAGCTCGACATGCAGAAACCAAACGGTCGCGTTGGCATGCAAAACCCGCCGTACGCAACGCGATGTCGAAGCCAAGCGTCAGCATCGAGCCCACGTGTCGGCGGCGGACAGACGACACGAGTCCAACGTCCGTGCAGAATGCTTCGCTAGGCAACTTCACCGCTTGGTCCTCGACTGTGCTGACGCCACTAAGTAACGCTAAATAAGACGATAACAGTAAATGCGCAACACAAACGGAGACATCAACGGCAACAGCTTGTCAAACCTATGCAAATGCAGGGTGCACCCCCGTGCTGTTTAGCATCGCCTCATTGTACCCTTTAGTGGGTGATCATGTAATTTTTGCTCACAATACACGCGGTATTACCTTGACACATAGCTAAGCAATATTAGCAAAAAAATTCACAGCATATCAATGGACTCAATGTTGATGAGTGGGGCGAAACGTCCATCAGGCCGTCCGTGCGTTCATCCATGCATCCGTCCGTGCGTATGTTCATGCGTCCGTTCGTGCGTCCGTTCGTGCGTCCGTTCGTGTGACTATCCGTGCGTACGTTCGTGCGTCCATCCATCTGTGCATACATTCGTGCCCGTCCGTGCGTCCGTCTGTTCAGCTGTCCTTGCGTCAGTCCATTCAGTCCTTGCGTCAGTCCTTGCGTCTGTCCGTGCATCTGTCTGTTTGTGCGTTTGTGCACGCGTCCCTCCATCCATCCATCTGCTCGCTCGTCTGCTCCTCTGTTCATGTGTTGAACCAACGCCGACTAAATTTCAAGGCTGAAAGGCTGCCGCAGTGACGTCAGAGGTTGGGGGCCCAGTCACCCGACTGAGCATGCTCAGTAAGACTTTTTTTTCCACAACTTTTATTCGGCCCAATCAACCCGCGGCAGCTGCGAGAGCGGGAGTGTTGGTTCTCCTAAAACGTGAACGAAACACAGGCTTTCCGCCGCGTTCGCGCCGTAACTGGGCCCCCACCCTCTGACGTAACTGCGGCAGCCTTTCGGCCTTGAAATTTAGTTGGCGTTGGTTGAACACTCCATGTACTGCCATCTCGAATCTTTTCATCATATATTCATCATATAGAAGCACCGCCATCGAGCGAACATTGCAAGGACTTAACAAGAGGGGGATACCTACTACAGTTGCACCTACGATGACTACAACTACTACTAGTACTACTACTACTACTACAACTACTACTATTACTACTACATACATACATTGCGGACGCACGACCCCCGGCATAAGAAACTTCGCCGCTAACAAAATAGCGTGCGCTTCGCGCCTCTGCCCGTTGCCTCTACCAGCACTGCTCGCCCCACTCGCTCTCGGGCCAGCAGCGCAGCGCGCGCCGCTCCGCTGGGCGCGGCTGAAAAGTGTCAGGCACCGCGGCAGAATTTAACAACTGAAAGTATCTAGTGACGTTGGGCAGAGATAGGTGTGGTGGTGGACACTCAATAGTAGATCGCTTTGTGCAGTCATTGACAGGTTGCGAACGAATGTGAAACCGTGGAGCCTCATCAGGAGAAAAGGAGGGTGTATATCAAAGTAAAAGAAAAGAAATTGTCTTCTGCATACACTTTTTTTCGTTCATATTTTACTTCTCAAGAGGCTCCTTGTGATTCCACATAAGGAATTGTAGTCGGACACTGGACATTGTTGAGTGGCAAATAAAGGGCGGGTATCACAAGAACTTTGCACACTGGTTTATTGAATAGATGAATGCACTCTAAAAAAACAGCGATCTGTATGCCCATTATCAAGGTTACATTGCATTCTCGGTAGAAAAGTGGCCGGTGCCGAGTTTTCAAGAAAGGAAACGCACGCAAGCTTGATGACGACTATTGTTGTGGGACAAAAAGACACGCTTTTTACTCGATATTTTTTTTAGAGAGTGGATGAACTTTTGTCCTTCAGAACGTGCTTTAGCACGTCGCGGGCCAATTCCATGTCGGAAGAGAAAGACCAAGTCTCTCTGCTGCTTCGCAGGCCCGGTGGACTTTCAATAGCTGCAGTTCAATTCGGGAGCTTGCAATAGCACCCTTCCATTTGGACAGCGTGATGACTTCCCCACAGCGTAGCGCGAGCACCACCAGAGCATGTGTTCCAAGGTAGATGTATCGTCGCAGTAGGAACATGTATTACTTGGCTGTATTTCGGGATAATGTTAGTTCAATCGTGCGGGATTACGGTACGCCCCGACCTGAAGAAGCCTGAGCGTCGGAGCCTGAGGTCTGCTTAGTTTTTCGTGTGGTGAAGGGTATTGTCTCAGCGCCAAAAAATCATCCTGCGAACAAGCGAGCCACTCGTCCGGTGTAGCTTTCGCTAGCTAATTCCCTTTCCTGCCTCATTTCGGTATCAGAGCAGTAGGTTTGATTGATATAGATGCATCAATACATCATGTGCACGCAAGATGAGTTGCGCATGAAGTGTCCGTGTCAGCTCGCAAACTTGATCGGTGTTCTCGGGGTTTCGGCGTCCTCTGTTGTATAGTGCCTGTTTCTGTGGTGTGAAAAACCCTCCGTGCTAACCGGTTTCAAGAGGCTGGCGTGGATCTTGTACAACTGCCACAATACACTGCTTCACACTCCTGAAACTGCTACAAGGAACGATGCATCAAAGAACTTGCCCAGCATAGAAAGGGATGGAATCAGCCCCGACGCGTGAACACGAATGCATGTGAAAATGGGGGCAGATTAGCCTGGCATGTCACTCTAATTATAAATTAAAAAGTAAAATAATTGAAATTGGCGAAGCTTGCTCTAACCCTTTCTGTACTGGTGTCCTACAAAAAAACAGAAACAATTCTGCTATCGAGGGTGACGTAATTAGGTCAGAAATTCAAAAGGGTGTCCGAACTATTCTTTATACACCGGCGCAAGCATAGGTAGTCATCGTCTTCTTTGGAAATCTGCAAACTTGGAACAAAGAGGCGGAATTTGATAACGAAGGTGCTCGTCACAACAAAATTATAAGTGGCACCTTACTGGTTAACTATCGAATCAGTATTTATCAAATTCTTTTAGGTCGTTTTCAATATGTTTAACTTGCTATATAAAAAGTGAGTCCTCCCTAACACTAACGTATCACCGAAATCAATGGACATTCTCCACGTCCTAAATACAGGACACCAGGGCTCTGTGGTTGTCAGACCTCCGAATGCATTCAGGCTAATGCAGATGCGTAGCTCGTGTTAGAGCTCCTAATTTTTTGCTATTCTAGTCGAGAAACCTTCCCAAATCATATTATGCAAGATTTGTCTAATAGCGAGATGATAACTAATAATTTTAATTCGTTTATTGAAATATAATAACGGTGTATGATGGAGCTAGAAGAAGACGACGATAAAGTGTAGCTCAATCAGCTTGCCCTTAACGATATGGGCGCAATAGATTTCGGCGCTGCAAAGAAGGATTAGGCAATTTCTTATAATCATGGATCTTTCAAATTGTTAAATCGGTTGAGGGTGGCCATCGAAGTGCAACGAGGAGGTGTGTGTTACAAGCGCAAAGACTTCCCATTGGGTATTTTAGGCGCTGTAACCAATACGTGGTTAATGTATGTAAGTTTCAAAACGATAACTTGCACTAACAGAGTTAAATCAATAGATGCATTTAAATTCATTATATTTAACTTTACAACCACTAAGCCCTTGTACCCTAAAATTAGGACATGGCGCCAACGTTTTGTATATTAATGGGGTTGGTTGGTTGCGAAACTTTATTGACGTCCTGCAAGGCGCGCGTCAGCGCGCAGCGGGCGACTCCAACGTCGGGACCGTTAGGCCAAGCCTATCGGCCACTCTGCGGGCCTGCTGGACGGCCCAAAGTCGGTCGGCCAGGAGGGGGCTGCGTAGGGCCGCCTCCCACCTGACCGATGTAGTGTTGGGGTTAGTGTAAATTGCCCTGCAATCCCAGAGCATGTGCGCCAGCGTGAATACATCCCCACATGCGGGGCAAGCGTCATTGAGGAACACGTCATGATCAATAGCGTGAAGGGATCTCAGGTTAGGGTACGTGTCGGTCTGCAGTAGTCAGAGCCTAAGGGCCTGTGGCCTATCAAGATTTGGAAGAGGGAGTGTGTATAGTCTCCGCGCGAGGTAAAAATATTTTGTTATTTCGTTGTAGGCGGCATGCACGTCCCTGTTTTCCGCAACCCCGTTGGCCTCAAATTGTTGCCCGGAACCCGCGCAGTTGGTTAGTGCGCGCGCGGCCTCGTGGGTAGACTCGTTGAAGTTGGGGGAGCGCCTTGGACCTGTCCAACATGTGCAGGAAACCAAATCAGTTCGTGGTGCTTGATGCCGTCGCGGCCACCACTCTGGAGCACGCGCAGAGCTTTCTTGGAGATTACACCGCACTCGAAAGCGCAAATAGCTGAGCTATAGTCACTATAGATGACCTCCCTTTCACCTTCCAGAATGGCCAGGGCGATGGCCACTTGCTCGGCAATCGTCGGATCGTCAGTGCGAACCGATGCGCAGTTGGTGATATGTTGTTTGGAGTCGACGACGACTGCGGAGAAGGCGCGGCTCCCACGGTACGCTGCCGCGTCGACAAAGCTGACGCCGTGCTCCTCACTGCGAATCTGCTTGAGAAGAGTGGCAGCTCTAGCCCGTCGCCTACCACGATTGTGCTTGGGATGGACATTCCTCGATATAAGTGCCACGGTGATGAGGTCGCGAATCTCACGGGGCACCTGTCTCATCTTCTCGTCCTCTTCAGCCGGAGACTGACCGAGCTCTCGGAGTATACCGACCGAGCTCTCGGAGTCTGCCGCTCTGGGAACTCGAAAGGCGCGCGAGCTGGGCCCGCTCCTGCGCTTCGGCAATCTCCTCCAACGAATTATGTACTCCGAGCTGGAGCAAGCGCTTGGTGCGCGCCCTGATCGGGATACCGAGGGCCCGCTTGGCAATCTTTCTGAGCAAGACGTTGATCTTGTCACGCTCGGCATGGTGCCAATTGTGCATGGCCGCGACATATGAAAAGTGGAAGAGCACAATGGCATTTACCAGGCGGATTAGGCTGTCTTCCTTGAGGCCTTGGTAGCGGTTGGCCACCCGCCGAACCAGCCGAAGCGAGTTATCCGTCTTGGCGGTGAGCTTGAGTATAGTCTTGCCATTGGAACCTTTGGACTCGATGGTCATGCCGATGACCCGAATGAAGTCGACTCTGGGTACTGTGCTGCCATCTCCGGTGTAGAGCTTGATATCACTCTTCGAGATCGGCTTCCAGCGTTCGGGCTTGGGCCCTCGCCTAGTGGGTTGGTAGAGGAGGAGCTCGGACTTGCTTGGGGAACAACTCAGGCCTGTGGGATGGAGGTAATCTGCCGTGGTGTCTATGGCCTCCTGCAGGGAGTGCCAGACTTGCCCGTCGCTGCCACCTGTGCACCAAATGGCAATATCGTCCACGTAAATTGTGTGGTTAATGCCTTCGGTACATGAGAGCCTTTTGGACAACCCGAAACTGACAAGATTAAACAGGGTGGGCGATATCACTGACCCTTGTGCCGTGCCGCGCGATCCCAGCTCGATCTCCTCAGAGACAAGGTCTCCCACACTTAGGGTGGCTCTCCTACGGGTCAAGAACGATTTGACATATTTGTAGAATCTGACTCCAAGGCCGAGCTCAGCAATCGACCACCACACGAAAGAGTGAGTAACATTGTCGAAGGCTTTCTCTAAGTTGAGGCCAAGAATGGCCCGCATGTCTCGAGTGTTGCAGTCGATGACTTGGTGCTTGCGCAGCTTCATAGCGTCTTGCGTCGAAATCTTGGCCCGAAAACCAATCATGGTTTGCGGGTAGAGTCCATTGTCTTCCAGGTACCGAGTCCACCTAAGGAGGACCACATGCTCGGCTACGTTCCCCACGCATAATGTGAGCAAAATGGGGCGCATGATGTCCAAGTTGGGTGACCTCCCTAGCTTGGGAATGAGCACGGCGCGTGCGACCATCCACGGGTCGGGGACCTCGCCGCTCTTCCATGCCTCGTTGATGACATCGGTGAGGTAGTCGATTGACCGGTCGTCTAAGTTGCGCAGGTTCTTATTAGTTATGCTGTCGGGGCCCGTGGCAGACCTCCCATTGAGCCCGTGGAGTGCCTTCCGAACCTCTTGGTGGCATATCTCCGCGTCCAGTTCAGTGTTGGCCGGTCCTGAGTACTCGGGGTACGTTGTTGCAGGGTTTGAGTCGACAGGGAGGTACTTTTGCTGCAGCTGCTTCAAAACCTCCCCTTCTGAAGAGGACTGCTTGGCTTCGTGCATGGCTCGCGCTAGTACGTTCCGCTGGTTAGTTTTGGTGTTAGTCTCACTGAGCAGGTGCTTGAGCAGGTTCCATGTCTTGCCATTACGCATCTGGCCATCTACCGAGTTGCACACCTCGTCCCACTGCTGCTTGAAGAAGACGCGACAGTAATCCTCAATGGTCTTGTTTAGGTTGGAGATTTTCTTGCGCAACCAGCGATTGAGGCGCTGGCCTTTCCAGCGGGCGAGAAGTAACTGCTTGGCCTCGAGCAGATGGGAAAGGCGGCTGTCCAATTTTTCAACCGAAAGGTCAGTACTAATATTCTTCACGGTACTTATGACGTCCTCTCTGAGCTGGCTAATCCACTGCTGTAGGCTTGGCCTGGTTGCAGGTAGGGGTCGGTCGTTGCAGACTTTGCGAAACTGGTCCCAGTTTGACCAGGAAAACTCTCGTGCCCTCTTTCGGACCACTATGAACTGCGTCACCAGGACGTAATGTCGCTACCTAAGTCAGTGTTTGAGTTGGCCCACTGTACATCGGGGCGATTCTTGACAAAGGTCAAGTCGGGAGTGGAGTCTCTGCAGGATGAGGTGCCCAATCGAGTTGGAAAGGCCTTGTCGGTGATTAGAGTCAGGTCCATGTCCGTCGCGTTCTGCCACAGTTCCGCGCGCTTGCTGGTATTGTACGGGTAGCCGCAAGTGTGGTGCGGAGCATTAAAATCGCCCGCCACAATCAGAGGGTTGGGACCCACCAAGTTGACGGCCTTCTTTATGAGGGCCCTGAAGCGCTGCCGTCGGTCCTTAGGGCTACTGTACACGTTGAGAAAAAAGATGCTGCTTCGGTCCGAGCTGCGCGGCAGAATCTCGGTCATGACATATTCGGCGCTGCTGGTGGCCATTTTGAGGTCGTGAGAGATGTGTGCGAGCTTGTTACTGACCAAGGTATAGACGCCCCGGCCATCAGAATAACGCGAGACGGGCTTGTAACCAGTCAGTGTGACGTTTGGGGTTAATGTTTCTTGAAGCAGAATGACGAGGGTTTTTTTCGCCAGAGCATCGAACGTACTGCTGCAAGGACGCCTTTTTACTAGGAAAGCCCCTGCAGTTCCATTGCCAAATGAGAAACGTCTCACTTGGCTTGGCCATCTTGGTGCTTTTGTGGGCTGGTGCTGCCCTCAGATTGGCTAAGAATAGCGTGGACGATGGGGCCCGTAGCGCGGGGCTGGGGTTGTACGACGGCGGTTGAGATCAGAGCTGGTTTCACTACGCTTTCGAGAAACGACTCTACCTTGGATACTCGGTCGTTTTGCGCAGCCAGAGTGATCTGCAGTTGGGCGAAATTCTCCCCGAGCTTATTGATGCTTTCACTGAGCGCGGATAGCGTGTCTTGAAGCTCACACCTGACTCGAATCGCTACAACTTCCTGTTCGTAGGCGACGGCCCTCTTCTTGGGAGCACTTTGACCCTCACTGCTGCTGTCGCCGGCTTCAGTGCTGTGCACCTCTATGGGTAGGGGCAATGTATCGGCGACGCATGCGGCGGCGGGTTGCGGTGGTGGGTTTTTAACGTTCTTAATCTCGGCAATTTCGGATATAATCCTGTTTATGGTTTCCTTTATCGCTGCGTTCTCGCGTTTGAGCTAGGAAATCTCGCGCGCGCTCTCCGCATGCTATGGGAGTGACCCCGACAGTACCTCAGCTGGCCCTCCTCGGACCGTGTCGGCCCAGGTTATAGAGCCCGACATCTTGCTTCTCGCTGACACCCCGCTAGGCTGCTGTTGACGCCCGGTAGACCTGGATCGAGACCTGGAGCGGCTCCCAGACTTGTAGCGCCACGCTCCTACTCGGGACCGGGAGCGGCTGCTGGACCGGGAACGGCCCCTGGAATGGGACCGAGAACGTCGCCTGTTACGGCCCCCGGAACCGCGTGACTGCTGGAAGTCCTGCTCATCCGTGGGGGGGTGATGGTGGTGCCGTGGCTTGGCCTTGATCGGTGGCGCGAGACTTTTCCAAGCGCCTTCGTCACACGACATACGGGATCTGGTATCCTACAGTCCTTGTCAGCCGTGAGGTGTTGCCCACCACACAGCCTGCACTTGGGGGTACATTTGTGTTGTGCGTCAGGATTTGAAGCCCCACAGCCCCGACATACAACGTCGCCTGGGCTGGGACACACATCAGCACGGTGACCGAGCCGACCACAAGTGTAGCAAATGTCTATTTTCTTGCGATAAAGCGAACATTGCAGAAGGGTGGGGCCGTAGCGTACAACATTTGCGACTCTATGACCATCGAAGGCGATGATTACCGTACCGGTGCTGCCTATGCGCTTGGCTGCCAGAGCGAGTGGATTTCTTTCATTTACGATCTTGTCGTCAATATCATTCGGACCGTCTACGAGTGAATACCTCGGATCACGCCCTTGCACGTGGAATGAGGGGCGGCCTCGTAGGCACTGACCTCGTATGTTCGGCCCTTGATGACGATCTGCTGCACTTTGACGTAGTGGTTGGCATTTTCCCTTCTAGGTGTGCTGACAACCATAATATTCTGCTGCACGTTGGGGCATAGCGTGTCGCTCCGCAAATATTCGGCGCAGATGCTTGTGGCCACCAGGATTGCATCAGCCACCACGGTGCAGCCGGTCCTGACAATATTGAGGTCTCCACGGAGCCGAATCACGGTCTTCGTATCCTCCCTGGGGAGCTGGGGCATCCGGCCAGCGCGGATAATTCTAGCCTTGATGTTATTACCACTGTTGTGGCCTCGCGGGGCCTCCGCCGTTGTCGACTTCGTCTCGTTCGGAGTAGCACCTTTAGGATTAGCGCCTGCCGAGCGCGCGCCAGCTCTTCTGGCGCCTGCAGACTGCCAAGCTTGGTCTGTCACCTCTTCGGGGGTTATGTCCTCCCCAACCACCTGATATTCCATTTTTTTCTGAAAATAAGCCCAGAGAAGAGCGAAAAGGGCACCCGGCAACGGCGACGCAGCTGGCGTCGCGCCGGTGTGGGCTTACCTCGTTAGGCTTAGCCCAGGCGGTGGCCGGCTCCGGAGAAAAAACGTTCCAAAACGTGAAAATAGTCCACTCACGCAGCAGGTTTTGGCATCAAAATAGTCCTGGCACTTTCACTGATGCGACGCAAAACAAAGCTGGACGCGCACTCGAAAAATTTACTTTAAGATCATTGTAGGAAGTAGGAGCCACGGGAAGGTCGTATGAACAACACAGACGCCGCGCCGCCCAATCTATTGATGGGGTGGTCAGAAAAAAATATTTTTGTGTTTTTGCGGTTGTAGTAATTTTAAAGCAACAAGAAACAAATTGGTTTGCCGGGTAAAAATTTCAGGGGTGAAGGGTTAAAACGCGCAAGGCTCAAAACAGCGCAACTGGATTATTCTGATGACAAATCGGATTGCTTCACAGTTACTTCTGCGCCTTTACGCAATGATGCCGATTGTTTCTAGGTTACGCCTTAATGGTGTCTAAGACGTAGCTCTGTGAAGCTCAGCCTTTTCACGTTGATTCTCAGTTTAGAGAGGTTGACTTAAACCACAGAGAGTCACAGACACGACACGAGTGTCTAAATCCGAGAGAGAACGTTGCGCTGCAACAAACCACTTGCACCTCGCATATATCTGTGGGCACGTCATCGTTTGCACAGGCCATCCATCACTTCGGCGTCTTCTCGTAGCCGGCATTGCCTTTTTTTCCTCTTGTTTTCTCACGTTATACGTACGCGCGGCCACAACTCACCGCTATCACTTGACATTCATTTGCTGTGCTGTTGCCTTCTTTATTTTTAGTTTCCCAATTCTAGTCGAAGAACTTACTTAGTTCTCTTAAAAATACCTGCTTATGATGATAATTATTTTCTGATGGGCAGCGCACTGGCACATACACGTTTGACGACAACAGCTTCCTTTTTCAATTTTTGTTATATGAACGGTGGATGGCATATTTTGCCCAGATTTTGTGACAAATATGTAATATGATGGTAGTTTTCAACAGGCAATGATATACAGCTGCTTTATGATAAGTCAACAAGGTTAATGACTAACCTTAACAGCTTCGCTGTTAAAAAGTGGGCACATTTCATTTTTGTCTTTTGTTACTTCTCTCAGCTGTCATTCAACCATTCAAGAAAAAAATTACACAGGTTACACATATCTCTACTACTTCTAGTTGGGTAGGTTAGGTAAGGTTAGATCAGAGACTCAGGGCACCGGCGTCTACATACGTGAGGGACGAATGAGTACAGATTATTACAAAAGACCAGTGGTACAGCCAGGCGGTGATATGAAGGGCAAGTGGCGTCAGGTGAAAATTCTACGTCGTTTCGGGACACGCAGCATTCTAAATCTTTGCGGACGTTGTCGCTAAGGCATAGTGCATGCATGTGCCAGTCTTAAGTGTTCAGACACGATGAGGTGCTCTTTAAGGTCTACACCAACAGGGGCGCAATTTACCCTGCACTATTAGCCTTGGTCATTACGAGGCATGCCACCTTCTTGCTCACTTCTCGGTCTGGGTATCTCCTCCTGTACTGCCTTTCTCTTCCAAATCAAACATAAAGAGACCCGACAGTGTTGATTTGACATTGGGCTCGTGACTGAATATGCTAGACGAAGCAGAGAAAGCGTCCTCTATGAATGTTGCGGAAGGACAATGCCAAGGCTATCTTGAACTGTTGTTGCCCTTGTGCCATCGTAGACAGTATCGTTTACTGCTTTCCTTTCGTAAAGACAGGTTTAGGGCACCTTTGCTTGAAAATATTTAACTTTATATAAACTAGCTTTCTATAAACTTTATATAAACTTTATATAAACTGGTATTAACTTTATATAAACTTGGAGCAATGCTATTGTGCCTATATTTAGGATTTGGGGTGCCTAAAACATTATTTTGCCTGCGTGAATTTAGTGCCTAAACGCAGTTTCTTGGGGCTAAAAGTTAGGCCTATATTAATGACAAAACAAACCCTTGTGGTCTTAGAAGATTGTGGTATCTGTAGTAGTTGACAGCCACACCTGAATCAGAGAAAGCGGTGTAACAGCCAAGAGAGTGTTGCTGAATGGATGTCGAACTTGGGCTAAGACCACCTACTTACTGCATCTTGAAAACTAAACACCACTGCTCAAATAGAAGTAAACGCAACGCTAATCGGGTCGTTCAAGCTGGATGGCCGTGATATTTTGTGGTAACGTCGAGTGGGCCATTCAGAGTCACAGCCAAGTGAAGCAGTGAAAATTTATGCTGATGAGCAGGACAGGAAAGCAAAAAACGCAACTAGTGCGGCTCTAGTTTATAGCATGACTCAGCGCCCATGGGAGAGAAAAAACAGAGGAACAAGGAATAGAGAGAAATGAAAAAAACACCATCCATGATTGAAAAAGCGAAGAGTGGCTTTTACGGTCAAGTTCAGTGCTTTAAGGAAGCGAAGAACAGCCGTGAATGCCTGGGTGCCGTCAAGGGAAGAGGCCTAGCCCCTCTGCGTAACTGCAGGTGCACCCTGGCGGAAGGCAACGCGCTTTGTTCGCAGCACTCCGCCAAGTTTACCCAGGACTATTCAGAGGGACCTATTCTTCCCTGAAATGCGTTGAATGCGTGTCCTTAGGCCTTGCTCACCCAACTGTGCTGCCAGGGTCTCCCCAAGACTACACAGCTGGACTACGCCTCTTTCTTGTCTGAACTGTACTGGATAATCGCGTACGAATTGCGCCCTACATGCACTCGGTCAAGGATACTATTTTTTACCACATGTCTTACCCCGAGGTCCAACATGGCTCCACTTATGTACTTTCATCACAAAAATCACGTGAAGATATATACCAAACGATTCTGAATAAAAAGCCGGAAGTCACGCATCTGTTGCGCGGATTCGAATCAGCAGCTTCTTGATTTTCAGTGTGCGGTGCCAACCACTACGCCGCAGAGCGTGCGTCGTCCGGTGTGCCAGAGACAAGCTACTTATTTACACCATACACTGTTTGGAAGTCCTCAGAGCTTTGAAAATTCAGCGCGCTTTCATTATCATTGGCCTTGTGGTGTGACAGGCTCGTGTTAGGAGAATTCTAAAGGTCGTCATCTCCACGAAGCCTGGTCTCTCCAGTGCAAGTGTTTATCAGACTCGTAATTTGACAGAGGACGAATGCCGCATCACGCGCTGTCACGGCCGCGTTTACAAAACGAGCGCACTGCTGGCACAAGACGCAGGAAGAGTTGCGACAAATGTTCGGGCTTGTCTTTTGTATACTTGTACACTGGTTTCGTGCTACTTCCTTTCTGTTTGAAAAACATGCTTTTGGTGTCTAGCTGTGACAGTTGTCAGCCCGCGTTCGTTTTTTGTATGATAATTTCCCACGGGCTTTCTGTTCCTTGCCATTCTTAACGTGGTACTGCAATTCCTTGATGTTGCTGAAACATTGCACAATAAATACTCAACTGTTTCTGCAAAGAAACGTTTTGCTTTTCTGTTATAACAATTTTTATATACGGGTCCAGCCACTTTTTTACCATTTCTCTTATCTTTTTCTCCTCTCTTCTTCCCATGAATTACAATCTCTCCTGATTCGCCGCACAGGCGCTAGGGCTGCTGAAGCAGTGCTTTTTCCTTTCTCAACCTCTTCTTCAACAACCCCTCAACCTCTCAGCGTAAAGTTGCCTAATAAAACACTGGATAGACCTCTGTTCAGGGTATCCATGTGTGCTGCCTTGCACGGTGCTTCATCCAACGTGAGAACGATAGGTAGGACACGTATTTGCCTAAGCGTAGCTTTTCGGTGCGAAGCTTCTCAAGCCGTGTCGTGTGTCCGCGATGTATGTATGTATGTATGTATGTATGTATGTATGTATGTATGTATGTATGTATGTATGTATGTATGTATGTATGTATGTATGTATGTAATAATGAAGATATATGTTGTTTATTGGCGCAAGGGCCATTGATGGCCAAAGAGCGCTAGGAAATGATATCGGATGGGAGCAATGGTCATGGTAAATGGCTGTAAAAGGGCCTGAAATGCTGCGCTCTAAAGTTGCGTAAGACATATATTTAATAAAATCATGAAAGCGAAGTGAAGCATGCCTGGTGAGAATGAGTCTTTAGTTATCTTGACTTCATAAAATAGGAGTGTTATATTAGCACCCATTTCTCGCCAGCGCCCTTGGTCCCAAGGGCCGGGAGACAGGTGCTCTTTTGGATGTAGCATCCGCAGCAGGAGCCTCTTTTCAGAGGCCGTGCTACCGATCACTTGAGTAGATAACATGGAAAGTATTTACTTCCTTTAAGAATGCATTCAATGCATAATATTTAAAAAGAGGTTCGCGACCAATAAACATAGCTGGGTGAAGGGGTATGTGTTCCTTGTACGCTAGTGGAAAATATTTTTTCCTGTATGCCTCTAGCTCAGAGCATTCAAGGAGTATGTGAAGTACGGTAAGTGGACGGCCACACCTGTGACAGCTGGATGGGTCACCACCGGACAAAAGGTGTGTGTGCGGGCTGTGTGTGTGTCCTATTCTAAGCTGACAGAGACTGACCTCTGTACGGCGTGTTTTCGATGGGGGTGGCCAGTTACTGAGGTATGGTTTAATCAGGTGTAACTTGTTATGAGTTTGTTGATCCCATAACTTCTGCCAGTTAGCCGTGAGCTTTTTCCGTATGTTTGGTTTTAGGTCCATTATAGGGACAGCAACTGAGGAGTTGGCAGAGCTTCCGTTAATTGACCTGGCGAGCTGGTGGGCCAACGCATTTCCTTCAATCTCGCGATGTCCTGGCACCCAGCACACGACGATATGTTGCTTGGAAGTATAGGCCGTGCAGAGTATTGAATAGAGGGATATAATTATAGGTTTTCTGTGTTTTTTAAGATTTTTCAATGCTTTTACGACACTCAGGGAGTCTGTGTATATAACTACCCTTGGCGTATTCAATTCTTTGATGCGTTTAACAGCTACAAATAACGCGTTAGCCTTGGCTGTAAAATTGCTTGTGCTGGTGGACAGAACGCCGGCATTCGAAAAGGATGGGCCAACCGCCGCACAGGACACGCCAGTATTGGACTTGGATGCATCAGCATAATATTCTGGACAGTCATATTTATGTTGCAGCTCTAAGAAATACATCCGAATGTGTATGCGGAAGGCATGCTTTGTGACAGCTACGAAAGATGTTTCACCGTCTATAACCTGCCACTGCCATGGCGGGAGCCGCAGAGTGGGGGGGCTGAGGTGGTATTCAAGCAGTGGGAAATCTGTTTCTTCAGCTAGGTCTCTAACACGCAGCAAGAAAGGGCGTGCCATTTCTGGTCGATTGTAAAAAGGTTGAGAGCTGGACAGGTCGTTGATGGTGGAATATGCAGGTTGCTCACTGTTCGCATTTACTTTGAGGAAATATATGAAGGAAGAATATGTTTCTGCAGATGGAGTGACCACTCGTCCGATTCTACATAAAGTCTTTCAACTGGGCTTGTTCTAAAGGCGCCTGTGGACAGACGGATGCCTTGATGGTGAGCAGGGTCCAACATTTTCAGAGCGCTTGGCATGGCAGAGTGATAGACTATTGCCCCATATACAAGACGTGTGCGTATAAGGCTTCTATACAGATTCATGAGGCACTTTCTGTCGCTGCCCCACGTTGTTCGTGACAGCACCTTCAGGATATTCATTGTTTTCAAGCATTTATTTTTAAATGTTTTATGTGCGGTACAAATGTTAACTTCGCATCTAAAATTATACCTAGGAACCTATGTTCTGCGTTTACGGGAAGACGCTCACCCTTAACGACCAGTTCAGGATCAGGGTGAAAGCCTCTTTTTCGTGAAAAAAGGACACAGGTGCTTTTATGTGTGTTCAGTTTGAACCCGTTTTCATCAACCCATTTGGATACCGTGTTAAGGGCGAGCTGAACCTGTTGCTCACAGATCCCAAGAGAACACGATTGAAAACCTATCTGCACATCGTCTACATATGTTGAATAAAAGATATTACGTGGAATGTACAGACGGAGAGATTTAATTTTTATAATAAAGAGCGTACAGCTGAGCACCCCACCCTGTGGCACTCCGGTTTCCTGTACAAATGTTCAGGACAGAATATTGCTCACTCTAACGCGGAAGGTACGATCAGACAGATAGCTTTCAATGACACTGAACATATTACCATGTATACCTAAGTGTGAGAGGTCTCTCAATATTCCAAACCTCCACGTAGTATCGTAGGCCTTCTCCATGTCGAGGAACACAGATAAGAAAAACTGATTATGAACAAAAGCCTCACGTATGTGTGCCTCAATACTTATAAGATGGTCGGTGGTAGATCGGCCCTCTCTAAACCCGCACTGGTTTGGGTCGAGCAATTTGTTTGTTTCTAGGTAGTGAAGTAAGTGGCAATTAATTATTTTTTTCAAATAGTTTGCAGAGAAAGCTTGTTAACGCTATAGGTCTGTAACTTGATACAGTAGAGGGATCCTTTCCTTGCTTCAAAATTGGAATTATAACAGCCTCCTTCCAGGAGGAGGGGATCACACCTGAAAACCATATGCGATTATAAAGAGAGAGGAAGGTTTCTTTAGTTTCGGAGAGTAGTTCCTTCAGCATCGCGTACATTACGTTGTCAGAACCTGGGGTAGATGTATTAGAGCAGCTAAGTGCTGTTCGCAGTTCTGCTAAGCAGAATGGTGCATTATATGCGTAATTTTTTGCGGATTTTCTTTCTAACTTTTGTTTTTCTATTCGTGCCTTGTAATTCTGGAAGGATTCGAAGTAGTGTGAGGAGCTCAATATGTTTTCGAAATGTGTGCCAAGAAAGTTGGCTTGATCCTCCAAGCTTTCCCCGAGGCTATTTTTTAGTGGAAGGGAATACGTTTGTTGTCCCTTAATTTTCTTTACCTTATTTCACACTTTTCCCTCATCTGTATACGAGTTCATACTCAATATAAACTTTGTCCAGCTCTCTCGTCTAGCTTATCGACGCGTTCTCCTTGCCTGCGATTTGACCCGCTTGAAATTTTCCAGGTTTTCTGCTGTAGGGGAATCGCGAAGCAACGCCCATGGTTTGTTTTGAGTGGTCCGTGCTTTCCTGCATGCGTCGTTCCACCATGGGACTCGCCGTTTAGAAGACATACCGCTCGTTTTGGCGAAACATTTTGATGCGGCATCAAGTATAAAAGCTGTAAAATACGTGACAGCGTCATCTATGGTCAGGGCAGACAGCTCAGTCCATGTCATGTGTGTAAGAGTTCTATACCTTTCCCAGTCAGCTGAGTCAATCTTCCATCGAGGAACCTGCGGGGGTAGTTGATCTTTGTTCGGCGCACTCAGGATGATTGGGAAGTGGTCCCTCCCATAAGGGTTTTTAAGAACGTTCCACTTAAAAACAGGTAAAAGGGATGGTGATGAAACGTTAAGATCTATGGAGGAGTACGTGTTGTTTGCAAGGCTAAATTACGTAGGCTCCTTTATATTTAAAATACATAAACTAGAAGAGAAAAGGAGCTGCTCAATGAGACGTCCTCGCACATCACAGTGAGCATCGCCCCACAGGACATTGTGTGCATTAAAATCTCCTAGAACCAGAAACGGCTCTGGGAGTTCATCTATTAATGATTCTAGATCATGTCTGTGTAGCTGTTGATGCGGTGGTATGTACACAGAAAATATGGTATTGAGTTTGTTGAAAAGTACAACTCGAATGGCCACTGCCTCAAGGGCTGTTTGGAGCTTCAAATGTTGGCACGCTATACTACGATCAGCTACAATGGCTACACCGTCAGATGGTACGACACCAACCTCCCGGTCTTTTCGGAAAATAATATATTGTCGTACGAAGTCCTTGTGCTTAGGAGTTAAGTGCGTTTCTTGCACACGTAGCACTTTCGCGTTGAACTTACTCACAAGTTCTTGGACGTCATCTAAATTTTTAAGTATTCCCCGTACGGTCCACTGTATGATGTTGTCCATACTGCAAAAAAAGGGAAAAGTGCTGTGTGCAGAGAAGATGGAGATTATCTCATTTTACAGGGCCTTTGTCAGGCCCTGTAATTGGCGTTCTGTCCTTTTTGGGGCGGTCGAGAGAAGCTCACCGCTCCTTCGCGGCACTTCCTGCGCCGTTTGGCTTGGACTGGTGTCCATAGCCTCTTGCGAGGCACTGGACGCCCGCTCTACAGAGCGATCTGTGAGTCCCTTAGACTTCACCTTGATCGACGAAGTCTTTGTCCCCACCGATCTGGGGGTCGATAAAGCCCCCTTGGCCTCGTGATTGCCCTGGCTGCTGCCAGAGCTTGTAGAGGTCACTGGTGTGTACAGGCTGAATGTGGGCAGGGCAGCGCTGGCTGTTCCCGCCGTAGGGGCTTGTGGCATTGACCTCGGCACGCTAGGTGAGGTCCGGGCAAATACCAAGGGCCTTTGTGGTGCCGCTCCTCGTTGCACCACTTCGGCGAAAGGTGTTTTAGGGCCAATGTTAACGACATCCGTTGTCTTGCTTCCCTGAATGTGATATTTTTCTTTACTTTTATAGTTATTATTTCTTTTATTTTTCCCAGGCTGGCCATGCTCTGTAGTATGCGGGGTGACTACCTTCGCAGTTAGCACAGAGGACCTCATCATGACTACATTCATCAGCACTGTGGCCGCTTGTGCCACACTTAGCACAGATTAGCTGCCCTCGGCAGCTCTGGGATGCATGACCAAATCGCTGGCATTTGAAACAACGCCTCGGGTTTGGAATGAAGGGTCGGACATGGAATTTTATATAGCCGGTTTCGAGAGTCTCAGGTAAAGTGGTTGAGTTGAAAGTAAGTATTAGGTACTTTGTTGCTATTTCGTTGTTGTTGCGTCTGATTTTGATGCGCTGGACATGTATTACACCTTGGTCCTTCCATTCATCAAAAAGCTCTTCTTCACTCAGTGTCATCAAATATTCGTCCGATACCACGCCCTTCACTGTATTCATGGTACGATGTGCGCTCACAGAGACGGGTATGTTTCCAAAGGCTACAAGGTGCGAGAGTTTATTGTACTGTTCCTTTTCTTTTCATTCGAAAAGCAGATCTCCACTTGCCATCTTCGTGGCCTTATAACCGGTTCCAATGGCCTCTCCTAAGCACTTGGCCACAAGGAAGGGTGAGATTGCTCTAGCTTTTGTAGATGATTGTTCGCAGTGGAGGACATGGTATTTTGGGAAAGTTTCTCTGTTTTTGGGCCAAAGTAGTGAAGTTGCGTCGGTGCGTACCCTTTTCGAGGCACGATCAGTTAGAGAGGGGGTCGAGGATTCCATGGAAAATGTGTATTTTTTCGGTAATGGCGCCTACCACCCACCACGGAGTCCAACAAGGGGACATGGCAGAGCATGTGGGCATGTCTGCGCAACGCCAGCAGTACGCAGTTACTATAACCCAGTATGGTTTACCCTAGTTTGAATAGCCACACAAGGTTAACGCTTGCCGCCAGGAAAAACAGAAGTAAATTAAAGAGAGGAGAGAACAGGAAAGATTGAAAGTAAGAGGGAAAGACGAAGACGAAGAGAGAGAGAGAGACAGGAAAAGGCGACTGCCGGTTTTCCCTGGGTGGGTCAGCCCAGGGGTGCTGTCTACGTGAAGCCGGGGCCAAAGGGGTGTGTTGCCTCTGCCGGGGTGCCTTAACGGTCCAATCACCCAGCATTGGCTCAACCCGCAGAATCCCCTTTTTTTCTCAGACACGGCAAAGCCACGCACGGCTAGGCGTGGGAGGGTGTCAAAACTCTCCCGTTAGCCCGGGTCCGTGGTGTCGCTGCACACCAAACGCCTACATGCGCAGGCGCCCCTGCGGGGGTGTATGTATGTATGTATGTATGTATGTATGTATGTATGTATGTATGTATGTATGTATGTATGTATGTATGTAGGTAGGTATGTATGTATGTATGTTGCATGTGTATGTGTATGTATGTATGTATATATGTATGTATGTGTGTATGTATTTATGTAGTATTAGTAGTAGTAGTAGTAGTAGCCACCTCTGGGTATAGTTCTCAGAATGTCCGCTGGTTGGTGGTACTTCTATATAATGAATATGTTGCTACATGATGGCTGCCGCAATGCATATTGCCGACGTGCGTGTGCGCCAAACGAAGAGGATGAAGGTCGCTTGCTGCTCGAGCTCGGAGCCGGACTGGCCAGAACTGCAACCACCCTTGCAAATATATTTTTTTGCGAATAGCTGTCAGTGTTAACAACCCGTTACTCACGTGACATATTTGGTGGAGGTGGAACGTTCCCCGTCGTCACCATGCAGCTCCGCAATGGTCGCATCTTCAAGCTTCTCGCCATAACTTCCTGTGACTACCCATCCCCTCTTCATCTGCGGCTTTTCGGCAACCTTTATTGCACCAGTTATCCAGGGAAACATTCCCTGCGCAAACTGGGCTCAATGTCGACAACTGGCTTCGCCTGTATGAACGAGTCAAACTCACCCCTGGGTCTCTAGCATGATGCTCGGTAATGCTCTCTTCTACTTGGACCGTAACCCCGCGTGTCTGGTACGAAACAAATGAGTCCAAACTCACCAGCTGGGACACGTTCAAGGAGAAGCTACATGACATATTTGGCTACCCCACCTATCGCCACGCAGCTGCACGACAGGAACTCGCTACCCGTGTCCAGTCGCCAACAAAATCGTATGTGTCCTATGTACAAAAAGTTCTCGCTCTTTGCCGGCAAGTAGACGGGGTGATGTCTGAAGCTGACAAGGATGGTGACGTTTTCAAAATAATCCAAACGATGCTTTCAATTTGCTGGTCTTCTTGTGAGTCTATTCTGAGATGGCAGATGTTGTGGTAATCATCGCAGTCGAATCATGATCTTCAGAGGTTTCTTTCTGAGTCGTACAGCTAGGAAACCTTGCCTCTTCTCGACCATAAATGATGTCTTCCTTAGTTCCGGCTACCTTGCACTTTTCTTCTTAGTTGCGTGTTCATTCGGTTTGCTCACATGGTTTTTGGGGAAGTCTTCGTGCGAGGTCCGACTAATCCTCCGTGGATCACACATTCTTGAGGCATGTCGGTGTTCTCACCTGAAAGAGACTCTTCTTTTGCAGTCACGTGCCTTATGGCCTTTCGTTGTACACGTGAAGCAACGTTCATCGCTCGACAGCACTTGTTTCTTCTGTGTCATAGACATGTTGGTCACAAATGCTTCTGTGGATTGCTGCTTCGATGTGCCGAACACACAAATGTTTATTTCACCTTCCAAAGCTCCAAAAAATTTCGTCAGCAGAAGAGATGAAATCGGTAGGTCCCAGCTGCGCCTTTGGGCTGGCTGGCTCGAAGAATGCTGAACACCACTGTTTCGTCCACCTCTATTTCTGTATTAACTTTTCTCGAGGCTCTCTAGTACAATTAAAAGGAAGTTCAGTGGACCAAAAAGCGCAGAAGGACCAGCAACATCGTCCCTAGCTATATGTGTAGCGCAAGTACGGTGATGTAGGACCATGACGTCTAGGGGAAATGCTCTAAGTATGATGTAACAGAGCATCAACTAAAATGAAGCCCACTGCAAAGCCAGTGACTCAATCCCTCGGATGTTGACGAGCAGTTGGCCATAGAGTTGTAGGAGGGCTCTTGCGTCACCGGATGTACGAACATGAATCAGATGACGCAATCTTGCAAAATATTCTTGTCCCTAGCGCGTATTGTCACCAAAGCGCTGCCGTAGAATGTGAACGTGAACAGCCTCCTTGTAACATGCTTCTGTCGTTGGAAAACGGGCCACCGCTGAAGCAGCATCTTCTCTCAAAAATTGCCGCTAATAATAAAATTTTTCCTTCATTGTCAGATGGCGTTGTTATGAACAAGCTAGGCAAACTGCCCCCAGAACTCCGTTATTTACACAGATCCCCAGAAGGACGTAATCTTGAGCTTTGATAGCTTGGCTCCCGTCCTGTCAGGTGGTGTAGCGTTTGTATGGGTAGCCGCACACAAGCTTTAAACGCATTTCAAGCTTGTGTGCTTGAATTGCGTTTTTGGAGCTTAGGAGCTCGGCCAGAATTCGCGGTGCGCTGTCCTCGTATTCCAGAATTGTATTGTACTCGGGTTCGAAGTCCTCGTCTTAGGTGAAACTTTCCAAATCAACGATGATCTTGTTCAGCCCATCGTTATATGTCTTTAGCCTCTCTTACACGGAAACGAGCTGCCTTAGAAGTACTCGACTCTATTGAGTTAGAGGATACTTTATTTACAGGTATGAGGCCACTGAGCCCCTGCTTCTACTCGGAGGACCCCGTTTCTTCTCTCATGCTAGCTGGCGCTTCTTATTCACCGTCTGGTTGTCCGCTATCGCTCGCGATAGAATTACCGGCCTATGATTTGCTGCTTGCTTATTTCCGAACTTGAAAGCACGACGTTTGCTGCTTTGCACAGTTGGGGCATCATTGCAGAGATACACATTTTTAAATATTAAAGCACAATAATTCATATATCATACTGAGTACCACTCTAAGATATCTTTGGCGTACGGTCTGGGAGAGAGTGCATTGCACCTTCAAAATACTCTTAGGTTATGTAAATCAGGGGAACTCGATTCAGGATTACGATGAGTGGGTGGCTTGTCACACGTAGAAAATAAGAGTATTGCCGTTAGTGTGAGAAAAAAAACAGATTCTGAGTAAGTGATAGGGGAATTTACTAAAGCTTCCAGATGTTAGGACAATTGGCCATCAAGAGTAAACAATGAGCGCATAAACGATGCAGGAGTAATTGATCTTTAGAACCATGATGATTTTTTGTAAGTGTAGCGCAGACATTGCTAAGGTAGTAGCTGCTAGCCTCTCGAATTTAGCTCCTATTTTCTTCCCAATGCATTTACTGAAGAAAAGTTCTCATTACACTTGGAATGACGATGCTTACGTAAGCGCACTATGCGATGAGTGAGATGAGTGATATCTTCATGGTAGCAGGGGTGTCTGTGGTTTGGTGTAACATATTTGTGTGAAACATACTTTCATAGGCATAATCAGAAAACATAAGAAGCAGTACACATACGTTGAGAACCTCGCGACAACTTTCAAATTACCCAAAAGATGTAGCTAAAGTTTGCAGTACAGATGTGTCATACATTAGGAAAGTTCAAAAAAGTTTAATTCCAGGTCTTTGAGGAGAAAACGCTACCGTGAAGGCACCTTAAAAAACTGGGGGACCCTGAAACTTCGCCCTTAAGAGATGAAAGCGACAGCGAAATCTGGTCCCTAGCTCGCCCTTCAACCGCTAAATGCAACTTAATAATATGCTGTGTTAGCGCGAATGGTACATACAGGTTTTCGATCTAAAGCAAGAGTCGCATGGTATCCAAAATACTAGCCGTGCGCTCGCCATATGAGAGGGCATAACGAGTCCAACGATGCCTCACAGATAGTAGCACGTTATCTAGCGTTTGCCGTTTGCTTGATCAACGCCTCTGGAAAGGCATGATGTATTTTCCGCTAGATATACTGAATTGGCCATTTTTGGAGCTGTTTGAAAGTTCCTGTGTGTCTTTAGCGGCAATGGCTGCACTATACTGGCCTTTTTTGACGTAGTTTGAGGCTTCCGAAATGCGCCTACAAATGACCCAATGGGTTCGTTATCGTCGTGACACCTGCTGAACGAAATGCGTTAAAGGAGCCCTGAAACACTTTCTCGAGTAACCATGAAATGAATTCATTGGAAGAAACTTATTGCCTCACGAATTGAACGCCACGAAAATTTTAAGAATCCGTCTTGTGCTTGTGGAAGTACAAAGGTTTGTCGCATGGTGCAATTGCAGTATCTGTTCTCTCGTCCCGAGGTAAGCGCTGGCAGGTAAGCATGAAGGCGTGGCAGGGGAAAAGCAGCTACCGCACCTCGTGACCTTGAGCACTGTTTTTTCTTCCAATGAACGGCTTTATTGTGTGATTGCGTGCGCACACGTGGACAAGTAGTGGCCTCCCATGGCGATCTCTGCAACTTGCTTTTTTGCTCACAGACGCACAGGCGGTTTTTCCCTCACACCCCATCGGGCCGACGCCGACTGGCGGGATTTCTTCGACACCAGCTCACTGACTCTATCGCGTTAAAAGTATTAGGTCAGAGAACCCTTTGACGACTTCACACTTTACAACGTGCGATTGGAGCTCGCAGCCCCAGAATGAGTTTAGGCTGCAGCTAACTCTTTTTCATCTGATGTTCTGAAACTGTGTATGGAAATACGACTCTTCCAGGGAAAAAAATTTCAGGTTCGTACAGTGATACCATAACGTGTAGAAGGGTAAACAAGCCACTCGCTCATGCCTGCTGAAATAGCGAACGTACTAGCGCGTGCTAACAATCGCGACCATGCCCTTATATTCTAAGTTCCTTGAGGTGAATTGAGCTAGCCAGCCTCGTACGTGAGTATCCCTACATACTTCTTTGTCCAGCAAGAGGCAGACAGGGCTTCCTTTCCGGTTGAGAAGCAACCGACGGTGAGCACTCCACGCGGAGCGATGTTATCACATGCGCCGTCCATTTAATGGAGATGGGCAGCTTGTTACCTCTATGCTTCAGCTGTGTTGCTCACTATATTGCTCCTTAAATTCTATCCACGGGAACGGCATAGATTGTGGGTACAAAAGTATTTTTTATTACTTTAAACGGGACAAGAAGGGGATGCTGAAAGCCTGTAAGCACTGTCAATTTAATCCTTATCACTATATAAATATACGAAAACAGTCGATGTGGGCTGGCCTTTGTTATAGAGAGCTGCGTTGTCTTCACAGTAAAGTATTAGTCCGTTGGGAGAATGAAATATCTGAAGCCTTTTTCTTTGGTTTCGTTCTGGAATACATGGCGTTACACTCTCTTTACTACAATTCATACAAGCTCTTTGACATTTCTGTCTTGACAAAGAATGTGAAATGTGAGCGCTAAGCAGTGAGCCTATCAGGATGTCGAACTTCTCGGCTTTACTCTTTCTATTTCCACTTGCGCAATCGAAAACTCCCAAAATAGAGCGAAATCACACGTTTATCCACATGATAACCCTGCGAGACATGAGAAAGAACGGAGGTGGTGGGTGGCGAATGCATGGTAGAAAACATTTTACAACTCATATTGCTCCTATATGGACATTCAAGAGTATGAGTTCTAATCACGCCACGTGAATAACTGTTCTGGCGTCACGAAGGGCGCCTAAAGAACGAGAATGGCCGAGAGAGAATAGCACGTTCGGCGTTATCTTCAGAAGCTGTTTCAGGGCCCTTACGTAAGCAGCGCTTGTAAACATGAAACAAGAGAGCAGTCACGACACTGCAAATGTCGCTCTCAGAAATCTCAAAGCTGCACAAAAGGAGGTGAAGTGATGTACTTTATGCGCAGATTCTCTGCTCGGGTGCAAAAAAGACAAACTGCGGCGCACCGCAAATTATTGTCCGGTGGCATCGGCGGCGCGAACGGAGTGAGCAAAAACGAGTGGCGGCGGCCGCGCTGCGCGGTGGTGCAGCTCTACAAGTTACACCTGTGGAGCGCAACTATTCAATCACGGATAGAGAATGCCTTGCTCTTGTCTGGGCGGTCTCAATGTTCCATCCATATTTATATCGCACTCACTTCTCCGTCGTCATAGACCACCACGTGCTCTGCTGGCTTTCATCTCTACGGGATCCCACAGATCGACTTGGTTGAATACCCCTTTGCTGTTACATACAAGCCTGGACGCATTGCATCAGGACGCCGATTGCCTATCTTGCTATCTAGTTGGCGAATCCGCCCCCAAGCTTGACAACAATGCCTGCGTGTGCTCCATTTCCCAACTGACCCGCATAGCCGTCGAGCAACGCCGTGATGTAGCCTTGCGGGCTATCATCCAGTGCCTTAAATCCTCTCAATCGAACCGATCCTATCGCTCATTCATACTCTAGAATGGTACATTACGCCGCCATAGATTCCACCCAGGCGGCCTATCTTTGCTGCTTACTATACCCAAACACCTCCACTTGGCTGTACTCCATGACCTTCACGACATCCCCCGTACCAGTCACCTCGGCGTGTCCCGCACGTACGACTTCATTCGCAATCGCTTCTATTTGCCAGGTCTCGCACGCTCCGCCAGAAGATACGTAGCGGCGTGTGAGGAATTTCAGTGCCAGAAAACACTGTCCACACTTCCTCCTGGCAGCCTTTAGCCACTCGACATTTTTTCTGAGCTCTTCTTTCGCATCGGTTTGAATTTAATTGACCCTTTTCTCCTACCTTCTACTGGCAACAGGTGGATAGCTGTGGCCGCAGACTACGCCACACACTACGCCATTACACGCGCCATTTGAAGAAGTTGCACTACAGGCGTCGCCGATTTTATTCTGCACAACCTGATCTTTCAACATGGTGTTCTACGCCAGCTACTCACGGACCGAGGCCACACATTTCTATCAAGAGTCATGGTGGGCATCCTGCGCTTAGGTGAAACGCAACACAAGCTCACTACGTCATATCATCCGCAAAGAAATCGCCTCACGGAGCGTCTGAACCGTACGCTAACAGACATGCTTTCAGAGTACGTTTCCTCAGATCACCCTGACTGGGAATTCGCTCTACCATGCGTGACATTCCCGTACAATTCTTCGTGCCATGACAGGACTCATTACTACCTATTTTTTCCAATTCTTTGGCCACGAACCCACATTGCCCCTCAATACAGTCATTTTGTTGCCAGCATCTCGGACCACTGAATATGCCCTGGACCCCATCAGCCGGGCCACCCACACACGCGAAGCGGCTCGTGCTCGCCTTCTGTCCTCCCAAGAAAACGAATGGGGTCGGTATGATCAACGACACCGCGTTGTGCACTTTTCACCCGGTTCTTTGGTTCTGCTGTTGTCTCCGACTAGGCTCGTTGGCCTCTCTGAGAAGCTGTACTCTCGGTACACAGGGCTATACAAAGTAATTCTTGCGGTGACTTCCGCCACTTATTAAGTCGCTCCTGCTGCCTCGTCATCTTCATCCACACCCCAGGCCAGCGACATCGTACATGTCGCACGCCTGAAGCAGTACCACTCGTAACGACGTTGACGTCTAAATGCGCCGAGAAGGCGCCTCTGCTAAGCCTCTAAAACTTCGTAAACTAGTGACGTACGTGGATTTTCACGCTCCTCTTTCCTTTTACCCCTTCTCTGAACTCTCCAAGGCCAGCGCCACGTCGTTATTAGCGAGATGCCGTCACGTGGGATCGCTCGCAGTGTTCGTTTGTTTACAATCGTTCGTGACTGCCATTTGCGCTCTGGAGGCATGGGCTTCTTGGGGGGCAGCGCATCTATTTTGACGGATTCGAAGTTGTCCTTCTATGCGCGCTGTGCTGTGAAATACTTTTCACCCAAGAATGGCGTCGCGGTTTGCCGCTGTGAGTGGTTGTTGCGCCTTGTGCTAGAAGTCGCAAGTAATTGTGCAGGACGTCGCGATATCTCACTCAGGTTTCATAAACACTTCTGCGGGGGCTGTTTTTTTGTCCACGATACATGCTTACTTGTTATGCTTGTCGTTATGCGCCGACTGGTTTGAGTTCGCGGTATTGGTTTGTGCGCTTAGAGTATACGCGGAAAGACGTACGAAATTGAGAGATTTCACTTTGCTGTTTTGAATAAACAAAACAGGAGTGCAGCAACTCAAATTAAGATTGGTAATCTGTTGGATTTTATTACGTGTTCACATATTTCAAAGCAAATTATTCTCTGTGGCTGTTTTACGTTGACCAATCAGCCGAGACACTCGCGATGCAAAGGCATGAAGATATGCAAAGTACGCATGCCTTCGATTCATACGGTGCGCACATCGTTTAGAAACCGCACACATACGTGTCGTTTCGCGTGATAGTTCATTTGCTGTTTCGTGTGACTGTTTATGTCCAGGAGTGGCGCTCTCGCGAAGTAATCGCGCACGCTAGTTCATTGATGCGCTAACTCATTCTTTAGGCGATATAGTTCATATTTGAGATATGTTCACTAGGAGCACTTCTGAAATATGATTGGTGTGTCTAACCACTTCACGAAACGACCACAGCTGTTCAAACGTATCAATTGTGCGCCTTGTTAGGGCTTTTGATGCGTCATCGAACGCTAAAATCGGGCATCAGCGGCATCACCGTTCTGCGTCAACAGCGTCAACACGAGTTGTTGTTTCATTAGATGATAGTCATTGTGAATGCTCTCTGCACATATTGTGTACCCTATACACGGCGATGCTTTCACCGCCAATGCGCTAAGTAAGACAATCGCACTGTCCCTTTGGGTGCTGCTATCGCGCCACTACAAAAAGCTTAGCCATAGTAGCCGCACATGAACGTCTGAGTCATGGTATTTCCAGTGTAAAGCTTATTCAGAGATGAGCTTAACGATGGGTCTAGAAAAAACGGGTGTTCTTACTAACGATCACATTGTTACGTTTAAACAAATACTAAACGGTGATGCGCACAAAGTTAACATCCGGTCACTACGAAGCCGAGTGACTCCATCAAGGCCTGATCACGAGTATGCGTTGCGCGTGGCACTAAACAGAGCTGATATGGGCTAACGCGACACTACATAAGATAATTTTAGGATGGGTCAGAAAAATGTCGGGTCAGCTAGAGGCGGATTCTGCCACTCGCTCCCAACCCATAATGTACCCACTGCCGCCCCGCCACGGTGGTCTAGTGGCTAAGGTACTCGTATGCTGACCCTCAGGTCGCGGGATCAAATGCTGGCTGCGGCAGCTGCATTTCTGATGGAGGCGGAAATGTTGTAGGCCCGTTCGCTCAGATTTGGGTGCACGTTGAAGAACCCGAGATGGCCGAAATCTCCGGAGGCCTCCTCTACGGCGTCTTTAACATACATATGGTGGTTTTGGGACGTTAAACCCCACATATCTATCTATCTTTCTGTACCAACTGCCACTATTCTCTGAAGACAACTGCAGAAAACTGCTGTGCCAAAAGGAATATCTCCGACGCACCACACGGGCACTCATATCTCCTTGTGGTTCTGTGGTTCCTGGTGGGATTACCCGCTTAGAGGAGGAGACTTCGAGTTGGGGTTGCTCTGACGCCTCCAGTTACTGCCCGCTGGCCGCAACGGTACCGCGCAGCTTTTGTGACGCTTTTGTGAGGCTCCGATATCTGCCGTGGATGTGGCACACTTGCTCTGGTCGTGCACGGGCCTAGAGCAAGTGCACCTTCGTCATCTTAGAGCAACGGTCCGCCGCCCCGGTCTCCCTCCGGACTTACAAGAGTGGATAAGAGGACCTTTCCGCCGATCCTTGTTGAACTTCACACATGAGTGTAACTTGTTTATTTATGTGTGATGAACTTCTTTCGTTATAATCTTTGCTTGTTATGCCAAAGGGAATTTTTTCGAGTTAGAAAAAAACGTTCTTGCAAATATATTTTTGTGAATTGCCAGCAGAGTAAACAACTCGTTACACACGTAACAATATAATGAAAAGATGTGAGACGGTGCTACTTAGAGTGTTCACTAGCCAGAGGGACGGATGGGCAGACGGACGAACAAACGGATGGACAGACAAAGAGACAGACGCACGAACGGACAGACGGATGTACGCAAGGACGGAGGAATGTACGCAAGGACGGATGGATAGACTGACGCACGGAGGAACGCGCACACACACGGACGGATAGACGAACGCGCAAACGGGTGGACGCATGGACGGATGATCAGAGGGATAGACAGAGACGCAGCCAACGGCAATGATGGCCGCAAGGACGAACGGATGGCCGCATGAACGGATGCGCAGAGGGACGAACTGTCGCATGGATGGACGCATGAACGGAAGCATGGAAGAACGTACGGACAAATGCGCGAACGGATGCACGGACGAACGCACGAATGGTCGCATGGATGGACGCACAAACAGACGGAAGCAAGAACGAACGGAAAGATGAAAACGCGGATGGACTGATGGACGCTTCGCCCCACTCATCATCATGCACTCCGTGAATATGCTGTGATTTTTTAGGCTCCCTTTGGCTGAGTAATGCCCGGAGCCGGTTTTTCGGAAGCCAAAGTTCAACATTGTTGAGCAGTTTCAGTTCAAGTCCTTAAGCTTTTAGGCTAAGCTATTTGAATGAGCTTACGAAGTTAAAAAGGGTCTATTCTTTCATCCCAAAAAGCCAAAACAGAGAAATCAGCAAACCCAGAAGTACCTTCAAATACCCCAACCAGGAAGAGTATGCAAATAGGTGTACTAACCTTCAATTCCATGGTGCCTGAACGATCGTAGTGACAGACGTCTGTCTAGTTACATTTAGAAGCTTCTATGGCACTGATGCTAGTATTCGGTTCGACTGAAGCTGTGAGTGTGTCTGACGCTTGCGCTAAGATCGCCACATGGCAGTGTGGTAACACGTTGACGAAAGTGCAGTTCTCTTATTTCAAATCCGCCGACTGGGACGGATGCGTAGAAACAACGCGTGGAGGGAGCAAATTGTGGTTGCTGCAGTCAAGGTGCGCGACTTGAGAATACCTGTGCACTTTGAGAGGATAGTATTAGGCATACAAGGCACATTTGTAAATTATTCATATTGTGTTACAATGAAGTAGAGAATGGCGCACCTAGCATCAGTTTTTATGGACAGAGAGGTTGTAGTTTTGACTCTCTTTCACTGAACTTTTTTGGGTCGAATCACCTTAAGGGCTAGGCTTGTCCAGCGTCCGTTGCGGCAGCTATAATATACGCTCTAATAAGGCACCTATAGTCAATATATATATCAGACACAAGGAAGTGTAAAACCTAATACAAATTACAAATTAACGAAATATACATATCACCTAGAAGCAGAAACTCTCTATACTAGTTGGCGACTTCAAAAACGATACTATGTACCTTAAGATCAAGCTTTTTTTTTTTCGATATTTATGGGACCTAAAAGAGACTGTCTACCGTCCTTCATTGCTCTCCTGTTCTGTGTCGCAATAAAAAGCATACAATGTGAAGCGTCTAACGTTGCAGTGGTTTCTTTGGAAAGTGCGTAGAAATTTTTCAAACAGACTTTTTCTGTGCACCTCATGTCTCCTTCTATCGGTGGGATGAATGCCCACAATACTAGTCGGTGCCGGTGAAAGTAAAAAACTGAAACCGCGCATGGTTTTTTTTCTGGCTTCAAGTTTCGTTATTACGAAAACAAATAACTCAGTGGTCGTTTTAGGCACGCACACATTTTAGGGGCCCAGCTCCTTGGTCTGCCGCTCCTGCGTATGTATGTATGTATGTATGTATGTATGTATGTATGTATGTATGTATGTATGTATGTATGTATGTATGTATGTATGTATGTAGCCATTGGTGGCACATACACACTCTAAAGCGGGTATCTGCTATAGGGGCGGCGACATGGGAGATGACGGTACTTGGAGTGTTCACTAGATGAACGTACGGACGGACTCACGAATGGACGTACAGACAGACTAGCAGATGGAGGGACGGATGGAAGGACGCGCAGACGTACGGGAAGATGGACGCACGAACGGTTGGACAGGTGGATGGACGGACTCACGGACGGACGCAAAGACAGACGGACGGATGCATGGATCGACGCACGGATGGTCGCGCGGATGGAAGGTAGCAAGACGAAATCGACGAACGGAAACACAGACGGGCTGACAGACGCTTCGCCCCTCTCATCATGATTCACTCCGCGGATAGGCTGTATATTTTTCTGTTGGTCTCATGAGAGGAAACGTGACGACGGCTGACGCCGTAGTCACGTTTCTTCACAGTTTGCAGGTAGGAATGTAGACAAGCGAACTAATCTCCGGCATCGCACGCCGGGTGCCTACTTGAACGTGTGAAAAAAGAAGCAATAATTGGTCCTTGGTGCAACCTAAAGCTGCCTCAAGTGCATAAAATAGAATTTCAAGATAAACGTGCTTGTTTTTAAGCAAAATAAGTCTACCTGAGAGGATTTATTCTCCTACCAACAGATCGTCAAGATTGACCACATTCTCTTTTGGGTAAAGCTAGTAATCACTCTTCATAGATTTTCAACATCAAGTTAAAATTATTATTCTTTTTTTTAGTACAAAGGCATGGTCGTTGTCGCCAATGTTATGAGCCATCTCTTCATTTGCACCATACTCAGAAAAAATTTCCGGCAAGTTGACCATCCCTTCAATATACATTATATGGGGAACGCTTGCGTAACGTGCGTCAGACAGAAACAAATTTTAACAATAGACTAATATCAATGATAATTTTGGCAGACCGATATAAAACACCTACAAGCGCTGCCTCTTGTATTAGTAGGTGACTTCAACGTAAGCGTTATGCCCCTTAAAACCTCATTTTGCCTACTCGTCATGATTTTCTTCGTGCAGATCTGAATATTTTCTTAGCTTTATAATCATTTATAGTTATTGACGTCTTTACCATGACAGAATAAGTCACTGAAGTTTTTGTTGAACCCACCATAAAACACATTCGCGTTAAAAGAAGAGGCATGCCATTAGAGAGACGCAACCACACAACAGTGCGACCTTTACGTTCGTGGTGCCGCTTTCTAAAATTTATTCCATCACAGACGAAGGCGTATAGGCGGTATAGTTCCGTGGTCTGTAGATGATTGGTGGCTCCCAGTTGCTGGTTGGGGCATCGAAGCTCTTGCAGAATGGACGACGCATGGCCATCAGGCAGGTTCCATCACAGCAGTCCGAATGTTTCATGCACTGCAAGGTTGTATAATGAGGGCATTTACTTTTGAAAACAAACTGAACTGGCTTAGCACTGCCGCTACTCACATACACACACACGGACACGCACAAATGCAATTCGTGATCTAGCTAAATAGCCAGGGCCAACGTTGCAAAAAAACTTGTGTCCTCAAATAGTCCTACCGGCTGTATATTAGTGGTAATCATGTGCACGTACGACTGTTATTTTGTCAGAATTGCAGAAGATTGTGTAGACGAGAAGTGGCAGTCACATCAACATGTGTAGATAAGTGTTGGACTAAAGAGCAGGTCGCACGAGCGTAACTTGAGCAAGTTGGTTTATCTTGGTTTTATTGTAGTAAAAGCGTGACAACTTCCTGTTCATTTTGTCCCTTCCTACAGTTCTCGCGCTGTTGCTACAATAAAACCAAAAAGGAGGTAAACGGAGGGCGTTGCCACACGTACGGTGCCTCGTTGTTTTCTCAAAATTTTGGTGCCAAAAGTCGGGATAACGGGCAGTCGAAGGTGTTATGAAGCAAACTTCACAAATTTCAGCCGCAATCATAGCCTCGATCCCATTTGTGAAGCCACCCTTGGGTGATAATGATGTGCGAGGCCTAATCGCACGAGTAACCCAAATTTGTGGAGCATGACTTCTCGACAATACCCGAACGTTTGTTGTGCAAACCTACTGCGTTAGATGTATTGTTGACTCTTACTTTGTCTCGTGACGGGGCAGGCCAGTGATTTGCAACATCTAGGCACTGTACTGGATGATGGAGGCCCTCTTCGAAAAGCGGAGTCAAGTATGCAATGCCGTCACAAAATACATCGCAAACATCGAACGAATCGGCATATTAATCGCCCATCACATAGTGAGTTGTAGGATTTCTACAAAAAATCGGCTAACCAGTATACTCTTCTAAAAGGAATTGACAACGAAGAAGCACGTGCAGTTCACACTAATCATTTGAAAGTGGAGATAGAGGAAAGCCGACGTTTATTACTGCCAGATCACTTTAGCAAGGATGAGAGCAGATTATAAGACCGAAGAAGCACTAAATGCACAGCAAGCTTACCTCGAATCAATAAAAAATTGTAATATAACAGAAGCGGAAAGAACAATAGTCTCCCCACCTTTATTAGCAACGCCTGGCCAAAGCTTCCTTAATAGTGATCTTTATATGCAGGACCTAGGTGGCTCGACGCTATGACGAACAGTGCAGCATTAGAGAAGCAGAAAAACAAGTGTTCTCGCTACAGTGAATACTATATAAACATTCAACAACGATGGACAACCACAGCAGCAAAATGACTCATCCACATCACTAGAAAACTCTTCTACGTGCTGTACCCAAGAATCTGGTTAGACACCTGCCACAACTCAGGTGTACGGGGCGCAACAGATATTCACATAGAAAGAGTGGTACGCTCTCTACGCTTCAACAGAAAGTCCACTGTCCCTCAAGGCTTAGTGCATGCCAGATCCGACGTATTGTGGTGTTGTACCACTGCTTGTGCTAATGCCTGACCGGAACAGAGCAAGGCGAATTCATAAAGTCGAAAGAAACAAAATGACGACCACGACAATGCAGAAGCAAGCCCTTTGCACTGATAAGTTCTTCTAGCAAGCTCTTGACGTCCAAGTTGAAACAATCTGTATTGTTGATTTTATTTCATCGAAGTAAGCCGAGACATCCTCGCAGCCGCGAGTTAGAGAGACCAGATAAAGACAGAGCATGAAGGCGGATGCTTCTCAGGGGAACGAAGCGAAGACGAGGAATATAAGGAAACTGCCCAAAAGAAGACCGAGTCAAATACTGTAGAAGAGTCAGCATTGTTGATGTCCATGCGAAAGACAACTGCTTATCTACAACACAAGTTCATGATAGGGAACACATTCAAAGGCACGGGTGTAGAACAAGCGTCGAAAACATCGCAGCAAGACCAGGCGATGGAAAAAATCTGGATTATTCCCTCAGGACTAACTTGACACTAATACTGATGAATGCTGTGTCCTCTGAGCTCATGTGTGCGCTCAGTTTCCTTCGTCATCAGGTCTACTGCGAGGGAAAGTGTGGAGGAGTTGTAAAATTGTAGACATGCCGCAGTGCCATCGTCATTTGGAGATAAATGTTGAAACAAAGTAGAGGTCAATGAAGGGCTTCGTCCTAAGAATGGTGGGTCGTCTTTTTCTCCACAAGGGCTAAGCGCTAATTATTTCTTTTCAAATAATCAACAATTTTTACCCATTGCTTGATGCAGCAAAATATTTCTTATGTTGTACCCCTTCTGAAGTAACCCTAGAAAGCATTTGTTTTTTTGCTGAAGTCTTTCTGGTTGTCATTCAAAAAAAAAGCACTCGAAACGCGCGAAATATGAAATGGACGCGTGCTCGTGCTCCGCTAGTCCAGCCAATGCCCCCTTTATTTCATTCAAAGCCACTGCAAACGCACCTTCTTCGGTAGAAGTCGTCGCTCCACCTAAGCTCAGGGAGTGGTCGGGATGCGACCTTCTTTCTAATCATGCTCCATCTTTGTGGCTCAAGGCTATGACACCGGCGCCTCACAGTGCCCTAAAAATAAGTGCATGCAGCAGTGTCGGAGTGACGTTTACCCATTGGTTGCCCACAAAGTGTCACGAATGCTGACGCATAATCTCAAAACTCTGTATCTGCCCAAAGCCTGCATGACTACTTTTTACCAGTCGTATCACAGCACTGGCAGCTGTTTTTCGTGAGTATAGCATACTCGAGACATCCAGATCACGTGGCAAAAAAAGGAGAGCTCCTCGTAGGCGAAACGGTACTTTTCAGGCTTCAAGGTGAGGTCGACACTCTTGATTGCTTGAAGCACTGTGTGTCACTGTGTGTCTCTATTTTGTATTGTGGTGTATGTGGGGCACAAAGAAGTCTACTGAAAATATTTAGGTGTTCTATATTCATACCTTTCTGGAAAAGCCATTTGGGAATTCAGTACGTAAAAATAAATAAATATTGTGGCTGACGAATTTGCGCAACCTTCGATGAACTAAGAGAAAAAATATTGTATTTGTCTATTCCATAGAATAGAAAGTCGAGTTCTTTCTATATATTAGGAAGACTATAGCGACTACCTACTTCACTGTAGAGCGAAAAATCTGCGCCGAAACTATAGAAACAGGAGCACGCCTGACTATACCTTGCGTACAAAGTGAATGTATTCCATATTGTCGTAACTAAAACTAATGTCACGGGTATAGAAAGGTGCCTTAGAATCAGGCACTGAATGACACCAAACGGATGAAAACTACGGTGTTGTTTTTATGGGGTAGAGTATCAGCTGCATTGTTGTCCGGCATTACCTTGCGCGGTGGGCAGTGTTAACTCACCCGGCATTAACTGAATAAATACTTCCTATAACAGAATGAGGGCGGAAGTTGCAGGTCTTCCAACACCCCAACTCAAGATCTTCGTAGTGGAAGTCACCTTCGTCCAGCCTCAATGCCTGAAGAGAGCACACAGTCCGCCCAGTTTACGTCTTTTCCGTCACCTGCAATCCTTGAATGATTGATATGTGGGGTTTAACGTCCCAAAACCACCATTTGATTATGAGAGACGCCGTAGTGGAGGGCTCTGGAAATTTCGACCACCTGGGGTTCTTTAACCTGCACCCAAATCTGAGCACACGGGCCTACAACATTTCCGCCTCCATTGGAAATGCAGCCGCCGCCGCCGGGATTCAAGCCCGCGACCTGCGCGTCAGCAGCCGAGTACCTTAGCCACTAGACGACCGCGGCGGGGCGTCACCTGCAATCCTTTCCCACCTTTTTGATCCTCGTACATTTTTGGGGCACCGATACAACTGACGTTGAAAATTGGCTCGTCCTATACGAGTGCGTCAATAAGTTAAACAGATGGCATGAGACACATATGCTGGCCTACATCAACTTTATTTAACTACGATGTACAGCACGTGCCTTGTACGAGACGCAGGAGGAAGACCTGACGAGTTGGAACATGTGCAAGCAGAAGCTCCATGACTTGTTCGTCAGTTTAGTTCCTCAACCAATGGCAGCCAGGCAGTGGCAGGCATTGCGAGGTAATTTTAGATGCGGAGCATCTTATACTCGCGCCTTGTAGTGCGCCGTCCGCGCCGTCCGCGCCGTCCACACCGCTTCTCGAACATTCGACAGCTGACGCGCGCGCATGCGCCGTCGCGCCGTCGCCCACTCTTCCACCATCTGTGCATCCCTTCCTCCTCTACACACCGCGCGCGCTTCACTCCTCCACCATCTGTGCACCCTTCCTCCTCTACACACCGCGTTCGACATCTACAATTCTCCTGATTCTCCAGTGGACGCGCATGTGGCGTCGCGCTTCGAGAACATTCAACAGCTGACAGTGCATGCGCCGTCGTGCTGTATATATACTCAAGGTCGGCGCTCGCTCGCTCAGTTGCCGCTCGTCGGTTGGTTTGTACGGCGCGTCGACGTCCAAGGTCGCGGTGAAATGAATTCCAACGAATCCACAAACACAATGATCGACGTCCCTTCGACCAGCGCCGCCCTTTCGCATACGTGTGTACGTGTTCACTCATTTAACACCCCCTCCTACAACCACGTTAACCAATTTAGCCATCGACCCAAGTAAGTCGCAATTTAACACCCCATTTCACAACCACGTTAACCAATTTAGCCATCGACCCAAGTAAGTCGCACTTTAACACCCCGTTAACCAATTATATGCTCCGCATCCTCCTCAGTGTTCCCCCGAGGAAAGCTGCGGGCAATTTTTTTTTTCGAGTCGTACGTCTCCATGGTGCTAAGTTATTCTCTTCACTGGACATCTGATCTCAATTTGGCAAATTTCTTTCAGTGACCGCGACCATGAAAACACAATATTCATCACACCCGACGGCTTTTGTCGATTTAAGGTTATGCCTTTTGGTTCCTGCATTGCGCCTGCAAGTACAAAACGCATGATGGACTTCCTCCTTCACTATTAGGAATGATCGATGTGCATGTGCTATCTAGACAATGTGACTGTCTCCTGGCCAAAATGTTAAAGCCACCTTTCCAGTTTTTTGCCCATTCTTGACGTTTTTTGATGTGCTGGCCTCCAGCCTAACACATCGAAGTAAAGCTTTGGACTACTTCAGATCAAACTACTTGGCCACCTTGCTGATGCTACTGGGGACTATCCTGGAAAATCAGTGCTGTGCGCAAGTTTCCAAGTACACGTGTGTTCCACACGAGAAGTCGGCAGCTTTTCGGGGCTCTGCTCAAAATTACATCATTTTTTATCAACGTTTAGAAATTTCTCGACCCCTCACAAACCTCCTAATAAATAACGGAACTTTTTCCCAACTTGAGGACCAAGAAACTTTCTTTGTGTTACTGATTTACGTGCTCATATCATCACCTGTGCTGGCGGATTTTGATCCAGCCGCTCAAACGAAGCTTCACCCTGACGCCTGGCGCCATAGGATTGGCGGCAATACCTGTTCAAATACAGAACGACGAAAGTGGTGCCATAGCTTATGCCAGCCGCCTTCTTGCACAGTGGTTTAGGAATCATAACATTACTGAACGAGAATGCCTGGCTCTCGTCGAAGCCATCTTCAAGCTCCGTTCGTACCGATATGTATGACCGTTCGCAGTCATCACGTACCATCATGCTCTTTGCTGGCTTGCAACACTCGACCCTTTCGAACCTCGCTGTGTCAATTGACACTAGCACATGACGTTTCCCATAGCAGCTCGCAAACGTTACCAATACTGCTTATTATTGGGGGACTTGGTATTCAATGACTCCAACTGCAATTGACATCAATATTGCGGCACGTTTGTAGTGGTATACTCGGCGATAACTTTTCTTGGCACTGAAGAGAAAACGGCGGGGGCAGAGCTTCTGCACATGTAGCACTACATGATGTAGTCGATGTGGCACGGTTCCGTATCTTTATGGAAAGTTACGGAGAAGCACCATCGGCGTTTCTTGTAGACGCAGACGCCGGTCAGCGTTTGAGGTACACGTAAAAAGGTGGAACTTTCTCGCGCGGTAACAAAGACAAAGTCACAACGAATAGAATAAAAGACATGAATATCTTACAGGTGTGAGCTGTGTCCTGTCTCAAATAGCTCCACTTAGAAAATAAATGAGAAAAATTTGTATTTCACGTTGAAAAAACGGGCGCTATAGTAGAACTACATTCACTGGTGGCAGGAGGCCCGTGATTTGGCTCTGTAGCCTTTGCTTTTCGGAGACAACATTTTATGGCAGCACAGCCAAAGCTGCGTGGACAGAGAATCTCCGGGAGATTTTCCACCCACAGCCGCAAGTGGTATCACAAGCTACGTGATGCGTATTTCACGCAGCAGGAGCACGAGATGATTCCATGTGTATCAAATGGCCCACACCCGGATGAATGGTATTTATTTCAGCACGACTTGTTTCCCGCGCCTACAGCAAAGTACCTCACACGTATTTCAGATAAGCGAGGGGTAATGCGCCTTGAGTGGTGCGCAAAGGGCGCGGACGTGAACATTATTGAACACATGTGGGCATCACGTACGTCCAGTCTTTCTTTGGACTTGGTACCAACTGATGAACTGTGGGAAGCTCTACAAAAAGAGTGGAACCATATTGAAGCCGACACAGCCTTCATCAAGGCTCTCTACAGGTCTCTGCCAGAAAAACTGGAAGCCGGTGAAGCCATCACCTGTTATAGCCCACTTAACGCGTATGAAGAGGGCAAGCTAGCTGATAAATTGTGCGCATTAAAATACTTTTATTTAAAGTTTTGAGGGCATCCAATAAATGTTTTCAACCGACTACAGCGTGCTACTTTTTTTGGACCGCAAGACCAGCAAACTGCAATGTAGACATAAACAACAATACTTTTTTTCTACGCTAGCGTGTTACGGAGCCGAGACGCCAACACGATCCCGAAGGCGCCACTGCTCAGAACTCTGCCGACACAGTCACCGGCCATTTGGTAGCGTCTGTTACTCAGCTTGCGACTGCTTCTGCGCATAGCTGATAGACGAGTGGACGAGACGACGGTGAGTTAAGGCAAAGTTTTATGTACAGCAAAGAAATAGAGGAGTTACAAATTCGGCACCAGCCGCGCCGACTGCACAGGGGCTCGAACCAACGAGAGGCTTCTCTGACGCATAGGTCAGCTGCTGGTGACGCGCGACAGGGCTTTTTTACAGGCACCGGGTGGAGTCTTTGAGTAACCGAATGTCCAACCAAAAGCGCCGCTGGCCGTGATATCGGAATCCTTCGATGGGGCTGCGCGTGATTGCACTAAGGACGAGGGATGTTGCCACGCATTGCGTAAGACTTGCCAGACTCGAAGGCGCCGATCGCTGCGCATGGTTTCAGCCAAGGACGAGTGACGTTCCCACGCATCGTATAAGACTCGCGAGACCGGAAGCTGCCGACAGCTTCAACAGGCTCACGGGCTGAGGGAGCTCGCGGTGCGTTGCTTGCGTGACAGACCAGCGCCGCCGCTTTTTAAAGTCGTTGAGTTGGTCGCGTCAGGTGGGCTCGACTGCTGGTATTGACACAGATTGCCTTTTGCCGAGGCAGGGACGTTCAGGCGTCACAAGCGCTACAATATCAAGGTGGCATCTTTGTGAGACGTTCTCCGCTAACAAGTAAAATGATACAACGGTGTTTTCCGCCAAACCCTAGGCAATAGATTATGACGTTCTGCTGCTTTATTCCCTTAACGTTGCTAGCGGCCGATGGCACGTAAGAAGCTGCCGTTTCGATGCAACGCCACAGCAGCGGGAGGGAAAACAGTTAATTGAAGAACACCCCTTCTTTCCCCACCGGTTTCGGCAGCGCCATTCACCAACAACGCTACACTGTAAAAACGAAAAAAAATACTCCGAGTCCGGAGTAAAATGCCTTTCCTCTAGCGTGCTCCATATTTCGAGCAATTTTGCTCTGGACATCAGGAACAACATTTTTGCTCCGGCTCGCCGGAGGAGTTGCGTGTCGCACCCGGAATACGTTTAATTCTTTCCCTCTCTACAGTGTTGTGTTGTGCTCTGGGTTTTCGAGGGGGATTGCGTGGGCATTTCCATACCATGTGGTACAGGTTGGCTGTTTTATTGACGCAGAACCTGCACTGTGGTGCGTATGTGTCGGGATCTCTCGTCGACGGTTTGTAGAATTGAAGTAATACAAGGTATACTTTACTGAGCTTTGTTCCCGGGGCTGGAAGTTTCCGTCTTTCGAGCGTTGCATGTTGCAGAATATCTGTGTATGTTAGGAGCGGGTCAATACGCATAGTGGAGGGTGAGTGCGATATGACGGGGTCGGAGGTCCGGAAAAGTAATTCTCGGGCTGAGGAACTGGCGAGCTCATTGCCTACATCCAATACAAGAGAGAGAGAGAGAGAGAATAAAACATTTATTTGCGACCGAGAAACGAGTGTCAGTGAGTGGGCTCCTTAGTCGGGGATCCCATTGGCACGGGCCGCTGTCTTCGCTCGTCTCACGAGGGCCTCTTGGCTCTTCGGATTCCAGCTTGACAGAGCTGCCCCTCACCCTACAGTGTTATGCTGTGCTTTGGGTTGTAGAGGTGAATTGTGTGGTCATTCCCATACCATATGGTACAGGGTGGCTGTTTTAGTTACGCATAATCTGCATTGTGGTGCGTACAAGTCGGGATCTATCTTGGACAGTATGTATGGATTGGCGTAAGATAAGGTCTGCAGGCGACGCCACGCTGCCGGAGATTCTTTACTGAGGTTTGGCGCCGGGGGCGGTAGTTTCCGTCTATCGAGTCTTTGTTCAAAACTATATTGTCACGTTACTCTCGACAAACTTGATAAAAAATGGGCTCGTTTAGTCGGCTACTCAAGCAGCAGCTCAGAGAGAGATCGTCTTTGTCTTCTTTCACTCTTCGATATCACCCAAGCAAACCATGTGGTAATAGTCCCCCCCTTTGAAAGCATCGACTCGATGCTCGTAAATAAAAAAAATTAAGGTATACACACGCAGATATAGAGAACCAAAAGAGGGAGAGTGCCACGACTCGCAGCGCAAATGAGGAAGTTTCGCCAACGCTTCCGCCAAGCGCAAAAAGAAAGGGCATAAAAACACAGGAGAACACAAAAAGCAGCAGCAACGCAATGTCACGGCATGTCGTAGCACGTGAAACCACAAGGGCTACTGTGTGAAGTAGGGCTTCAGCCAAACGACATGCACGGTTTCGGGCTGAAGCTGTCGACGAGAAGACGCTGCGCCGTCCGGAAATACCTCGTAGGCAAGATCTGTGATTCGTCTAAGAACCTTGTACGGTCCAAAATAACGGCTTCGGAGTTTTTCGGATAAGCCTGGTCACCGGACAGGGATCCACACCCACACTCGGTCCCCAGGGTGGTAGGTGACATTTCGATGGCGGAGGTTGTAACGTCGTGCGTCTGCATCATGTTATGACTGGTGTTTATGCGAGCTAGCTGACGAGCTTCCTCGGCGTATTGAGTGTATTGCTGAGCATCTTGAGCAAGTTCATTGCTTTGGTCGCACGGAAGCATAGCATCGAGCATGGTTCGCACGTTGCGTCCGTAAACAAGTCGGAAAGGCGGAAATCGCGTTGTTTCTTGCGTTGCCGTATTATAAGCAAACGTGATGTATGGAAGAATCTCGTCCCAGGTTTTATGTTGTACGTCCACGTACATTGACAGCATGTCCGCTATGGTCTTGTTAAGCCTCTCTGTCAGTCCATTGGATTGCGGATGATAAGCCGTTGTTTTTCGATGACTTGTGCAGCTCAGTTTAAAAATGTCCTCCATCATTCGTGCTGTAAACGACGTCCCTCTGTCCGTAATCACGCATGACGGGGCACCATGCCGTAGGACGATTTGGTGCACGAAGAACTGCGCGACTTCAGAGGCCGTGCCACGGGGTAACGCTTTTGTTTCAGCATAACGCGTAAGATAATCTGTCGCAACTATAATCCATTTGTTTCCAGAGGACGACATGGGGAAGGGCCCGAGAAGGTCCATTCCCACGAGGTCAAACGGTGTCCGTGGTGGTGCGATCGGCTGGAGCAGGCCCGCGGGTCTCACAGGCGGAGTCTTGCGGCGCTGGCACTCACGGCAGCCTTTCACATATCGATGTACACTAGTTGATAGTCGCGGGCAGTAATACTGTTGGCGAACTCGGGCGAGAGTTCGCGAATAGCCCAAATGTCCTGACGTGGGCTCGTCGTGGCACGCCAGGAGGATTTCATCACGCATGTCGGTAGGAACAACGAGTAGGAAGGCTTTGTCGCTACCACGGGCGTTTTTCTTGTAAAGAATGCCTCTTCTTAGACAAAAAGAGGACAGTTCGCGAGCAATGTGTTGAGGGACCTGAGAGTTGCGGCCTTCCAGGGAATCAATGACTGGGCGTAATTCATTGTCTGCCCGCTGCTTTGACATAAATTCGGAGTCACTAACTGCTCCGAGAAAGGCATCTTCATCTTCGGAGCCCCTGACAGCGTTCCCCACAGGTGCTCGAGAAAGCGCGTCGGCGTCTTCGTGTTTGCGCCCTGACCTGTTCACAATCGTAATATCAAACTACTGCAAACGCAAACTCCACCGTGCGAGACGGCCGGATGGATCTCTGAGATTTGCCAGCAAGCAGAGCGAGTGGTGGTTAGTCACCACTTTGAAGGGACGACCGTAGAGGTAAGGCCGAAATTTGGTCATCGCCAACACGACTGCGAGGCATTCTTTTTCTGACGTAGAATAGTTGGTCTCAGCTCGAGAAAGAGTACGACTGGCGTAAGCTATCACATGCTCAACGCCGCCGTGTCGTTGTACAAGGACAGCGCCAAGTCCGACGTTGCTGGCATCTGTATGAATTTCTGTAGCAGCGTCCTCATCAAAATGGGCAAGAACAGGGGCTGTTTGCATTCTCTGTCGTAACTCTGTGAACGCTGTATCTTGTTCTGCGCCCCTAGTAAAGGGTACGTCATCTCGGGTGAGTCGCGTAAGAGGTTCAGCTATCTTAGAGAAGTTGGCGATAAATCGGCGATAATACGCGCACAAGCCGAGGAAACGGCGTACTGCTCTTTTATCTGATGGGACAGGGAAGGCGGCGACAGCAGCAGTTTTGTCTGGATCAGGTCGCACTCCATCTGCACTAATGACATGTCCTATATATTTCAGCTCTTCATAACCGAAATGGCATTTTTGGGGTTTCAGCGTAAGTTCAGCTGTGCGAATGGCTTCCAGAACCTTTCTCAGACGCTTCAGATGTTCTTCACAGCTCTCGGAAAAGATGACCACATCATCGAGGTAGACAAGGCAGCTTTGCCACTTCAAGCCAGCGAGAACTGTGTCAATCATCCTCTGAAAAGTGGCTGGTGCAGAACAGAGGCCGAAGGGAAGAACTCGGAATTCGTAAAGTCCGTCTGGAGTCACAAACGCGGTTTTTTCTCGGTCTCGTTCATCCACTTCAATTTGCCAATAGCCACTCTTTAGATCGATGGACGAAAAATATTTCTCACGTCGTAACCTGTCGAGGGAGTCGTCTACCCGTGGAAGCGGGTAGACGTCCTTCTTTGTGACGCTATTAAGCTTCCTGTAGTCAATACAGAATCGCAGCGTTCCGTCTTTCTTTTTTACTAGAACGACTGGCGAGGACCAAGCGCTGCTGAATGGTTGAATAATCCCGTCATCGAGCATCTCTTTTACTTGTGTCTGAATAGCCTCGCGTTCTTTGGCAGAAACGCGATAAGGCTGCTGCCGGATGGGGCGGACGTCATCGTCGGTAATAATTCGATGCTTCGTGAGGTGTGTTTGACGGACTTTAGAAGAAGAGGCGAAGCAAGATCTAAACTCCCTTAAAAGGTCGTGAAGTGCAGCCTTTCTCTCGTCTGCCAGCGTCGAATTAATGTCGATGTGGTCTAGAAATTCCTTATCCTCATGCGTTTCCTCGGACGCGAAGCACTCCGTGACGTCGGAAACAGGTTCTCCGTAAGCTAGGGTGGTTCCACGGAAAAGATGCCGGTGCTCGTAATTGAAGTTCGTAGCTAGTATCGTTGACTGTCCGTCACGGACGCGCACAACACTTCGGGCGGCGCATACACCTTGGAGCAGCAGAAGGGATAAGTTGCTTTCCGCCACCACGTCACCGTCTTGGAAGTCTGCACAAGTGACTTCGATGGGAACAGTTGCTCGAGGTGGCAGCGTCACACTGTCGTCAGCAACACGCAGCTTAAGTCTACGGCAGTTACCAGCGTCTCGATCTGTTGCGCCTTGAGTCGAGAAGGTCACGATGCGCTCACGGAGATTTATGATGGCACCGTACTCCCGAAGGAAGTCCATGCTGATAATCAGCTGACGCGAACAGTCGGGAAGAACGAGGCAGCTGAGCACAAACGTTGACGCACGAATTTTCACCCTTGCGATACAGCGACCCAGCGGTGTTACAACGTGTCCTCCAGCTGTTTGAATTCGCGTTCCATTCCACGGCGTGATCACTTTCCTGAGATCTTTCGCTAGCCTCCCGCTAATGATTGAATAGTCTGCACCAGTGTCTACCAATGCACTGACCTGAAGACCGTCAACCAGCACAGGTATGTCGAGCGACACGCGGTCACTAAGTTCAGATGCGGATGTCGACGTTTCTTCGGCACTGTGATTATTCTCTGACGAAATGCCTTCGGCGTTGCGTGCAAGCATCGATGGGAGGTCTTCCGCACTTTGAGTCCCAGCGACCTTGCCCCCGAAGGCCGCTGCCTTCAGTTTTCCCGACGAGGGCTCGGGGAGCGTTCCCGTGCCGTCACCCCAAAACGTGGCCCAGTGGCTGCGGGTCTCCTCGGAGATGGTGACCACGATTGCCGTCGTGTAAAAGGTGCACACTGTTGCGCGAGATATTCTTCGATATCCCTTGGCCTTTGACCAATTCGGGGACGAGGGGAATTGACGGAAAATCCGCGCAGTCCAAGTTGCCGGTATGGGCATTCGCGGTAAATGTGACGAGCCTCACCGCAATGATAGCAGAGGGGTCGTCTGTCTGGCGTACGCCAGAGATCAGACTTGCGCGTCGGTGTACGGCGACTATCGATGTCCAAATCAGCGTGCGCTGACTGAATCGCGACTGACGGCATCATTGTCTGGATCGGGACGTATGGCATTGTCTGGATCGGGACGTGCGGCACTGTCTGGATCGGGACGTGCGGCACTGGCTGGATCGGGACTCCTTGACCCGAAAGAGGAGTGGCAGAGCGCAAGGCTTCCGCGTACTGACGACGGCGACTGTCAGTAGACACAGGAGCCGTTTCCGGATCAACCGACGTGGGCGGGAAACGATGGGCGTGCAGCACCTGCTGGACCTCGTCGCGGATGACACTGGTGATAGCACCAACATCGATTTGCCTTGTCCGGTACATCTTTTCCATTTCTTCCCGGACGACAGATCGAATGATCTCGCGAATCCATTCGGGGCTCTTGCTCCCAGTGGTGGCGAAAAATTCGGGAGTTGAGGCAGCATTCACTTGACAGTCAAACTGGGCAGACCGTTGGTGCAGTACTCGCTCCATTGTTGCCGCTTCAGTAAGGAACTCAGCAACACTTTTGGGGGGACTACGCACCAAACCAGCAAAAAGTTGTTCCTTCACACCACGCATGAGGTGGCGCAACTTTTTTTCTTCTGCCATAGCAGGATCCGCTCGCTTGAAAAGCCGTGTCATGTCCTCGACGTACATCGAGACGGTCTCGTTGGGCATCTGGATGCGTGATTGAAGTGCACGCTCCGCCCGTTCGTGGCGGTCGGGACTCCTGTAGGTCTCCAGAAGGCGACGCTGGAACTCGCGCCAAGATGTCAGAACATCATCCCTGTTCAAAAACCACGTCTTGGCACCGTCTTTTAGGGACGTGTACACGTTCCGGAGCTTCGCGGCATCATCCCAGTAATTGATCGCTGCGACACGTTCGAACTCACTCAGCCAGTCGTCAACATCTTCATGCTGCTCTCCGTGAAAGGGGCTAGGCATGAGCGGGTTCTGGACGGTGCAGTAGATCGGCGTGGAAGGTGTCGGAGCTTGCATGGGATCTTGTGCCGAAGTCATAGTCGCTGCGTCAGTGGTTGGTGTCTCAGGCGGTAGGCCTTTTTGGCGGCGGCTTACTCTATGAACAGGAGTGTCCACGGGTACAGGGCTTGTGTTCCGGCTGCTGGACGGGGTCTTGGGCATCGGGTGGATTGCGAGACGTTGTAACCAGCAACTTCACCAGTCTTGTCACGTTACTCTCGACAAACTTGATAAAAAATGGGCTCGTTTAGTCGACTACTCAAGCAGCGGCTCAGAGAGAGATCGTCTTTGTCTTCTTTCACTCTTCGATCTCACCAAAGCAAACCATGTGGCAATATGTGTATGTTAGTAACGGGTTCATACACGCAGCCGAGGGTGGGTGCGAAATTCTGGGGTCGCAAGTCCGGAAGAGTATACCTATGGCCGAGGCATGGGCGAGCTCATTGCCCATGCCTCGGCCACAGGTAGTAGTTGAACTCCACAGTAGCCGGGTATCCATATCAGCTGTTTCCATTCGCCCTCTAAGCGTGAGGACAAGAGCTGTGTAAGAAGGCGATGCGCAATAGGGCCAATGTAGCCTTTATAAAAAATTTGGCAGGCTGCTTTTGAATCTCTTAGAATGAAAGTGGACCTTCGGTTTCATAGGGTGAGGGCGGTTCCTGCTTCTTCCATACTAGTTGTGTCTGTGTCCTGGGCTCTACAATTATTCTCAACTACGAGTAGCGCCATCTGGTTTTTAATTTATGAACTAAAAGTAGCGCCATCTAGTTTTATAATTATCAACTACAAGTACCGGCATCTAGTGAACACTGCAAGAGCTAAACCACAGGTGGCTACCTACTACTACTAAAACTACATACATCGAATGATGTACAGGCCCACGTCTTTAGGAGATTAGCATCTAAATATACCAGGCCTGCACGGAAGGCACAGTACAGTCACAGCAAAAGCTGGAAGAGCAGCTTTTAAGAGCCTTTTCTAAGCACTCATTGGGCAACTGCTGCAAGCACGCTTGCTTGATGTCCACTATGGCAGTATTATTAAATATTTTAGGGTAGTACGCCGGCATTCGCTATGATATTTTTCGTAATTCTTCTGAGAAGCGTGGTATTTGCAAAACAATTGCGAGTAATTTAATGCCAATTGTTCGTGAAGTAGCTGACGACGATGAAGAATTATGCCTGAAGTGGATATGTGCCACAGTCAATGGTCGAACGAAAACAAGTTTTTGTAATGAGTTGAAGCATTGGACGACCCACTCGTTACGCTCTTCGTATTGTGCGACGACTACTTCTTGTTTTGCGGTTTTAAAACGTTTGACAAGTCGTAATAACGCAATGGCCTTCCTGACATCAAGCCTGCCTAAGGCTCAGTGGTAGAATACTGGGCTGGCACCAAGCAGGCCTGGGTTCGATTCCCACTGTGCCATTGCTACCAGGCTTTTTTAGAGGCGAAGCTCCTTACAGCGGCACCCGTTCGTCCCTCGTAGCCGTTGTAGTAGTGTGTAATAAGTATAACATTTTGACCTCCAAGGTTGTGCCAGTGAAAGATTTCTTCTGTGCGTTGTTAAACAATAAAAGATAGTGCTCATTGTACATGCTAATGACTGCTAAGGGAGAATGAGAGACAGGAGAATTCGGCTTTTAGTTAACGCGCACGCTGCGAATTTTTTATTGTTCAACAACGCACAGAAGACAAGTAAGGATCGCTACATTACACTCGCTGGGCGTAACCTCCTAGGCTTTAGAAAGGTTGAGCGAGCGCTGGGCCGCAGTACCATGAATACAGTGAACTAGTATATACTATGAACTCGAGGTGGTTAAAGGTGGGATGTAGACACGAAGTGGAAGCCATAAAAAAGTGTGCGTTGGCCTCCTCTCGTGCAGTCCTCGGAATGTCCGCTGAATGGCGGTGCTTCTATACGAGGAATATGTAATGAAAAGTTGCGAGATGGTGGTACTTGGAGTGCTAAATAGGTGGACGAACAGACACAGACAGATGCAAGGAAGGACGCATGGATGGCTGCACTGATGGATGGACGCATGGACGAACGCATGGACGGACGCAGGAGCGGATGCATGGACGGACGCAGGAACAGACGCATGGACGGACATAGGGACGGACGCACAGATGAACGTGTGGACGCACGAACGGAAGCACGCACGGACGGGCAGATGGACGCACGGGTGGCTACACTGACGCACGCATGGATGGACGGAAGCAAGAACGAATGGATGGACGGATGCTTCGCCCCACTATCCATCATTCATTCCGTGGATATGCTGCCATTTTTTCGTCAATGTTTCCTCAGCACCTGCAGCGTTTGGATGACGTTCAGACGTGCCTTGCCGCTCCTGGTCTCCAACACAAGACGAAAAAATGCCGTTTCGCCTCAAAACCTACCACGGTATTGTGCCACGTCATGACCAAACACGAAATTCAACCAGACCCGGACAAGATTTCTGCGGTGCTTTCCTTTCTGCGCCCCGAAAGGCCGAAGGAGTTGCGAATTTTTCAAGGTCTTGCTTCCTGTTTCCGAAATTTCATACGAAACTTCGCATCGAAACTGGCTCCACTGCACCAGCTTTCTGCTTACGACGCGCCCTTCTTTGGTAGGAAGAATGTCAAATGGCATTCGACATGTTAAAGTGTGCCCTCACGTCCGAACCTGTACTCCGCCGCTTTGATGAGGCTGTACAACTAATCATACCTAGGTGCGCTAGCAACCGCGGTATGGGTGCAGTTCTGCTCCAAAACGACACTTATTTACAAGAGAGAGTATACAGTTGCATATGCCAGTAGAGTAATAACTGCGACCAAGAACAATATCATAGCTTAGCAGGAGTGCTTGGCTGTGATCTGGTCAGTGGAAAGGATCTGTCACTGTCTTCACGGCCATGACTTCACGATCGTTACCAACCACCACGCCTGATGCTGGCTTTCTACGCTGAAGAACTTGTCTGGTCGCTTGCGTCGGTGGATTCTACGTTTACAGTAATATGATTTCGATATCACTTACAAGTCTGGTAGAAAACACCAAGAAGCTGACGCCCTTTCGCACTACCAATTATCACATACAAAGCTCAACATCGGCCAAAGTTCAGCCATCTTTTCTACTGCAGCGCCCGCGCTCGCCTCAATTGACCAGCTATTTTCGGACGACAAGCGCACATTTCACTCTTGCCAGTTGTCTGACTCGTACTGTAGGCGTATGATAGACCAGCTCTCAGGAGTCTCCCATCCACCTAACGCGCGACATCATCGTCAACTGTTGCGATTTAAGCTGCAGAGTGGAGTTCCGTACCGTCATATCTGCCACCTTTATGGTCAGCGCTGTGTCCCCGTGCTGCCACGCTCTCTTCGATGTGACGCGCTTAAAGCCTTCCGTGACGACTTGACTGCTGGCCATCTTGGTTTTCAAAAAACTCACAACCGCATTCCAAGTCGCTTCTACTGGCCTGGTATTTCTACTTGCATCACACGCTACGCTGGTTTTTGTGTCCCATACCAGCGTCGCGAAATCCAGACATTTGCACCAGCTGGGCCTCTGCAGCCTATTTTGTGCCCGAAATTGCCATTTATGGTTGTAGGTGTCGACCTTTACGGCCCTCTTTCCTTAATATCTACTGGCAAACGATGAATAATGAGCGCCGTAGACCACTTCTGACGTCTGTGTCAACTGTCTCTGCATCAAAAGTTGCCGATTTCGTTTTTCGCGCCATCATTCTGCGCCATGGCGCCCCTCGTATATAGCTGAGTGACCGTGGAAAGATGTTCCTGTCACAAGTGCTAAATGAAGTGTTGCGCGCCTCTGGAATAACGCACAAGACAGCTTCAAGCTAACAAGCTTAGACCAGTGGTCTCACCGAGAGATTTTACTGTACTGTTGCTTATATGACAGCCGTCTACCAGAGCAAAAAAACGGGAATACCATTCTCCTCCTCACTTTTGCTTTTCCTCAATTTCTCATTTATGGACGCTCTCCTGCTTTCTTGCTCGGTGATTTCTTTTTCAACACCGACGTCAACACCTCCGTCTTCCAGCGAAGAACACATTTGAAGACTATCCCGGTATCACGATCGTGCTTGCATCAACACGGAAGCGCGACAGCAAGATCGAAAACTCATTTAAGACGCATTCCATCGCCTTGTATTCTTCCGACCTGGTGGCGAGGTGCCCCATTTCACACCTATTCGTACACGTGATGTGAGTGACAAGTTTCAGCCACACTTCATTAGGCCTTACATAGCTATTGAGCAGGCTTCGCCCGTTAATTATTGTGCGACCCCACTTGCCGTCCCAACATACCGCTGTCAACGCACCACAGACATCGTGCACGTGTCTCACATGAAGCCTTTCAGGCGACGTTCTCTGTCACAATGACTTGTTAGGGCCAGGTTGGTCGCGTCACGTGTGGAGATTTGTGCGGGCGTTCGTTCTGCACTTCTCATATATGCATTATCATAATCATAATCATGTGCGTGTGTCTCTGTCCTCATCTTTATTGGGTGTCACCACAATCATCATCGGGTGTGTGCGCGCTCTCTCTGCGCCCTTGGGCTGAATAAACGCTGTCTCAACCCAGACGTCAAAATACGGCTGTTTATACTTAAAAATTGAAAAATAGAAGGATTTCGTAACTATTTTGTGCATCACGAAACTTAACCTGATATGTCTATAATTTGTTACTCTTGATATCTACATTAAATTATATTAGCACAACAATGGCGCATAATCAGCTAGCTGGCACTTTCGATGTTTTGTGGCACTGAGTGTAAAGTGCCATAAGCTTACTCCTGATCAATTCCCTTCACCTTTGAGTGAATCTACTGTTATGCAGACTTCTACGTCTAGGGCTTTTTCAGTGCACACAGGACGTATCGCCTTTCTAGATTCATCGGTACTTGCATCAGGAAGGTCAACGTGTGATTCGAGTTTGTTTTCGCGTTTGCAAACCGTTATTGTTCATGTTATTTGTTTTGACCTTGGAGGTCAAAACAAATATGAGAAATTCTCGCCTTCCACATTACGCGATGTCACGCTAGTTGTTATTACAACTTTTCTAAATATTTTTTAATGCCGCTTTGGGTACTTTATTAAACGGAGTTATCCGTCAGGTGCTTCGATGCTGTTTCTGATCGTCTTCTGCCCATACCACTTCGACGTTCTGATGCTCTATCTATTTTTTGTTCTTCTTGTCGATCTTTTTTGTGAACAGAGTGACTGCTAATTTTAGCTTTATTATATCTGTCTGTTCTGTCGCCGTTTATTTATAAAATATTATGGTGTTTGTAAGAGTTCTTAGTTCTCGCTTTGGAGTTGTACAAAGAAGCGAAGTTTCTGCTACAAAAATCAGTTTATAGTTGGATTCGTTATTTCTACTCAATAAGGTATATGCTTTTATTTCTTAATCGTATGAATTTTTATCTAGGGGCATGCCTCAGTCGTTTGTTTTAAAACCACTTTTATCTGCCTGTTTATTGAGTGCTTCAGTTCGGTATTTATCGTCTCAGAATAAGACTTTATGTAGCCCTCACTAACCAATGAACTTTACACTTTCTCGATTACCTACGTCCTACAATCAGTTGGGAGGAAACCTATGAATTTCTTCAATTCATTATTGCTCCATTATGTATCGTTTACTTTGTTTTTAATAGACCTAAACAAAATCTTTGAGCTTTCATTAAACGTTGCAAAACTGGTGCAGATTTTCAGCAGTAAACTTTCAGATCAAGAGCACTTTCAATCAGGTTGTATACCTGGACATTTTGTTTTGTTTCAAAGGTAAAATAAGCGCCATAACCTGTGCCCATTCTATAATTACATTCTTTAATTATTTTCTAGAATTATTTTTCTATAAGTAATTTCTATAATTCAGAAACACCTCGTGGTGATAACCAGGAGCCGAATTCCTGTGTACTAGAAACACATAAAATACATTTCGCAACATGGGTAGGCAATATTATCATACCAAGGGCCGAGTTACGCAAAGTGGGGGATACTATAGGTTCATTTAAAGTAAATAACAATTTCAGCAAATCGATAAAGTTTAAAGAAAATTGAAATACAAATATATATCACATGTTTATATTAAGCCCGCATGTCTCAGAAGTACAATTCACAATCAAAAGCTCGTCGACTCCTGTTGTAAAACAATATCAGCACGGCTTCTGTCGTTTGAATTTTTATATTCAGGTTGGTCGAAGCTATTCTCCGCGTGTGTTGTGTGTGTTTTCATTTCTTTGCAAGTGAAAAACCTATGAACACAGTTCAATCGTGGAGGTATTATCACGCCATTGCATACCTGAGATGGCTAAGCGAAATTACCGCTGTGTTGTCTTGCTGAATAATTATGTAGTACATTTAGAGATAGCCCAGCCTGTACTAATGACGTAGAATTGGTGCCTGCTGCGCGCTTGCTGTTGCTCGGTAAAGTTTACCTTTATTAGGTCTTTTATTGCTCCTATCAGGCCACCAGTTGCAAAACAGATGTCAACTAAAAGAAAGCGCAGTCGAGGACAGCACATACGGTGGTTCTGCGATACACTAACCAAAAAGTACTGATGCATTTATAAATTTCGCTGGAGCTTTTTTTTTTTCAAGAGGCCTTGTCGTGGCCGATGTAACAATACCTGCTCGATATTTCTTATGAGCTCAAGCCATCGTTTCCTCCCCAATAAAAAAAAACAAGGAACAAGAGAATGTTTTTCTGTTCATCGAAAGTGAAAATCATTGGGAACGTTGGTGATCCATTATACTGACAACAGCACAACAAGGCGCAAATCATAGGAAGAAAGACAGAGGAGCGCAGACCTCTTTACCTTGGGAGGAGCCAAAGTTATGACGGGAGGTTAATATGGTTCGACAAATATGACCCGCTGTTCCTCACATTATTGGTTGGTTGGTGGGCTGGTTCCTCAACACCTTGGCGCAACCCACCTAGGGGGATAGACCATGAATGGGACGGTGCCTTGCTTTTTGAATTAATTCCCTTCTTGAAAGAGAAGGTTGGAATAATTAGGTAATATAGGTGATAATATGAAGGTGTTAAACTTCTAAACAAAAAAACTTGAAAAGAAAACATTGCAAACACACAAAAATGAAAAAAATACATAAAACAACTGAAGTTACTTATTTTTAGCATTGCATTCTTTTAGATGCTCGTAAGAAATTTGTAACATCAATAAACGCTCCTGTGGCTGAATCCAAATGCGACTGCGCCAAGTGAAGGAATCACCGGAAGTGTCAAGTTTAACCCCACTTTCGTAGGGGTTCTCCTAGTAGATTTTTTTTCTTTGAGACTTGAATTTTCGGCATGAACAAAAAGTGCTCCGAAGATTCCCTCTCATTAATATAGAGGCACAAAGGCGACTGTGCCAGACCCGACCTGTGAAGGTAAAAGTTGAATGGGGGTACTCGACAACGCAGCCTGGTAATCACTATTTCTTCATTTCTTTATGAACCCCACTTGTTTTTCCAAGGGAACTTTAGCTGTGGGTAGTCTGATACAAACAAAGAAGCTTTTTCAAAGTTATTGGCCGTTATGCATTTTTCAAAGTGTGCTGCTTCGATATATTCCGAAGTAGGCAAAATAGGTAAAACTGGACAATCAAGGAAAGATACAGCTAGTGCATCTGCATTCCCATTCAGAGCTAAACCTCTGTGGCCTGGTACCCAAACTAGTCGGACGAGTCGCACATGACTAGGAATGAGCGAGTAGAAAGTTTCTGAAGTACGCGAAAAAGTTGGCGAGCTTAAGGCAGTACAGACTGAGAGACAGTCTGTTAAAACAATCACCGCTGATAGATCTTACGGCACTTTACGCAATGCTAGGACTATTGCCAGTAGTTCAGCTTGGTAAATAGGTGTAAAGTCAGGTAATCGAATTGAGAAAGCCCAATCTAGAGAGGATGATACGATTCCTACGCCAGCCTTCTCTTCATAAACAAAAGCGTCAGTCGCTATCACAATGGATGTTTCTAGATTGGCCAAATGATCTTCCAAAATGCCATCTATATACTGATATGGTAAATTGTTTGCATTCTTGGGATATATATTGTCAAATTCAATCCTTATTGCATCTACAATGTTGAGCAAAAGTGTTTCCCAAACGTTAACTCTTTAGGGATCCAAAAGTTTCTGTATGAATATTACTTGAGGGCACCGTAATTTACGCCATTGGTGGTTGAAGAATGAGGTCTGCTGGTTAATGAACACATACTGCGGCCTCCGCTGAGGTGATGCATAGATTTTATGAAATGTACGTACTGCTAGAATATGAAATCTTTCGATATGAGAAGGCAGGCGGGATTCATCGTATAGGATATTGTTGGCAACATATTTAGGTAGCCCTAGGCATAACCGTAAAGATTCGCGTTCTAGCAGAATCAGTGGTCAAACTTTGTAGGCTGGAGCGCCACAAAAGAAAACGCAGCCGAATTCTAATATCGGTCGAATGTACATGCAATATATCATGCAATATACATGCAATATAGCGCAAACCGGCACGATAATTACTGAGCCTGTTCCTTTAGGACTCCAGTTAAGTGTTTTGGTGTAGGGTACGCCCAAATACCTAATTGACTCGACCTGAGGTATGGCGTCTTGTCGGTACATTAGGGTAATTCGCACTGGCGCATTTTACGCGAAAGCTATGGTTGTACTTTTGTTTGTATTGAGGCATAGGGTGATATCCTCCAGCCACGTTTCCAGGCTATTCATGTGTGTCTGTAGAATCAGGTACAGTGTGTGAATGTCCGCCGACGCAGCAAAAAATGCAATATCATCGGCATATACATAGGCCTGTACATCTTGCTGTATGGGAATGGTACTTAGTAGTGCATTAAATAATAAGGGCGACAGTATTGACCCTTGCGGTATACCTCTCGTTTGCCTGTATATTGAAGAGTCGACACCAGAATAATGTGACAGTCCAATCGCGTGCGTCCTCAAACTCTCCCTGCCACCAGACCTGTTGGACATACCCGTGGGTGAGTATTTGCCAAGCACGTTTTTAACGCGACAGCGTGAAAGAGCTTGATTCGCAAATGCCGGTGTCGGCATCAGTATCGTCGTTGGCGTCGTCAGTTGTGAGCGAAAATTTATAATCTTATTATGATGAACTTTCGCTCATAATATTAGGAAAAATGCGGGAACAATTGAAAACCATGCAAGTAAAGTGAGTGAAAGATAAAAAGCCTGGAGCACATTGGGGAAACAGGATTGTTTGGGTTCAAGTGGGGATCGACCCTTGGTCGTTTGCTTTGCAAGTGGTTGTTCTACTGCACTGCCACGCCTCTGCTTGTGAAAACAAGAAAAAGATCTTCCTTTGCTTATTAATCCAGTGAAAAAATCTTTCATCCTACACAATAACACGTGTCATGTAAAGATTTGATTGATTGTGAAGTTTACTGTCCCAAAATACCATATGATTACGAAAGACGCCGCAGTAGAGGACTCCAGAAATATCGACCACCTGGGGTGCTTTAACGTGCATCCAAATCTGAGCATACGGGCCTAAAACATTTTCACCTCCATCGAAATGCAGCCAGAGCAGCCGGGATTTGATCCTGCAACCTGCGGGTCAGCAGCCGAGTACCTCAATGACTACACCACTGCTGCGGTGCACACGCGCCCTGTATACATGCTTCACAATGCAACGTAAAATATTGCAGCGATAATGCGTGGTACAAGCGTGCATTGCCAACAGGCGTCAGAATATGGGATTATTCTATTGGCTCGATGGTTGAAAGCCGCTACCCAACTACAAACGGCACACACGCTACTGCGCCTATTCCCTTAAGTACACGTATAATGGGTGCATAGCGAATTTGAAAACGTTTACAGCACTAAGTGTTTGAAAATACGCAATATGAACAAGATGTCCCTATCGCGTTGAACTCCTATAGGCGAAGCTTTAGAGTCACAGAATTTTGGTAGCCATTTTAACAACACTGCTTTCACATGTTCTGCACTGTATTCATGCCACAGCCGCCGTTCAGTGAGCTCGGAGCAAACTCGTCTGCCCGAGAAGTTCGGGTCGTCGTGCGTACCACAGGGCTGGTATCCTGGCAAACACAAGCGCTATACACCAGTTTAGCGTTTTTGGTGCTCGTAATGCCTATGTTGCTATTCGCTTTGGTAAACGATTGCAAACTGGTTATATAAAACATACGCAACTGTTCAAGTTGTGCCTCTGTTTACGATATTTGCCAAATCTTTCGCGTTGTAGCATATCATTTTGTTGAATACAAAAATGACAGCTACGCCTTCTTCCCATTCAAGCGGAGCATTTTTTGGCGTACTGCGGGCCCTTTGAGTATCTATCTATCTATCTATCTATCTATCTATCTATCTATCTATCTATCTATCTATCTATCTATATATCTATCTATCAATTTATCTATTTATCTATCTATCTATCTATCTATCTAACTATCTATCTGACTGTCTATCTATCTGACTGTCTATCTATCTATCTATCTATCTATCTATCTATCTATCTATCTATCTATCTATCTATCTATCTTGTAGCATGAATATACGGCACAGGCAGAAGTGCCAGCGAAACAGGAGAAGGAAGGCTGCAGCTGCTCGCGCTTGACCACTGGTCGTTCCTACCTATGCCATTTATTTAATAAACGTCTCTCCGGTTCAGTGCGAAACGCGTCCTAATATTCAATCAAATATTCGAAGAATCCTTCTATCTATCTATCTATCTGTCTATCTATCTATCTATCTATCTATCTATCTATCTATCTATCTATCTATCTATCTATCTATCTATCTATCTACTTGTTGCCTAAGTCTGAACGTCCTCGTGATCTCACCCCTTAACTCGGGGTGAGCCATAAGTAGTATTGAAAGTTTAGATGGTTTGAAAAATATAACTCGCTTGTTATGACACACGAATAATGTCACAACACCGTCTTGCATGTCACCAAGTCCTTTCCCTAAAACACGTATCGGAGATAGCCGTATACCACTGGTGGTTATGAGCCACCGGTCATCGACAGTTGGTCAACGCAGCTGTAATGAAATTCTGCTACATAATCTCTCAAGTCAATTATTACACTGAGTTCTGTGTAGAAATATTTGAAGGGGAAGCTCGTGCGCAACCCTATGACCGTGCGAACTTGGCAGACATCTTAAAATATGTGATATTCAGACTTGCCTCTTTGTACGCGCCAGCACATATGAAAGTGGCTGTGCAAGCTGACACATATTTCAATGCAGCCACGATAGTCAACTAAAATGCCGTTCCGACGACAGTCCAGTGAGCAGCCATCTTCAAAGCGAAATAGTAAAAAGTTATGCAAATAACCAGTTACCCGGTCACTTTCACTACTAAATCATCTGAGGGTCTTAAAAGTGCTATGAATTCACATCAGCTTATCGTTTCCTGTTGCGAAAAGGAACATTACGCACGAAAATACAATTTACATTGTAAAAGCTCTTCTGAGAGATTCAGTGGCTTTGGGTTAAAGCTGACAGCTGGGAAATCCAGCTGCTCGTAGTTGTTAACAATTATCATCATTCTAGTCTTTGTGCTAAAACTGTAAGCTCATTGAGGTTTTTTTTTTCGACAGGTGGCAGTCAATGCTCATAGTAGGAGCTGGATACAATAAGATCTTCACAAAAGAATTTCACGTTAATCTAAGTATTTCACTTACTTTAGGCCACTAGGGTATTCAACTTTCTCAGTTACTCCCACAAGTTAAAGACTAAACTCCTAGAGATGTGAACCTTTAGAACATCGGGTTTAAACAGATGTTACATATAGTTCCTGTGATTCCTTTGAAGTCGGTACAAGACATGTATTAGAGAAACCTTCACAGCCCAAGCAAGCTTTGTTAGAGCTTTAAAGATTATGAAAAAAATGTTGAACTGCCGGTTTACCTGTTTGCAGCAGTTCGAAGCACAATGAGTGTGAAACAATCTAAAGCAAGTTTTCCACTTTGAAACTTTCAGCAGCACCTTTACAAAGCGACTTATTCACACAGAACTCCGATCACAGGTAGGAAATTGCATGAAATAATACAGGCCACACTTTTAGCGTTTCAGTATTTCAGAAGGGCTGACCACCTATGTCATGCCAAGCTGACAACGCAGAGGATAGCCTGTCTAATTTTCATTCACATATTCTGTCCAGGACACAGCATATTCATTCGACAAGACACTGACATTAATAATAATAGTGAGTGTTGGTGGCACCTGTAGGAGCCCGTTGTGTTTGTTGCGTATGATAATTTCCCCCAATGAAGTGCACTTTTGAAATGTTTTCTTCGTTTAAAATAATAGATGTGACAACGAGCACATTCATAATCCGCAAGTGCTTTGTGTCTTCTAGACTGCCAATTTGCTCCTCTGTGCTGTATGGTGAGCCGGCTATGTTAGATAGCTTAAAATTTATGAGCATTAGCTGTTGTCTTATAACGCAGTCTAACACGTGTTCCCTAGTGAACCTACTTGTGGTCGGCTTCTCACATCCATTGTAAAGTCAAAATAGGAGATACTTTATTCGCCTATTATGCCTGGCAAAACAACGATGCCTTGATCTATAACATTGTTGTTTAGCTCTTGTATCATAGCGACATGTATTTTCAGCCTTCATGGTTTGTGTGGGTGTTGAGACTTCCTTTTTGATTATTTCTGCATACTTGTCATCGGCTTCTGAAAGTACGACTTCTATAAATATGAGCACATATTTAACGACTGAACACTTTTACGTGCAGCATTGGTTGTAGCGATGATCTTTATTTTTTTAAATTTCCAGCAGTAACAAGGGATCTGGTGCTTCACGGTCGTGTACAGTGTATCACGAACAGAGCACAGACGACCAACAAGTAGAGAAGAACTGCCAGCGACTGTGTTCTTCTGCTGAAAGCTCACGACAGCAGAAAGAGCACATTGTGATGTGTGGAGCAGTTTGAATCGTATACGTAGTACCATTCTGTTCAGCTTCAGTTTAACTTCTTAACAGTGCATTATTCAGCAGTTCCTTTGTGCTTGATAATTCTAATTATTTAAATATTGCATGGAAGACACCAAACATTGACACTAGTTTAAAGGCTACTGTGGTACTAGTGGGCAAATAAATTTGAGCTGAAGTTTTTAACGTTCATGTTAATTAAAGTGCCTGCATGTGTCTGCATTTCACTGCCATAAATGACAGCATCCATGATCGGCAACGGTAACTGTGTTTGCATTCTTTGTAGTACAAAAAAGAAGTAAGGCCATGGATGTGGTAATCTTGTACGTAATCGATATAATCCTTCAGTATACACTCATTTGTATAGCACCAATGATGGCATGTGTGTATAAGCACTAGGAAGTGCTTCTATGTAGATTATTTTGTTTGGAAGGAAGAGGATAATCACTACTCCTAGTATATATAACAGTAGATTTTAGTGCTTGTGTATTGTTATCCCACTGCGTGTTGGTCATTAAATAGTCTACTTCTCTGTTTGTACTGTGTAAGTGTAACTTATTTAATGTGTACTTTGCTCGGACAGGTTTGTTCATAATGTGATTGTGTACTATGCAAGTGACTCATCATCTATGCAGCTTCACTGATACTATAAATAAAAGTATTTGTTTTATGTAATGATAGCATGCATATACCTATCTTTTCCTAGGTGCCCGTACAATTGTTTTGCCCTACAAAGGTACTGATATATTTAATACTGATGCTGGCATCTTAAAACTGCATGTTAGTGGAACTAACAATGTGTTTTAACCTTTATTACTATTCTCAGATGAGCCGTGAAAGCTTCATGGAAGTGTACTTACATTTTTGAACTGTGTGAAGGTAAATGTTCTAATGTTCTTTGTTATGGTTCCTGTTTCATGCAAATGACACATAATTACATCGTAGTGGCATTGTACAAGTTGTGATTTTACAAATATGTGATGGGCAACATCGCAGTTGAAGCCAGCAGCAAGATATACATGCAGTGCACTGGAGCTTGACCTCACATATCTGGTGTACAGTCTTTGGCCACCAGTGAACTGAAGTTTTTTCAAGCAGACTAACCGACAGCTGTATGGGAACTGTGTTGATGTGCAAACTCTGAAGTCTTTTAGAGGAGTATTTTTGGGAAACGAAATAGGGTCTATAGCTTTCACTATTAACACTGTTTGTGCCGAGGAGCTTAGTAGCTTAGAATTGTATTATTCGTAGATTGTGTAGAATTTTTTTTTGCGCTGTGCCGACTTTCAGCTCAAGTGTCCTGACACGCTTTGTTACTGTGTTGTGAATGAACCAAGCTATGTAAATAAACCAAGTAATATTGCAGACATGTTCAAAAGTTTGATGCACAGCCCTTTTTTTTAACATGACTCTGTCGAGGGCTTTCATCTTGTGTTTCTTATAAAGACTGCTTCTCACTGGGCAGCAGCAGAAACTATGCATAAAGCTTTTGTGAGATGGTTCGAGAAACACTGAGTTCAGACATGACAGTGCTGGTGGATTTCTCTCGTAAGGTACTTTCTGTATATTCAAAATGAGTGTATGAGAATTGTTGTTTTATAGCCATTCATCTGAATATTTACACATGAGTGTATGTATGTATGTATGTATGTATGTATGTATGTATGTATGTATGTATGTATGTATGTATGTATGTATGTATGTATGTATGTATGTATGTATGTATGTATGTATGTGTGTGTATGTATGTATGTATGTATGTATGTATCTTTTAAATGAGAATCCGTTTATCATTGAGGACTAAGTTTGAAAAAGATTTGGCTGAATTTCTTTCTAGTTCTTTTTCTTCTGAGCTATTATTCATTTCAATTCGTTCTTACTGCGTAAAATAAATGTAACCTTACACAAAATATGTGCATTCGAAGAAGTTGTTTCATTTGCTAACGTACAGTCATAAGCAAAAAATTGGGTAAAGTGGTACCAACCAGCAAAGATTAGTTTAGAGCATAGCTACTCTACATGGCATATCTTGCACACATTGCGTTGGTCGAATATGTCGATTTGAACATCTCAATTTTAATCAGATTAAACAACCTATCAACGGTGGTTCTATATGTGTGTGAGATTTGTGCATATTGTAACACCGGTTGGCAATTACTATTAAGGTCACACACCTTGTCAAGTTGAATACACAAATTTGGTCCACGCACCATTCATCTGCATTGGAACTGTTGTTTTTAAAAAAACTTCGGTATACCTTGTGACCTTCAATAAAATAATTATTATTTATTACCCGCCCACCCCAAAAATTGTAAATAATGAGGTGAAGTAAACGCAGCTGAGTGGTAATCACAACATCTGAAATCTCGAAATTTCCCAACTTGACTTTTCCATTTTTTTCTCGTTTGCTCTCTTTTTATGTGGTTTTCCTTACATTAGTCTTAATATAATACAAATTCAATACACATAGTTAAAATGCTCACAAAAAAACTGCACTACGCTTTCTTGGCCGATCCCCTTGAGTGGGTGTGAGCTGAGTCTAGGGAAACAAACAAACAAAATCTTGACATTGGCTTTGAATGAAATCGTCATCCTCCTTGCTGGATCTATGTAGGCGACATTTCAATGGTCTGGGCGTAGCTGACATTATCTGCGTCATTCTACCCATTGGCCACACTAACTTTGTGGTACAAGGACAGCCAATTGTCGACGCCTTGATCTTCAGTTCTACTGAAAATCGGCGGGTCTCGCTGGCGGGGCGTACCTGAACAGAAGACCGCAGGCGGTGCCTGTAAAGGGTTGCTCGGCCTAGCGTTGTCAGACATGAAGGGCATGGGGGTAAGTGTTCGGTTTCGGAGTTCCAGGTTTGGAAATACCCAGCAGCTCCACCAAATGTCACGAGGCGTCCTGTCAACGTCTCTGTAGTTCACCCACTGGATGGTGAAATACAGAAACGGTGGTCAAAATGTCCACTTGGGGGAAGGGTGTGTGCTTGGGAGGTATTGTTGACAAAAATGAAACAGCTTGTTTACGTTCCCCTTAAATTGTTGATTTCCTGCTGCTTCTTAAACCCACCCTGTCCTCTTGCTTCTTTCTAACGTTTCTTCCTTCTATAATAAATGCGAAGCATTTCTTTGTGAACTTCGGCGATTTTGAGCGTATCTATCTATCTATCTATCTATCTATCTATTTATCTATCTATCTATCTATATATCTATCTATCTAGATGCCAACAAAATTCAGCTCTCCTGGCCGTTTCAATAATAGTATCGATACCAAACTTGGTATGGCATAACATTACTGTATGAAGAGCATATTTAATTAGTCACGATATGAAAATCATGAATTTTATGTCACGAATGTCATGATTTACACTTAAGGGTCATGCAGCTCTCGCGGTGGTTTCGTTCACATGGCACGTTGCAAAACTGGCAAGGTATGACAAGATTGCATGGCGAACACGAGCAACAGACCCTAACATGAAAATCAAGACATGCGTGCCATGTAACAACATGACTACTTGCGAGCCTCACGGTGCACTCAGAGCCGTTTCGCTAGCGTTGCATATACCAAACTTGGTAATAAGGTACGTGAATGGATGACGAAGGTATGTGACTGATGCAAACATGACAATCATGAGATGCATTTCTTGTAACAACATAACTACATACCACGCTCATCATGCGCTGGGGGCAGTTTCGCTAGCTTCACTTATACCAAATTTAGTAATATGGGACGTGAATGGATGACGAAAGTATGATACTGGTGCAAACGTGAAGAACAAGAGATGCGTGTCATGTAACAACATGACTACATGCTACGCTCATGATGCACTCATGGCCGTTGCGCTAGCTTCACATATACCAAACACGGTATTATGTGACGCGAACGGATGACATAGGTAAATGACGCACCCAAACATAAAAATCACAACATGCGTGTCATGCAACATGACTACTATATATCTATATTTACACCCACGCAGAAAATCTCGGCAATCAAGGACAGGAAGACAGGGACAGGAGCAGATTGCTCGTTTTCTGCCATTATGACACGAGAAAAATTATATAACAGGGTCCGCATACATATTTTTTTAGTTTCTGACAGTACGTGATAGGGGGAACCAGCATCGAAAACACTGCGTTGAGTTCTCATCATTGGATGTATCCATCCTGGAGAACACAGCCTATTTAACTAAGTCTCTGTGGTCCCATTTCTACACTTGATATTAATTCTCCGGAGACTTCTGCGCGAATCAAACTTCCTTGCATGTGCACCCATTATGGGGAGAAAATGGTGATAGCATGCTATGCTACATCCAGCACACTTCACAAAGTCTCTTTGATGAGCCTCCAACATGAATTGTCGTAAAGAATTTTGGCACAAAATCTCCACCGCATTAGTAGATTTTTATTGGCCAATAATAATGCCTTCTCAGTGACCTCAGTTGAAGTCCAAACCTTCACGCTTTATTGCAACTATGCCACGCTGTGTTCAAGCACCGAGGAAAAAAAACAAACTCTGCAACCAAGCCGTCTTGCTTTGCATAACCATCGTAGGCCCTCGTTAAAATATTTCCATCCCACCTCGATGAAACCGTGACTTGGAAGTGAAAATTTTCAGCCGGCGCAGGGTGGCCATGTTTTCAAGCGTGGGTGTGCGTGGGGAGGAAGTGTAATAAGCCTGGCTCTGTGCGTGCCCAATTCGGTAAATATGCACGGTGGAGTCCTGAAATATTCATACTAGATTCTTTATTACCATAAAAAGATAAACTAACATAAGCAGTACCTCAGCTATCGAGACTCCAGCTCTCTCGAAAGCGACTTTCATTCGTGCGTGCCATCGGCTAACCGACTAGCTCCGATTGGTGCTGCGTTCAAGTTGAAGTTAAACTAAAGCCTTTCAATGCATGTTGCTGTGAAGGAATGCGTCATTGGGAGAAAGATCAAGTGCTTCTTCCTTTCTTGGGATCCCATTTTATCTTACGAATGCAAACTTAGTTCATCGCATTTCTGTTGTTATGCCTCGAACGTGCAGCTCAGGCTTTCCCCTTGGAACAACCAATTTAAAAAGCGCGTCATAGATATGCTCTTGATATTGCAATTGATACTTGGCGACTATGAGCGGCAATGCAGATTTCATTTAAACATGAAAGCATTGAAACAAACACATGAAATTCCACTTCCCTAACTCGAAAAAACATCAGTAGGGCGGTTAGAAAATTTCAAATATTGAAGCATGTGTAAATGTTAATGACTGGACAGACAACAAGAATAAAGTCTGCTCTTTGACCGCATATGGTCGACAACCACCAGGTGATAGAGATATGCGCAGAATATAACAAACCCCTATACATAACCCTAATTGATTGCGGAAAGTCATTTGATTTGCTCGAGCTATCAGCAGTCATGCGGGCGATGCAGAATCAGGGCATCGACAAAACCTGTATAAACATACTGTGAGACATATACAGCTGACTCACTGTCACCACAGCTCTGCATAAAAAATAAAATCCCAAGAAATAAGGGTGTAAAGCAGAGAGACACGATGTCACGAATATTATTCACCACGTGTTTACAGAAACTTTTTACGACCCTTGATTGGTGATTGTTAGAGATAGAAGCTAATGGAGAGTATATAATTAATCAGTGATTCGCTGACGACATCCCTTTGATGAGCTACTCATGGAACGAAATACACCTCTTGATTTCTGAACTGAACACGGAGAGAACAGTAGGTCTGAAAATTTGTATGCATAAAACTAAACAACGTGCACCATTTTTTGTAGAAAACAGCATTTCGCTATAGGTGGCATGATACTAGAGTGTGTGAAGAAATATGCCTACTCAGAAGAGTTCTAGTAACCACGGAGCCGAGCGATATAACTAGAAGAATGAGGATTCTGTGGATATTATTCGGCAAGTATTCTGAAATTTTGATGGGTTGTCTACTTCTACACTTACAGAGGAATGTACATACCAGCTGCATCTTAGCGGTACTTTTCCACAGAGAAGACAGCTCGATGATTACAAAGAGTATTGAGCTCAAATTTTGGACGAAATAGCGTTTGAAATGAAAATGACAGGTGCCACTTTAAGGGACAAGAAGAGAGCAGTATGGGTCAAAGAAGAAACGGGTGCTAAGGACATGATAGTTCAAATCAAGAAGAAACTGACATAGGCAGAGGACGCCGCACATAGGCAGGATAACTGCTGGTCAATAGGGTAACTGACTGGATTTCAAGAGAAGGCAAACACGTGAAAGGGTGATAGACAGCTTTGTGGGCAGATGAGATCGGGAAGTTTGGAGTTATTACGCGGCAGCCAAGAGCAATGGATTGGGTTGGTCGGTGGAAAATAGGAAAGGCCGTAAAACAGATAGTTGGCGAGTTGGAATGTATCCATGTTGACTTTTTACAGCGTACAAAAAAAAACTGGACAAGAAACAGATGAGCGCTAACTAACTACTAATTTATTTTTGAAAGGAAGAAAACTTATAACGACCTGAAAAACAGGTCAGTGCATGTGCAAGTCATGTGAAGGCAAATATACAAAGACATGGCTGAATAGAATTGAAAAAATGTATACTCCCTATCTGTTAGTCACCAATGGTTGACTGAGACATTTGTTTTTACAACTACTTATATGGAAGGCTTCCATGAGTTCACGTGTTCACGTGTCAGTTCCATGTTCTCACATAGAGACAAACTTACATGTGAACTGACGGAAGCGTTCCGTATAAATAGGTGTCAAAACAAATGTACCAGCCCACCATCAGTGGCTCTGATAGAGAGTATAGTTTTTAAAATTCAATTTAACCATGTCTTTCTTTGTTTGCCTATCACATGACTTGCACATGCACTGAGCTGGTTTCCAGGTCCTTATACGTTTTCTTCCTTTCAAAAAATAATTTAGTTGTGAGTTAGCGTTTGTCTGTTTCTAGTTAGCCTTCGTCTGTTTCTTTCTGTTCCTTTTTTTGCTGTGTGCGCTAAAAAGTTCATATGGGAAAGTCCTTTGCCTTGCATTGGGTGTAGTTAGGCTGCTGCTGCTAGCTTTACTACATATGTTACCTGTAGGTACCAGAGTAGCGCATGCATTTGTTTTACAACGCCACTAGCAACCATGAACTGTAGAGAAATTGATCAACGGCCACGCCCGAAAATTATGGCTGCACCGCCGAAAGCAGTCCCCGTCTTCTTGGAATCTATCATGTGACTGTCAGGCGCTGTTTACCCCGCCAGCGATGAACTGGTACTTTCATTTCCTTGAGCTTCATGTCCTTAAGGTTCGTCAGCAAAGGGGCTGTGTTGGAAACATTTTAAAAACAAAAGAAATAGCCGATGCTGCAGGCTTAGCGAGGCGCTCCCTGAATCTTACCCTGCCGCAGTGGTCTAGTTGTTAAGGTAGTCGGCTGCTGACGCACATGTCGCGGGTCAAATCCCCGCTGCGGCGGCTGCATTTTCGATGGAGGCGTAAATGCTGTAGGCCCGTGTGCTCAGATTTCGATGCACGCTAAAGAACCCCCGGTGGTAGAAATTTCCGAAGTCCTCCACTACGGCGCCTTTTATAATCATATGGTGGTTTCGGGACGTCAAACACCACATATCTATCAAATCAATCCTTGAATTTTGGAGGGCATATATTTTGTGTTTGTCAGTTGTTGCTTATCCTGCATAGCTGGCACCATATGTCATTACGCTATGCTTTTGCGTTCTGCGTAAACGGACAGAGTAAAAAATGCTTTTTTATTCATGTGGCATAGTTACTAAAGTAGGTGTTCCTTCTTCGCTGGTCATTGACGCGCCAAGCACGTTGACCGGTGATCAGCGACATGCCTAAGCAATCTGCCTGTAAGACAGAGCACGACGTGTCCGCGCAGCTATGGTTGCTAGCCAAACAAGATGGTGGACCTATACACATTTATGCTCCCGTAGGGATATATAGAGGACCTCCAGTTGCTGGTGATAATGATGATGATGATGATGATGCTGAGTCCTTGACTTTGTTCATCAACTGACACATCTCAATTATAAGCAAAAAACTATGTATGTGCACCGACATGATAATTTTGCGTGTCTTCGTGTAGCGGCCTTCAAACTGCTATCGGATGCACCATGTTAGTGTGGCACAGCATGCAAGTCAATGTGTTGCGCGCCTATGTGGGCACAGTCGAGTTGAGCCAGATAGTGAAGTCATTCAGCTACAGCCTCTCGAAATTTTGTGAAGGGCAAGAAATGCAGCTTTCACATCAGTTTACTCTGTAGCCTGATTCGACAAATTAGATAACCTTCGCTACAAAAAAAGCAGTGGTCTGCCACTAAAGCGTCTCGTCATACCGATCTGGTGAAGAGTGGTTCTGCAGTACCTCACCTGAATAACATAGTGGCTTCAGCGGATAATTTTCGTGGTTCCAGTTTCAATATTTCTTCTGACAGCAAGGAGAAGAGATTTTATCATCAGCACCATTCATGATCAGCTACAACGTATTGATCATTTTCTTGGTTTTTTTTTCAGCCATTAGAAGTGATTGATCAGCCGAGTGCTGCAGTGTATTACCGCGAGGGGAGTAGCTCTCGAGTATAGTTGTCACTTCAGCCTATAGTGCAAGGTTCTGAGAAAGGAAGGTAGACAAGAGTATTGAAAGGATTTCGAAAGTTGCGATTTGAATTCTGGGCCTCCTTCCGTACAAAGCCAGCTGCTGGAATTCAGCATTATGACGCAGGACAGCGCTGGATATTATGAGAGATAATTATATCCTAGATACTATTATAAGTAAACTTTCCGTATCCTGCGTCTGCATCATGATGCGTCTGCCAAGGTTTTCCGCTGCTACGAAACACCTGAAACGTGTCCTAGCTGCAGAAGACCTGTCGCTCAAGAATAAAATTATCAGTAGCGTAGCATAGCTATGTCAGCCTAATCCAACCAACTCCTAAACCAGCTCTAGAAGCGAAAAAAGAACAATGCCGGCCTTCCTTCACAACAGTTGCCAAGAATTTTAGTATGTAAAAAAGTTATCCAAGTGGCTTGGCTAGGAAGGAAGATGAAATTTGTACTTCATCTGGCGTCTTCTGAAACTACGTAAAGATGGTGCTCGAAAAAGAGGCGCCCCCCAAAACTTGAGGAGCTATATTAAAGCAAGGTTGTTTTTTCACACGGCGGTACCACGGTAGCGGAATGTTACTGACGCCAGCCATTCGTACGTCATTTATTAACGAAGAATTAAAATAAAAACGTTTCGCCAGTTGGCATGGAATGAAAAGTAATACTAAGAACGAAGCCATCCCTGAGATTCTGCTTTGTGTGCCTGCGTACTCAAGTAGGGGTTTTTTTTTGTTTCGAATGCGTGTTTTTTCTTCTATGACAATTATAAGGGAAATATGTGAGACAACCTGTTTCATGCTACAAAGTATACATATATGACGTCCAAGGTGTCACGAGAGCACGCGTATGCAAAAGTTTGTCGCAAGTGCACAAAATTCTTGGGTGTCCTGCTTTTAAAATTCGCTGTAATTTTTCAGTGGAAGGCGACAGCCTGTACCCTGTGAGACACTCGTCATTAAACCGAATCTCTCCACTTTCTTGAATTTCGTAGTGTGCAATGATCTCACTTTCATCACTTGATTTTGTTTTGATTCCTTCACCAGATTTACGAAGTGAATTTTAATGGTAGAGCGAAGCTTCTCGAACTAATATAAAATGTTTATGTGATATATAAACGATTACGAAACAGTTGGTGTCTTTCACTCTGTTCTTCTATACGCGCGTAATTGTGTTTATCGTTTCCCCTAAAAGAGTATAGTTTTGTGGTCCCAAAGGGGCATCTAAATTATAACGAGCACGTCCGAAGAGGTCATGCTGAGCGTGATGTGGGTAAAGTACTAACTGAGGAAGTTCAAGGCAACCCGGATGATGATAAATTCAGTCTCGGGTATTGGGAGCAGTGCCTCGCGCTGTACGCGGCTTGTATGAGATTCAAGTTATGAGCGGCGTGGTGCCTGAGCTACACCGTCTTGTGGTCGGTATGCACACTGCGTGCGCTCCGCGAACGGTTTTGCGTATGCCATCGTGTGCGTTCTCGAATAACGGTTTTGAAGCGGCGCCGCACATTGCAAGTTTCGGTCCAATAGGGAGCTGGGACGCCTGCGGTGACAATGGACATAATGTTGCAGACCGGGGTCTCTCCGACGCTTCCCCACTGACGTGGGTTGCCAAAACGTCAGAGTTACATCAGATCCGGTCTCTTGTGGTAGCTTGGCGTAACTTCGAACACTGACAAGATGGGGATAAGAAAAACAAACAGGTTTATGACACTATTTACACTTATTTACAGCATAGGAGGTTAGAAGTTTCACAAACCGTGAGCGTGGTGGTTAACCTGTTACATGGTTCAGAGCCACGTCCGGCACGTTGCAGCGTCGTTATAAACCCAGTCAGGCTCCTCCTCCTCGATTGGAATGCCAATCACCCACACAAGACACCACCCACAGGGCGTCAGTCAGTAACGTACGGTCCACCGAATAATTATTGACTCTCTTGACGCAATGCTCTGAGGAGAGAGGAAATGGTGTTCTCTCTCGGAAAATTTGGCGGTTGGGTTGCTTCTTCCGCCTTTCCCTGGAAGGGCAGCCAAAGAGTAGATACTTGAATCGCGGAGACACGACATGTGTAGTCGGTCTGCTTCGCCGTCTCGCTAAATAAGCTGGCCAGGAGGAATTGCTCGTAGGGACATTGGCTCACAGACCATCTTCTAATCCTTTTGTCGCTCCCCGCCACCGGATGCTGGTTCCGAGAGAACTGGGGTTCCGGGCGTGGGAGCACTGCCCGGCAACGTTTTTCAGCGACAGCGTGGCGGCTACTGGTGAAGGTCGTAACAGCTTCCCCCTCGCCAGATGAGTCACGGAGGGCACCTGTCACCACTGCTGCTCGAAGGGACGACGTTATGGTCTGAAGTTTATAGACTGGAACTCGCCTTTGCTTGTCGTATTCTCTGAGTAATTGCCAAAAAATTGGACAGCGTCTCTGAAACTCGACTACATGCGCAAGCAAGCACTTGGCCCCCGTCGAGCAAAGCAAGCCAAAAGATGGATGGCAAACCAATTTTCATTGCTAGCTTTACGAAGGAGCTCACACTCAAAATAATCAGGACTCACCTGCATGAGAAACCAGACATGCTACCTTACACTTTTAACATAATACGTTGCACGCAAAAAAAACTAAATATCAATTTTGATACATCAAGACCACCCCTACATAGTTTAGAAAGAGCGGCTGAGCACGTCAGCGTTTTCATTCAATTTTTCTTTTTTTGCTAATGTCGAAATAATATTTTTGAAGACTCAAGCTCCACCTGACAAGGCGATTGTTCTTCAATGTCATGGGTTGAAGCCACGTAAGGGGAAAATGGTCTGTCTTTACTTTAAATTTAGCACTTCTGAGATAACACTGCAACTGATGAATGGCCCACACAATGCAAGCGCACTCCTTTCCTGAAGCGCAGTACATTATCCCTCGAGAGCCCAATTTCTGTCTCGAGCAAAGCGCAGGTTTGCTTGTTACCACTGTCGCCCTGACCTAGACTGGCTGCCTTCTTTTCATCGCTGACCACTTTCATCGGTTTTGTTTCACTGAGAGCATGGTTCAGAACTCTACTCAGCGAGCGCTATGATGGTCCTTACGTCCTTCTTCGTTTACAACCACCAATATTTGTCTACTACTGATACATTAGGCTATGTAGATTTCCTGAAACTTTGGCCAACGCTGTGGCCAAAATACTCTTCCTTTGCTCAACATTAGGAAAAAGCTTAGTGTTCTGCGTATATGATCAACTGATCAATCGTCTTCAAAGAAAACCAACAAAACATAGGCGACCAACACTGCTTTCTAGAAGGTTAGTTTGGTTAAAGTTAGCTGCTTATGCAAACACTTCAGAGTAAAAAAAAACACTGGGCTCTTCTGAGCTCCTCAATTACTCTCATTCCTACAGCGTTGAAGGATACACGGCTCTTCTAACCAAAACGCTTAGTCCTTCACTGTTTGTCTAACCACTCATCCTTGCGTTACGTTGAAACACACCGTGCACAACAATGACAAAAAATAACCCTAGGTCAATTCACATCAAAAGGCACCTAACAACAGCTGAGGAGGTTTTATGATGAAACTGTGCACTAGAGGTTCCCAATTCTCATAGCACGTAACGACAGCTCTACCACCTCGCGCTTAGCTTAATAATTTTACGAAATAATTCGGTTTATGACAATATCTTCCCTCAAATGCTAACTCACTCCAAATCCACATAGCAGTGAAGGCATACGATATTACACTAAACCTTAAAAACAATCGAAAAATAACACTAATCTTCTGTTTTTACCTTCTCGATATGTTCGTACTAGTGATCAAAGCACTTCTAGTTTGGCGGTTTTTCTTCTGAAAACATTCCACCACATCTCGTAACCTACACAAAATAAAACGACTCAAATATTAACCTCCAATGTTACACTCAATAATCATAGTTAGCACGCACGTTCAAGACTTGCTCAAATTGATCGCCCCCTTTTCTCAACTAGACTCTTTTGAATCGCACACAATGGGGTCGCAGTCCCGGCGGTTTTCGAACATGCCACAGGCTACAAAACACACGAACGCTACGCTGTGTCCTGCTGTTACGACTCATTCTGCCCTTCGGCTGACTTTTCTCAGGATTGTGAAAGGGACGCCAAAAACAGGTGGGAAGTCTGGGTCATTTTCTCTTTGTTTTCACACCTACGCGGTATTTAGCCACTCTGCCCTTTCGACTTTGACCCTTCGGGCAAGGCCGCATTTCCGAAGTCGTCGAACTGAACCGCGTACTTCGTTGGGGGGACGTCCCTCGTTTCCCCCACAACACCTGTCTCGCAGCTTGTGCCTCCATGAACGCCACCATTGACGTTTGTTGAAACGGATTAACAGCCTAGCCTTTCGTCTTTGTCGGGACAGAGTGGAACCCGCCCTATGCTTACGCAATGCGGTACGCTTCCATTTCTTTCTTTTTCGGCGATGTTTGCGTATCTCCCGTCACTCGATGCCATCATCATGTCGCATCGAGACCTTAGAAGAAGGGAAGCTTGTTGGAGCTGGTGACAGGTCTTCCCTACTGCTAACGCTTTTCGAACTCTGCGTCAGGATGGACTGTCGGACCAAAGTATCTTTGTCAACACTGATGAAACCATTAACTGGGCCCTTTCCAATGGCATCACTGCACTTCTTAAGCGTCGCGTTTTCGCTTTGATTAGCCACTGTGCTAAACATATCTGCATGTGACGATCTCGATACGTCCTCTCGAGGCATGAGGATGGTTTGCAGCTACTTACTGAGCCCACTAGGGCTGCTGGCACACACCTAATCTTCGCAAGGACCGTCTTTTGATACTGTCTCTACCTCGAGACCAACCAAAACATCGTTCTCTGCATGCTCTACATTGACGCATTCGAGAATATGCGGGCCCTTTTCTAGCGCGATGCCTGGTTCTGGGGCTTCATGACCCGCTTCAACGTCCATCGCTTTTCGACGCGCCTCGCTTTCAGACCCTTGTCTTTCTGCTTCGCGCTTTCTTTCAGACTCTTGTCTGTGCTGCTTTTCTTTTCTCCAGACAGAAGTTCTGAATATCTGGAACAATGTGCCTTAACTACCTCGTAGTTGTTCGCGTCTTACTCACTGAGTCGCGTAACAGCTTCATCTGCCTCGCATAACACAACCGTGAGTAGCTTTGACACCATTTGTCTCGCTTAAATGACAGTTCCTTGCAATTTCACTGAAATAACATACAGTACAAGACAATATTCACTGAATCTGTATATGGGTGCATGTACTAGACATCAAGAAGTCTGCCTTCAAGTTGCGATAAGGTACCACTTGCTGTGGACTACTGTCCGACCTACTCCTCAACTCAAGTTCTCGTTTGCGGATCGCAGTCTCGTGCGCCACTCTTTCTATTTCACGCTCGCTTTCTATAAACAGCATTTCTCTCACTCAGAATGTTGTCTTTTTGTTTCACGCTCGCATTCGAAGCGACGCTCCTCTTTTTCATGCTCACGCCTCTCATCCTCTTCTTTCTGCTCTCTCTTTCTTTGACTGATGAGGTCCCATGCTTCACAGAGCTCCTCATAATCAGACCCCAAATCATTAACCTCTTGAGTGATTATGGGTTTTCGTGCCAAAACCTTTGTATTGATCCTCAATTCCTCATACAACAGCAACAAGTCTGATCTCTGCAGCTCCCATAAGTCCATGATCGTACTGAGTGCTCGCTACTTCCCAAAATAACTCCCTTAAACGGCAAAACCGAGTCTTTCGGCAAAGTAACTACCAGTTCTAAAATTCACCTTCTTTTAAAACCTGGTTCGCTCAAAGAAAAAGACATGCACTCACCCATACGTGATCAATGTCTCGAGCCAGTTGTTTCTCGAGGCTGACTGTTGTTGTCTCTTGTAGCTTCGTACTCCACCGCTGATCACCAGTTGTTGCCGATTTCAGCGCTGTTCACCAGTAGTAGCTTCGAATCCCTGCGCTGATCACCAGTTGTGGCGTATCTCAGCGCTGTACACCAATAGCAGCTGTGAATCCCAGCGCTGATCACCAGTTGCTGCAGAACGGGGTCTAGCCGACGGTTCCCAACTGACATGGTTCTCCGAAACGTCAGGATTACGTCAGACCTGGTCTCTTGTGGTAGCGTGGCGTAACTTCAGATGGAGGAAACGAACGCTGACAAGATAGGGATACGAAAAACAAACAGGTTTATGACACTATTTACACTTATTTACAGCGTAGGAGGTTGGGAGTTTCACAAAATACGAGCGTGGTGGTTGAACCGTTACATGGTTCAGAGCAACGTCCAGCACTTTGCAGCGTCGTTTTAAACCCTGTCGGGCTTATCCTCCTTGATTGGAACGCCAATCACTCACACAAGACACCACCCACATGGCATCAGTCAGTAACGCATGGTCCGCCGAATAGTTATTGACCCTCTTGATGCAATGCTCTGAGGAGAGAGGAAATGGGGTCCTCTTCCGGAACAATGTGGCGGTTGGGTTGCTTCTTCCGCCTTTCCCTGGAAGGGCAGCCAAGAAGTAGATACTTGAATCACGGAGACACGACCTGTGTGGTCGGTCTGCTTCGCCATTTTGCTAAACAAGCTGGCCCGGAGGAATCGCTCGTAGGGACATTGGCTCACAGACCATCTTCTAATCCTTTTGTCGCTCCCCGCCACCGGATGCTGGTTCCGAGGGAACTGGGGTTCCGGGCGTGGGAGCAATGCCCGGCAACGTTTTTCAGCGACAGCGTGGCGGCTACTGACGAGGGCGGTAGCAATACTGAGGGTGTATGGAACTCCTTTTAACGACCTTTGTTGTGGAGTCTTGAAACATCTCACAAAAATAACGGTTGTCTTTCAAGTTCGCTTATTTTGCAAATTTCTGGTCAACTCATGGCCAGTAAATTTATTATTTTTTCACTGTGCTGCTATGACATAGGTGCAATGAATACGATGAAAAACGAGTCCATAACAAGTCGGGTCCTTTTTCTGTGAACGTCGTGCGGCGTTTATGTTGGCCAGCTCAGCAAATTCGGCAACAACATTTCAGCGAAATTACGGATGACCCTATTTTAACCACGTGACTTGGCCACTGAGTTACCTCGTGAGTTTCTCTATGCAGCGTAATCATGCCTGCATGGATTTAACACCTCATAAATATCTGCATGTGATGAATAGTAAAATGATGCATTTTTGGAAAACATGTTCGTAATCAGAAAGTAAACGCATGTGTTTACTAGATTACGGAAAATATAATTTTATTTCATTTTATTTTTATTTAGTACATACTGCTTACCACATTGTGGTCCTTGCAGGATGGGCATGCATAAATATACGCTCAGCTACATAGATACAAAAGATATATACAAAATACAAACAAACATACATAGATACAAAACAAACAAACAAACAAAAAGGTGTACAGATACATTTATTTATATAGATATTTAAAGGAATGTAACCGACACATAACATAATGTCCATAAAGATATACAGAAAGGCACATCTGAAGCAGATTGGCACGGGTTCTAAGGCGCCGGCCCTAAATTCTCTTCTGAAATGTCCGTGGAAAGAAGGAAAAGTTGTAGGTGTTCTGGCATAGATGGGTGTTAGTGCGTCAGATCGATGTTGTCGTGTTTCCCTGGTGGAAAGACGATTTACATGAACTGAAGGGTCCAGGTTGATTTTGTGGTTAAATAGTTTATGTGAAATTTCTAGGCGGTAATTCTCTCTTCTCAGTTGAATAGAAGGAAAGACATTAGCCAATATTAGTTGGGACAGCAAGTCGGAACGTTTGCATTTATTATCAATAAAACGAACCACTTTTCTTTGTATTCTTTCGATTTTGTTATGTTCAGTTTACTATAAGGATCCCAGGCAACGCAGGCATATTCTAGTTTCGGGCGAATGTAGGTTAGGTAAGGGAGTAACATAACAATTCAAGGGAAATTCCTATGTTTGCGTTGCAGATAAGCTAGTTTTCGGAATGCAATGGAACACATGTTTTCGATGTGAAGGTTCCAGAAAAATTGTCCGTGAAGGTTACGCTAAGGTGTTTATAATTCTTAACTTCTTTTAATGGAACAGACCACATTTTGTACATGTAATTTAGGGAATTCTTTTTATGAGTTTTGTCGGTGTTCGCTGCCGTACCCCGTTTTTCACACCACAAGATTATGTTATTCAGGCTGGTGTCTAGTTTCATTTGATCTTCAGCAGACCTAATTTTACGATATACAACACAGTCATCTGCACACAGTCTTATTTAAGTACCAGGTGTGACGATGGTGATGATGGCATTAGTATACAAAAGAAAAAGCAATGGACCCAAGACACTGCTTTCGGAAACACTTGAAATGACTGCAGGTAGCCCGACCTGTACCCATCAATTGTGACATACTGTTCACGGTTATTCGAACGGTCCGTGATCCAAGAATTTCGAATCTTGGGAAGATTTGTGGTTCTTAGTTTTAGAATTAATTTTTCGTGAATCACTCTGTCGAAGGCTTCACTGAAATCTGAAAACACAGCATCGATTTGACCATTTACATCTAAAGCCCTAGCTAATGAATCTATTACGATAACTAATTGTGTGATAATAGCCACCCTTCCTTCCTTTCAAGCGTCAAAACAACTTAGTTTATATGCGAAAGCTGGTGTTGATGTGAACTTACCTTTTCGTCAAGTTTTCACAATTTTACTATCTTTGCGGCATACTTTTACTTGCCACCAGATTGTACAGGCTGGAAATCTAGCCATCACTAACCAGAGACCTTTCTTAAAGTTTTAGGGGCGAAGTTTCTTATAGCGGCACCCATTCGTCCCTCGTAGTGGTAGTCGTAGTCGTAGTGTGCAACCAGTTTTACGCTTCGACCTCCAAGGTGGTGCCGGTGGGAGATTTTTCCTGTGCGTTGTTGAACAATAAAATAAATCGCAGCGTGCGCGCTATCTAAAAGCCCAATTCTTGTTTCTCTCATTCTCCATTAGCAGCCATTGGCATGTTCCAGTAGAAAACGTTAGTAGAAGTACAAGCGATAAAAGCCGACTTCTCCTGTCTCTCAATCCCAGTAGCAGCCATTTTTTACCTCCAAGGTAGGGCCTGGTGAGATTTCTCCTGTGCGTGAAATAACAATCAAAACGTTGTTCAAAAGGCCATTGATTGATGAAATAAACCAAAGAAAGACGCCAGATGTTTTCTAAAAGCAAAACGAAAAGACGCCAGATGTTTCTAAAGCAAAACAAAAAGAAGACACTAGCTGCTTAACGAAAGACGCCAGGTGTTTTCTAAAGCAATGGTTTTATAATCAAAACCACATGAATGAAGGTTTGTAGTTTCCGATGCTCGTTGCCATCGGTGTGTACTAGTATGGATAAGGATGCCGAAAAGTGGGCGCGCAGGGCAGCGGCGGCGCGCGCTCGCAGGCAGGGCCCTGAAGTGAGAGCACGCGAGGCAGGAGCGTGCCGTGAAGCTTCGCGACGTCACCGCCAAGATCCTGCTATACGGGAACAAGAAGCCACATCAGCAAGGCAGCGTCGGCAAGATCCCGCCATACGTGAACAAGAAGCTGCAGCGGCACGTCAGTGTCGGCAAGATCCTGCTGTACGGGAACGAGAGGCCACATCAGCAAGACAGCGTCGGCAAGATCCCGCTGTACGGGAACAAGATGCCACATCAACAAGGCAGCGTCAGCAAGATTCCGCCGTACGTGAACAAGAAGCTGCAGCGGCACGTCAGTGTCGGCAAGATCCTGCTGTACGGGAACAAGAAGCAACATCAGCAAGGCGGCGTCGGCAAGATCCCGCCGTACGTGAACAAGAAGCTGCATAGGCACGTAAGCTTCGGCAAGATCCGTCCGTACGGGAACAAGAGGCCACATCAGCAAGGCAGCGTCGCAAGATCCTGCTGTACAGGAACAAGAAGCCACATCAACAAGGCAGCGTCAGCAAGATCCCGCCGTACGTAAACAAGAAGCTGCAGCGGCGCGTCAGCTTCGGCAAGATTCTTCCGTACGGGAACGAGAGGCCACATCAGCAAGGCGGCGAAAGCAAGATTCTGCTGTAGGGGGACGAAGTGTTGCTGTAGCTGAGTGTTTGCCATTCATCTTCAGACTTTTCGCTTATTTTCGCAATTATACGGGGAACATAGTTTCCTTTTCGGCAGCGATGGAAGTGGACTCATCTGCACGCCCAGATGAGTCCACTTTATCTGGGCGTGCAGCCTCAAGGAAGCGAAACTGCATTTCCAGTGACAGCGAGGCTACCCTCATTAACACTGCCGAGAGCGTCGACAGCTCCGACGACGAATACGTGACCGTCATGAGCCAGAAAGCAAAGCGGAGGATGCTCAGGGCTTCCATGGACGCATTTGCTGGGAGGGCCCCGCAAAGCCCGCCGAGGTACACCGTCCAATTCTTGCCTACGCAACCATCCATCAACATAAGACTACTGAACAGGCAAGCTGTATCTTCAGAGCTCGAGGCACTGGTGCCGAACAATATTAAGGATATCAGAGTGAATCCCCGGAAAAATTTGTTGCAGTGGACGTCGCTCAAGCGTCAGCGTTAGATTCACTGAGCAAAGTTACCGTCCTTGGCGGCATGAATATTCACACTATCATTCCGCCAGGAAATCAGGCAACTACAGGCGTCATATATCACATCGATGTGACCATCTCGAACGAAGATCTGCCGATTCTTATTAGGCCTGTTAATGATGGGCCCCAAATACTACATGTGTGCCGTCTAGAAAAGTCGAGATGTGTGAAGATAGACTGTAAGAGTTATTGCCTGCCGACACATGTTAAGGTGGGTCATTTCCGACATGCTGTGCGGCCATTTGTCCCTAAGCCGCTTCAGTGCCGAAAATGTCAGAAATTTGGTCATGTGAGCGCCGTCTGTGGAAATCCTACAACATGTTCTCGTTGTGGTGCAGCACACTCTGCCGACAACTGTAAGGCTAATTCCTATATTTGCCTGAATTGCCAAGAGCCCCATGACGCCACATCAAAAGAGTGTCCGAAAATAAGGCAGGAGATTTCGGTTCTGAAGAAAATGGTGAGGAACCGTTCGACTCACCGAGAAGCGGTTGCTGTCGTCAGGCGACATCGTTCTCGTCGCAGACGCTCATCTAGAAAGCCTTCCGAAAGTATCAAGTCTTCTGTCAAGCCTCCTTTCGTTGAATCGGCTTCACCACCACAGCCGGACAGAAGAAACACGTGCACTGAGAATGCTGCTCCTGAAAAGGAGGCTCTGGAAGAAGCATGGCCATCACTTCCAAGGATAACCCCTGCAGAAAAAGTGGAACGTGCACCGGTAGCACCACTTTCTGCGTCTCGCCAAGAAGAGTTGACAGAGCGTGACCGAGAAATTTTGACGATGATCAAGTCTCTCATCAATGCCATTCGCACGCTTATAGGCAACACGAACACGCCTACAGCACGATGCGCAGTGCAAGTATTGGATGCTCTGAGTCCAGTGCTTGCCAACTTCGCATAGACAAAATGGCTCCTTCACTGCCTTCCTTTTAAGATGAAGAACGTAGTGCGACAGTTTTACGGTAGAATGCCAGAGGACTTAACTCACGGATCTCATGTTTTCGACATTACGTTTTCCGTAACAGATTTCCTATATTAGTAACATGTGAGCCTATTATGTCAAAAGTGATGAAGCTTTCTGGCTACGAAGCCTTCACTTCATCGACTTGTGGTGAGCCCAGCAAAGTAATTATATATATCCGCACAGATTTAACCTACGTTTCACATTTGGTGCAACCCCATAACGGAAATCAATACGTATGCCTCCGCGTTGCAAAGAAGAAGGTAGCCTTCACGCTTATCGGCGCATACATCTCACCATCTGGTCAGTTCGATGGTGAAAGACTACATGACATCTTGACCACTGCACCTGGACCTTGGATTGTGATTGGTGATTTCAATGCTCATCACTTGCTTTGGGGAAGCACGAAAATTGATTCCAGAGGCCGGAAACTTGCTGAATTTGCCTCAAGACACGAACTTACCGTTATGAATGACGGCAGTCCAACGTTTTTGCGTGGTTCGAGATGTAGCAGTTGCCCGGATCTTGCATTGATGTCACGGCAATTCACCCAACAAGTGCGATGGTTTACTGATATTGAGACTCACGGTAGTGATCATATTCCAACGTATCTGAAGGTCACAGCTTTTTCAGCTTCCTCCTCATCAACTAACAGAAGAGTTATTTGGACAATGTACAAAGCAAAGGTGGAAGAGGCATGCGATGATATCACGTGCGGCCTCGAGGAGGTAATGAAAAATGTGATGGAAGAGGTTACGTGCGCCTTTAAATACACAGCAAAGTGTACAGAATTTGATAAACAACTTGAACGACAACGATTCGTAGGTGGGCGGAGAGGAGGTACGGGCGCACTAATTCGATTGATGACCTCAGAGACGCTCGACGTCTACAAAAGAAAATCCATCGTCGAATGAACAAGCTGGAGGACCAACGGTGGAAGAAATTTTGTGAATCACTCGATCCTCGCAAGCCTGTGTCCCATATAAGGAAGACGGTGCGTGGCGTTGGCTCGACTCCACAACAACGTCCATTCAGCACATTGACTCTCTATCAAGGCCGCCTGCAGGCTGACGTTGCTGAAGATTTCTGCGTGAGGATTGTGGGCAATGTGGTTACCATGAGTGACGAAGTTCTCGGGAATGTTCCTGTAGCACGAGTTTCTGAACTGAATATGCTTTTCTCACTCGAGGAACTGGATGCAGCTCTAGCCACCTGCAGACGTTCATCGTCACCTGGGCCAGACGGTATTACACACGGTGCTTTATGCCATCTTGGAAGACGCGGCCAAGACCAGCTACTAAAATGCTACAACCAGTCATGGAACGATGTCGTCGTTCCAGAAAAGTGGAAATCCAGCCGCTTGGTACCAATCCTCACATCTGTAAAGTTGCCGCTTGATCTGGCATCATATCGACCTATTACGCTATCCAGCTGTGCGGGAAGAATCATGGAAAGAATGGTTCTGACACGCCTCGAGTGGTACCTTGAACGCTATAGTATATACCCAGAGGCCATTACTGGTTTTCGAAGAGGCCGCTCTTCTATTGATAATGTCATCGACCTCGTAACCTCTGTGCAACAACAGAAATACCTCAAGCGCATGTCGGTTGCAATGTTCCTCGATGTAAAAGGTGCATACGACAGCGTAACGCACGATGCCATCCTAGATGCCTTGGCGAACATTAGAATCGGTAGAGAAATGTTTCGATGTATTCGGAGCTACCTACAGAGGAGATCCTTCTTCGTGCTCACTGCGGAAAGCCGCAACGATGATCATTACACCGCTTGTGGCGTTCAACAAGGCGGGGTTCTCAGCCTTACGCTGTTTAACCTCACGATCATTGTCCTTGTACAAAGTCTACCTCGATCAGACAATATTTCTACATACGCTGATGATATATGTATCTGGGCTTCAGCAGTGACACGAATCCAGGTACGCGCACGGCTCCAAAAAGCAGTGAGAATAACGTCGACGTACCTCCATGCTCGAGGCCTCACAATTTCCACCGAGAAGTATGCCTTAGTTCCTTTTACCCGCAAGCCCATGATCTGTTATCCTGTTTCTATCGACAACGTGAACCTTTCGTATAAGAGACGTCACCGATTCCTGGGCATCATTATCGACAGAGATCTCTCGTGGAGTGCTCACATCTCGCACTTGAAGAAGAGGCTCAGCTCTATTACACACGTGATGAGATTTCTCGCTGGTAAAACGTGGGGCACATCAGTGTCATCTATGTTTCAGCTGTACAGAGCGCTCTTCTTTGGATATTTGCGGTATAGCACGCCCGTGCTTTCCGACGCCGGAAAAACTAACATACGGGTCCTGCAAAGCATTCAAGGCCAAGTCCTCCGCACATGCTTGGGGCTAACTCGGTGCGCTAATACGTCAGCAACAATTGGTATTGCTAAAGACCATCCGATCACGACATATATAACTGTCGACACACTCCGGACACATATTCGTCACATATCCAGAGTGCCTAACCACCCCACCTTGCTAGCTTGCCACTAGAAAGACCAAAGGCAGCGTTTTCCAAAGTTGTTGCGGCTAACCAGAATTCCATCTCTTGAAGATTCTCACCCGCAACCATACCATTATATCCAGAGTGGTGCATGAAAAGACCGACTGTGCACCTTGAAGTGCCGGGGATATCTAAAAAGGCAAGCCTGTCATCTGCAGCCCTCAAGCAGATCTCACTGGACCTTTTGCATGTGTCGTATGCTAACCGAATTCATGTTTACACGGACGGTTCGGTCTCGGGAAGTTTGACAGGTGCCTTTGTCATACCATCTCGATCAATCACCGTCAAATTCAAGACATCACACGTCACTACATCTACGGGATCTGAGCTTGCCACTCTTCAAGCCGCTGTGGAGTTTGTAACGCGAGAATCCCCTAGTAGATGAACCATTTTCTGCGACTCCAAGGCAGCTCTTCAATGCGTGCGAAGTCTACGACGTGGAAACTACCACCAGCCGGTGTATCGTATTAATGAAATTTGTCATCGGGCTGCTGATCAAGGACACGACATTGTTTAACAATGGTTGCCGGGCCACTGTGGCATCAGTGGTAACCACCTCGGTGACGACGCTGCCCGATGTGCTCATGATGGAGCGCCCAGACTGTTAATACCCTTGTCAACAGTAGACGCAGCGAGAGAACTTCGTCAAATCGCGCATAATGCCACGCTTGCGCACTGGAATTCTCCACCTAACTCCAATCATCGCCCTAAGAATCTTAAGTCATTACTTCAGAAACAACTGCCGTCCAAGATTTCTCGACGTGACGCTACAATGCTGTACCGGCTGTGGACTGGGGTCGCGTTTAGTAAGTCATTCAGCCATCGCATTGGCATGGCGGGTTCATCCATGTGTGAAAGCTGCAACTGTATAGAGACCATTGAACATCTCTTGTGCCACTGTGCCAAATTTGATGAAGATCGCCGGACTCTCCAGTGTGCATTGAACAGACTCGATGAGCGGCCATTTAATGAAGCAAAGATCTTTGCATCCTGGTCGCGCCGCACATCAGCACAGAAAGCCACACGAGCCCTCCTGAGATACTTGACAGCAACTTCATTAAGGGACCGCCTGCAAAACTCGGCATTGTGTGTGTGACGTGACATGTGTCTATCTTTCTCTCTCTCTTTTACTCCCCTCTCCCCCTCCCCATGTGTTGGGTAGCAAACTGGATGCACAGTCTTCTTAACTATCCTACCTTTCCTACATTCCTTCTCTCTCTCTCTCTCTCTCTGCTGTACGGGAACAAGAAGCCACATCAACAAGCCAGCGTCGGCAAGATCCCGATGTACGTGAACAAGAAGCTGCAGCGGCACGTCAGCGTCGGCAAAATCTTTCTGTACGGGGACTAGAGGTCACATCAGCAAGGCAGCGTCGGCAAGATCCTGCTGTACGGGAACAAGAAGCCGCATCAGCAAGGCATCGTCGGCAAGATCCCACCGTACTTGAACAAGAAGCTGCAGCGGAACGTCAGCGTCGGCAAGATCTTGCTGTACGGGAACAAGAAGCCACATTGGCAAGGCATCGTCGGAAAGATCCCGCCGTACGTGAACAAGAAGCCACATCAACAAGGCAGCGTCGGCAAGATCCCATTATCTAAGCGGCTAGGAGAGCTAGAAGTCGTAGGCGGCTAGATAGATAGATTGATAGATGCGCTCAAAAACGCCGAAGTTCGCTGAGATATGCTTAGCATTAAATAAAAAAATGATATCACTGTGATTGGCTTGGTATTACTTACCGTCGCTTATTATAAGGTCACTAATATATTTCACAGAATTCTTTTGGTACGCTCTTTTATGAATTACTTTTCAACGTAATTTTTATCGTACTTGTCGAAGTGAAGTCCGAGAACGTAGGTACAAGCAGAGAACGAGAAATAAAAATTTCTGAGCAGCTATCAGACCCCAATCAGCTTGTGAGCTTATTATTTAACTGGGTTCTTTAACTGCGTTTTGCGGAACCTAAAGGTTGTGTAAATTAAATATTATTGTACCGCTAGTACATATAGCGGGTGCAAACCGCTTTCATTTTACTCCCATTTAGTAAGTATTTATTTATTTATATTATAAATTTAGCATTACATTTTGCATTTCCTAATGTATTACATACCCACACACACATCGGTTGTGTGTGAGTACCGAGAGAGCCACGTGGAATCAGCGTTGAAGACTCGTTGCGTAGTGCGTACAATGAGCTTGCAAGATTCCTATGTCCAAGTGTACAGAGTGCGCGGCGTGCTGATGAGTCAGGCTCGCTAGTGTTCAAACCACTTTCAATGACATTAATGGGCATCTCGACGCTTCATTTGTAGTGCCTAGCACGTCTGCAATCTTACGGCCCAGTTCTTATACACCTTGATTTGCGACAGGTTTACGTCATTTTTGTAACCAGAACGCACAAAAGCGGTTGAATACACGTAACATTACCGTTCTGGTTCCTAAAGTGTTTCAGTGCTAGAACCAATTCATGAAATATCCCTCATTTTACCCCAACGCGTATACAACGCATGTGTGGAATTGGGGCCGTGGAATATCGAAGGATGACTGTCCCCTCGTATTATTGCGCTATCTATGACTCGTGCGCCTATAAGCTCGAAAAGTATTTGGAAGACACTGTCGCTTCACCTTGAAGAGTAGAACACTGGAGAGAATTCCGGCCTACGCGTGTTGCCTTTTCAATCTCCAGCCTACATTCTCTTCAAGGTAGAAACCTCAACCAGGCCGCAAAGATATAGCATATGTGCAGACGCGTGTGCTTGAGAGGGTGGTAAGGAAACACAGGGGGTACGCAAAGCCGGCTCCATACAATGACATGTTATGGAGGAGTGGAGCTGCGACGAAACTTCACCTCTCCGTATACCTTCAATGGACACCGTGCACACGCTTATGCTTATGTGCGCCTGTAAACTTTCCATTATAAGCTATCCTAGAATGCTACAGCAAGTGTCGTTGAGAAGTGCCGCTATGACGTAAAACTCTTCCTTTTGCGAGTTGGTGAGGCATAAACTGAGCATGCATTCCGCGCACCTGCACAACCACACACGTTTTTGATGCTGCTGTTAATAATAAAAGTAACTACACAAATTTGTTCTGTAATTATCTACGCTTGTGTGCTTTGATCTTAACACCATACAGACGTAGTGAAATCAACATGTTTTCTTGCCTCGTGTGCTTTGGCGCTTGGGCCATGTGATATTGAATGCGTTTATTACACAGGAAGAGGAAGAGGCAGGGAAAAATACAGGCCAATATAGAAAGCATTGAAAAATTGGTAGATCCTACGTGCAGTGGGAATCGAGCATATGCGAAGCACGAATGAGGAAGGTTGATAGGTAACTTCAAAATCAGCACAATGTTACGAGACGGAGGTAAATTATGACTTACATGACTTCAATGTATTGATTATCATGTTTGGACGTTTATTTACCTTCGTCATCTAATAACATCCCCTGATACCAACTATGGTATATATAAAGCTAGCGAAACGGCCACGAGCGTGCTATGAGCGTAGCATGTAATCATGTTTTACATGACATCTGTATCAAGATTATCATGTTTTGACATGCCATTTACATTTGTCGTCCATTCACGTCAAGTAATACCAAGTTTGGCATATTTGGAACTATAGTAAAATGGCTGCGAGAACGCTATGAGCCTACTATGTAGTCATACTTCACATGAAACGCATAGGATTATCAGGTTTGGATGTCTTGTTTACCTTAGTCGTCTATTCACTTCCGGTAATACCAAATTGAAGACATGTGAAGCTTGCGAAACGGTGGCTAGCCCGTCATGAAGGGCCCAATATACTGCTACGCAACGTTGACGAACGCCACGATCAGCGTCTGTCGGCGCGGTCCGCTGGCGACCCGTGTGAAATGTGACATGCTGCGTTTCGCGCCCCCGACGTTACTCAGACAGCACCGCGTCTGCCTCTGTTTGTGACGGGACACTGTGTGCGCTCAAACACGCATGCGTCAAAGCAACGCAGCGCAGCCCTGCGAGTACATGGCAGGCAGATCCACAATGGAGGTCAGTGGGCAGATCCATCGATCTCTCTCTACTAGGGGTATATTGTCGCCTGGCGTGGCATTGCCAGCGTGACGCGATGAAATGAACGGCGGCGTGCACGCGCACCGGGTCACGTCGAAGTGTATTGGCGCCTTCAGTGTGGCGTGTAATAATGTTCTTACACGACACGCATCTCATGATTATCATGTTTGCATCAGTCACATACAATTCATATCCATTCACATGACGTAATACCAAATTTTCGCATATGTTAACATAGCGAAACGGCCACGAGCGCATCATGAGTGGGGGACGTAGTCATGTTGTTACATGACACGCATGTCATGATTATCATGTTTGGACATATCATATACCTATGTCGTCTATTCGCGTCACGTAATACCAAGTTAGGGCCCCGCCGCGGTTGTCTAAAGGCTAAGGTACGCGGCTGCTGACGTGCAAGTTGCGAGATCAAATCCCGGCTGTAGCGGCTGCATTTTCGATGGAGGCGCAAATGCTGTAGTCCCATGTGCTCAGATTTGGGTGCACGTTAAAGAACCCCAGGTGGTTGAAATTTTCGGAGCCCTCCACTATGGCATCTCTCATAATCCTATGGTGGTTTTGGGACGTTAGACCCCACATATGAATCAATAAATACAGGATTTGGTACATGTGAAGCTAGTGAAACCACTGCTAGTGCATCGTGAGTGTGGTATTTAGTCATCGTGTTACATGACACGCACCTCATAATTTTCATGTTTTCGCTAGTCACATACCTTCGTCATCTGTTCGCATCCCGTAATACTAAATTCGTTATTACGAACACCGCTGTGAAACGCTAACAACGCACTGAAAACGCTCGCGCCCGACTTTCCCAATAGCTCACTCGTCACTTTCGACTGTTCGCTGGCTGGGCGCCTCTCAAGATGATGGCAGAAGTCGGTGAAGGCATGTTGTTGGCAGCCACCGCGCCCTCTCTCGGCGCAATTTGCATTTCTTTACAATTATCTTCGGTTAGGTGGAGGCATTTTTTAGGGGCGAAGCTTCTTATGGCGTGGCTTGTGCGTCTCTCGTAGTACGTAACCACCAGTGGCACATACCAGAAATAGTTATAACATTTGACCTTCAAGGTGGTGCCGGTGACAGATTTCTTCTGTGCGTTGTTTAACAATAAAAAATAGTGCTCAATATACATGCCCATGGCTGCTAATGGGGAATGAGAGACAGGAGCATTCGGCTTTTAGTCAACGTGCACGCTGCGATCCCCATTAGCAGCCATTGGCATGTACAATGAGCACTTTCGGACAAGAAAGGGCTGCTACATTATACTCGCTGGGTGTAACCTCCTTAGTTTTAGAAAGGTTTAGCGAGCGTTGAGTCGCAGGGCCATGAATACAATGAACTAGTATATACCATGAATGAATTCGAGGTGGTTAAAGGGGGGAAGCAGATACGAAGCGCAAGCCGTAAGAAATTAAAAGCTGAATCCTCCTGTCTCTCACTTCACATTAGCAGCCACTGGCATGTTGCCCCGCCGTGGTGGTCTACTGAATAAGGTACTCGGCCACTGACCCGCAGGTCGCGTGTTCGAATCCCGGCTGCGGCGGCTGCATTTCCGATGGAGGCGGAAATGTTGTAGGCCCGTGTGCTCAGATTTGGGTGCACGTTAAAGAACCCCAGGTGGTCGAAATTTCTGGAGCCCTCCACTACGGCGTCTCTCATAATCATATGGTGGTTTTGGGACGTTAAACTCCACATATCAATCAATCACTGGCATGTACATTGAGCACTATCTGAAAGGAAAAGGTTGCTGCGTTATACTCGCTGGGCGTAACCTCCTTGGATTTAGAAAGGTTTAGCGAGCATTGGGCGGCAGTGCCATGAATACAGTGAACTAGTATATACCATGAACTCAAGGTGGTTGAAGGTGGGAAGTAGACCCGAAGCACAAGCCGTAAGAAAGTGTGCGTGTGTCACCGGTCATTTAGTCCTTGCAATGTCCACTGAATGGCGGTGCTTCTATATGGGGAATATATGATAAAAAGATGCGAGATGGTGGGACTTGGAGTGTTCAATAGATGAACGAACGGACACACAGACAGATGCATGGATGGACGCATGAACGGACGCAGGGGCGAATGCATGAACGAACGCAGGGACGGGCGCACGAACAGACGCATGGACGGTCACACAGACGGACGCATGGACAGACGAATGCTTCGCCCCACTCTCCATCATTCACTCTGTGGATATGCTGCCATTTTTTTCTCCAACGCCGCCTTCTTGTGAGCCAGCACTGCCTCATGACTGTTGAGCATGCGCGTCGTGCTCTGCCTGCTCGCGTAGGCCTCTTCAGCGGTGACACGCTCCTCTCTCTATCACGAGCTTCCTCCTCTCTCAAGCACACCCTCAGTTGATCTACAGTTTGGCCTAGCTTGTCAGGGACTCTACTCAGCTCACCTATATCCATGTCACAGATGTTATGTTCCTTTTGAGGGAACAGGAATCAGCCTTGCCCCAGGTTGGGTGTAATTGTCATGACAGTTTTTATTATCGATAAGAGCACGCTGCGTCAGTGACAGCAACGCTTCTAATAAACTTGGTAAAGGTGTTTTCTGTTTTCTTTGACTTCATCAAAGCAACAAACGAAAATAGACGCACAACAGTAATACCATACAGGCCCACTCCCGATAAAAAAAAATTCGGGCCGGTAATATCTCAGTGCGACCAAAATGATAACACGGTCAACGAAAACAACAGTGTTGTTATATCTAGAAACCAATTGGGCAGATCCAACGTACCTGCGAATCGACGTTATACAAAGCATGCAGAGGGAAGAAGACCATGTTGCATTATTTCTTGAGCGACAAGTCAAGAAATTACGCTAATTGTATGTACCAATCCTACACGTACAAACATATGTTGAATAGTTGAAGATGTTTATATAACCAGTTGATGAACTTGCGCAACAGTGCCAGCTGGAACATACGTGTTAGCAACATCCAGATATGAAGCTCTGGTGCTCGTAAAGATGCTGGCGCTGAACACTGCTACATAAATCAAATTCAGCGCATGGCAACTAACCACAATTGATATTAAACCCAACGTGACGGCTGTATCAATGGGGTATAGCAAGCACTGCAACCACTGTTCACGTTTCACGATGATTAGCGTATATTTGAAAAGTGTTTCTGCGATTTGGCGTAGCTCTGTGATAAAATGCTTCATTGCCACAGAGAATGCGTTGGCTTGTATTCTAGCTGGGACTCTGACATTTATTCTTTACATTCGTCTGGTTGAAGCTTCCGATGTTGGCTATTTCTTAACGTAAAATTTCTTATGTGTGTTCTCGTCGTTCCTGGGTAGATACCAAGTGTCAATCATCTGAGGCTCCTACCCGAATACTAGCGGCACATACCCACCCCTGGGTATGTGCCACTGTCTGGCAGCATATTTTTGACGGCGTACGCGACGTGATTGTGACATTATTCTTGTCTTGACCTGCTTGTTTATTCGTCAAAACATTTTACCCTCCCATGCTAATTTTGGTTCACGCCAAGTTAAGGGGGTGACCACGAGAGCAGCCAAACGTAAGTGGCTAGATAGAGTGACACGCTCAAAGTCACCGAAGTTCGCTTAGCATTTAAAAATTGTCCTCGTATCTGCATGCATCACTGCAAATGTCGTCGAAAGACGACAGTCTTGCGAGTGGGTAGAATGAACAAAACGTTCATATGATATTTGTTCTGTGCGAGCAAATTGGTGCATTGTATTCTGGAGGCGCTGCGTTAGAGTATCTCGGTCTGTGCTGCGAAGGCAAACGAGCACAACGAGGCACGTGAGGCACGAGCACTCTCAGTTATCTTTGAAAAAGAAGGAAGCCATGCGTGCCAGTCTCTGAAGCGTTCAGATGTAGAACGCAAAGCGACGGGCACGTGCCACCACCATGTCACCTTAGCAAAGCGTTGGAAACTCTTTCCTCTTTGAGCATAGCGTTGCAATTTCAGCGCAGTTCGATAAACGCTAAGGTTCTTAGAATTACATATGTATGCCTTCTGTAGTACAAAGACTCGCATACAAACTATTGAAGTGTTGTTATGCTGCCTCAGATGTGCGCAATAATTGATTTTATTGGACAATCGCACAAGTATGAACGCTGAAATTTTTGCAATATTGGTTGGCGCTGCTGATGGGGTTGGCTGTTTGGGGTCTTGTTTGAGACCATTTGGTGTATATTACGCAACGGACAAACTAAGAAATGCTTCACATTTTAAAAAAAGGGTGATGTCTGGGGGCCGCCCGATGTGACAGTCGGGCTTGGCCTGAGTGTCTCAACGTGAGAGAGGCCCGCTGCGCGTTGTCTCGTGCCAAGGAGGATTAAAAAAAATGCTGGAGTGGAAATGGTTGCTCAGAAGTGAAGCCGTTCCTCTGGCACGATGGCGGCTGTGGCGGCTATCTTACTAGGGGCAAGATAAAGCCAAGGAGGATTAAAAAAATTGCTGGAGTGGAAATGATTGCGCAGAAGTGAAGCTGTTCCTCTGGCAAGATGGCGGTTGTGGCGGCCATCTTACTAGGGGCATTACAAAGTATCACCGTTCAGCGATTAAAAACGAATCGTTTCCCTCGCACGCCCAACTAGTTCAATGTGGGAACTTTTTCGGGTCACATAGTGCTCCAAGTGCGTCTTACAATTACTAGTTTCCCTTAGTGAGCCTCTAATTGGAGGCAAAAATCTTTGAAGATTCAGTTATCCATACTCCTTTCTGCCTGTCATTTCGTCGGAAACAACTGTCTTTTAATATAGAACTGACGTAGCATTTACATAAATTGTCAAAGCCACTTGATCTTTAAGTGGCCACTATCAGAAAAGAACATGTTACCGCCATTTTGACAGTGGCAAAAGGTGGCTTCACTTCTGCTGGCAAGGCATTCCGGGAGCTTCTACTCCAGCAGTTTTTCATTAATCCTCCTTGGATAAAGCATCACCGTTCAGCGATTAAAAACGAGGCGTTACCCTCGCACTCCCAACGAGTTTAATGTGGGAACTTTGTCGGGTCACATAGTGCTCCAAGTGCGTCTTAATGTTACTAGTTTTCCTTAGTGAGCCTAATGGGAGGCAAAGTTCTTTGTAGATTCAGTCATCCATACTCGTTTCTGTATGTTATTTCGTCGCGAACAACTATCTTTTAATATAGAACTAACGCAGCATTTACATAACATATCAAAGCCACTTGATCATCGAGTGGGCACTATCATAAAAGCGCATGCTTCCGCTATCTTGGCAGTGCCAAAAGCTGGCTTCACTTCTGCTGGCAAGGCAATAAGGAGACGTTCACTCCAGCAATTTTTCTTTAATCCTTCTTGTGTCGCGCACCTCATGACTTAAATAAAGTTTCACATCTGTCCATTCATCATCGTTCAATATTTTGTAGAAGAGGCGCATACTTATGAAATATATTATAAGAAACCAAACACGATCAAGAACACGATAAAAAAAGTTTTTCAAGTCGTGTTTTTGAAAAGTTTCACGTTATTTTCTTTAAATAAAGGGTGGTAATGCGTGAAACTTTGATCAATAATTGCGCTCGAAGAAAGATGATTACATATGGTTCACGTGGACGCAATCCTACGTAATACAGCAATCAGTTTTGCCGATTGCGAAATCCAGCCATTGTGTGTTTGTACAGCCCAGAGAGTCCGTTTGGATTTGCTCTACCTAAGGCGATCACCAATCGATCGCCTCTCAGTGAAAGTAGTACTTCACGCGGGAATATCCATGATGCACTCTCATTAAAATGACGCGAGCACGAACGCAACAGCGAGTCTCTTGATGACCTAGAGAGGTCGTGGTATTCATGAACGCAAAGTGCCATGTAGGGAGACTCTCGGTTCAAGCCTAATGAAGCTTCGTCCCACTCACTATCAAACATGACTTACCGGAATCTCCATCAGGAGGCTATTGCGGGTTCAGCCCGCCCTCAGCGCTAGGTATAAGGAGCTTTGAATAAACACGTGGACACTGACATTCATCCTGCCGCTTACCTAATGCGATGGGTGGTCGCAAACACCTATGCGATGAACGCGATTTTGCTATTTGTTTTTTTTTTTGCACTGTGAACAAGGGCCTTTAAGTTCGCCCCAGTATAATCGTTGTAGTTGACGTGCAACCAAAAAAAAAATCCCCCCCCACAAAAAAAAACACCAGGCCTGCGTGGAAGGCGCAGCACAGTCACAGCGAAAGCAAGAAGAGCGGCCCTCAGAGCCTTTTGAAAACACTCATTGGGTAACTACTGCAAGCACACTTGCTTGATACCCACTAGGGAACTAATAATAAAATTTTTTGGGTAGTAGGCCGGCATTCACTATGACATTTTTCGTCGTTCTTCTGAGAAGCGTCATATCCACAAAACGTTTGAAGAAAGTTTGCGCCAATCGTTCATGCAGTGACTGACGACGATGAGGAAATATGGCTGAAGTTGATATGCGCCACAGTTAAAGAGGGAACAAGAACAAGTTTTGTAATGGTTTGGAGCATTGGACGACCCACTTGTTACGCTATTCGCATTGTGGGACGACTTCTTGTTGTTTGGCTGTTTTAAAACGCTTTGTAAGTCGTAATAACGCGATTGCTTTCCTGACATCAAGCCTGTCTAAGGCAAGTTTGCCAACAAATCTCAGCACCAATGTTAATCAGTGGTAGAATACTGAGCTGACACCCGGTGGACCTTGATTCGAGCCCCACTGTGTCATTGGTGCTAGGTTTCTTTTCTAATTTCGCGCGATGTGATTATGTACACCGGCGGCGGCGGACAACTGCAAGTGATCCGACTTGCAATCTCATAACAGCTTTCGCTGTGAAAAGGCACAAACGGTAACACACCCAGCGAATTCCCGAGACCTCAGCACAGAGAGCTGAATGTATACAACGCAAAATATGTAGACTAGATTTCCTTCTTCTCCTCTTCTCACGACTCGATATTCTTTTAGTCTAACTGATGAGTTAGTTACTCTATGACGTAGAAAACATTCCTGTGACTTTCGCCTAGAGTAGAGGTGCCAAATGAAAGACAAAAGTATCGAAGAAGTGGTGCTATGAATCTTCTTCTCAGTGACGTATACCGGCGACAGGATAGGGAGTAATGACTGATTGTTTCCTCCTCCTTACAAAAGAGGCACAGAGGAGACAGCGCTTGACTTGCTCTATGTTGTTTCGTCATCGACAAGGATCTGTTCAGCCGGCAATGCCTACGCATTCCAACAGTGGATACAATTCTATGGCCGGGGAACGAAAAGCGAATAATAATCGCACTCGCAATACATAACTCAAGGCTGGGTACGGCTCGTGAGCTCCTTGCTAGTCGTTGTTTGGCTAAGCACATATCTTTCCGACTTTTCGCTGTACTATTGTTGTCCTTGTTCACCTCGTCTTCTGAGTCATACCTACTTTGGGAAATTGGCAAAGAATTGCTGTTGTTGATGATGATGACCAATGTGTACGGTTCACACCCAATTTCAAGGATTTGCCGAGGAATGAATAACTAGACAGCAAGTACCACATGATAGGTGTAAATTTAATAAGTTATAGAATGATTAAAAGAAATCTTAATGTGAGTAAATATGATTGCTGCCCTCTTTTTTTCTGCGTTGACTTGCACTTCTTTCTTTCTCTCCCTGTCTGTTCTTTTCTCCCTTTATAAGAATTATTCTCATGCTCTTTTTTCTTTCTCTTTTTTCCTGCACTCATTCTCTGAACTTCTTTTTCTTTCTTGATCTTTCTACTCTGTCTCAGTGCTCGTTTTCTCACACAATATTTTCTATTTCTTTTTTTGTATCGGTCTCGTTCTAACTGTTTGCCTCTTTCTATATTTTGTAGCGTTAGCTACACACCTCGCTGAGCCAATTTCGCGTGGCACTGGTCTGCGCATTTTATTTATTTATGTCAACATACTGCAGCCCCGCAGGGCTATCGCAGGAGTAGGCAAACACATACATAGAAGAGCATAACAAGTGCACTCTACATCAATGGTTAGTAATATACAATAAATATTCATCCAGTGATAAAGATCGAACGTAACCAGGCAAAGAATTCCACAATTCAATAGAATGAACAAAAAAACTGTAGTTAAACACCATCGTACGATGAGCGAAGGTAGACATGTTTGACTAATGGTAATTTCGCGTGGTCGTTGGTCTAGCGTGTGCTATATATTTGCTGAGTAAAGGAAACCGTGGGGAATATTTAAGGTATAAAGAAACTTCAAACATTCAACGTGTCGACGGGAAGACAGACTGGTAAGCTCTAAGATAGGAAGATGGGAACTTGGTGAAAAATACCTGTCAAAGCGACGATAAATGAAGCGTACAGCTTTCTTCTGAACAGATTCTATTCTTTTGATGTCCGAAATTTTGTGTGGGTTCCACACAACAGATGCATATTCCAATATTGAAGGAATCAGTGTTTTATAAGTGAGGAGCCGTATGCTGAGAGGTGCTGAACGGAAAGTGCGTTGTGCATTTTTGTGAACGGAAAGTGCATTTTTTAAGCGCACGGTTGCACATGAGATCGATGTGTTGAGACCAAGATAAAACCTGAGTGAAAAGGAGGCCTAGGTATTTGTATTGTGAAACAATTCCGAGAGGGCAACCATTAAGCGAATAGGTAAATGAAGAGGGGATGGAACGCTTGGAAAATGACATGGATACCGTTTTTCGGAAGTTGATTTGCATTTGCCAAGTGTCACACCATGATTGAAATAAAGCAAATGAATTGTTAGGGATGATGTGATCATAGCAGTTTTAATCGTATGATACAAAACACAATCATCAGCATACATGCGGATTTTAACAGGAACATTACTTGGCAGATCGTTAATAAAAATTAGAAATAAAAGAGGGCCTAATATTGAACCTTGAGGGACGCCAGACGTTACAGTGGAAGTAGAGGAATGAGAATACTTGAACGGTACGTACTGAGACCTATTGGATAGGAAAGAAGAAATCCAGTTTACTAATGCTTCGTTTTTAAGAATAGCAGTGAGCTTTTTTAATAGTTTGCAATGTGAAACAGTGTCGAAAGCTTTGAAAAAGTCAATGAATATTGCGTCAATTTGATCACCAGCATCAAGGACCTGGAGGATGTCATGAGCGAATTCACTAAGCTGGGTTATGGTACTAAAGCCGCGTCGAAAACCATGCTGGGCATCAGATAAAACATTATTGCACTCTAAAAATTCTATAATTTGCTTGGAAATTATGTGTTCGAGTATTTTACAAGAATAGGGTCTGTAGTTCAATAAGGACTGTTTTTTTCCGGATGCGCAGTGATACTCCGCCGCCACCACGCGCGGCTCGCTACCGGTGTGCGTGCGATTCGATGCGCTGCGCACACAATCAGTGGTGTCACGCACCGGAGCCGGCACCTCCCTCGCACTCGGCCGCGGCCGCGCACTACTCACCGCCGCCTGTGTGCGCTTTCCAGAGGAGTGCTGTCATAGCCTTGGTAGACATATGGACGCCAACGCGCGCGCCTTCCTTGTGCAGTCGCCAACTGACACTGCGCTGGCGCCGCTTGATAGCGCCTCTGACTGGCGTTTGCCACTGTGGTATAGCCATGGAGAAGGAAGAATGATCAGCTGAACCTTTGCTAACGCTACGTATATCCTGGCATAGCCGAGCTAAGCCACTGCCGTTTTTTGTACTCTATCTTCCATTTTTGTTTTTTTTCCCTTTTTTCCTTCAATCTCGATCAAGTTTATCTTTGCCCTCGCATCTTTCATTCTTTCCCTCGAATCTCTTTCTTACTACTATTCTACAACATACAGCACACTGCTAGCACGCCCGGACAGCTAAGCGGTTACGACGCCCGCGTTTGGAGAATGCATATACGCAAATTTAAATTCCGCCTTGGAAAGACATCTTTGCTTCAATATTTACCCTCTTCGTATTACTTTACATCCCTATCTTCTTTCTTTGTACTCGTCTTCTCGCCCATCGTAGTTATTGCATCCCATGCCGCACAATTTGGCGCCCATTTTCTGTGATGTAAGCAGAAGTAAAAAAAACTGCGACGGCGTAGTGGTTCGAACATCAGCCTCGAACGGTAAAAGTCCGTGGTTCGAATCCCGGTGCCGCGCAGTTCCCAACCAGATTAAAAAAAAGTCCGCGTGGTGATGGAACTGCATTAAGATGCCTAAGGTGCGGCCACAACGGTGACCATCACCGGTAACGTACTCCTTCACCAGAGAAGCATTGGCCACCCTGGTGCACTATTTCTCCACTAACTCCCACATGCATACGCCAATCAACGTACGGCCCGCAGCCCCCAGTAGCTGCGAAGCAACTGACCATCGCCATGGTCAGATCTGCAACGCAGCAGAGGGTGCTAAGAATCCCTGGATACGGACAGGCCACCATTGGAACCTGAACTTAGAAACGTTTAAAGCTAGAACCTAATCTGGTGAGACACGTCTAGCTGTACTATTCGAGGAGCTAGAGGGCATTAACTGGTATGTAATAGGGCTCAGTGAGGTTAGGAAGAGAGATGAGGCCTATACCGTGCTACAGAATAGGCACGTCCTTTGCTATTGGGGCTTGGCTGGCAGAAGAGAACTGAGAGTGGAGTTTCTTATCTGCAGAGACATAGCTGGCAACCCTATTGCAATAAGCAGCGCCACTGGGTACGAGCGTCCAGTGCCATGCCTGATTATGAGCCCAGTACGGCGCAGGTACTGGGACGCTGGAGCGGCAGCGTCCCAGTACCCTGCGCAAAATGGCTTCACAGCGTTAAAATGGGGGTGCCCATTCGCCATAAACAAAGAAATATATAAGTAAAATACCGCGTAATCACAGTAAAATTTAAAAAATTAAAACCTAAAAAAATAAAACGCTTTCACACGGAATTTTAACTGGCCACTTCTGCTTTTTGAGCAGAGTGCGCTACCCACTACGCCATGGCGGACCATGCAGTGGCGTTGTAAAGCGACTATTTATCCGAAGAACGCGCCCTTCAACTTCGCTCTTACAAGTCGCAGAGTCAAGACTGATACGATTTCTCTTTTCAAATAACAATTCCGTCTTGATTTCACAGTGACGAACGGCTTCCGAGCAGCGAATCATGTGCGGATATTAGCAAGAGCGCAAAGTTATTTCAAGCGTCCACATCTTAACTCTGAAAAATCTCAAATTGACTAGAGAAGCAGCCACATTTGTCAGCTCTTGCGGCCGATAGTCTTTTTTTTTCCTCTGATAGTCGGTTCTCTCACTTGCTACTGTTCAACATGTGCAGGTGATTTAAATATCTTGCTTGTAGATATCCGTGCACACGAGTAAATATCGAGTGTTTTTTTTTTCACGCAAGCGACGATGTAGCAATACACATATGGCGTGCCAGATTACATATTTGCAGTTATATCGATACCTGCAACTAAGCAACCGCCAAAGAAATGACTAATGAAACCTGCTGAAAAAGTATGCCAGTATGTTATTTCACTAAAGCGTACTAAATTACGAACTCAAAATTGCGTGTTCTTACATGCGAGTCAGAGAAGTAGCAGCTCCTGCGCTCAGAAGGAAGGTTTTGGTGACAGCCTACGTTGCTGAAAGTACGACACATAGATCGTCGCCGCTCCTTGTGTGGGCATCGCACACGCGGATAAATGTTCAATTTATGCTCAAGGATGTATAAACTGTACTTTACAGGTATTGTTACACTTTATAATTGTGCCTACTTAAAGTAAAAAGCACCGGCAGCATGTACAACGACGCGGCCGGCACGATAGGCCTCGCTAGAACGGGCACTGGGTAAGGCTGCTCTCGAAGCAGCTGAGTTGCGATGCTCGAAGTTTTTGAATTTGAGCTTTGCAACATTTCTAACTGTTAATTAACCTGTACCTGACGTCAGTGGAAGGTCAATAAATGCCAGAAATGCAATTACGGAGTGGCAATGCCGAGCGACAGCCGTTTTTCTGGCCTCCGCTGGCAGTTCCCAGCGGGCGTGCCAGTGTACTAATACATGCAGTTATATCAAACCAACAATTAAAAACACCCATAGAAATACCAATGCAATCCGCTGAAAACGTATGCCAGGGAATCAGTTCATGAAAGCGTACCAAATTACCAACTGAAAATTGTGTGTTGTTACATATTAGTCAGAGAATTACCGGCTAAGTGCGGCCGGCAGCTTTCGGTGACAGCCTTCGTAGCTGAAAACACGATGTTCGATCGTCAGCGCTCCTTTTGGGAACATCGACAGAAGACAAAATAGTTGATTTAGGTTCATGAGTATAGAAACTATACTTTACAGTTATTTTCACACATTAAAGTAGTGTGTACACGAAGCAAGAAGCGCCGGTAATATACATACCAACGTGGCCGGTACGACAGGTCTAATGCTCGCTGGGCCGGGCACTGGGTAAGACCGCTCTCGACGCGGTGATTTGGGATGGTTGAAGATTCTGCATTTGAGCTTTGGAACATTTCTAACTTTTACCTGAAGTAAGTAGAAGGATAAGCATGGCCAGACATACATTTATGCGGTGTGGCGGAATCAAACGACAGCTTTTTTTCTCGTCTCCGCTGGGAAACCTTGCGAAGCGATCGAGTGGGCTCATTTACCTTACGTTACCTTTGCGGCAAAAACAGTATCCTGTTTATGTTAGGAGCGGCATGTAGCTAAAAATTCTGCAACTTGGAATCGTTGTAGAAATACACAGATGATGCGAATATGGCCGGTATACGCGGGGGCATACGCGAAAAAGTTGCATTATACTTGTTGTGATACGTACGTATGCCGCAAAAATTACGTACGCTCGGTATCTGTTAGGGTAGCATCTTTCCCTGCCGTTGAATCAAGCGTTTTATATTCAACGACACCGAAACATACCACGGCACACGCTACAAGGACGTGCATGCTGCGCTGGTAGCAACAGTACCTGCTCCGGTATTCACCATTGCTTGCCAGGGAAAATTCCAGCGCTTCCAGTGCTTGCGGCGCTTCGCAGTGCGCACCAGCATCACAGCGATTGAGCCAGCGCCCCTACCAGTGCGACACAGCTTTTTCCCAGTGCGCCCAGCGAAGTGTCAGTGATTACAAGCGTGTACCAGTGTCTCCAGCGTGTACCAGTGCCAAGAATTGTACCAGCATCATGCTGTTTTTGCAATAGGGAACGTAGAGTAATACTATAGCTATAATGAAAGGGTGGTAGGTATCGTAATTAAACTCATTAGGAGTTGCAAGATGAAGATAGTACAGGCTTATGCGCCTATGTTCAGCCATGATGACGCATCAGTTGAAAGCTTCTATGAAGACGTAGACTCGGCAATTAGTAAGGTAAAAACAGAGTATACTATACTGATGGGAGACGTCGGTGCATAATAAGGGAAGAAACAGGCTGGAGACCAGGCAATAGCATATTCTGGCATCAATAATAGAAATGCCAGAGCGGAGATACTAGTAGAATTCGTAGAACGCAATAATTTATGGATTTTGAGTACTTTCTGCCGAAAGCGAGGGAACCTTGAGTGGACATGGAGGAACCGCACTGGTGAAAATAAGACCTGAATATACTTTAAACTGAGTGCACACCCGGCCATCGTGCAGGATCTGGAAGTACTTGGAAAGATACGATGCAGTGACCAGAGAATGATGCAGTTACAAATTCACCTGGACTTGAAGAAGGAATGACAGAAACTGCTACGCAAGAAGCAGACCTATGAGCTAGCACTCATAGGTAAAGTACAGGAAGTCTTGCTTCAGAACAGGTACTCGGATCTTATCGGAGAAAACCGCCTTAGCGATGGTGCCATGAATGATAATCTGACGAGTATCATTATGGAGTGTGCAGTGGAAGTTGGAGGTACTGTAGTTAGACAGGACACTGGCAAGCTATCTCAGGAAACAAAGAATCTTATTAGGAACCGTCAAAGTTTGGAAGCCTTAAGTACAACAGATACATTAGACTTGGTAGAGCTTAAGAAGTATATTAATAGGCGTAAGGTATCCGGTGTAATAAGGTATAACATGGAAAGATTTAAGCATGGTCCGAAGAACGGAGGAAGCGTCAAAGTAGTGAAGATATAACTTGGGATAGAGAAAAAACAGATGCATGCACTAAGGGACAAGGAAGGCAAAGTAACTACCAATATGAATATGATCGTAAAATTTGCGGAGGCGTTTTACAGAGATCTGTACACTAGCCAGTATAACCACGACCCTAATATAGGAACTAGCAGTAACCCAGATGACAGCCCACTTGTAATGATAAAAGAAGTCAGAAAAGCCTTGGAGAGAATGCAAAGAGGCAAAGCTGCTGGGGAGGATTAGGTAACATCAGATCTGCTGGAAGATGGAGGACAGATTGTGTTAGAAAAACTGGCGACCCAGTTTACGAGGTGTCTCCTGACGGGAAAAGTACCAGAGTCTTGGAAGATTGCTAACATCATCCTACTACATGAGATGACAAGGACATGAAAATTTACAGGCCGATCATCTTGCTCTCTATATTATTCTAGCTATTTACAAACGTATTGCTAACAGAATTAAAACAACACTACAATTCAATCAACCAAAGGAATAAGCAGGATTTTGAACAGGCTACTCAACAATTGACCACATCCGTAGTATCAATTACGTAATAGATAAATACTCAGAATATGGCCAATTACTTTACTTAGCTTTCATAGATTACGAGAAGGCGTTTGATTAAGTAATAGAAAGATAGGCAGTCATGCGGAGTCAGGGCGTAGACGATGCCTATATAAACATCCTGGAAGAAATTCACAGGTGATCAACTGCCACCACAGTGCTACATAAAGAAAGCAACAAAATGCCAAATAAGAATGGTGTAAGGCAGGGGGATAAAATCTGCTCAATGCTATTTACCGCGTGCTTACAGGAGGTTTTTTAGGCCTAGAATTGGAACAGTTCAGCATAAACGTTATTGGAGAGTACCTTAGCAACTCGCACTTCGCCGACGACATTGCATTCCTGAGTAACTCAGAGGACGAATTACAACTCATGATTGCGGAGTTAGACAAGGAGAGCTGAAGAATAAATCTTGAATTAAATCTGCAGAAAACGAAACTAATGGACAACAACCTCGGAAGAGAACACCGCTTCTAGATAGGTAATAGTGCACTTGAAATTGTAAAACACTATGTCTACTTAAAACAGGTAATAACCGCAGAGCCGAACCATCAGACTGAAGTAACTAGAAGAATAAGAATAGGGTGGAGCACATTTGGCAAGCACTCTGATATCACGACAGGTAGATTGTCACTATCCCTCAAGAGGAAGGTATACAACAGCTGCATTTTGCCGGTACTTAGCTATGGAGCAGAAACCTGGAGACTTACAAAAAGGGTTCAGCTTAAATTGAAGACGACGCAGGAGCAGTGGGAAGAAAATTGATAGGTGTAATTTCTAGAGACAAGAAGAAAGCAGTGTGGATTAGGGAAAAAACGAGGTTAAGGGTATTTTAGTTGAAATCAAGAAGAGGTAATAGACATGAACCGAGAATGTAGCATGTAGACAGGATCACCACTGGTCATTAAGGGTAACTAACTAGATGCCTAGAGAAGGCAAGCGCGTTAGGGGGAGACAGAAGGTTAGCTGGGCAGATGAGATAAAGAAGTTTACGGGTATTAATTGGCAGCAGCAGGCAAAGGACCGAGTTGACTGGCGAAACATGGGAAAGGTCTTTGTTCTGCAGTGGAGGTAGTGAGACTGTTAATGATGATGATGATGGTGATGATGAAGTAATCAACAGGCGGAGATAATAAATGGTGTAAAGCGAAGGCGTGTTGGTTTATGGTGGGAATGGTATATTATATACGACACAAAGCAGGCGTCTGGCAGAGCTGCCCTAGTGTAAACATCACTCGATACTGCCCTAAACAAACGAGCGTGTGATGGCAGTATTGCGACACTTTCGCTGTTAATAATACGAGCTAGAATTTAGACGCTCTTGCAAGTCAGCTGTTTTGATTTCTCATTGCGTGTGAAACAATTTCCTTTATTCGCGCCTAATCGTTGTTGCATTGAAAGCGACCTCTTCTCTATACCTTCAGAAGGATAGCTCTGTGGGTGTGATTTGGGACGTGTCGTTAGATCATTCAGCACGTCAGACGTCTAAAGTGCTGCCTCGGCAGCTCGTGCCTGCCTCTTAATTTTCTACTCCGTCACCCGATTTCAACGCCAACCAAAAGAAAAGAAAAGAAAAGAAGACCAGAAGTATAGGCACTAGATTAGCCATTAACTAAGAACGCACTTTTGCTTCACTGTTAGGGGGCTACCGGCAACATCTTTTGTAACTAGTATATCACAAGTGTAATTATTTTTTACGAAACACCCACAGAGCTCATCCTTCTGCAGGTCTAGATTATTGCTCGCACTAAATGCTACAATATAAAGCGCGATTAAATGGTTCGTACTATACGCCATGAGAAATTTAAACAGCTGATTAGCAAGAACACCTAATCTCTAAAGCATTTGGTCCTGCATATACTATGTGCACACCGCTGTGAACTAAACCTTCCAAATAATATTTAAATCCTTATGGCATGGCATCAAACAGCGCGTGGTTAGGACTTACAGTGGCTTGCAGTAGTCTAAGACCTGCACCCTGCACAATCCTGGTGTCTTCTCGGCACGAAAATAACGTTCTGGTCATCATAATCTATTCTGATGACATAGGCCTACAAAATAGCAGCTTACGAATCCTCCTATTCTTGGATAAATGTTCTTAACACAGCAGTGGGCTTTTTAAAGCGAGCCGTCCGCATTCTTGATTGCTTGTTTACCAGGATATATTGAATTACCGGAATGGTGAAGCTCTTGCGTTCCTAACTGTGCGCACGTGTTAACAGCTCGTGGGGATTCCTAACAGGTGAAAAAGGTTTTTGCATCGGGAAGCATTCACTGAATTAACGCTACATCGAAGATCGTAGTCTTTTCTCAAACACAACCCGTGACTGCTTCAGCGGCGTTCCTTCCTAAAAATACCACTTTTAATGAAATGATTACGACTAGACGAGCATTTTAAACCATAGAGCCGGCCCAGTCCAGCCAGGCTTTGTCCTCAATCCGGGAGTCTCCAGCCTGGCCACTTGTCGTACCCCTTCCACCAATTGAAGCTGTTTGCTGAAGCATTTGAAAACAACCTTAGTTTTGACGTCTCGAAAAATAACTTCATTGCAGCCCCGCAATAAACCGCCATTTAAATAGATATCAACATTGCTTCTCATTTCCGCGTCAGTTTTTACGAAAATGATATTTAGCTCGCAGTTTCCATTCTAACCCTTCTCATATCTCAGATATTCTTCGAACTTGTGTTTAAAAATTTACTCGTACTTGTCTCACTGCACTGACGTAAACTATACAGAATAGTTGTGTCATTGCGTCTTTATACTAATATATGCTAATAGTAGGAAATGCTTTATTTCCAGCGTATATTTAGCGTTCAGTACATGGATATCTCTTAGCATAATCATTCAGAATACATGTTTCTCTATATCCTGCATCTCATGGTATTAAAAATTAGACGAGCAGAGAATTGTGACATTGTTCCTCATTTCGGTGTTTAGGTACATGAGCCTCTTTCATAACTTTTGTCGAACTCGTTGCCGTTGAGCGCCCTGCAGCCACATAAGCACCACTAAATCATTTTTTATTACGAATGAATACAACGCCAAAACTTTGCAATCAGCCCCCCCCCCCCCCGAATCATAGACTTGATACTATTGCACATAAAATACAGTACTTTCGCTCGCTGCAATCCTAGGCGTGGTAATAGGCGCAGGAGAGCAGTACCTATCACCAGAGTGGCCGAATGTTTCAGATAACGGTGTTGATTAGGAACGCACCACGTTAATGTGACAGTAATACGCTGACTTCAGTCTAGGCGAGAGCTACCGCCCACTTTTACTGATTCTATAAAGTGTGGCAAATTTTCTCACCGGCCACAAAACTGTATGCAACAACGTTGAAAAAGTAGCGCAGCTTCGCTAGTTATTGGCATAGCGGACCTGCTATGCATAGCGGACTGGCATAGCGGACCTGCTATGCCAATTGGAGTTCACAGTAAGTCGATGTGCATTACTTTCCCATTGAAGACACATTGCGACTATACCAGAATGATTTGGAGATTGACGTAAATCGAAGGTTGAGCTTCTGCAACTAAATGCAGTGCTTTTATGAACCCTGCAGTAGTCTTCTCTGCTACCTGACTTTGTGAGCAACTCAGCGGTATAAAAGTCCCTTCGAAGTCAGGATGAGGTTGTGCGCTTTCTTGAGATTCTAGTGTTAGCAAGCCTTCGTAATTTACTTCAAGTGAAAAGCAAAATCAACTTCACTCTACTTAAAGTATAGTGTTAAGTACACAACAACATGTAGACACTTCTCCTGTAGTTTGAGCTATTCATATTGCCATGCGTGTTTCTTACTCTTCACTTTTGTTCCTTTCAGTTTTCACCCACAAAGCCTGTCAGGGATGCTCAGCGCAAACTGTGCCTTATTGTTAGAGAAGGTTTGTGATTATTGTAGAGCATTTTGTCTAGAAGTCACCCAAGATGCGTACACTTAAGATTATTCCAGATCTCACGCTACAACCAGCAATAAGGCTGTTATACTTGATGGCACATGTATATATACCGATGCACTTCGCCACTTGTCAGTTTATCGATGGCCGACGCTCTGATCGCTGCTATAAGTGCAAGTGTGCATCGCTGTAATCCGACTTTCTGTTTACCGGCATCATATTAGCCACAATAAACAGTTTGATCTTGGACGTGTATACAGTCCGCTCCCTTCGACGCTGTCACGACGTCGTGACGCTTGGTAGACGTGCCTCCCGGCTCATGTACCGAACGTCACGCTCCAGCCGTGAGCCTGGCTCACACCGTCAAGGCGACATTGACCTTAATAACGAGCATTTAGCCAGCCGGTGGCAGCAAACGCTCGGACCCGATTGCGGGCATCTTCTTGAACCAACCTGGAAGACTATGACCCTAACCCCGAGCAAGGCAACCATGACAGCCACTGCGTCCACACACGACACGGTCTTAATGCAGCAGCCAAGGATGCCACCCACCTTCCCCGGATGATCATTTGAATAACCGGAGAACTTGCTGGGGACGTACAACCGGTTGGCCACCTTGAATCAGTGGGACTCAGAAGAAAAGCTGCGTCGCGGCTAGCTCTGCCTGGAAGATGTGAAGAGGACCCGGTTCTAGAATCGGGAGACAGCACTTTGATCCTGGGATCTCTTCTGCGGTGCATTCCTGGAAACGTTCGCGAGCGTCCCTCGCAAAAAAAAGCCGGTGCTTTTCTGCAGACTCGGGTGCAACTACCAAATAAATCATCATGCGTCAAGTCGAGCAAGAGCTCTTTGCGGAAATTGTTTGCAGCCCACCCAAAACTGTCAATCAATTCGTCACCGAGGCCATGACGGCAGGAAAGGCGCTTGAGATGCAGACGACGGGGTACAACAGCCTCTCATCAATCAACTACGCTGAAGACCATGCCTTCAACACTGACGACCTGCACGAGACTGTTCAAGCGATCATGCGAAAAGAGCTGGGTAGGTTTATACCTTCGCCTCCGCCTCAAGTTATTTGGATCACCGACATGTCTGATGAACGCCAGGGACAGGTGTCTCTAACATGTGCGGGATATATATTGTTGCGTACATGCACGAAGACAAAGAAGCGTATACAGTGAACGCGCTAGTCACCCAGAGCGAGAGAGGAAAAAGAGGATCAGAAGGACCTTTAACCAGTCGGCCGCTTCTGAGCTGCCCGTCATGACCTAATAAACGGCCCCTTTCAACGTCTACCAGTCTCTTTCAAACGTAACATAGTGGTGGAGATGCTGGGTATGCGTTTTAACTACAGAACGATCACTGCCACAGCCTCGACGAAGCCGTCGACTTGACGGTCTCCTACCATCTGCCGTGAGTTACTTCGATATGCCCGAAGAAGCAGCCGTTTCCAGGACGGCACGATCTGGCCCGCTTCCTTACTACCGAGTTCCACCGCCCTTCGGAGGAAAAGCCGAAGAAGATGTCGACGTCTGGCTCACCAAGTATAAACGTGTGGGCAAGTCCAACGGTTGGGATGCAGTCGCTATGCTAACCAACGTAGTGTTCTCCCTGACCGACACCGCACTGGCATGGTACGAGAACCACGAGGACGCACTCACGACGTGGGATCTTTTTGTTGAAGAGCTCAGGGCGTGTTTCGGCAACTCGGTTGCTAGAAAGAAGCGGGCTGAGCAAACACTGTTGCAGCGGACACAGCTACCAGGTGAGACATGCACCACTTACATAGAACAAGTGTTGAGGCTGTGCAACGTGGTCTGTGCTACCATGTCGGAAGAAGAGGAAGTTGGGCATCTGCTCAAAGGGATTGCTGAGAACGTGTGTAATTTTCTAATTGGAAAAGAAAGCCTCAGTTCTGTGTCCGACGTCATTCAGCAATGCCGAACGTTTGAAACGCTCAAGATGCGTCGAATTGCGCCCAAGTTTAGTCGGTTCGCTAACGTTACAACTGTTGCCAGTGTGGACACGAATCCTGGCCTCGACCTTTTTTCTACCATTCGACAGATTGTTCGTGAGGAACTGTCCCACCGAGAAATGTGTTCGACAGCTGACCATCGCGAGTGTTATCTGCAACGTGAGGCTATTGATGTGCCTCCTTTGACCCCATGGCAACCGACGATGAGCGCGGCAATTGTGGAGTACAGCCCCGTCCCACAGTTAAGGATGACAACCAGATTTCCCGCGTCGCGGTATGACCGACGCTCTCGGCGCATGCCCCCTCGACACCCGATGTTTCGGTACGACGCACCCGACCAGTACATCCGTCACACAATAGCAAATGATGACGCTCTATTCATCGACGAGCGACCGACGTTCCGACCTCGGCCGGTATGCTATTCTTGCGGTGTGCCAGGCCACATATCGCGATTTTGCAACCGTCGGGTGACTCCTTGGTATCACCAATCATCCGACTTTTCACGAACCTTCGAACAGCCTCATGATGTCCGGCGGCCGGCCCACATACCACCTGATGACAACTATTGGCCCAGCAACTTTCGCAACCACTCCCTGCCATCTGACAGGAGTTAACGCCCCCACCGTGACCTCGTGTTCATCGTTCTCCTTCACCGCTGCGCCACAAAGTGCCCTCTTCGCGACCGGAAAACTAGCCAGCGCGGCCAAGGGGGGTGACGTCGCTAGAAACGTGCTACATAGGAATACCTCCTGTGTGTATGTTTAAAAACAAAGTGCGTGTTTCGGTGGATCATGTGCCTATGATGGCCTTGGTGGACACAGGTGCAACGATTTCCGTGATGAGTGCTTCCTTGAAAGACGTGTTAGGGCGGAAAATTATTTTTACCTGGGATAAAACTTCGACGTTCTTTGGAGTGAGTGGAGAGCCATTGCGCCCTATTGGTGTGTGTAGTGCTGAGGTATTTTTGGGAGGCCTTATGATAACGACAGAGTTTGCGATTATTCCTTGGTCGACACATAATGTGATTCTCGGTATGGACTCCTTGGGAGAATGTGGTTCCACTGTAGACTGTCGCACGGGGAAAATCTTTGTGAGTGGCCAGATGCCTTCAGAACTTCTGGAAACTCCAGCGAATGACCAAACTACGCTGTGCGTCTGTGGCGAGACGTTCATACCTGCGTTGTCTACCGTACGTGTTCCTGTTGTTTGTCACGGCGCGGATGCTGACAGCTTCGATGCGAGCGTAGAACTAATGCACATAAACTGCGTGAAGAAGAATGTGTTGGTTCCCCATTGTGTGGTGTCGATTGATGGCGGACGAACTGGCCTATGGATTGTAAACTGTTCCTCTGAGCGCGTGACACTATCCAATGGTTTGAAATTAGCTTCGGTCAGCAAAGAACACGCTACCTTATCAGTGGTCGAGCTCACAGACGTGCCGGAAGAACGTGGCGGAACTGGTTGCCACAATTTGGACAGGGCGCTTATGGCAACAATAAATAAGTCGCTTAGCTCAAGCGAGCGCCGAACTTTAATGAATGTGCTGTTGAAGCACGTTTTGGTATTTGACTTTGCGTAGAAGGGCAAAGTAATCCCTGTCTCCCTGTCTCGAACGCGCCGTACCATCAACACTGGCGCGGCAAGTCCGATTCGCCAAAAACAATATCGTGTTTCCCCGTCAGAAAGACAAATTATCAACGACCAAGTGCAGGAAATGATGCAAAAGTGAGTGGTACAAGAGTCAGCGAGTTCGTGGGCAGCACCGATAGGCCTTTTTAAGAAGAAAGATAGATCTTGGAGATTTTGCGTCGACTATCGCCGACTTAATGCCGTGACTAAAAGGACGTATACTCGCTGCCCTGTATAGAGGACGCAATACACTGCTTACATTCGGCCTCTTATTTTTCCTCCGCAGAATTACGATCCGGTTATTGGCAAATTCTGATGCACCCAGAGGACAAGGAAAAGACTGCCTTTGTAGCCCCTGATGGGCTCTTTGAATTCAATGTGATGCCATTTGGACTGTGCAATGCACCGGCAACGTTCGAGAGATTTATGGACACCATTCTGCGTGGATTGAAGTGAAATATCTGCTTGTGCTACCTCGACGACGTCGTCATCTTTGGCCGCACGTTCAGTGAACACAACTCTCGTCTGAATACTGTTTTGAAGTGCATCCAAAACGCTGGCCTAATTTGAAACTCGAAGAAATGCCACTTCGGAGATCACCAGACGTTTGTGCTCGGGCATCTCGCTGACAAGGATGGCATCCGCCCTGACCAGCAGCAGTTGAGGCGTTCAATGCGCCGCGTTTCGTCAAGGAGCTTCGTAGTTTCCTAGGGCTTTGTTCGTACTTCCGCCGCTTTATTCCGAAGTTTGCCGACGTTTGCGTATCCTCTCGCAAGCCTCTTACGAAAGCACAATTCCTTTGAGTGGACTCCGGAGTGCGATTCTTCATTCCGTCAATTGAAGTTTTTGCTGACGTCACGACCAGTCCTTCAGCACTTCAGTCCTTCTGCTCCGACAGAGCTTCATACGGATGCTAGCGGCATAGGTATTGGAGCCGTCCTAGTACAACGTTACGGCGACCGCGAACACGTCATCGCATACGCAGGTCGCTCCCTAAGCAGGCCGGAACAAAACTACACTGTTACGAAACGAGTATGCCTGGCGGTATTATTTGCAATTCAGCGGTTTAGGTCTTACCTGTACGGACGCCAATTCAAAGTCCTAATCGACCACCACTCGTTGTTTTGGCTTGTCAACCTTCGTGAACCTTGTGGCCGCTTTGCGCGCTGGGCTTTCTGGCTACAAGAATACAGCTTTACCGTCACTTACAAGAGTGGTCGTCGACATGCTGACGTGAACTGTCTTTCACGTATGCCACTTAGCACAACAGACTGTGAATCCGACGACCTTGACCAGCTTGTAGCGTCTGTGTCGCCTACGTTCCCGGACTATCCCCGTTTCAGAGCAGAACAGCGGAAGGACGCTAAACTAGCACCACTATTCGCCGCTGCATCCGCTTCCACAAGTGCACGCGGTTCCAGTATGCGTGATGGACTGTTGTTCAAAAGGAACCTCTCCAGCATTGGCGCGCGTTTCCTTCTAGTGGCCCCGGAGAGCCTGCGAACAGTTATTATAAGTGCACGACGACCCTACATCTGGACATTTAGGTTTGGCGCGTTTGGTCTAAAGAGCGCTTTTATTGGCCTGGTACGCAGAAGTCTGTTGAGAGTTATGTGGCAAACTGCATGTAATGTCAGCGTCACAAACGTCCATAAACTGGTCCAGCTGGTCTTCTACAGTCGATGTCTACTCCAAGCGCACCTTTCGAACAAGTGGGCGTTGACTTTCTGGGCCCCTTCCCAAAATCGCCTAAGGGCAACCGATGGATAATTGTTTGCGTCGACTACCACACACGCTACTGCGAGACGGTGGCCATCCCCTCCGCAACTGCCAGTGAAGTCTCGTCGTTTTAGTTACAGTACGTCATCCTCCGACATGGCCCACCTCGTCTGATTATCAGTGATCGTGGACGACAATTCACAGCGGATGTCGTGGAGGAGCTACTGCGTTTATGTGAATCCCGCCTGCGTCGCTCGACACCATACCACCCCCAAAATAATGGGCTAACGGAGCGTACCACCCGCACCATTATCAACATGTTGTCTATGTATGTCTCATGCGACCACAAGAACTGGGATGACGTACTCCCGTTCATTACTTACGCATTCAACACAGCGAAGCTTCAGATTACAGGCTATAGCCCTTTCTTTTTGCTTTATGCACGTTCGCCCCGGCACACAATCGACACAATATTGCCTTTCTGTGATCACGACAACGTCACTGTCACCGAGACTCTCTGCCTAGCCGAAGAGGCGCGTCGCATAGCTCGACTAGGCATATTGGCATCGCAAGACAAAGCGAAGGCACGCTATGACATTCGCCATCGACCAGTGATTTATCGCCGTGGTGATCTGGTGTTGTTGTGGACTCCGATGCGCAAGCGCGGGTTATGCCAAAAGTTTTTGGCCACTTACGATGGACCTTTTGTCATTGTCGACAGACTTACAGAGGTCAGCTATGTAATAGCTCGTCTCACAGCGAGTGGTCGACGAGCTACCGAAACTCATGTGGTTCATGTTGCCCGCCTGAAACTGTACACGCAACGACCACTCGACTGACTCATCCGGCGGCCTTCATCTGCGTGGAGAGGAATGTTGCGTACATGCACGAAGACAAAGAAGCGTATACGGTGAACGCACTTGTCGCCCAGAGCGAGAGAGGAAGAAGAGGATCAGGAGGATCTTAAAACCAGTCGGCCGCTTCTGAGCTGCCCCTAACGACCTAATAAACGGCCCCTTTCAATGTCTACCAGTCTCTTTAAAACGTAACAATACTGAATGCGAAGCATTTCTTAGCGAACTCCGGTGACATTTAGTGTATCTATCTATCTATCTATCTATCTATCTATCTATCTATCTATCTATCTAGCCACTTACGTCTGGGGGCTCTCGTGATCACCCCCTTAACTTAGGGTGAAAAAAAATTAATGTTGGAGGGTAAGATGCTTTGACGAATATGATGCTGTGGTCAAGGCATGAATTATGTCACATTCCCGTCTCACGTACGTTGTCAAACGCTTTCCACCAGGCATTGGCACATACCTGAGGGCAAGTATGTGTCACTTGTATGTGGTTATATGCCACAGGAGAATGACACCATCTACCCAGGAACGACGAGAACACTCATTGGCAATTGCGATGCGTGGGCTTCAAGAAAAACCTAACACCGACAGAGTTGACCCGACGAATGCAAAAAACAAATGGAATTGTCCCAGCAGGCACTAAACCCGAGCATCCTGTGGGGCCAGCCATGCCAAATCACGATACTACTTTTTAAAATGACACGAATGTTTTTGAAATGTCAACTGTGTTGGCAATGGCAGCTGTCAAATATTATTAACGTTACAGTTTAAGTCTTTTGATACAGCCTGTAGGAAAACGACTCGTTGCCTTGACGAAAAGAGAGACGTCCGTTTATTGTCAATTCTAGCGGCGAACCGCCCCCACCACGTGCGTTCCGCGTTTCACCGTTTTACCCGCTGCTTTCTCTTATTCGATAGAGTGTGGCACGCTCCAAGTTCCTCCGTTATTGTTTTGCAACATCTTCGCAGGGGGCCCAAGATGAATCACACGCGTCAAAGGTAAACTTCTGTGGTAGCATTATGGCCTGACCAAGATAGGTGGGTGGCTCGCTGGTATGATTTTGGCTTGTCAACTGCCAGGTGTGAGCGATGACGAGCCTTGCGTTGCGATGCATGTTCTTTCGAGAGCCCTATGGTAGAGAAGTGGTGTCGTAGCGAGATGTTTTGATCCGTCAGCAAGCAATGGGACGGTGTAAAGCGCTTGAGCTTGTTGGGATCGCTATTCTGACATATTCGTGGTGTAATCCCTTACTGAGTTGCGTTAGCGGGACGATTTATACAGTTTGCTGGTAATTCTAGTGTTGAGGCAGGCTTATAAGCCTCATGGGGTTCCTCAAGTCGAATCATATATGTGTCTTTTCTGCCGGACGGCGTATTGTCAAAGTGAGGCAAATAGTTCAACGAATTGCCCTGCGACAAGTTGTCCTTATCTTAGACATCATCCTCGAAGGAACTATGGTGTTCCTTCCGTTATTTCTGTGTTCGGCAGTCGAAATATTCTTGAGCGGGCTTGCGCAGTTGATGAACAGCACATAATTTCTTGCACGCCACTCTGCTTGCTTTCGGCAGCGCCTGAGCCTTGCGGTCATTTATTTTTGGCTGTCGTATACCTTCACGTACTTGAGACCTACCATTATAAGGCACATAGTGTTCCTGGCGTACTTGATAGCGGTGTACTTGACGTGACAAATGTCAAAGGCGCGACCATGGCCGGTCTGAAACAAGTTGCGCAAGGTAGGCGTTACCACGAAGGTGCTGCTGATGACGAAAATATGCGCATTCACGACAAGTGTCGACTCGCCTGCCTGGTATCTCAGATCGTTCCTTGTTCCTGCCGCTGGCCTCGGTATCATCAATTTTATGCCACTTATTTCCCTGCTCGAATGCAGATTGGAAGTGGTGCTTCTTAAAGGTTCGAGAATGAGTTTCAACGATTCCGATAGCATCGAAAGGTGATAATGACAATACGTCGATGTTCGTAGCGGAAGCTTGACTCACTGCAAACGGCGCGCTAGACGGAGGCACAAGTCGGACTTCATAAAACCTTGCACCATCCATTCAAAAGTAGTTTCGATCGCAGTTATACCTCTGCTGATGCGATAGATTTTCCCAGTCGCAACATGCCAATAGGCGTCAAATCCGATTAGGACACTTACCTCTTCGGGTTGTCATGCATTTGGTTGACTGCTGTCAGCTGCGTTGCAACCATGTTCATCGAGCCAGTGCGAAATGTTGAAGTCGAGCAGTGGGCTTGTGATGAAGCATGTTTCCGGATTTGTTAATGCTTCCACGGTTATTGTGGAGTCGATGAACTGGCTGGGCAGTCGCACATTCACACGCTATGTGCAGATTCGTCTTGATGACCTTGAGTCACCGAACGTGACGAGAGATAAATATTCTTTTCGCGTAACGAAGCACTGAAGAATCTTTGACGGGTCTGCACGAATGTATGGGCACTGAGTCCCGCTATTCAACAGTACTCGCACAAGGAGTCGCTGGTCTACGAACTCTGCCCAAATTTCGCATGTCTGCAATAATACAGAAGTAGATTTGATGTGACGTTCTTGGGCAGTCGCGACGGTTCGCATGACTACTGAAGGGGTTTGTTGAGACGCGGTTGACTTCTTTGGCAGGGGATGTCCCACTGGCTTGGATAACTCGCAAAGAACCGTCAGGTGGCTCCACTGGCAGCTACCACATTTGAAGCCGAGAAATTTTCGGAACAATCTCGCGATGTGATTGCGTGTTCCGCAGCGAAAACAACAATTGGCGTACTGTAGCCTTGCTCGCTTCTCCTCAGCCGATAGGTTGGTGTTGCACACAACGATAGCATGATCATTGGTTTGACATAGTGGGCATGGTGGTCTAATGGGCAATGTAGATCTGGTTAGTGCTGATAGTTATGGTATGCGTTCCACGCCATACAGTTCTTCTGATATCTGGGCCTGGGGTTCATCATGCGACGCACGACGAGACTGTAGCCAGCCCTACTCCCGGATTTCCACTTGAATGCGGTGAAATGCTAATAACCCCTTGACTGGCTCGCTGGTTCTTCTGGGGTTTCGGCGATGCTTGATGCACAGTTCAATTCCTTGGATTTCCGCCTTTATACAATGGCAAGATCTTCTGGCAGACCTCGCATCAGAACACGATTTAAGACCACGGCGTACTGGTCGCGCACAACTCCGAGACGTTCCAAGGCACTAACGTGGAACTGCACACTATTGGGCAGCAGACGAAGCTCTGAAACCTCTGACGATCTTTTCATGGGGCTTAGTGCAAAAATATGATCATTGTGCTCGTTCACAAGCAGATCCTGGCATCCGAAACGATCCGTAAGGGTCTTCATTGCAAGGTCGTAATTTTGCTCCGCTAGACGAATGCCTTCCACAGCTCGCTTAGCGCTCCCTGTCAAGTAGATGAGGAGGTACTTCAATTTTTTGATGCGTGGCAGCTCAGTATTCTTGTGGAAGGTAGCGTCGAAATGATCCCAAAAAGACTGCCATCCACGGAGACTACCATCGAAAGTCGGTATCTCTAGCTTCAGCAGTTGAACTGAACGCTGACGGTGCTCTCTCACCTGGCCTGCTCTGTCGGCGAATTTCGGAGATGCGAGTTAGCTAATCACGGGAGCAGTTGCTTGGGTCTTCGTTCTAGCAGAATTCTCACGTTGTAGAAGCCAGAACTTGGCGCGCGACACCGCGTACATGCGTACATATTTTTCTTGTTGTATTCATGCGCCGTTCCTACTTTGTTTTCCAGGCCTTCATCTGTAGTCACAAGGATAATTTTGTCGGAGTTGGATAGTACTGCCTCCTTGTCTTCGAGGTAATTCTTGTGACCGTTAATCTGAGAGCCATCCGGATCCGGTTGCTGCAGGAGGTCCGTTAGAAGTTCTAGGGCTCGGGTGGTACCATATCTGATTAGCTGATTGAGGCGCCTTTCCCGAAGGTGATCAGAGTTTGCCAAGGCCGTAACTGGAAAGAAAGTCTCTGGGTTTCGTGGCACCGAAATGCAGCGAAATGACTCGTCGCCCAGACGTTAAATAGAGACGTTCATTTATTACCAATTCTAGCAGCGAACTGCCCCGACCACTTGTGCGTACCCCGTTTCACCTTCTGCTTCCTTTTCTGCGATAGAGTGCGGCACGGTCCAAGTTCATCCGGTATTATTTTGCAACACAGTCGTCAAACTAAGGTGATGTCAATTATAGTTAGGTGCCATTCACTGAAGTTGACTTTTGAAGAAGTGTGTGGGGCTACCATCTTCACGAGCACCAGCGCATCGTGTCAGCTTATCGCGCCTTGTGTTTTCCGTACTCATGCTCCTGGTGGCGTCGTGCATACAAAGGGTTATATAAACATCTGCGACTGCTCCACATATGTCTGTGGGGCTGAATTCATAAATATATTCACCCTCGTTCAGTAACGTGTCACTCTATAAAAAAACTACAACATGGTCACCTTTCCTCCGCATGCTTCGCATAACGTGGATTCTGAAGGTAGGTGGAATGTACCGATTTTTATTTTCCTTTGAACGAAACAGAACAGCTTTGCTTTTAAACAGTTTATTAGTGGCGAGTCTGCCGTCCACCGCAAATACAGGTCATACAGTTTTGTGTTTGCTATTTAAATAAGGTCACATGCATAAACACCTGTCAGAAACAACTGTCATCCTGAGATATGACAACATTAGATTGTATGGCGTGAATTCGTAAAGTTGTTAACATTAGTAATAAAACTTTATGATACAACACATCATGTTAGGGACCACTTCAGCATATTCTCGAAAAAGGTACTATTCTCTTTTTACACTTGCACACGGGAGCCTATTTCTCAAACACCTTGTAATTAAAATAAGTGTCTACCATCGTATTCCCGGATGGGCCAACGTTCGTGGGAAAATATTGTGATTTGTCCCGTGAAATCATATTGAAAAGTAATCGATTGTAGAGAGCGCCAGCTTCATATCTTCTTGAATTGCCGAGTATTATATACTTTTGCCGTAAAAATGATTCTTGTGCTGGCAGCCCTGACCTGAAACTATACTGAGCCAGCGTCATTACAGAATGTCATGCAAAAATTTTGACAATGATAGAATCTACAAAAACTGATACGCAAGAAGCCAATCAATGAGCTAGCTCTGGAAGGGAAAGCACAGGAATTCAGAGTCTCGCTTCGGAACGGGTACTCGGCTCTTATCGAGCAAAACTGCCGTAGCATTGACGCAATGAATGATAGTCTGACGAGTATCATTACGGATTGTGCAGTGGAAGTTGGGGGTACTGTAGTTACACAGGACACTGGCAAGCTCTCTCAAGTAACAAATAATATTATTGGAAACTGCCAAAGATTGAAAGCCCTAAGTAGAAAAGACGAATTAAAGTTGGTAGAGCTTTTCAGATACAATAATAAGCGTAAAGTATCCGTTGTAATAAGGTATAACATCGAGAGAATTGAACACGCTCCGGAGAATGGAAGAAGCGTAAGTGCAGTGAAGATAAAACTTGGGATAGACAAAAACCAGATGTATGCACTAAGGGACAAGGAAGGCCAAATACCTACCAATGTTGGTATGATAGTAAAATTAGCAGAGGCGTTTTACAGAGATCTGCGCAGCAGCCAGCACAACCACGACCTTAATATATTACCTAGCAGTAAGCCAGATGACACCCCACCAATGATGTTAGAAGAAGTCAGAAAAAGCCTTGGAGAGCATGCAAAAAAAAGACAACGCTGCTGGTGAAGCTTTGGTAACAACCTATCTGCTAAAAGATGGAGGACAGATTGTGTTAGAAACACTAGCGATCCTGTTTACGAGGTGTCTTCTCACGGCAAAAGTACCAAAATCTTGGAAGAATGCTAACACTATCCTATTACATAAGAAAGGAGATGACAAGGGCTTGAAAAATTACAGTTTGATCAGCTTGCTTTTCATAGTATACAAGTTATTTACAGAGTTAATTGCTAACAGAATTAAGACAACATTAGAAATAAATCAAACCATGGAACCCGCAGGATTTCGAACTGGTTACTCAACAATCGACCACATTCAGACTATCAATCAATTAATAGAGAAATGCTCAGAATACAGTCAACCACTATACATAGCCTTCATAGATTATGAGAAGGCTTTTGACTCAGTAGAAATATCAGCAGTCATGCAGACACTGCGGAATGAGGTTGTGATCTTGGAAGAAATCTACAGGGGATCAACTGCTACCATAGTGCTTCAAAAAGAAACAGAATACCAATCAGACAGGGTGCAAGACAGGGGAATACAATCTCCCCAATATTATTTACCGTGTGCGCACAGACGGTTTTCAGATACCTAGAATGGGAACATTTAGGCAGAAGAGGTAATAGAGAGTACCTTAGTGGCCTGCGCTTCACCGACGAAATCGCATTGCTGAGTAACTCAGGGGACGAACTGCAACTCATGATTAAGGAGTTAGACAAGGGGAGCAAAAAAGTACGTCTTAAAATTAATCTGCAGAAAACGAAAGTAATGGACAATAACCTTGGAAAGGAGCAGCGCTTCGAGATAGGTAATAGTGCACTTGAAGTTGTAAAAGACTATGTCTACTTAGGGCAGGTAATAACCGCAGAGCCGAACCACGAGATTGAAGTAACTAGAAGAATAAGAATGGGGTGGAGCACATTCGGCAAGCACTCTCAACTTATGACAGGTAGATTGCAACTATCCCTCAAGAGAAAGGTATATAACAGTTGTATCTTGCCGGTACTTAGCTACGCAGCAGAAACCTGGAGACTTACAAAGAGGGTTCAGCTTAAATTGAGGACGACGCAGCGAGCAATGGAAAGAAAAATGGTAGGTGTAACCTTAAGAGACAAGAGAGCAGAGTGGATTAGGGGACAAACGGGGGTTAAGGTTATCATAGTTGAAATAAAAAAGAGGAAATGGACATGGGCCGGGTATGTAGCGCGTACACAGGATAACCGCTGGTCATTAGGGGAACTAATTGGATTCTCAGAGAAGGGAAGCGGGTTAGGGGGAGACAGAAGGTTAGGTGGGCAGATGAGATTGAGAAGTTTGCGGGTATAAATTGGCCGCAGCAAGCACAGGACTAAGTTGACTGGCAGAACATTGTAGATGTCTTTGTCCTGCAGCAGCCGTAGTCAGCCTTATGATCATCATGACAATAATCGGTAACTTTTCTGACAGTTTAGAAAACAACGGTTGAACTGGTATGAGCTTATAGTTTTAGAAATTTTTAAAGCTTTCTTGAACAACAGTGCAACTTTCGCATGCTTCATGAGCTTAATGCGCACACCTGCCCCTAAAATAAAGCATTAAATGTGTGTTAAGGGCACGACAAATACATCTATGGCTGAAAAGGCAGGGGCCATCTTTGAACTCTCACGAGCTTCCAATTAAGTTTTTTGTAGGTTCTTTAGGCACCTTCAATTCGTATTCATCTGTTGGACAAAGATAATCCGTGTTGTTTGTTTAGGCATCTATTGTAGTTTAGGCTTCTTTATTTATTTATTTATTTAATATACCTCAAAGGCCACCCAACAGGGGGCTTTACATGAGGGTGTGGGCAAACAATATAGGGTTAATAAAACAATGATTCTATGGCATTTTTAAATCTATCCGTGTTGCTATGATGGATGACACATGGGGGAAGATCGTTCCAGTCCCTGGCTGCTTGAGCGAAGAAGGAGTGATGGTGGGCTGTGGTACATGCAGGAGGTGGGTACACGGCCTTGTGGTGGCTTGTGCGGGCTGAAGTACGATGAGCTGATTGAATGGGACAGTTGTAATGAAACGTATGATACATTTTGTGATACAAGGATAGTCTGGAAACCTTACGGCGTAGGTCAAGGTTAGGTAGATCTGCTATTCTTTTAAGGGTGGTAACACTGGTATGATACGAGTAATCTGAGTAGATGAATCTAACTGCTCGGTTTTGAATTAGTTCGATGTACTTACTTAGGTTAATTTGGAATGGGTCCCAAATGGCGGATGCGTACTCTAGTTTTGGGCGAATTAGTGTTTTGTAGGCTAGTAATTTGACTGATGGAGGGGCAAGATGCAAGTTACGACGAAGGTAACCGAGAGCTCTGTTAGCATTGTTAACTATTTTACTTACGTGAAAAGACCAGTTTAGATTCTGCGAAATGTTAACACCGAGATATTTAATGGAACTTAGGGAAGAAACTATGGAGCCATTAATATTATAGTTAGTGGTGGGTAAGTTTTGGCGTCTGTGAAATGAAATAAGTGCAGTTTTATTAGTATTTAATACCATGAGCCATTTGCGACACCACTGGTCCAGCTTTAGTAGGTCCTGCTGGAGAGTAATTGTATCTGAAACGTTAGTAATAGGTCGGTAGATTACACAGTCGTCGGCAAAGAGGCGGATGTTAGATGAAATGTTATCGGGTAAATCATTGATGTAAATTAAGAAGAGGAGGGGTCCTAGAACTGTACCTTGTGGCACACCGGAGATTACGTTGGAAAGGGAAGAGGGCGTATCGTTAGCTTCAACAAATTGCTGACGGTTAGTGAGGAAGTCCTGAATCCAATTGTAGACAAGTTGGTTAAGGCTTAATTGGGAGAGTTTTAGTAGTAGGCGGTTGTGGGGAACTTTGTCAAAGGCTTTCTCAAAGTCAATAAAAAGGGCGTCAACTGGTATGTTAAGGTCTACACTAGCGCTTAAGTCATGGATGAATAGTGCAAGCTGAGTATCGCATGAGAGTCCCCTTTGGAATCCATGTTGGTTAGGGTGAAAAAATTTAACTGAGGTAAGGAAGTTAGCGATTTGTGAATGAATTATATGTTCCATTATTTTTGAACAGACGCTGGTTAAGGAAATTGGCCGGTAACTAGATGAACCAGGCTTAGGAACCGGAACGATCTTACCCACTTTCCAGTCGTGAGGAACGATGCCGGATGAGAGTGATTGCTGAAAAATATAGGAAAGAATGACACTGGTGATTTCTTTGGTGTTTTTGAGCACCTTAGCATTTATACCATCGATGCCGCAGGATGATGTAAGTTTTAACGATTCGATAATTTTCTGGATGCCCTGAGGTGAAAAAATGACGTCCGGCATGGTAGGGTAGTTGTGGGGGGAGACATCAGGGAGGTTTTCAATCGGTTCTCTGGTGAAAACGGAAGAAAAGGTATGGTTTAGTTCTTCTGCTACTGCATTATTCGCGATAGGCTGTCCAGTTGGATCCATTATTGATATGCATTTGTTTTCGTTTCGCGGGTTAATCACTCTCCAAAATTGTTTTGGGTTAGTGCGGAGTAAGTTGGGCAAGGTGGTATTATTAAACAGCCGCTTCGCTTTATCGATGGCAGAGCAGAATAGTTTCGTGGTAGTCTGGTATTTTTGCCACGCCACAGGATTGTTGCTGTTTTTTGCGGCGCCAAATTGTCGTTTCTTTTTGTTTTTGAGCCTCTTGAGTTCAGGATTAAACCAGCGGGATGTGCTACGTTCACTAATCGTAATTGTTGGAATGTAAGTACTAATAAGCTCATGCATTTTAGATTTAAACATTAACCAATTTTCAGTGACAGATCGTTTGTTAAAATCTTTAACTACAAACTGACAGAATTTTGTTAGTTCTTTATTGAAATTATTATAATCACCCTTATCGTATAAGGTAAGCTTTTTTCTTGTTTTGTCTGGGCGCTTCAGCCTACATTGGAATGTGCCATGAATGACCTTATGGTCGCTGATTTCGTCGAGGTACGAAAGCGAAGTGATTCTATCAGGATGGGTTGTTAGTACTAGATCAAGTATATTGGCTGAGTGTTTAGATTGCCTCGTTGCTGCATTAACAATTTGAGTTAAAGCGAATGTTAAACATGTATCGACGAAGTTGCTTTCAATGTTTTGTTTCGATGTAACAAGGACGAGGTCAGACCAATCTATCTTCGGAAAATTAAAGTCGCCGAATAGGACAACTGGTGCATTAGGGAAATGAATCTTTAGTGATTGTAGCGCGTCATGAAACATTGGTATAAATGTACTGTCGGAATCAGGTGGGCGATAGCATGCACCTAAGACTACGTGGGGTTGAATGGCTTTACAGCACACAAACACCATTTCGAGTGAGGTTGGTATATTGATACGATAGCAGCCAAGGTCACGGTGAGTAGCAATGAGCACGCCACCACCACGCCTGCCATCTCGGTCGGTACGAAAAATATTGAAATCTGGATAAGAAGAGAATATTTCACCGCTGATGACAGACGAGTTTAACCACGTTTCGGTTAGCACTATAACGTTGGAATCTGAAGAGTCAATTAAACAGGACAAGATATCCCGCTTTGGTAGTACGCTCCTGATATTAGTAAAAAGAAACGATAAATAGTCCTTGGGACCGTAAGGGCAACCACTAGCTAACTGCTACGGCGTGCGAAGAACGACTTGTTGATTAACCGGGTCATACACGTAGGTGTTCTTCCCTGCTACAAGTTTGTTATGACGAAGGCTGCTGGGAAAAGTTTGAGTTTTTTTGAACTCGACCAGTTTTTTACGGGCTAGGCGTGTGGCTGGTGAAAAATCTTGCACAATGTTAACATTGGGATGCTTGTGATCTCTACTAGCAGTTAGTACCTTTTCCTTATCTTTGAAATGGGTGAATTTTACTAGAACTGGTCTAGTTTTATTCGGCGAAAAGGTACCGAGTCTGTGTGCGCGTTCTATGTCTTTCGGAGCAATAGTTAATTTGAGGTGCTCGCTTGAAAACCTGATAATCTTTTCCTCAGATTTTGTCCAACTTTCGTTAGACTCATCATCTATCCCGTAGAACACTAAGTTATTTCGCCGCGCTCTATCTTCGGCGTCATCAGTGCGTGCAGTCAGCTGCTCAATCTGATGCGCGTTTGCCTCCGCGAGTGCATGCACACTCTTCACGTCAGCTTTGATCGCCGTCAGCGATTGGCACTCCCCTTCAATTTTCGTAAGTCTCTCTTTTATGTCTTTCAGCATTTTATCGTTATCAGCCTGTTTATCTCGGATACCTTTGATTTCGCTAAGTAGTGCTGATTGGCCTGTTTTTAGTTCGCGCAAGGCTGCTAACACATCTGAATGGTCGTCACCGGCAGAGGCACGAGTGGCAGGCCCTGGGTTTAGTTCGACATCGCCAGACAGTTGCAGGAGACTCATGATGATATTCACACAGTCGCAAAGAATGGCAAACGCTGCATGTGGGCCCGGCAGCACTAAAAGACCACGGTAACGCGTGGGTTTAGTGAATAAGGAAAAGCGGTTTGTTACCTGCACAAAGGATAGAGGCGTGTGGTGAGTTGGTGTCATCGCGATCGTGCCGCCGGACCCACTGAAAGCAGCGATGATGTCACGGCGATTTATATAGGTGCAGTCACGTGTAGGAATGGCGAGAGCGCGTGGTCCCGGACGAAGCATGCGCAGCACCGTGGGGGGCCGCACAGGCAAGGCAGCGGGAGCCAGGCACCATTGTTGATGCACGGCGTCAGATGCAAGGCTGTGCCCTGCGGACGTGGTCATTGGGTGGCATAGCCGCTCACCAGCATAGTCGTCGAGCAGAGGCCGGGGGCCGGATGGAGGGTTCCAAGGACGAACACGCATGGAATCACCGACAAGACGTGCCGACGAAGCCTTCCAGAAGGACGACGATGGACCAGCCATGGTGTTGCCGAAGCGGTGAGCTCGGGTAGCAGTCATTGCCGCGGAAGCATTGGTGATAGCACCGCAGGAGCAGCAGGCCATGACTAATAGCTGCACAAAGGATAGAGGCGTGTGGTGAGTTGGTGTCATCGCGATCGTGCCGCCGGACCCACTGAAAGCAGCGATGATGTCACGGCGATTTATATAGGTGCAGTCACGTGTAGGAATGGCGAGAGCGCGTGGTCCCGGACGAAGCATGCGCAGCACCGTGGGGGGCCGCACAGGCAAGGCAGCGGGAGCCAGGCACCATTGTTGATGCACGGCGTCAGATGCAAGGCTGTGCCCTGCGGACGTGGTCATTGGGTGGCATAGCCGCTCACCAGCATAGTCGTCGAGCAGAGGCAGGGGGCCGGATGGAGGGTTCCAAGGACGAACACGCATGGAATCACCGACAAGACGTGCCGACGAAGCCTTCGAGAAGGACGACGATGGACCAGCCATGGTGTTGCCGAAGCGGTGAGCTCGGGTAGCAGTCATTGCCGCGGAAGCATTGGTGATAGCACCGCAGGAGCAGCAGGCCATGACTAATAGCTGCACAAAGGATAGAGGCGTGTGGTGAGTTGGTGTCATCGCGATCGTGCCGCCGGACCCACTCCTTTATATTTTCTATCTCTTGATAGTTTTCTGGATTCCCCCACCTCATACTTTTACACAGATTTAGTATCAATATTTTGCGAGTGGCGGTAAAATGTCCAAAGTCTGCCGGCATGACGACGAGTTTGAAGCAGGATAATGTTACAATTTGATATAGAATATCCACCGAATGTGTTTGAAGATTGCATAAGCAATCATTTTGTTTGCTTTTAAGAACCAAGAAAAATCCCAGTCGTCACCTACGTGTTATGCTTTCAACAGTCTCGGTCACTTGTTACTTCCTGTCTATGGCAGGTAGACACCTCTGCACCATCGTACACTAACGGTGTCAAGCCGATTTGCACACCAAAGTTTGAGCATAAATCGCAGTCCTAAATTTGGAAGCATCAGTTGAGTGCAATGTAGAATACAATAGACCCCGCACTGAAACCAACGCTTCCACCCTCCAATCGCAAGAGGTTTCTCAGGTAGATTGACGGGTGAACCACCCACGACAGTGGCAATGCACTACAATTGAACCAGGAGCTGCTGGTTTTTCCATGTCATTCACTTTTTTTCACTCCGAATTTCAGGTAAAAAAATATGTAGCGTTGAACATGACGCACTTGAACAGCAAAGAACTAGAAAACACAAAAAAATACACAAAGTGTAGGGAGACTAAATTAAAACTAAAGTATAAAAATTCTGACGGCTTTTCTCAACTACCAAAAAAGCAAAACAAAAAATCACACCATACCCACGGACTGAATGATGATGAGTCGGTGAAGCTTCTGTGTCCCTATGTTTGTGCATCCGTTCGTTCGTTTAGCCGTGGGTCGATCTGTCCGTCCGTGAGTCTGTTTGTCTGACTGCATGTCCGTCCATCTTGTGAATATTCCAAGTACAACCATGTCGCAGCTTTTCTTGATGTAGTGGTCATAATACAAGTGCCGCCATCTAGTGAACATTCCATGAACTAAACGACAAGTGGCTACCTTCTACATACATCAAGAACGCACGACTAACGGCTTAGGGAGCTTCGCCCCTAATAGTATATCTCTTGTGGTACATACCCACTCTCTCAAGTATGTACCACCGGTGGTTACAAACGATAACGGGAGACGAATAACGGGAATGGTTTCTAGAGAAGCAAGAGTATATCCATACGCCATGTCTGGCTTTCAGAAGGGAAGATCATCAATTGACAGTGTGATTGATTTGGTAAGAAATTTTAAGCATCAGAAACGGCGCCGCCAATTAACGGCTGCAATATTTCTTGATATCAAAGGTGCCTTCGACAGTTTTCTGCATGACACTATTATAAATGCTCGTGAAGACTATGGCATTGTTGGCCGCATGCATCAATGGATAGCCAGCAATCTTCAAGAACGAACTATATTCATGTCTACTACTGACGGGGACACAAATAAGCATCCCGTATATCGTGGCATGCCCTAAAGTGGAGTCCTGAGCCCAATATTATTTAATATCGCACTTGGCCTCGTTAAAAAGCTCGTTAAACTAGGAGGCAAAATCTCGATGTCTGCGTACGCAGATGACATTTCCATTTAGATCACGAGTCTTACATGCTTCCAAGTAAAAAAAAGAAACTACAACATGCAGTATCGACTACGTCTGCACACTTCAATGCCTGCGCACTGCAACTGTCACCGACGAAAAGTGCAACCACGTCATTTACGAGAAAATCCATGGCTTGCTACCCCATATTGATCGATGGGAACATAGTACCTTCGGTAACTCATCACAGGTTCCTCGGAGTTATCATCGATCGTGATTTGTCTTAGTCGAAGCACATCTCGTCGCTAAAAAAAACTAGACAGGTTTCTCCAGGTCATTTGCCATATGTCTGGAAAATCAAGGGGACCATCGAAATTATATTTTCTGCAGCTATACCAGGCACATTTTATTGCATACCTTCACTACAGTGCTCCTGTTTTTTCCCGTGCTCGCACATCAGCTGTAGGTACACTCGAGGGAGCTCCGGCGCGTGCCCTAAGAATTCGCCTAGGAGTACCTCGATGCACTTTTACATAGGGCGCTATTGCAGAAGCACGTGCTTGTCCAGCTCATGACTATTTTAAACATGAACGACTACGAGTATATCTGAGGCTACTGACAAGGCATCGAGACCATCCACTGGAAGACACTTTTAACGCACGACCCAGTGCTGCATACTCTAAAGTCGTTATGTCGCACCGAGATATGCTGCCTTCAATTATGCACCACATGTTATCTCCGGCATACCGATCTGGACGATTCCTAAGCCGATCGTGCAACTTTCGATCTCTAGAACAGCAAAGAAGTCAAAAATACCAACTGCTGGTCTTAAGCTTTTCACTTTGTCGTATATTGACTATATGTACAGTATACAGTACACATTTTTGCAGATGGCTCTGTCATGCAGACCTCTTCGGCAGCAGCTTTCACTGTGCCTCAAATGGGAATCACTCAGCGGATCAAAAGAGCACACTGGACATCATCTACTGCCACCGAGCTGACCGGCATCCGAGAAGCTTCTTGATACATTTTACAGCAGATTCCAGCGAAATGGACATTATTTTGCGACTCCAAGCCTCCGCTTCAGCTAATTATAAACTACATGGAACAAGACACTGCAAGCAGTCCTCTGGTGTGTGACATAATGAATATGTTGAATGAGGCATTTCAATCCAGACATACAGTTGCGTTGCAATGGATTCCCAGTCATTGTGGCATAGCTGGGAATGAACAAGCTGATGCAGAAGTGAAAATGGCGCACACCAGTGGTGAAGTGGTATCAATTCACTTTTCCCGATATAATATCGACGCCTCGCTGTCTAAAGGTATGAAGACATCTATGCAAGTATTATGGAATGATGCGGATCATCGCCACAAGCGCATTAACAGGCTTGACTCTTATCGTGTTTTTCGCCTTCCGTTCCGACTAAGGAGAGGCCAAGAAACGCTACTACATAGAATGCAGCTGGGCGTTGCATTAACGCGACGATACTTATGCATGATTGGACAAGGGCAAAATTTTAACAACTTGTGCAACACGCCAGAAACTAATAATCACATCCTGTGCGTGTGCCCTTTCTACGAAGTTGAAAGACAATCTCTTAAGTGCCTCACAGATGACCTAGACTGCCGACCTTTTTCGGAAGAGAAACATTTGGGTTCTTGGGAACGTGTGGATCACGTCCAACGCAGTCTAAAGGGCCTGCTCGCATTCCTAAGCGAGACAGGTTCAGATTCCTGTCTTTAGAGAATCTGCTAGTGTAGAGGCTTTTGTGCACGTACTACACCAAACGAGACATTGTGTGCAGTGACTCATTGTGCTATACCACAATGACCCCTAATCTTACCGTCCTCTTTCTTTCCCTTTTCCCTTTACACCTGTGAGGAGTAGCAGGCCAGAAACACGCTTTCAAGGCCTACATATGCTCAGTCTTCTCACTGAACACGTTCTTCTTCTTTTTCTTTTTCAGGAGATGAACGTGTGACGCTGTGAGCAGCTCTTTATGCTCTGTATGGTTTGACGGTTGTTATAGGCCATAAAGAGCTATATAAGCTTCTTTCTGATGTAGGTTAGGTCGTCTACTACCTGGTAAGAGAAGAAAAACTGCAAAACGTTGTGCAGAGGCTTAGCTGTATTTTATGGGGACTTTCGGCGCAAAAATGTTGGTCTGACTGTCTGAACGTTTTTCTGTTTGTCCGCCCTTAACAGTACCGGGTACCCTAAACGGTACAAGACGATCCCCCAAACGGCCGACCCATCTGCAGCGCACAAAAATATTGCTCAAGATTCAGCGTTCATACTTGTTCCATTGTCAACAAAAAACAATTGCGCACATATGAGGCACTCTAACATCGCGTATATATTGTGTGTGCGTCTTTTACTACAGAAGACATAGATAACTAATTCTAAGGAGCATAGCGTTTATCACGCTGCGCTGACCATTCAACGCTTGCACGAAAAGGCAGGTGCTTCAAACGCTTTGCTAAGACGACACAGTGGTGGCACCTACCCGCCGCTTTGCGTTCCACACTTTATCATTTCTGAGACAGGCGCGCACGCCGCGTGCTTCGTTTTTCAAGATAACTGCCAGATAGCGCTCATGACTCACGTGTGACATGACTTGATGTGCTTATTCGCCTCCGCTGCATGCTCGTGGCACTCTAACACAGCGCATCCAGAATACCATTCACCTATTTTCTTGCGCCGAACACCAAATAAACGTTTTGTTCACTCTCTCCAGACACAAGACTATAGGCACCCGAGAAAGGACCAGAGGGTGCGACGAAGCTTTTTCATTTGCCTCAGCATTGTTGGTACCGACCTCCAGGGATACCAAGGAAATAAAACTCTCGCTGAACACATTAAGACGCTGAAGTGTCAGTGCCCTTTTTGGTACGTTTTAAAAAAAACTCTTCCTGGATGCTTAGATAATCAGGCGCGACCTGCTGCACACAACTAAAACAAAAATAGTATGCACGTGCATGTCCGGTTTTGCTGCGTCTACTCGCTAGGCTACGCATTGGAAGACTCAGTTTTCCTGCGCCTACTCTCTAGGCTGTATGTTATGGCGCTACCACCAGATATCGTAAACTGCATTGCCGGACGCCTATCGTACTTTGACGACATTTGCAGTGTAATATGGAGATACGGGGCCCATTTTTTCCAAAGCATGTACTGATTCAGGAAAGCGCCATAAAGAAAGGAGGCAGTTTACGATAAATTGGTAGCATCACTGCAACATATCAGAGGCCACCAAGTCAAAATATTAGTTACTGTTTGTAAATAAATTATGTTTACACAGTTTCGAGACCTGATGTTGTTTATAACCATGTTCTCGTACGTACGTTTTAAATTAAACACACAAAGACAGTTCACTTGTTAATCAAGCCGTTCCTTCATAATTCGGTGATATTTTAGTCATTCTAACACAGCAATCTTACGGAAGCATTTGACGCACTGCTACGAACTCGGCAAAAAAAAAGGCTTTCCGCATATATTCGTAAATGGTTCATCATTTCGTGTAGAGCTCCGCGCGAGCCACCCCTCAAAACTTGTAAGGTGCAGTGCTCCAGGAAAGCCAGGTGTATTACACTGCAGGCTTGCCTTACCTGTACGTGGCAAGCGTCTAGAAAACCTCTGTTTTTATTTTTCCTGATCTTCTTCCCCTTGTCTTGCTGCACAGACAATGTATGGATGAAGGAAATATTCGAATACGCCATTTGGATTATGTAGTGAGTGTAAAAAAGTTTCGAAGAACAAGGCGGTATCAAGAGGACATCACTTCACCTGTCACCCTTGCGCAACGGCATTTTGAGCAACGTCTTCAGCCTCTTCTATAGTGTGCGAACAGCCGCCTCGTATCACAGGTTTTAAAAAAGAGTGCCGAGCTCGAACAGCAGCAATAAGTGTGCGCAGGAACTCGGGTTTCACCCTAAAAATAAATTTTACCTAAAGTGAGAGGCAACAGAGGCAAATCTGAATCCTCACACTGCTATCAATAGAAAGCCCCAATCGAGAACAGGACTGCTGTCGGCCCGAAAAGAAGAGCAACACATCGTTTCAGAGGCAGGATTTCGCCTGGCGTCTTGACATAAATCTTTTATGCGAACGTGGCCTAGCTTACATGAGCAATATTTAGGAAAAAGGCAAAACCCTCTATGAAAAGAAGGAAAACGCTTGCGCAAGATGTGAGAACCAAACGACCACGTTTGCGTTTCGCAAGCGGAATATAGGATCGCACTGCTGGGCCGTCTCAACCTAAAGCATTAGAGTAAGCGAGCGTGCACCGTTACATGGCTTCGGTTTGTTGCGAAAGTCCGCAAGCCCCCCTGCGCGCGCTGTATGCAGGCTGCGAACGTTTCGCCGAAGACACCAGGGCCATTCCTGCATGGAGCCAAATTAGAACTCACGGGTTTTATTGTCCCATGTCCGTTTTTGTATCTGACTCGAGAGGGGAAAAATTTTATTTTTCCCTCTAGGCCCCCTCTAACGATTTATCTGGCAGTTTTCTAAAGAAAAGACCGTGCTTTTAGCGCTTTTAGCGAGTATCGGGAAAAGGCTTGGAGTGGGCATTTTCATGGCGGTGGCGGGATCTCATGACGACCGCACAACGTCGCAATGCTCGGTGAGCGGGCGCAACGACGCGCAAATTCTCTAGGGCCGCGCCATCGACGCTATACTTCAAACGTGCGCCGTGTCCCTGCACCCTTTCTTTCAAATGCGCGTGTTCCCAATGTCAAAACCTAATTTACCGTGGGCCGCGGCAGCAGTGCTTTGTTCGGGAACGTTTTTGTGGAGATACAGGGTTTCTCGAGCACCAGCCGCCAATGTGCTCCTTCTCCGTCAGCGGTAATGATGCCAGCGTGACAGTACTCGCGCTTCGCCAGCCCTTGCTGCTGGAGATGAAAGCGCTTCGGATTTGGTGAGAATTTTTTTTGCTTCCTCAATTTGCTCTTGTTTCAACATCTTTCCTGTTACGGCACTTTGCCATATTGTCTTGGTTTCAGTTTTTTTCTGTCATGTCAACCATTCGCGTTACCGTGTCTGCGTGCTCATTCTCTTAAGTACGAAACTGCGAAACTTGCTACCCCGTTAGAAGTGGACGTTTTCTTTCTGTTTTTCTTCTTTCTTGGAAGCGGTATGAGTCTCTGATTAAACGGCCGTATTCCTAGATTCTCGCATGATCATCCGCATGTATTCTTTCCTCGTACGCCGGCCTTCTTTCAGTTTTATTGCGAAAAAAAATTATCATGGAAAAAACGCTGGCAAGAATAACCCGCCGTAAAAGAGTGCAATCCTTAGATAATATATTTCCCCGTTGGGGATAGTGGGAGCTGCTTCTGTCTCCGAGCTTTCCGAAAATGGCGCAAAATGCGAACTGGATGCTTGAAAAGTGCCGTCACGAAAAAATTGTTCCTCCTTGTTTTTTTCAGCATTTGTGCTTGAACGTTCTATGGTGAGTTTAATTTGTAGCTCTTTCTCGTCATTTTACGTGTTCGTTGTTACGAAATGGTAGAGAGAGTGCAACGGAATATGAATGCGGGAGATTCGAGCGTTGTCTTTTTCTGTAAGTGGCATTATATATGGATGAGAAAGAAGAGACGAGCCAGACTTGGACCAAGGAAACAAAAAAAATGTCGTAAAGTAAGAGGCATCCAAATGCACCACTCTGACATGGTGCCACACCTCTCTTACCCAGCGTGGTGGGCTCGCTATGAACGACTCGTGTCAAGGCGTATATACGACGTGCTCTCAACTCTAGTACAGTGTTCGCGAGCATTCAAGTTGTTCGATTTCCAAAATCATCTTGGCTGCTTTAGTCTGCTGCCTGTCGGGTAACATTCACGGCTCCAAAACGCCATATTGTAACGACAGGAAACGCTGAAAAAGGACGACGTTTCAGCCCCATCACAGCAGTCCAGAAACCTTATAAAGGTTGCGTAGCTGGAGTGGCTTTCTCGACGTCTGTGTAACGCCTTCAAGGCAATCTTGTTTATTTCTAGCTCAATGAATTTGGTGCAGCTAATTATACTGGTTATGTCATGTAACTGCACTGGTAACACCTACATCGTATTTGCCGCAACAACATAGCGTATACTCATTCCTGTCTTTAATTTTTATTCTTCAGTTGATCTTGATCATAAACATGCGGGATGCTGTTGGCTTCGCAAAGCATTATGACTATAGTAAAACTGCTTCAAATATAAAATAACCTACACAAACAAGGGTGCTAAGAAGAGGCCAGTTCACACGTATGCGGACATCCCTCTCTGCAAACTCAATTTCTAAAGACACTGAAGGTCTGGTAATTCTCAAATTTATATTTATGCGTCTCACACCATATCTTTTGAGTTTGTGAGTTTAAAGTAGTAAAAAATCTAGATGGGCAAGTTGGTGTGTATCCTTTATGTTTATCCATGTCTTTGTTTGTTTACCTGTCACATGACTTCCACTTGCGCTGAGCTGGTTTCCAGAGTTGCGATGCAGGTTGAACTTAGCTTCGCGGGCAGACAAGTTTGCCCCGAGATTACTCAGCGGTGGCCATGGCATGAAGACAGTGCGGAACGCGGGTTAGCAGCGTAGATAAAAAATTGGCCCCGTATCTGCATGTAATCTGCAAATGTCGTCGAAAGATGATAGTCGCGTGTGGAGAGAGTGAGCAAAACACTTATTTGATGTTCTGCGCAAGAAAATCGGTTAATGGTACTCCGGAGGCGCTGCGTTGGAGTGCCTGGAGCGTGCAGCGCAGGAGAACGAGCGCATCAAGTCACGTCACACGTGAGACATGAGCGCCATCTGGCAGTTCTTTTTGGAAAACAAAGCGCAAGTTCTGAGACGGGTGTGCGCACCCATCTCAGAGGTGATAAGGTGTAGAACGCAAGGGGACGGGTAGTTGCCACCACCGTGTCGTCTTAGCAAAGCGTTAGAAACACTCGCTTCTTCGTGCAAGCGTTGCATGTTCAGTGCAGCGTGATAAGCAATACGGTCCTTAAGATTACTTATGTATGCCTTTCCTAGTAAAAGATGAACATGCAGAATATATATGTGTTGTTATCGTGCCTCAGATATGCGCAATATTTGATTTTAATTGACAACTGCACACGTAAGAACGCCAATCTTTGAGTGACATTGGTGGGCACTGGGGGTGGGATCGGTCGTTCGGGGTATCGGCTGGCTGGAGCTGTACAGAGTACCCGGTTCACGGTAACGGTGGAAAAACAGACAGACAGACAGACAGACAGACAGACAGACAGACAGACAGACAGACAGACAGACAGACAGACAGACAGACAGACAGACAGACAGACAGACAGACAGACAGACAGACAGACAGACAGACAGACAGACAGACAGACAGACAGACAGGACAGACAGACAGGCAGGCAGGCAGGCAGGCAGGCAGGCAGGCAGGCAGGCAGGCAGGCAGGCAGGCAGGCAGGCAGGCAGGCAGGCAGGCAGGCAGGCAGGCAGGCAGGCAGGCAGGCAGGCAGGCAGGCAGGCAGGCAGGCAGGCAGGCAGGCAGGCAGGCAGGCAGGCAGGCAGGCAGGCAGGCAGGCAGGCAGGCAGGCAGGCAGGCAGGCAGGCAGGCAGGCAGGCAGGCAGGCAGGCAGGCAGGCAGGCAGGCAGGCAGGCAGGCAGGCAGGCAGGCAGGCAGGCAGGCAGGCAGGCAGGCAGGCAGGCAGGCAGGCAGGCAGGCAGGCAGGCAGGCAGGCAGGCAGGCAGGCAGGCAGGCAGGCAGGCAGGCAGGCAGGCAGGCAGGCAGGCAGGCAGGCAGGCAGGCAGGCAGGCAGGCAGGCAGGCAGGCAGGCAGGCAGGCAGGCAGGCAGGCAGGCAGGCAGGCAGGCAGGCAGGCAGGCAGGCAGGCAGGCAGGCAGGCAGGCAGGCAGGCAGGCAGGCAGGCAGGCAGGCAGGCAGGCAGGCAGGCAGGCAGGCAGGCAGGCAGGCAGGCAGGCAGGCAGGCAGGCAGGCAGGCAGGCAGGCAGGCAGGCAGGCAGGCAGGCAGGCAGGCAGAAGTTTTTGCGTGGAAGGTCCTCAAAAAAGACCATCGTTTTTAAAACGGCTATCGAAACGCAGATGGCGTTAGAAACGTGTGCGGGACATTTGCGACGGTGTTAAAAAAAACACCGCGTGCAAACACGTCAGCGCCACCACTCAGTAAACATTTTACCAGTGCAGCGGCGTCAGCGTGATTGCCGCGCTATCTTTGTGTCACCACACAAGCTCTTTCCCCAGGCATGTTCTTGGGCGTATGTCCTCTTTTGTGCTGTTTATTTTGTTCCACCTGCAGCATAGAAATTTCCAAGCTCGAAGGCAGCAAAGGTGCACACGCAGCACTCTCGTGCTCCTTGTTACGGTTCTATCAAATAATAGAGATACATATAAGAACCGGTGATCACCAGGTGCGCTTGAATCATGCCGGCAATGCGGCTGTGATTCGATACGTTATGAGCACGGTGAAATTTAATGCGAGACATCGTAGCCACGTGGTGATACCACTTTTACTTCTGCGTGCATATGCACACAGTTTGCTCAATAAACCGGATAGAATTAATTGTGCCGCTTGACGTAATGCTGCTCCTCGGCTCGAACAAACGTGGTGGGCGTATGCGATCTTCGCCGCAGGTGTCTGTCAATCAAACTGATTGACGCGTAAACTCAGATACAAACTCATTGATTTTCAGAAGGTCCGAATCGAACTCGTGACTGTGATGGTGCTGGTGTGACTGTCAAGCATTTGATGTGATTAACACTAAGTGGCAGCTTCTTTACATATAATATAATCTGGTGAGCTTACAGTAAACGCCACAAGCGGGCCATTGATATGTAAACTTGAGCGTGCTATCTGGGATGGTTTCCTGAATACTAACATGTGCTTCCAAATCACAATGTCGGACTGGCTGAGCTGCCTTTCTAAGGATCTTGTCAACTTGAAGCGTTTGGCAATAAACCAGGCTAGAATGCGATTGCGGGGTTGAGGCGGGAAATAGAAGGCTAAATGCAGCTTGCAGTAGCGTAAACACAGTGACAGCACAAGAAGAGTAATTGAAGGTTATGAGAGAGACATATAAAGGAGCACACGTCGAGTGCGGAAAACAAGCCGACAGCAGAAGTAGTTTTTATAACTAGCCATAACCGCTGCAGTATGGCTGAAGCGCTTCAATAAGAGAGAGCGGCTCTTTTGAGCCAAAGTCATTGCACACTTGGCACCGTGGCCGACCGTCCGTAATGCCCGGCTTGCGGATGGATGAGAGAGGTGGCCGTTACTGCCACTCTTTTCGTAGCTTTTTTTTTCGCAAGGCCTACTATGTACACTGTGTGTGTGGCGAAGTATGTGGCGAAGCGTGGTAGTCGCGGTCATTGTTTGCTGCAACAAAGAACCCACATAGCTTCCGTGGCCAGCGGGAATAAAAACACGTGTATGTGAGCTGTATGTCTCGCCCATCGTGTAAATGCGTCACGTTCGCGAGCAATCACCTCGAGACACGTGCAGCCCCAGTAAGGGGATAAGAAGTGTACGGTGTTGATAAGGTGACAAAGCATGGAATTGAGTAGTGACCATAAAGAAAATAACTTAAAAAAAGCACAGCATGCCACACCTTGTTTCTCTTTCTCTTCACGAAGCCTCTTTCCCTTGTTTTCGCTTTATATGTTTTGTTTCCTGTTGGCCATTTCTTTCTAGCTTATGATGTAACTTCTTGAGATTTTGAAAAAAAATTAAAAGTACACTTTTTCTCACATTCGCCCCACAGTGTGTCTTTCAAACAGACAAAATATTTTGCTCTTCATGTTACATTTGTTTTGAGTAAACCGACAGCCAACTTTAAATTACTGCTTCGGCATATATAAATGTATTAGGGGGGCGAATGCATAAACGTTTCCTGTAAAAAAAGTGCATCTTCAAGGCCTAAACAAACATTTCAGCCGATATTATAAACTTCAAACATTTCCAATGTGATCTCAGCACCGGTGCCCCCACAGCGAACTTGTTTATTGGGAATTAGGCGCTTCTAGTTCACTGGACACACAGATTCCTCACTTCCGGAAAAACGCCGCCTCAATCCACCCTGAGCCGTGTCTGGTGAATAGATTCCGTGGGTGTCAAGCTCGTTCCCAATTTTTCACAATGAAGGCACCTCTCCTCGTACGGCAGGTGCTTTCAAGGCACTTGGTAATTTCAGAGGACCGTCATTATGCGTTATATTTGCTTGCGCTGTGGTGCGATGATCCCTTCAATCTGGTTGAGACAAACATTGCTCCAGTAGTTCACCCCGGTATCCTTGTTTTGAAAGGACTACCTGAGAATCCCCAGTCGTAGCATTTCCGAAGAGAAAAGGTATAGTTGGTGGTCTCCTATTCGAAAGTACATATATAAACAGGGAAAGGGAACAGGCAAGCAGATTTGTTGAACACTATACTATCAACATTCTTAAAACAGGACAAGCCCACGCTCAGAAGGCCATCCGCCACACCATCAATACATACTTTACTTTGCAATGGTCCATACAGATACCATTGTTTCTATTTACCGTGCGTGATACTGAATGAAAAAAGAAAAGCATGGAGGCTACAGGAAACATGCCAGATTGTACTCAATGTGCGCAGCGGGCTAGGTGTATGCCATGTCAATATCGTGTGGAAAAACCCACTTTGGTCGAACGGTTCGTTTTGTCAACGACGGGGCTCAGGAACATGGGTAGACCTTTAGGAATAAAAACAATGAGCTTTTACCGGTGCATGGTGCAGCCTGCACACTTTGTGCACCGTGGCTACAAGAGTTTAAATTTCTGAGCAGAAGTTCTGATGCCTCGGGAAGAGAATTGCTGAAAGCCTGTCACATGAAGTACAACGGCTTGGACTGCATCAGCGACACTGTAGTATATTTGTTCAATAGCAAATATAGCCTGATCGATTCCATGTTTCATTAGAGACGCAGCGGCAGCACGACTGCGCAGGAGAACTGCCCTTGGCATACCTCAAATAGTCTCAGTTGAAGTTGTAGGGGTGCTGACTACTCTTGTAAAGTTGTTTGCGCCACGTGGCGCGCCTGTCTCGCACAAAAGCCATAACTCGGGGGTGACAACCGCCGCACGATAGATCGCGTTTTGTTCGCGTTGGGTACCACTGTAGGTAAAGTGGGGGTGGGCGAGAGTTGAGCGAGTCGCTTCTGCGCGTGGTCGTTGCCGTGAACGGTTGTCCCTTGCGGTGGGTCTGCCGTGGACGGCACCGCGGGCCGCCTGCGGTAGGTCCACGTGGTGTGTCAAACGTTGGCGACGCCGCCTTGGGTGTGTTAGTGTGTTTGTCGTGTTATTGTGTAACGATGCCCTAGTGTGTTAATTACAGTTGATGTATTATTCGGCGGACAATATCGTCGTTATAGATTAGCTAAATAAATGTGTATTGTGTTTGGTTTGTACCAACCGTGTCTACTCTGTCCTTTCACTCCAAGAGCGCGGCGTGGTGCGCGCTCGCCTCGTCGAGACCCCACAATGTTTAGCGCTCGCCCTTGGGAACTGTGCTCTGCTCTTCACTGTATTCCTTTCTTTTCCAATTGGGCGCTAAAATTTCGCCTTTAATGCAAGCCAACTCGTCAAACAGAAAGTTTTGATATGATAGAACAAGAGCATCGCTGTTTTTGGCCTTTCAATTCTCAAATATTGTTGATTTATTGATCGATTGATTTGTGGGGTTTAACGTCCCAAAACCACCATTTATTTATGAGAGACGCCGTAGTGGAGGGCTCCGGAAATTTTGACCACCGGGGGTTTTTAACGTGCACTCAAATCTGTGTATACGGGCCTACAACATTTCCGCCTCTGTCGGAAATGCAGCGGCCACACCGGGATTTGATCCCGCGACCTGCGGGTCAGCAGCCGAGTACCTTAGCCACTAGACCATCGTGGCGGGACTTTTCAAACTTTGTTTTGTAATGTACAAAATGAAATGAGATGCTCATAATCAGCTGCACTAAAAAACACAAAAAAGGCATGAAAGAAGCGCTGTCTAACAACTGAAAGTTTAATTGAAAAACGTGTCATCTACATGCAAACATGAAGACAGAAAAACATGGACACCCTCTGTCGAGGACGTATTCTAGCATACGAAATATCAGCGTCTGTGAGATATTGAAGGCTGGCTCACGCACCAGTCTCTTGCTTTTATTATTTCAAACACTTCAGCGGTTTCACACGTGTGCTTCTTAACCGCAGTGAATTTGTTAAATTCAGCTGCGCAATTGTACTGCTCGCTACGGAGGGCAAGATGCGTAGATGTTGTACCTTTCAGAGAGCTACCATCTCCCTTAGCCGGACGTTGAGGCATCTTCTTGTCTGCCCAACGTACCTACCCCCGAACGGCAAAGAAATAGAGTACACCAGTCCACTCACACGGTCAGTGAAACGCTTAGAGTGCTTTATAGAGCAACATTCAGCGCTGACAGTGGCCTGCCCCTTCTGCATCACTCTCTAGTCAACTCAGGCACACACACTTCCTAGCTTTTTGACAGCCCGAAAGACAACGTTTATATCATGACTGGCCACCTTCTTCAAACGCAGCGACACGAAGTGCAGGTATGCAATAAAGACGACCTTTTTTAGACAATCCGAGGCCACACGCGCAGTGCTAAGGCACTCTTTTTGTCCTCTTTTTAGGCGACGAAACAGTCGCTGTGAAGTGGAGGTAAGAACCAGGTGCGGGAAAGCAGCCGATTCGAATCTGGGAACCTGTCCTAAAGAAACTCACCTACAGTGGACTTTTCAGAGCCGAATAATACATGACGTGGTTAATTCAATCTTTAAAATTTTCTAACGAGCAAAGTGATAGCTTAAAGGTGGTTTTCTGGAACGTGGGCAATAAGGCCAGCAAACTTGTTACCTCGGGAACTGTAATGAAGATTTCAAATATTGCAAGACATGGTCTCTTGGGTCTTCAGAAGTAAAGCACAGACCTTTGCCCGTTCGCTTGAACATACTTAGGACCTGATCATAGCCTTCATATAAATTGGTGTATAGGAATTGTCTAATAGGGAATTCCGTGAGATATGTGGAAGCATTGCTTCAGCGACAACAAACTGACGCGCTGCCATAGTGTCTGTGATTTTTCTTATTATCAGTTGAAATGGTCATAGTTGTCTCAAACCACGTGGCATTTTATGTAGGTTATCAGGAAGCCATTGAAAGCTCAGACGAATATTGCCATTGTGCAATCGCTAACCACTCGGTGGAATTCAATTGCAGTGTGCGTGCTCTGTACATTGCACACACTTTTGCGAAATCACTGCTTGCTGTGAACAGGAATTTATTAGCGGGTGCTCGTTTGTCTCTATGTTTCAAGCCAGCTCCTTGATAAGCGACTATGATGCAAACGATTATTCCAGCTGTGGGTAATTAATGTTAAGACATTCAATAAAATGCGGGTTTTTCTGTGAGCAATAGCACAGAGAGCATGGTCATCTGTAACGCGAACATGTTCAAAACGTTAGCCATGTAACCAGTGCTAATCTGCGAGCTTTGGTCCATAATACTGTGAAAAATAAAACTTTATTGTATTCTGCAAGAAAATATCCTCAGAAGATACTGCTTCACTGAGATAAAAAATGAGCCCAACTTCGCTAAGTAATATAGCCAGCTTGGTGGACTATGCTTTCATGCAAAAGCAGTCATGTTACCGAAAATAATCAAGAAAAACCTCAAATGCACAGCGCTAGACAGAAGGATGGGGGTTTCTGACATGTTGTCCTCAGCTGTAGGGAAGAATGATAAGAATGTGGGTCAGTTAATTAGGACGTTTTCAACTCTCGTATTTGAGATGCAACCACATGGTCGAAGAACACGCGCGTGCACGCACACTAACAAATTCCCGCGTTCGCAAGTTGTATTTCAACATATTATCCCTACATTTTTGCGGTACTCGCAGTGCTGCTAAGTCTGCTTTAAATGCTGTAAACTACTAATTTTACCAGGGGAATCAATCAATATGCTACGCATTGAGGAAAGATCTGAAGGCAAAGTTCAATGAAAGCAGAGGCACGAAAGACCATGGTGATCGTCGAATAGGTGCCATCATTCCGTTTTCTAGCTTCCCACGGTTTCTACTTACAAATACACTTCTTCGTAACAATCGTCCTCTCTCAGACGAAGCCCTCCGGGCGAGTAATTCCTGAATTCTTCGGGGGAATGGCTTCAAGCGGCCAACATGCGTGACCCCAGTCTTTGGTTTACGACGCGCACACGTAATTCACCTCGCTTGGACGACCGAGAATAACAAACGCTTATTAGTTCTTAGCTTAAGTCATGTCACCGTATGGGAGTCCACAGCTATACAAAACCACCGGAAACATATGTGACGTGTGCAATGCAAATTCACTCCATGCTACAGAGCACCAGCTCATAATTAGGTTTCACTATTGATGAACGACATCGGATATTAGGCGGCTTCTATCGAGCCACCTCAAATTTACCCCTACGCCATGAATGCTTATTGCTTAATTACTTGTAGTAGAAGGGTGCGACCAGAGCTACGGGGGAGGTCAATTCGCAATGCCCATGAACTCTCGTGTCGCGACGCACAATTCCAAAGCGTTCTCTCAAAAATGGTTAATGAGCTAGCCTAAGTGTTGATGCCTTAGCAAGAAATAAATACCGTGGTCAAACCATATTGGTCGTGAAACTAGGAACGAAGAGAAGTTAAAAAACCTACCGTCAGAGTCATCAACGCCCTACGTACAATTTAAACGCGACTCGGTGAGGAGAGGTTAAATATAGAAAACCAACACTTAGAAACGTCTTTTTCCGTATAATCCTAACTAATGTCACACCTGTCCCGTTAATTAGGGAGGCAATCGCCGGGCTAATTCCAAGATCCGAAGTATCGGCCCCCCGAACCACACCACGAAAGCGTGGACAATTTAGAAGTGGTCCTTTTTGGCGCGCCAGCGGACGCCGGCTGTGGCCCAAATAACAAGTCAGAGCCGAGAGTTGATAAACAAACAAATTATATTCTCAATAATGGCAGATCGAAAATAATACACAAAAATGCACACTCCACAATAGTTGCATACAATATGTCACCAATCAAACCAATCAATCAACGTACTACACAATACAATCAGCCACACTTGAAACAACGGACACGGACAACAATACGCACTACAATGCAGTCGCATGCATTGAACAACCAAGACACTTAAAGACTAAAGGGATAGAAAACCTATTCAGTCCAAAGTTCTTGGAACCAAAGTCTAGATGATACTCTTCCGAGAATCACTCACTCAAAGTCCAGCGTTGTTGTCGTTCCGCAGCCCTCGAAGTTTCTCTTCTAGGAAACCTCCCGTCTTCAATTGGCCACTCTTCAAACTTCAACTTCTTCGCCGGAACACGTCGGCTTCACACACGCAGCTGTTGCCACGCGTCCTCGCTCAATAGCGGTAAACACACGCTCTTGCCTGTAGCTCGAGCCTTCACCCACTGGTGGAAATCCTCTTCATCTCCGGCTTCGTCCCTACGGACCAAAAACCTTCGCCGACTACACGGCGGAATCCCTACGCGCTCTGGCGCTCACTTCCGTCTACTCCTGATTTCTCGTCTCGGCCGCTCGATTAAATACCTTCCGCGCCACCTTCCAGAAATTTCTCGTCATTTCGTCGGCGCGATACGCGGTGAAGGCTGAGGGGAGAGTGAGACGGTTGGAATGCCCTCCCCGGAGGATGATTCAACTCGGTATGACCACGCCCCTTTCGTTCTGGAAAAATCGAGCGCTTGCCCGGCCGCCGCTGTGGGGTGAGGAGGTTCATCGGCGAAGCGACGCTTCCGAGAGGAGAGCCGTCGCGCGCCCGGGGAGCCTTGAATGCTTGTTTTCTTTTTTTTTGACCTCGCGGCGTTTCTCCCGCCCGTTGTCGCAAGAATTTGGCGGCGCGCTCATTTTTAGCGCTCGTTCTGTGACACTGCCCCCACTTTAAGAATATTATCTCATAATATTCAAAACCACACAAACGAGCGCGAAAAGTCACCACACACTCTCACAGACTGTAACACCATCAGTCGCTCATGACACTTCACATTCACAATAGATCACTTAATACAATTGTACATTGTAATTCAATTACACAACACGTGAAAACACAACCACAAACACATGAGTACAACACTCCACCACACATTCCCAATAATACAAATGTACAAAGATCTCTCATTACAACAATGGTCCAATACTATACATCACATCACAGCACAACACTTCGACACTTGTGACACAGGATAACACAACATTAACACAACATATGGCACTCAGCACTGCCCAACACATTCTGATTCGACTGAAACACTTATCCTGTGTACTTCGAGCAGCGCTTGCGCCCCTTTTTGCGGTGCTCGCTCGATCTCTTCTTGTGTTTCCACGTTCTTTTTCGGCGAGCCCTTTCCAACGACAATATCTGAGGCGGCGTCTCAGCCATCGTTGTCACTTCCGACACCGCTAAAGGGTCATTACATTCGACGGGTCCTGTCTGTTTATTTACCCGCTTGATCATGCCTCTACATTTTGCCCGGCTGGCCAACTCCGTCTCCTTTACACTGTCGGTCGGTTGAGGTCGTGCCGACGTAAGTCCGGTTGCTCGGCCCGTGAACCTATTCGACCCGATCGTCTTCTCCTTCGCTGTCTCTTGCGCCGCAGCTTCACCTTGGGCTCTAGTGAGATCCGTCACGGGATGCTCCTCCACTGTATCTCGCGGCCGCTGTGTTGGCGAGGGCTCTATCTTCGGGTCTTCTCCCAAACATTCTGGATCACTTGGCCCTCGCGCCCCGTCGATGTTTCCGATGACAAGGTCATACAGGGGGGTCGTCATGCATAAAGCAGTAACCTTCCCGCTGAAGTACGGTGTTTCAACCTCAATCTCTACTTCGGGAAGCATCCGAACCGTACGATCGATTAGGCAAACCGGTTTTGTTCTGCCTGTCAACTCACTTTCCCGTACCAAATCTCTCCGCACGATAACCGTGGAGCTGCCGGTATCTCTTAACACCGTAATCTTTTTGTCCGCAACTTTTCCAGGCAGCGTTGGCATTCCTTTCGTAACACCGGTTGGCTGTTTTGACATTACAGCACCAACAATAGGAATTCTCTCCCCATTTTTCAATTCTACGAATCCGTCGGTGACGGCATTATTATCGGATTTCGGTGCTGCTTGCACACATGATACCTGGTGAGTTTGACTCGCTCCGTTTCGACATGCATCTGCTTTGTGCCCAGTCTGACCACACTTAAAACATTTCACTACCGTAGGGCTCGTAAAGATCGTTCGACAGTTTTTCGCGCGATGACCCCCTCGGTTACACAGAAAACATCGCTGAATGCTCTCTGGTGCACGCTTCTTTTCTTCGGGAGCCAATTTCTTCGAATCATCGGGACAATTCTTCTTGACTTTGGCCAGATTAGTTCCACCTTGCGCTTCCAAGAATTGATCAGCCAATTCAAGCATGTCTTCAAGTGACTTAGCTCTCCTCTCTTTCAAGTACAGCGACAGGCTTGGGTGGCAACTGGTAAGAAATTGTTCTCTAATTAGGAGCTCTCTAAGCTCATCGTACTCCTGTGCTGTCCCTGAAAGTTCAATCCATCTGTCGAAATAATGGCAAAGTCGGGCGGCATACTGCGTAGCCGTCTCACCGTCAGCTGGCTTTCCTGTCCGAAATCTGTCCCGGAATCCTTCCACAGTGAATCTAAATCGCTTCAACAAAGCAGCTTTCACCTTTGCGTAGTTGGCTGCATCGGTCGGTGTCAGCCTACCGTACACACTGAGCGCTTCACCACTCAAGCAAGTACTCAAAGCAGTTGCCCATTGATGTTTCGGCCAATTCTGGCTCTTCGCAATCGTCTCAAATCGGTGGAGGTACGCGTCTAGGTCGTCCTTCCTTTCATCAAACGCTACGAGCAGCTTGCTTGGGTTCAAGTGGAAGCCGTGATCTTCCCGTTCGCTGCTTTCAACTCTAGCTTGGACGGGAGTTTCACTTCGCTGTTGCAAACGGAGCCGCTCGAGTTCCATCTCGTGCTGCCGCTGCCGCTCCCTTTCCTCTCTTTCTTCTTTCAGCTGTCGCTCCTTTGCCTCTCTTTCTTCCTTCAGCTGTCGCTCCTTCGCTTCTCTTTCTTCTCTCGCCCTTTCGGCTGCCAACTTCTCTCTCTCCAACTCAGCTGCTTTTTCTTCCTTGGCCCTCTCTGCCACCAACCTCTCTCTCTCCACCGCCTCTTTCTCCTTCTGGCTTACCCATTTCCGTAGTTCGGCGCCGGAAAGACCCATCTTCTCACCAAGCACAACTAACTTTTCGAGATCCATTGTGTCTCGCAACTCGCAAATAAAACCTTGCCGCGTGCAAAAAGTATCTGCCTAAATCAGTCTATCGGAACACTCCCCTGCCCTCGTTATTGAGAACACTGAACAACACACAAAATCGTTCCTATAGCACTATCAACAACTCGAGGCTCTTTCTCACTACTTTGGACACACTGTGCACCAAAAGGTCCTGTCACGGACGCCAGATTAATTGTCACACCTGTCCCGTTAATTAGGGAGGCAATCGCCGGGCTAATTCCAAGAGCCAAAGTATCGGCCCCCCGAACCGCACCACGAAAGCGTGGACAATTTAGAAGTGGTCCTTTTTGGCGCGCCAGCGGACGCCGGCTGTGGCCCAAAGAACAAGTCAGAGCCGAGAGTTGATAAACAAACAAATTATATTCTCAATAATGGCAGATCGAAAATAATACACAAAAATGCACACTCCACAATAGTTGCATACAATATGTCACCAATCAAACCAATCAATCAACGTACTACACAATACAATCAGCCACACTTGAAACAACGGACACGGACAACAATACGCACTACAATGCAGTCGCATGCATTGAACAACCAAGACACTTAAAGACTAAAGCGATAGAAAACCTATTCAGTCCAAAGTTCTTGGAACCAAAGTCTAGATGATACTCTTCCGAGAATCACTCACTCAAAGTCCAGCGTTGTTGTCGTTCCGCAGCCCTCGAAGTTTCTCTTCTAGGAAACCTCCCGTCTTCAATTGGCCACTCTTCAAACTTCAACTTCTTCACCGGAACACGTCGGCTTCACACACGCAGCTGTTGCCACGCGTCCTCGCTCAATAGCGGTAAACACACGCTCTTGCCTGCAGCTCGACCTTTCACCCACTGGTGGAAATCCTCTTCATCTCCGGCTTCGTCCCTACGGACCAAAAACCTTCGCCTACTACACGGCGGAATCCCTACGCGCTCTGGCGCTCACTTCCGTCTACTCCTGATTTCTCGTCTCGGCCGCTCGATTAAATACCTTCCGCGCCACCTTCCAGAAATTTCTCGTCATTTCGTCGGCGCGATGCGCGGCGAAGGCTGAGGGGAGAGTGAGACGGTTGGAATGCCCTCCCCGGAGGATGATTCAACTCAGTATGACCACGCCCCTTTCGTTCTGGAAAAATCGAGCGCTTGCCCGGCCGCCGCTGTGGGGTGAGGAGGTTCATCGGCGAAGCGACGCTTCCGAGAGGAGAGGCGTCGCGCGCCCGGGGAGCCTTGAATGCTTGTTTTCTTTTTTTTTTGACCTCGCGGTGTTTCTCCCGCCCGTTGTCGCAAGAATTTGGCGGCGCGCTCATTTTTAGCGCTCGTTCTGTGACACTAATACATGCTAAAGTAAACTAGAAAATTAGTTTGCGGTTTATCTAACACTCTACTAAGCGGTTGAAAGCGTTATTTTTGGTCGGGCGCCATTATTGGGGTAGTATGCGGCAGTCTGCTATGAGGGCTAGGGTTTAGTTCGGCAAAGAGTTCGGTGCGCTGCCCCGTCGGCTAGGCATCGCTCACTTCTGCGCGGCGGTCTTGTACGTACCTTCCGTAGTTTATATATCTGCTTATGTATTGTTTACTGGCTGGACATTTCAAAGGTGGACTCTCTCATAGAATCTGTAGCAGGCCGCCTCTGTGACGGCCGACTGTCTCCGCTGGCGCACGACCGACGTACCCTCACCTTGCATGACGGGGAATGCGACATGTCCAGCTTTCTCCCTTTCAGGGGCGAAGCTCCTTATAACAACACCCGTTCGTCTCTCGTAGCCGTTGTTGTATGTAACAAGTATAAGATTTTGACCTCCAAGGTGGTGCCGGCGAGAGATTTCTTCTGTGCGTTGTTGAACAATAGAAAATAGTGCTCAACGTACATGTCAATGGCTGCTGATGGGGAATGAGAGACAGGGGCATTCGGCTTTTAGTTAATGCGCACGCTGCGATTCCCATTAGCAGCCATTCGCATGTACATTGAGCACTATCTGACAAGAAAGGGTTGCTACGTTATACTCGCCGGGCGTAACCTCCTTGGTTTTAGAAAGGTTTAGTGAGCATTGATGCGCAGTGCATGTATACAATGAACTAGTATATACCATGAATGAACTCGAGGCGGTTAAAGGTGGGAAGTAGACCCGAAGCACAAGCCGTAAGAAAGTGTGCGTGTGCCCCCTCTCGTTTAGTCTTTGGAATGTCCGCTGGATGACGGTGCTTCTATATGGGGTATATATGATGAAAAGATGCGAGATGGTGGTACTTAAAGTGTTGAATAGATGGATGAACGGACACACAGACGGATGCTTGGATGGACGCATGAACGGACGCAGGGGCGGATTCGTGGACGAACGCAGGGACGGACACGCGAACAGACGCACGCACAGAGGGGCGGATGGACGCATGAACGGTCACACAGACGGACGCATGTACGGACAGAAGCAAGAACGAATGGACGGACGAATGCTTCGCCCCACTCTTCATCACTCACTCCGTGGATATGCTGCCAATTTTTTTATCTGCTTCCTTCCTTCTTAAGTGAAGAAACACCGTACTCTAAAATTGCCAAAGTGATATCCTATTGGCTTCTGTCTCGCTGGAGTGGATTTGCATGATTGGACAACGTGAGTTTTCGAACTACTGTGGTGTTGTGCCCGTGAGCAGTTGTATGACAGATTCCTCATTCACAAATGATTGATTTGTCGGGTTTAACGTCCCAAATCCACCATTTGATTATGAGAGACGCCGTAGTGGAGGGCTCCGGAATTTTGACCACCTGGGGTTCTTTAACGTGCACCCAAATCTGAGTACACGGGCCTACAACAATTCCGCCTCCATCGGAAATGCAGCCGCCACAGCCGGGATTTGATCCCGCGACCTGCGGTTCAGCAGCCGAGTACCTTAGCCACTAGACCACCGTGGCGGGGCTCACAAAGTTTTTGGTATATACTGCTACAGTAATTGGCAAATAAAACAACATTGCTTTGTGAATCTTCTTTTTTTGGTCTTCCTTTTCATTGCGTACGCAATTGGTGAGCCATGAACGCGTGAAAATGTAGCGTAATTACCAAAATGCATATAAAATCTACACTAATAAAAAATAAATTTCACGCCATGTATACGGGAAAACGCGCGACGCTGACACAACTTCCAAATCTGACGTCCCATCTTAATTTTTTTTGTTTGCTGTTTGTATTCGCCTCTTTATGTAGATGGTGACAAAGACATTGAGCCGCCAACCACTGGATAAATGGGCTTGTATAAAATTATGCTACCTGTTTACGCATGCTTTGCTTAGACTACGACTTCGCATGTTTCCTTCATTCATAAAGTTTCATAAGATAATACTGAAAGGTAAATCTGGCGCTACTGTCTGCGCGGAATTCCTCATTAGCGCTTGTAATTCTATGAGAGTGGTGGAAAGTACAGGTTTTGGATCTGCTTCGTATGGATTACGTTTGTGAGATTCGCAATGCTTGTTTGCCAAGTGTACCCCTACAAAAATTTTCAGCAACGATAAGTTGACTGTATAAAAACGATTGTTACTAGAACCTACCAACGCTCACTACCAACTGTCTTTAGACTCCTTTACCAACAATCTGTCAACACACTGGCTGCAATTGGCCAGCAACGTTGAACAGATTCGTGTTAATACACTGTCTGGTGACCACGTAGTAACGCCTTATCCACAATGTATCATAGACGCTCTAATAACATGCTCTCACAAGACTGTAATAGGATGTCTGGTGACCACGCAATAACGCCCTGTTAGCAATGTTCATCAGATGCCCTGTAACATTCCCTCATTAGAAAGACTGTACGTGAGCAGTCTGTTAATTTTCTAGTAACCTGTGTTTTAATACAGTCTGTTGGCAGTTGCTTTTAAGCGCTCTATTGAAGCATGCTCGTAGACGCTCTGTAAACAGTTTGTTGGTACGTCCATCTGATTTAGCGCCCAGCAGTGAATCAGGACGCCGCATGAGGGTTCTGTATAACATAGCCCGTTTGGCGCGACTTCAGCATTTCTTCTCCACGAAGTCATCACCTCGTCCAAATTCTTTTCGATTAACAGTCAAGCATCGTAATCAAAAAGTTCTCACGACAGTTATAAACACTGCCTACTTTCACATGCCTTTCAGCAATATGTGTGAACGAGTTTCTAGTAGAAGTCAACGCAATCTTGAAAATGCAGGAGCAGAGAAAAACAAATAGAGAAAAGGTTGCACTCAAGATTTTTATTAAAAAAGCTTGACACTATAGTTTCTTGAAAATAATAACGTCAATTATTAGTCACACAATTCACCTACTGAAAACGCAAAGGAACATGAGATCAGCACATTTCGAACGCACTCATAATTTACAGAATTATATGAACAAGTAAATTAGAATAAAAGGCAGACACTGTCGATATTACTGTAAACTGATATATGAAACTTTCCAAAAAAGCGCATTATTAATTTTAAATTAGGATATTACAGTAGAATTACGTTTAGACAAATGAACTCGCTACATATGCATTACAAATTTCAAGCTCAATTTCAGAAATAACACTGCTTATAAAACAGCATCTCAATAAAGCGTTTGGCCAGGTATAAAGTGGATGAGATGTCATACCTCAGTAGTCCAAACTATGGCATGATAGCCAGGTGCGAAAAAGTGCTCTCTATATATAAGCGAGGCATAAACATGCACGTACTTCTAAGGTCGAAGTGTTATGTTAACGAACATAAGCGATTTCGCCAATCGTGCACGAAAATTTAATTCGTGTGATCATTCGATCGGTAAAAAAATGAAAAGATGAGAGCGAATAAAGTTGTAAGCACACCATAATAGCAGAATAAACAAGAAAGGGTGACTAATGATTAGGATGATGATGATGATATGTGGGGTTTAACGTGCCAAAACAACCATATGATTATGAGAGACGCATGACCAATAATTATGCGTAAAAGAGATTGGATAAGGTAAGAAAAGCACGGTGAGACATAAGAGCTCTCAACGCGTGGGCGTGCGATTGACGTGTCTATTTCGAAGCAGGAGGCTCCTGGTGGCTCGTTAGGGTGATAAAAGAAGTGGCTGACTCTTGCCACATGTCGATGATGTTGCCGGGAGAATTTCCTTGGTAGCTTCACTTCTCCTTGCGGCTCCTCATGTCATCAAGCACCCGCATTTGAAGAATTCTGCCGTACGGAGTGAAGTGGTCAGACTGGCACTTCCTACAACAGCGGCCCTGCGTGTAGCAGGTAGTGCACAACCTCGTGTGGCTTGCACAAGGAAACCTTCGCAGCGCTTTGCCTCACTACACTTCATGAAATCGGTATGACAAACCTACAATTACGTAGTATCATGTTCAATCAAGCACGTCCACAAAAGTAAATGATGGCTTTATTAAAAACCACTTGAAAAATCAAGGATTGTGCGTGCCATATGCAACTTCAACGCCCGCGCGACGACTATCCCAGGGAGAAAAAAAAAGGAGGCGATAGACAGGTCAGAACAGGTTGATTGGGAGGGTGGGGGAGGTGATTCTTAACTGAAAAGAAGATAAAAGTGAACCCTGTAACTGTCTCTCATAGAGGACACCTCAACAGCAGCTCACGAGGGATTGGGGTAAGAAGCGATTAAAAGGATAGGAAAGAATTAAAGGTATAGAGATGCAGAGAGCAGCAGGAGGAGAGAGAGGTGCAGGGACAGCCAGATACGGAAGGAGAAGATAGGAAAGATGGACGCGGTCGCAGAAGTCCGAGGACGGGGCACCACTCAACTAGAGATTTTGTCGGCGTCAGGAGATGCCGCAGGGCGAGCAAGTCGGCCAGAGCTGCACTGTCGAAAGCAGAGAACATCCTGTCAGGTCAATTGTCAGTTTCGGGACAATGAGCGCGTGTATCGCCAGAGTATGGCCTTTCCGCAGAAAGTCATGTCAGCTATTTTGTAAGCCTCACCATACCTGTTCAAAAAAATAACGAAAAAAAAGAAAAGAAGGCACGTATGGAAAAAAACATGTTCGATGCGTTGAGAAAAGCGGAACGAACACGTGTGTCGGAACCACAATTTTACATTGTGAACCGACCTCCTCTCTACATTTTTGTCAATAAATTCTCTCTCACTCTCCGTATGGTGTTTCAACAATAATAATAATAATAATAATAATAATAATAATAATAATAATAATATTAATAATAATATTTAATAATAATAATAATATGATTATTATTATTATTAGTAGTAGTAGTAGTAGTAGTACTAATCCAGAAGAATTACAAAGAAACGGGCCTGTCTAAGCCCCAAGTACTTGTGCGATTAGGCCCAGCAGAGCCGGTTACAGCAATGTGGATAGAAGGTAACAAATACTGTTGTTGCGTCTTTGCTAACGAGCAGACTAATGATTGACACCATTGATTTTTTACAGGCAGTAAATAAAAAAGCAGAACAAAGGAGGGACCCAGAGCATACGGGACATACAAGTAAACCATGTGATTTTACAGCTCAGCGAGTAATTTCTTTATTTGCTTTTTTGAACTCGCTGAAAAAAAAACTGTTCAGGTAGTTCAGTGAAAGTTTGTAAAATATACACTTCTACACGCTTCTCCATATTTGGTAGAAAGCCGGGGTAATACAAAATGCTTTTTTTTCCTCTGGAGCTGACGCGTTAGTTATGGCACTTTAAAGTCATCACACCAACTGTATCTCAGCACAACTGCTTTAGTAAATAAATCCTGTAATACACAAAAGCCTAAAACCCGAAAAATAGTAGTGGCATTTACCTTACCTCCGTAAGCAACACTTTTTCAAATATTTCGAAGCAAACTATCAATTGCGTGTTTTTCAGAGTTCTGAACAGAATGGGAAAATTTATTACCGTATTTCACCACACTATGTACTAGCGAATGAACAATCATTTGTATCACTGGTAGAGGTACCAAGCTTTTTATATTGAAAAGCAGACATGCAACACTTCCCAATTTGGAACAAATAAATGCCATGTGATGTTGTCAAGACATACCACTATGAAAAATTGTGCCTAGGTTTCTTAATGTTTGAACATTTTCCTCTGCCGAACATTTGCATGAGTTGCAATGCTTGGTGTGACTAAAAATTGGTACAAATTGGTACAAGTTTTGTGGTTTTAGTGGGCTTCGAAAGCAGATCAGTTTGGTTTTCTTTTCGTGTACATTTAAGCAATTTTCTCCAAACCATGACACTGCATTGTGAATTTCACACGGAAGACAAATTATCACTCTTTGATAACGTATGTTACGTTTTAATGGCACCGTATCATCTGCATACTGTTACACATTTGCTTTACGAATTCCTCAGGGGAAGTGATTCATAAATAAAACAAATAACACTGGTGACAACACTGACCCTTGTGGCATAACATGAGTCATATATTTTTATTGCTAATTACTTCCCAACATACCATAACGACTTGTGACCTGTCTTGTAAGTATTTATAGAGTACATCATAAAAAACCCCCTAAAGCCCGAACGAAATAGCTATTGTACCGAACTTGACTGTTTTAAATGCTTTTACCAAGTCTAAAAATAGAACACAACAGAAGAAGTTCTTGTCAAAAGCCTAATATATTTCATCACTAAACTCTTCTAATAATGTTATAGTGCTGTGATTAGCAACGAAACCAAATTGCCGGGGTGTTAGTAGCGAGAATTTTCGTAAGAAGGATGTCACGCATTGAAGGAAAAAAAATTTATAGTATCTGGGAGAGTATAGGCAAGATCGAAATTGGTCTTTATTTTCTATAAAAATTTTTTAACTATTGCCGTTTTTAATATCTTGAGAATCGATGCACTGGTTAGAAATCCGCTCAACGTGAAGAAAAGTGCTTCTGCTAATGCTTCAAGGTTTCGTGAAAGCTTGACCACAGCTATTTAATCAATTCCTGGTTGTGTATTTGGACAAACACTGAAAATTATTCTTCTGAGATCTGCCTTCGATAGCGTGGGCAAATAAGCCGATGCAGGGACAGATTTTTTAAGCGTGCACGTGCGTTAATGCGCATGCGCACTTTTGGAAAAACGCTTGAAGAAGTGGTTGAAATCTACAACCACTATCTCTGGTTTCTCGGAAAACGATTTGAGTAGATAGAAGGGCTTAACGTTCTCGCCTTCCAGATTGTCTATCAAAGCCTATGTCTTTGCCAAATTTTTGTATGCTCGATTGAATTATTTTAAAAAAATACCGTTTTTTAGCTGACCTTAAAAGAGTGACAACCCTATTCTTCACAATCTTGTATTCAATTTTTAATCCTGAAATTTCGGTGCCCGTCTGCTAAGTTTCCATAGCCAGTCTCCAATAGAAATAGAGCTCACAATATCTGCTGTGAACCACGAAAATTCTTTCCATGTTTTTAGTTTTTAAATATGTGCTTGAACGTTCAATTGGAGTTTTAAGAATGAACTTGTGAGAAATTGATCTTTCGAAATTGAATGATTGAATATCTTGCGAAAAAGTATAAGCCGACAAGCTCTGCGGCGTAATTCAAGTGACTACAGCGAAAAGAAGTGCTTAATTGAAGTGACGCTGATGATGATATGTGGGGTTTAACGTCCCAAAACCACCATATGATTATGAGAGACGCCGTAGTGGAGGGCTCCGGAAATTTCGACCACCTGGGGTTCTTTAACGTGCACCCAAATCTAAGCACACGGGCCTACAACATTTCCGCCTGCATCGGAAATGCAGCCGCCGCAGCCGGGATTCGAACCCGCGACCTGCGGGTCAGTAGCCGAGTACCTTAGCCACTAGACCACCGCGGCGGGGCGCTTGAAGTGACGCTGCTGGTCCGATGGTAGTTATATAGTATGAAGCGTGCTGCGTTGTTCTGTACTATTTCAAAGGTGTTAAGCCTAGTTAAAAGGGGGTCGAAATGGAGCATGCACATTCGAGCTTTGGACGAACTAGCGTTTTAAACATTGTGAGTTTTACAGCTTGAGGGGCGCGACTAACTGACATCGTATAGCATTCCAGCGTACGGTTGCTATTGTTTATAACGTAGTTAATGGAAAGCTTTCGGCACAAGTCTTATGTTTTGTGAATCCCCGAGTACTAATACAAAGTTACGTAACAAAGGGAAGCGTATGTAGTGAAGAGGAATGCCCACTACTGCAGCGACATCGACACGTTGGCGCGAGGCACGAGCTAAGACTGCCTGGTTGCTGCTGCGACGCTGCCCGTATACTCGGCCTGCTCTCTCTGCTTCGGTACCGACGCCGCTACAGCTGTTTACCTTGCATTTACATTATATTTTGGTGGAGAGTGCTGTGGTCTTCCCCAGTCCTGGAACTGCGTAGCCGAAAGCTGCCATCCGTCATGCCTGACGACGCTGTCTTCACACCCCACCGGCTTCGCCACGCAGGGGCTGTCCCGGTGCCCAGCTCTTGCGAGAAACAGACATCTTCAGCGGCACCGATGAGAAAGACGCTGAGGATTGGCTGGAATCTTATGAACGAGCCAGTGCTACTAACAAATGGGACGATCCCGCGAAGCTTGGTACCGTGATGTTTTATTTAACGGATGTTGCCAAGCTATGGTACAGAAACCATGAGGCGGATATCCCCACTTAGACGACTTTCAAAGCCTGCATCACAGATGTTTTTGGACACCCTGGTGTGCGGAAACATCGCGCAGAACAACGTCTACGAAGCCGGTCCCAACAAACTGGTGAAACATTCACTAGCTACATCGAGGACGTCCTCGACCTTTGCCGGCGTGTCAACCCGAAGATGGCGGAAACTGACAAGGCACGACACATCATGAAAGGCATTTCCGACGACGCCTTTCAAATGCTGCTCTCGAAGAACCCTGTCACTGTCTCTGAGCTCATCGAGTTGTGTCAGAGTTTCGACGAGCTCCGACGACAGCGTCTCCTCACGCGACGCCCTAACGTCGCGGATGACACACTCTCAAGCCTAATCACCACCTCTGAACTTGAGTCCCTGCTATCGCAGATCAAGCAGTTTGTTCGTGCTGAAGTCGCTCGTCAGCTATCGCTGCTATCGACAGTCGGCCAACCACAGTCACCTCTTTCAGCAAACCTTCGCCAGGCCATCCAGGAGCAAGTTTGCGCGGCTCTGCCATCTGCCCGTGATGCTTCATCGATGCCGACCCCCGTTGCCTGTGCCGAGGTAACTGCACCTCTAAGCTACGCTGAAGTGGCCGCTCGACCACCTCTTCAGACATTTACGTCACTGCCATCAGCCATGCCACCACGACCTACTTCTCGGTTCGCTCAGCCAAGGTCTCTCCAGAGTAGTAGACAATGGCGTACAGTCGACAATCGGTCAATATGCTTTGCCTGTGGCCTACCTGGTCACATAGCGCCATACTGCCGTCGACGCGTCCCTATCTACCACCAACAGAGCTTCGAACCTGCCCCTTATGTGTCACCGCGCCCTTCGTTCACAGGATCTCAGCCTCCTGACCAGATGTCATCGTACGCCGACTACCGCCCTCCTGTTAACCGTCGCTCACCATCACCTCGACGCCGCTCGCCATCCCCGATGCACCGTCGTCCTTCATCGCCGGAAAGGGAAAACTGATTGCCGCAGTTCCAGAGGCAGGAACTGCGTCGCCCGCGAAAAGACCAAAGCCTCTCTCTTCCGCAACGAATGTTCTCGACGTATATGTGGACGGCGTCGCTGCACTCGCTCTTGTCGACACTGGTGCCGCAGTTTCAGTGACCAGTGCCAGACTCTGCCGCTTGCTCAAAAAAGTTATGACGCCAATAACAAGTATATCACTTCGTACAGCCAGCGCAGAGCACGTCACGCCAGCCGCTGCCTCTACTGCTCGCATCGCGATTGATGGCCTCATCTATCCCTACTGAAACGTTCCGTATGAAATCTTACGGAAAATATATGGACTCCGTAACATTTCCTTAAGCTACATACGGAAAAAATATGGAGTTTTATGGAAATATACGGAAGTTGTATGGCATTTACGGAAAGCTTCTTATGGAGTATAAGGAAGGATAAGGAAATTGAATTGCGTATACGGAAGGCTTTTTATGGAGTATACGGAAAGATAAGGAAAATGTATGGCATATATGGAAAGCTTTTTATGGAGTATATGGAAGGATAAGGAAAGATAAGGAAACTTATGGAGCATACGGAGAGTTCATGATGGAAGATATTGAAGGATAAGGAAAGTGTATGGAGTGTACAGAAGCTTTCATAAGGAAAATGCAGAATGTAAGGTCTTACGGAAATATACAGATTTTGTAAGGTGCTTACGAAATAGTGTATGAAAGGCATGTGGATTGTTGCAAAAATGTGGAAACTCTACAGTTGTTGTCACATTTTAAGCAGGAAATCCGAGCTCTATAAAGTTATAAATGAATGCACAGTGACATATATAGTACAAAAGAATAACGCAGGCTGGTCTGTGTTGTCAGTCACGTCTGTTCGCCTTTTTCCAGAATGAATACAGCTTCTGCAGATGACCAGGTGCTAAAGTCTTACTAGTTTTAGATTCTAGTTTTACTAGTTTTAGATTCCTGTTCCCATGATCTCATTTTGGGTTGGGACTTTCTCTCCGCTAATAAGGCCGTCATCGACTGCTCTCGCGCTGAGGTAGAAGTTGAAGTGTTTGGCGACGCTCCGTTAAATGATGTACTTGAAACCGAGGACAAACTATTTGTTGCTGAAGACGTCATCATACCGCCGCACTCTTTCGCCCTTACCATAGTATCTTGCAACTCGCTCGCCGAGTCGAGTGCCCCTTTCACGACATCTGCCCTTTTCGTTCGCCGCAAGTGTTCGCCGCTACCTTATGCCCTTCTAGAACTTCATGACGGCGTCAGCAGACTGCTCATCTTGAACCTCTTGTCATGTCCTGTAACACTACTTCGGGGTGAGTGCGTCGGGCGGGTTTACAGTCTCGACCCTTCTGCAATTTTTGACATGTCGACTGGTCCTTCCGCCAAACACGATGTCGCCGGAGTGACTTGTGCCTCTTCGCCGCAGACTACTAGGCCTGGCGTACTCAGCAGCTCCATCGCTGACACGTTAACCATTTCGCAACGTGCTCAGCTGCTACGACTGCTGGAGAAGTTCCGTTCTTCCTTTGACTGCCAGCATACTCCCCTCGGCCGCACATCCGCTATGTGTCACCGCATCGATACGGGTACCAATGCGCCATTGCGTCAAAGACCTTATCGCGTGTCCGCAGCCGAGCGCCAGGTTATTGATGACCAAGTAGCTGACATGCTCAAACGTGGCGTCATCCAGCCTTCGAATAGCCCCTGGGCATCTCCAGTCGTTCTCGTTAAGAAGAAGGACGGGTCAATTCGCTTCTGTGTTGACTACCGTCGTCTTAACAAAATAACTCGAAAAGACGTTTATATCTTACCGAGAATCGACGATGCCCTTGACTGCCTCCAAGGTGCGAAGTACTTCTCTTCTATTGACCTACGGAGTGGCTACTGGCAAGTCCCTCTGGCCCCTGAAGATCAGCCTAAGACGGCCTTTGTCACACCTGATGGCCTTCACGAATTCTGTGTCATGCCTTTCGGTCTTTGCAACGCCCCCGCAACATTCGAGCGGATGATGGACAATCTTTTGCGTGGCCTGAAGTGGAAAACATGCTTGTGCTACTTGGATGACGTAGTTATATTTTCACCAGATTTTCCAACGCATCTCCGCAGGCTAGATGAAGTACTGCCGTGCCTAACTGACGCTGGCCTTCAGCTCAACCTGAAGAAATGCCGCTTCGGCGCAAATCAGCTCACCATCCTCGGCCATGTTGTCTCTAAAGGCGGTATCCTTCCTGACAACGCCGAGCTTCGGGCAGTTCCAGAGTTTCCTAAACCTGCGTCTCTGAAGGATCTGCGCAGCTTTCTTGGCCTCTGCTCCTATTTCCGCCGCTTTATTCGGAATTTCGCGATGATCACCGCCCCCTTGACTGAACTTCTGCGCAGTGACTCGAAAAGTTACGCTTGCTCACCCGCCTGTGACGATGCTTTTGAAAAGTTGCGCCACCTGTTAACCTCGCCGCCAATCTTGCATCACTTTCACCCGACTGCTCCGACTCAGGTACACACCGATGCCACTGGCGTTGGACTCGGCGCAGTGCACGCGCAGCGCAAATCAGGATTCGAGGAGTACGTAGTCGCATACGCAAGCCGTACCCTCACCAAAGCGGAGAAGAACTAATCTGTGACAGAGAAGGAGTGTCTGGCAATTATATGGGCTCTAGGTAAATTTAGACCATACCTATATGGTCACCCCTTCGACGTAGTCACCGATCACCATGCGCTTTGCTGGTTATCCACATTGAAAGACCCCTCCGGCCGTTTAGCTTGCTGGGCTTTGCGGTTGCAAGAGTTCGACATGCGTGTTGTCTACAGGTCTGGTCGACGTCACACTGATGCCGACGCCCTATCACGTTCACCTGTGTCTCCCGAAAGCTCTGCATGTCTATCTGCCGTGAACGAAATGGTGTCGTTCCCAGAAAACTGTGACAACGTGGCGTGGCGTCTGAGCAACGTAAGGATGACTGGATCAGCACTTCTGCGATTCCTTTCAGACCCGTCGACTTCTCTATCTTCTCGAACGTTGCGCCATCAAGCGGCTCACTTTGAGGTCCGCGATGGCCTCCTTTATCGCAGGAACTACAAGTCCGACGGCCGGAAGTGGTTACTCGTCATACCTCGCCATCTTCGTGCTGCAATATGTTCAGCTGTCCACACTGACCCTCAGTGCGCACATGCGGGTGTCTTCAAAACATACGCTCAGCTTTCCTCCCGGTTTTAATGGCGAGGCATGTACACCTTTGTGCGCAAATACATTCAGTCATGCCCTCAGTGCCAACGACGCAAAGCTCTCCCTCATCATGCCTCTGGTCCGATCCAGCGAATCCCTTGCCCAGCCAGGCCTTTCGACCGTGTTGGAATTGATCTGTATGGGCCTCTACCATTTACGGCTTCCGGAAACAGTTGGATCGTTGTCGCTATCGACTACTTGACGCGATACGCGGAAACAGCCGCTTTGCCTGCTGCCACAGCACGCGACGTGTCATCTTTTCTCCTGCGGAACTTTATTCTGCGTCACGGCGCACCACGTGAACATCTCAGCGACAGAGGACGTGTATTCCTCTCTGAAGTCGTCAACGCACTCCTTGCCGAATACCAGACTACCACCGCCTACCATCCGCAGACGAATGGATTGACGGAAAGATTCAACCGTACCCTAGGGGATATGATATCAAAGTATGTTGCCTCGGACCACTCCGACTGGGACCTCATTCTGCCTTTTGTGACGTACGCCTACAATACTGCTCCAGAAGCGACTACGGGCTTTTCACCATTTTTCCTGTTATATGGCCGAGACCCTTCCACCACACTAGATACCATTCTGCCCTACCACCCCGATTCCTCCGAGTGTACGCCCATCTCGGAAGCTGCCCGCCGCGCCGAGGAATGCCGTAAGCTCGCCCAGTCGTTCACAACAATCGACCAATGGAGACAAAAATCGCGGCGCGACGATAACCACCCGTACCATAACTTTGTTCCGAACACTCTTGTTTGGCTTTGGGTTCCCGCTGTACCTACTGGCCTTTCCTCGAAGTTTTTTTCAAAATACCAGGGACCCTACCGCATTGTCTCGCAGACTTCACCAGTTAACTACATCGTCGAACCCGTTACGCCATCCACAGACCAGCGCTTTCGGGAACTTGAAATTGTTCACGTACAGCGGCTGAAACCGTATTACGACCCGCTCGTACTCTTTTCACCGTGAGTCGCGAGAATGGCTCCTTTTTCGACGGGGTACGAAGTGTAGTGAAGAGAAATGCCCACTACTGCAGCGACATCGACACGTTGGCGCGAGGCACGAGCTAAGACTGCCTTGTTGCTGCTGCGACGCTGCCCGTATACTCGGCCTGCTCTTGCTGCTTCGGTACCGACGCCGCTACCGCTGTTTCCCTTGCATTTACATTATACGTAATTTAGGGTGTAGTTATCAGTAGGTGCTCTCGTTTGTGAGATGCGTTAAACTTTATATTTGTTGACGTCTATGGTCGAAGTTGGGCATCAGATGAATATTATTATTGTCAGTTTGCAAGGTACTAGAGCTCTAGTTAGATGCAATTTCCCGCTAAACAACGCCGCCGTCTCCCGAAAGATGAATAGAAGTACAACAGCGGGTAAATTCTTAAAATAAATAAGAAACAGCAAGGGGCCCAAAACAGATCCCTGGGGCCCACCTGAAGTAACAGGAAAATAGAGCGAGTTGTGGGTATTAGCAACAACGATTTTTGAACGCTTAGTTAAGAAAAACTTAATGAAAGTAAGAGGTGAACTTTTTGTGGTTCCACGAATGAACATATAGATTGAAAGAACTATTGCTAACCGGACGTGAATTAACATAAGCATGGCGCACCACTATTCTAGATAGCTATATACTGTGCAGGCCCAGTAAAATAACTAGGTTGAAACGTATTCCTTCTCTAATTGTAAGTCGGACAAATCTGATGCTGAATGCACCAAAAGGCAGATCGTCTTCGAAATCCCTTGGAGAACATCCCCACCCAAAAAAGACTGCAACCCAGCGGTCAAGTAAAACATATTCAATTGCCTCCGGCTTATTGCAGAAAAAGAAATCTTTACCCCAAGGAACGAATAAGCCTTTTTTCGCAACCATGTTTTCACAGTGAAGGTTCCAGTGTGTAACTTAAAGAAAAAGGAGTTCGCTTCACGTGTCACCTCTATTTTTTACACGTCATAAGAAATTATGGCCTCGGCCTACACGGTATAATGTTCTATAAAGAGGAACAGGAAGAACTGTTTCTACTAGATTTTTGTACGTTTTACGAAAAGATGTACTCAGATATTCCAATCAAAAACGTGTTTTTTACGAAAAGACATGAACCATTTCTTCCAGGTAACCTCCAATGCTTCCTTTCATGCCACCACAAAATCTGGCAGCAGTTTCTCATGCCTAAGCTATATAACAGTACGTAGGAATGTGTGTCGATTATTTCGGAAACAAACATGAAGTTATTAACTAACTGGCGAAAGTACAAATGTTAGTTCTACTTTTTTGCTCCCGAGAAGAATCCCACAATAAGACAGCAACAACTCGGTGAAGCTTCTGTACATTCTCCGTGATCAATTCAACGCTTGAAGGACGTACCGCAGCTTACCGAATAAAATTATGTTACAAAAGGTCACTCTGGCCAAAATTAATTCATAGAAACAATTAGGTTGTTTCGATTTTTCTCGTCGCTCAGCCGTGCTAGTAACCCACGCACTTGCTCCAGTTTACCAGATTGCCACTCACATGGAAATAAAGGTTTACAGTTTTCGCAGTTTCAAAAATATTATCATAATCTCTGTTACAAAACACAGCAATATCACCTGCGTATTCCAGGACCCGCACTTCAGCTTCTTGTAGTTTGTATCCTTTAATGTAACTGCTTTTCATGATGTTTCGGCAAAATGGCTATGTATAAATTGAAAAAAATAGAAGAATAAAGAAAGGACTGTTTTGTCGCACTTAACGTTTGGCATTATTCGTTTCCCAAAACATTTGTTGATGATGAGCCAACTTTTCCATCCAGTTTATGCTACTGGAACTCCATCCTGAACTACGTTACCAACATTGATATATTACAACAAAAGAAAAAAAACTTATGCGGTACTCGGTCAGATGTTGTTTTTTTCTATATTTATTTGGATAACTACGATGTGTTCGCTTGGGGCATCACATCACTCCAGTGCACTTCGTGTCTCATGAATGTTGGTGAATATAGTGTGCCCTGAAATTCCACATCATTGGTGGTCACCTACAATGCTAGTGCTAACTGCTGCCGTCTCCTTGCTTACACTTTCCTCAAAATCTTGTAGTCGATATTCGGGAAACTGACTGGTCTGTACAATTTCACTTCGCTCAATTTAATTGCGTCTTCACTTTTCGGAATTCATACAGCATCCGATAGCAAAAAAGAATGTGGCAGAACCTTTTCGCCTAAAGCTTTGTTAAAAAATCGATGCTAGAATCAGTGCTACTTCATGTTTGAACTTCTTATAAAAGGCGGCGCATACCCATGAGGTCCTGGGCATTTTGTCAAATGGAGGGCAGTGATTGCTTTTACCACTTCCGCTTCAGAAATAAAGAACTCTAAGCTGCGTTTTCTGCAAACTGATCCTTTGGAATCAATTTCAAAAATTCGTTTTTCAAACCATCTTAATTTACTTCGCTTTTATTGAACGGTGTGACGTAGCCCTCGTTGAAAGCATCCTCTATAGATCTTCGTTTACTTGCAACAATCCCTTTATCCCTTCCCCAGTGCAGGGTAGCAAACCGGATGTGCGTCTGGTTAACCTCCCTGCCTTTCCTTGTATCTTTATCTCTCTCTCTCTCCGCAACAATAGCCAATGTAGAAAGTGACCACGGAGTTATGGGTAGCATGCCCGGCATATGTTGTCGTGGACCTAGGGGTCATGTTCTCGAACCTTATTGACCGAATGTATTTTCGTGGTCTTCTGACAATGCGTATTTCCCGACGTCATTTCTGTGACGGGAATACATCACTGAAATCTGGGTTCACCCCGGGATAACACACTTTCGTGTTAGAAGATGAACTCTAATGTTTAAGGTAAAACTCATTGACTGTAAACATATAATGAATGCCTTTCAATAACAACATTAAGAAAGTTGGGGTACAAATTAACGGCAGAAATGAAACAATTGACACGAGATCTAGAGCTGAAAAGCTGCTGCAAACCACGATAAAACGCTTGCGTTGGTGAATCGCAGGGTGAAAATTGTGGCGACGGCCAGTTCTTCAGTTGGGAAGGTTGCTAATTTTGCTACAGTACCGAGCGTTTCTTTTTTTTCTTGCGCAATATTTCTACAACAGGTTGACTGTGGCCGAAAGGGCGGTTATGGGTCCTCTGTCGTAAGGCCGTCAGAGCGCAGTTCTCAGAAACACGCATACGGCGCGTTCGTTCATCATCGCATGCGTGGGAGTACCACTAATCTTTTTGTGTGCCGGCAGGCTCCAGCAGACCTAGACCGGCGGACGTGTGTTCGCTGGTCAGCTATATAGGTGACCAATAAAAGAGCGAGGGATTGTCGAATGCACCGCCTGCTACCGGTTTCCGGTTCGAGGAGAGTAGACGAAGGCGAAACGCTCTGCCGTAAGCCTCAGATTATTCAAGATTCGCGCGCGCGGTCACCCCTTTATCTTTGTCCTGCTAAGCCATGGTCAGTTTTTCAGCCGTTGGCAGCTACAACTAGAGCGTGAAAGGCAAATGCACGTATTGATTCTCATAGAATAAAGAAAGAAAAGATGGCGTGGGCCGCAGCTGTGAAGAGAGCCACAGTGACAGGTAGCCTTTGGGTACCGAAAGTTCGAGCCAGAGTGTGCGAAGACCATTTTAACACACGTACGTGTATATTCAGCACCAGTAAAAAGCTTACGCGTGAATTGATGCGAATAATGCAAGAAGAAATAAATTGCCACAATGGCGCGCCTATAAAACATACTATGAGAACGCGCGGGCGAAATCAGCCTGTCACATGGGATGAGCGCCGGCATCGCCCCCATATATATGACAAAAAAAACGCAAAAGCTTCACTCAAGAGTAAGTGTACACGGAGCACTGCACGAGTCCACTTGCGTGTATCTACGTCACAAACTGTGCGCCAGGACGGCACACAAAGAAGTGCGTTAAACAAACTCAGAGGTTCGATTCTTCGGCGCTATCTCTGTCTGACTGCAATGTTTAGTTGCAGCCGCGCTGCACACCTTGACCAAGATCAGCGTTCAAATAAGCATCTGGCTTTGTCTAAAAAATGCATCTTATAGCGCGCTGAAGGGTATAAAAACAGAAAGATATCTAAACGCGCTCGATAAATGCTGCGCTTTATGCCGATCGACCGACGATGTCGGCTGAATCAGCGATCCCGAAATGAACTCTAAGCACAGTGATCCAGTCATCCCGATTCCCTAAGATCTTTAAAATGATGAATTTTTATTTACAGTAACGTATCGTACAATTACAACTATCTTCCGTATCGACTGATCTGCTAGCCAAACTGTCGGTACCCCCGAGCAGCATAAAAGCATTGCAGAGCATTTTGGTGCGATAAAAAGTTTTCTTACTGTTCATGGCTTTCGTAGCTGGTCACTGTCGCAGTCACGGTTAGCAGAAACAACTAAATAATTTTGAAAGCTCTGACATTTCATGGAGATGTGCATTTTTCAACGGAGTGGAACAAAAGTGCGTGCGCGCTGCTGCATACCAGCGTAATGCGTAGAACCGGAAGCCATCATATCCCCCTATTTCCTGCGATTCCTTATTTTGCCGGTCGCCTATTGCGATCACGCTCATGAATACAACACATTGCAAAGGCTTCGCACCTTGTGGCACTGGCAACAGCCGCCCCGAAAGCAGACGGGGGCAGCTAAGATATACATAAAAAAATAATGCAAAAAAACCTTAGTGGTGGCGAAAATTGGGTATTAACGAAGTGCGCATCAGGAAAAAACAAGAAAAAAAGCAGCTACAGTGACACAGACACGGCTGAAAGTGCATCTTCGGAAAGTGTAGGCGCGTGGCAGCGCAACATAGCACTTTGCTGACGTCAGCTTTCGGGCGCTTTTTTTAGGAGCATGCCACAGTGTGCATCCCAATCCGGAACCCATTTTTCTCACCATATTTCCTCCCCTTCTCTCTTCACGTTTCATTCAATTCGAGTAGCATACCATTTTTTTTATTCTGAGCAAAAGTGATCTCTAATCATTAAGCTTTTCCGCATGGTTAGCCCGACGTGTTTAGTCGCCTCTACGAGGAGGCGTGATGCGTAGCATTGCCCAATTTAAACGGCTCGCCATGCAGAGTTGCCCAATGTCACTATATTGCGAAGGGGAACTCGGCCACGTAGCTGTATTTTCCGCTTAAGGAAGCAGGCGAGCTTTCGTAACTATGCATCTTTTAAGGGGAACGCCATCAGGACTTGAAATTCCCAGATGCACCGCGGGAAGGTGAAATGGACTATACAGAGCGTGGTTCTTCTGATTAGAAAACACCCGGAACTTATCATTTTTTTATTAGTGCTGCCGTTTGTGACTCACATAAGTAACTAAGAGGATGCGAAGAACATTACCACTCTAAGGCAAAATTACCCTAAAAAGGAGAAATGGAGCCCAATAGCGCGCGCGGAGAATGGATAGACCATTGAGGAGCAACCGCAGAGGGAAGCGTGCCGTGCGAAACCACTTAGTCTCCAAAGGAATGAACCACCGGGGCTTTGCAGGCAGCGCGAAAAGCGTTGCCAAGGTGGCCAGTCATCCTTCTCAGAATACATGTCCTTCTCCTCCTCTGCAGGCTCAGTCTTTCCCCGTATTTTGCCGGCGACGGTTCGCGTTGCGTCGCGCTCGGAGTGCTCGACCACGGCCGCCAGGATTCGACGATCTAAGAATTTCGACGTGGTGTTTGTGTGTATGCTTGGATGAGCGTGGGCTGCTGGTTTTGCATTTCATTGCATCCATGAAGTCTGGAGCAAGCCTCGGCACGTCACCACGCGGCGCTGTATATCTCTGGCTTCAAGATAGTCACGACCAACACACGACAGCAACAGTTGGGAAGGCCAATATGGCGGCCGAGAAGACAACAGGCCTATCGGATATATACTTCAACTCAGGGCATAAAACAGCGCTGGATTCTAAGGCAAGTAGGCTACCATTCTTTATTCAACTCTACTTCTCACGTGTGCGATACGGATCGCGCTTGCCGGCCACGGGCTCGGTCGTGTTGTATATCGCACGCACGAAATGCATAGCGAAGGTCAGCTTTGGCGTCTGCAGTTAACCTGTGCTTTGCGACCTTCTGTAAATTGGCCGCCATTGCCGTGGGCCTCCCGTACGCTCGCTCATCGAAAGCTCGCCTGTCTTCGCCGCCGCGATGAGCTCCGGCCGGACGATACTCGGCTGAGACCGCGTCGCTGTGTTGGGAGTCGTCGAAAACACGTTGCGGGTTCTCGTAAAGAGCTTGGTTGTAGTATGTCGCGCGAAGTAAGTGCAGCAGCAAGGGCTGGCGGGGATTTCGCTAGCGTCGTAACTCACTGAAAATTGGTAGTCATTACACTTGGCTTTCCCGTCAGTCGGTCGCAAGCAGCTCGGCACCGCCCACTGGTCGCGGCAGCGGACTCGCGTTTGCGCGTTGCACTCGTTCGAGTTTGTGGAAAAGGGCCGCATTATTGTCGATTTTTTCGGCGCTTGCTCCAAACCAGCTCGGTGCTATTTGTTGCGGCAGCCAAGCATACGCTCGCTCTCTTGTTCGAAGTTCGCTGGCGGCCGACACTCCGCGTGCAACGCCGTGTTTGGTCTCGCGTTCGCTTGCTCGAGCTGAACGACGTCGCTCGCTTAGGACTCGCTGGACTTGTTAGCGGCACGGAGGTTCGCGGAGTTGTGGCTTCGGCCGCCGCTCCTCAGCTGTTGCACTACGGGGTTCGAAATGAGTCTTTGACGATGTGTGACATCACGGTGAAATTATTAGCATGTCATATCTCACGTATGTTTTCATTTCATCTTGCACGTATTTGTCATATGCATTTGTATCTATCCTCTGTCACGTGTGACTCACTATTTTACATACTTATTGTGCAGCCGTGGGCACACACCATGCTGAAGACTGTGTGCGCGGGCGTCTGCGTTGCCTGTCATCCATCTCTTTCATAAGAGCAGCTTCAGAAAGACTGTGCGAGATTGTGAAGGTAAGGTTATTTTTGTGTCATAGTTTGAAGCACGTTTTTATATTAGCGTACACGTACTTGTCATATTGTCGCGGTTCAACGTAAGCAGTGCACCAAGACGTTGAGTCCGAGAACCGACGGTGTGTGTTTTTATGCAGGAGCCAAGAGCAGGCGAGCAAAAAAAACAAAAACACGTCTTATTCTTCAGTTCCCCTTTTCACGAGACTGTTGGCGCGCACATCGTCTTCGTTCATTGTTTCGGGTGCAGCATTTGCCTCCCCTTAAAAGAGCATCGCCCCGATGCTATAGCTGACACAGTAATTCGCGCATGAAGTCACACTGTAGAAGAGACGGTGCCTCGCAGAGTCACTCGCTGACGTATGGCTTAATGCGCACTACGCGCACAAGCTCAGGTTGGTGCTGGCGACGCCTTGAACAGTTTGGGCTATCCGGGACGACTTCATAGGTAACGTCACTTAGTCGTCGCAGCACTCGATAAGGTCCGAAGTACCTTCTGAGCAATTTTTCGGATAGTCCCCGTCTTCGCACAGGCGTCCACACCCATACCCTGTCCCCGGTTTCGTACGCGACAGGTGTATGACGTTGGTTACAGCGGCCTGCATCGTACTCTTGCTGTTGGTAAATTCGTAGGCGTGCGAGCTGCCTGGCTTCCTCTGCGCGTGTAGTAAACACGTCAGCACTCGTTTCGTTGTCATCGCATTCGTGTGGCAGCATCGCGTCTAACATTGTTCTTACTTCTCGTCTGTGAACAAGGCTGAATGGAGTCATCCGTTTGGTCACGTTTTGCAGTATTGTATGCAAACGTTATGTAAGGGAGAATCTCGTGCCAGTTTTTGTGTTCGATGTCCACATACATGTAAAGCATGTCTTATAGAGATTTGTTAAGTCGCTCGGTCAACCCGTTGGTTTGTGGATGGTAAGCTGTCGACTTGCGATGAGTAGTAACGCTGAGCACCAACACATGATCTAAAAGCGCGGCCATGAATGCGGCTCCGCGATCGTTTATAACGATCGATGGCGCACCGTGTCTCAGCACAATGTTCTCTATGAAGAACCGGGCTACCTCCTTTGCTGTGCCTCTCTGGATGGCTTTTGTCTCGGCGTAGCGAGTGAGGTGGTCGGTCGCCACTATAACCCAGCGGTTACCAACACTAGAGGTAGGAAGTGGGCCCAAAAGGTCCATTCCGATCTGGTCAAATGGCGTTGTCGGTATCTGGACAGGGTGTAGCAAACCAGCTCGTTTCGTTGAAGGTGACTTGCGCCGCTGGCAATCGAGGCAGGTCCGAAAGTCATGGTTCATGGCAGCGGTGAGTCTAGGCCAGTAATATCTCCCTCGAACTCTGCTCAGTGTGCGCGTGTAGCCTAAATGTCCAGATGTTACCTCGTTGTGGCACGCTTGCAACACCTCAGAACGAAGAGTGGTAGGGATGACAAGCAGGTAGGTGGACCCGTCTGACAAGAAGTTCATTTTGAAAAGGACATTGTTTTGCAGACAGAACGAAGATAGTCCTCTTGTAAAGGCTTTAGGTGCATTCTGGCGTCGTCCTTCTAAATAATTAATCAAGCCAAATAGCTCAGGATCGTCATGCTGGTGATCTGCGATGGCTGACGTGTTGAGGATTCCGAGGAACGCTGTCTCTTCATCAAGCAGCAGCCGACTCTATTGGTGATCGAGATAGGCAGTCGGCGTCCGCGTGTCGTTTTCTCGACTTATACACCATCGTTATATCAAACTTCTGTAGTCTAAGGCTCCAGCGTGCCAATCGCCCGGAAGGATCTTTCAGACTTGTTAACCAACACAACGAATGGTTGTCACTGATAACCTTGAATGGGCGGCCGTACAGGTATGGGCGAAATTTCATAACTGCCCACACCTCGGCGAGGCATTCCTTTTCAGTGGTCGAGTAATTTGCTTCTGTGCGTGGCAGAGTTCTGCTTGCGTAAGCGATCACTCTTTCCTCGTCGTCCTGACGCTGCACAAGCACAGCTCCGAGGCCAACATTGCTGGCGTCAATATGGAGCACTGTAGGGGCTGTGTCATCAAAATGGGCAAGCACGGGGGTCGTCTGTAGACGTTGCCTCAAGTCAGTGAAAGCATCTTCCTGTTCGTCGCCCCAAACAAGTGCAACGTCATCCCTCGTGAGACGAGTTAAAGGTCACGCAAGGCGCGCAAAATCTGGAATAAACCGCTGATAATATGCACAAATACCCAGAAAACGCCTCACTGCCTTTTTATCTGATGGTGTTGGAAACTGTGCGACGGCGGAAACTTTTTCGGGGTCTGGACAAACTCCTGCGTAACTGACGACATGGCCAAGAAACTGCAGTTCCTCAAAGCAGAAGCGACATTTCTCCGGCTTGAGCATCAGGCCTGCGGTCCGTATTGCCTGCAAGAACATTTGCAATCGTTCAAGGTGTTCGTCAAACGTTGTAGAAAACACAGTGAAGTCGTCAAGGTATACTAGGCAGGTTCTCCATTTAAGCCAAGAGAGAACGGTATCCATGAGACGCTGGAAAGTAGCAGGCGCGGACCACATGCCAAATGGTAAACCTTAAATTTGTACAGTCCGTCTCGCATCATGAAAGCGGTTTTTTCACGATCCCTGAGGTCTACTTCAATTTGCCAGTATCCGCTCTTTAAGTCAATGGAAGAGAAGTAACGTGCGTTTCGAAGCCTGTCAATCGAATCATCTATGCGGGGAAGCGGGTACACGTCCTTTTTTGTAACCTGATTTAACTTTCGATAGTCCACACAAAAACGCAGGCTGCCGTCGTTCTTTTTCACTAGAACAACAGGTGATGCCCAGGGGCTTTTCGACGGTTGAATGACGTCGTCTTCAAGCATTTTTGTTACCTGCTGTCCTATCGCTTCTCGTTCTTTTGAAGCCACACGGTACGGATTTTGATGGCTTGGTCTAGCCGTGTCATCTGTGATGATTCGGTGCTTGGTCAAGGACGTCCGGTCAACTTTCGAGGTCGACGCAAAACAGTCGTGGAACTCGTCTAGCAGCACAAGCAGGCATTCCCGCTGTTGCTGAGTTAAAGTAGAGCTGACGTCAAGGTTAGGTTCTAGGTTACGTGGGTCTTGTGCAGTTGTTGCTTCGAGTGCTAAAAAGCAGTCACAAACATCTGCGATCTCGTCGAAATGTGCCAACGTTGTGCCTTTTGGAAGGTGCCGTCGCTCGGAGGTGAAATTGGTCAACAGCAAGTTCGTTCGGCCGTCGGTGACATTGACTATTCCTCGTGCTACGGAAATCCCATGTATGAAAAGCAGCGAGGTTAGTTGGTTGGTGACTTCTTCCTCGTCGAACGGTACGTCACATGCCACTGAAACGAGGATACATGATCGAGGCAGCACGACTATGTTGTGGTCTTTGAGGCGGAAGTATTTGTGCTCTGGTGATATAGGAAAGGTCAGACGAGCACTCTAGTAAAATGAAACCATGTGGTCCGTGATGTTGATTATTGCGCCATGCTCCCTGAGAAAGTCCATTCCTATAATTAAATTTTTGCAGCACTCTGGGAGAACACTGAAAGTCGCGACGAAAGAAGAATCTCCTATGCTGATTCTTGCTGTGCATCTTTCAGTAGGGAGTAGTAATTGACCACCCGCTGTTCTTATATGTAATCCGGTCCATGGCGATTTTACTTTTCTAAGATGATCAGCCAGCTTGTGACTTATTATGGAAAAATCAGCCCCCGTATCGACTAAGGCCGTCACTTGCTCTCCATCAATAATTACTTTGAGGTCGGCGCCCACCATTTCGGCGTTGTTAATATTCGTCAGCGTCGAGTCGTTCTGTAGCGGCACTACTGGGGAATTTTTATAGTCTTGTTGTCGGGCTGCGACCTTACCCCGAGAGGTCACCGCCTTTAGTTTCCCCGGTAAGGGCTGGGCGACCTTGTTACCCGAAGGTCAGCAAAAGTACGTCAACTCGGTGACGATGTCTGAGCAGGGGATGGAGAGCGTGACCTGTGGGCGGAATCGGGCTGGCGATTAGGAAGCGACTCGTCATAGAGAGACCACGTTATTGAAGGCCCTCGAAAACCAGGGTCGTCATGGCGAACAATGTAAGTCGTCGTTGGCACGGCGACCGTCGTACCTTGGCCGAGACGGGCGAAGCGATGTGTCGTGGTACCCACAATAGCGAGCTATATGGCCGGCACCACCACAGTTGAAGCAGAGAGGGCGCCGATCGACGGTGCGCCAAGCGTCCGTTCTGCGAAATTGTGGGCATCTCATGTTCTCTCGTGGTGGTGAGTAAGGCGCAGCAAGTGGTGGCTGGTGGCATAGAGACATCGGAGACATGGGCCGACGTCTGAAAGCCTCCTGCAATGGTTGCGATGAAGGTGTGGCTGTATGTGGCTGGTAGTATGATGTAATAGGCGGGACGGGTGGTGGACGGCGGACAGCGTCGGCGTAACTCGGTTGACGCTGATTGCGACCGAGATCAGCTGCTGAAAAAGCGTGCCTAAGTTCGTCACGAACGAGTGCGGCAACGGCGGTCACTAGTGTATCCACTGGAGGAGTCCAAAGCTTCTGAATTTCTTCTCGGACAATATCCCTGATCAGGTCACGTAGGGAGCCCTGATTGTCCAGAGTCACTGAAGTGGCGTTGATTGGGGTGGTAGTAGACGAGCGATCATATTGCCTCGATCTTTGGTGCAGAGCAAGCTCAATGGCAGTGCCTTCTCTTATAAAATTGGCCACGGTAGTTGGGGCACTGCGCACAAGTCCAGCGAACAGTTGTTCTTTCACGTCGCGCATAAGGTAGCGCAACTTCTTCTCCTCGGACATGTTGGGATTAGCCCGACGACAGAGGCGCTTCATGTCTTCAGCAAACATTGCCACAGTTTCGTTAGCTTTTTGAAGCCTTAAGTCGAGTAACTGCTGAGCCCGCTCTCGACGGTCGACGCTAGCAAAGGTGTCAATCAGCTGCTGAAGAAACTCATCCCATGTGGATATACGGCCTTCTCGATTCTCAAGCCACGTGTGAGCGCCGTCATCGAGAGTGAAGTACGTGCGGGCGAGCTTCTGTTGAGCATTCTACTGGTTGATGTCGGCAACGCGTTCGTAATGCTCAAGCCAATCTTCAACATCTTCATGTGGGGCACCACTGAAGCGATCAGGCACAAGCGGCTGAAGAAGTGTTACCTGGGCAGGATTGGAAACGGCGCTGCCTTGTGTCCCTTGGACCAACTGTGGCTGGCTAGCGGAGGCCATTGGTAGAGGTACGTAATGCCTGGTCGAATGTTCGTCGAAGGAAGTAAGCTCAGGAGATAGGCCTAGCAACCGCCGACTGAAGCGGTGCACTGCTGTCGTAACAGGTGGCTGCGTGTCGGGACTTGATGAACGGCTGCCAGATGGGGTGTTGAGCATCGGCAGGCTCGCAACCCAGTGCCTCCACCAGTGTCGCGGTTCAACGTAAGCAGTGCACTGAGACGTTGAGTCCGAGAACCGACGATGGGTGTTTTTATGCAGGAGCGAAGAGCAGGTAAGTGAAACAAAATATACGTCGTCTTCTTCAGTTCCCATTTTCACGAGGCTGTTGGCGCGCACATCGTCTTCATTCTTTGTTTCAGGCGCGGCAATATGCGTGCATCTTCATCTTCTGTCACCTGGTTCTAACTATTTTTACAATATAATTGTACGTGCAGCCGTGGGAACACAACAGGCAGGAGGCTGCGTGGGCTGGGGTCTGCAATGCATGTCATCTATCGCTTCCGTCGGAGGAGCTCCCTAAGGAGTGAAAAAGATTTGACAACGAGACTTGACTTGTACACTTCACCATGAATCCACCCAAAAGAATGGAGAAAGTTCATGTGTATATAGAAAAGTAAAGGATTTCGATGGCTCACTTTTGTCGTTCGCTGTTGCCGTGACGGCGAAAGCAGTTACACATAGGTGGTTAACTACTTTTTCACGTGTTCTTTTCTGCGCAATTCGTTGCTTACTGTGCAGAAAAACAGGCGAAAAAGTATTGGGTCTGGCGGAAAATAAACAAAAAACAATGCTTGAACTTGGGGCAAAAAGGGTATCTGAGCACAGTATACGAGCGGATCAACCGTTCGTCCGGCAAGGTGCAACTGTGAGAACTAGTGGATGCCCGGTAACGTGTAAACGTTGAGATTAACAACTGCTCCATAAGGTGTATATGTGAGGACTAAATGTTAGTCCTTTGAGGTGACTTGTGGGACTAACGGTTACTCACTAAGGTTTAAATGTGGACTAATTGTTAGTCCCTTGAGCTCATCTGTGGGGACTAACTGTCAGACCCGGTGCCGTTAGTCCTTAAAGGGATTACTGGTGGTGGCAGCCCCATTAGTCTTAAAAAGGACAAACCACACACCTTTTTAACACCCTTTTGCCTTGGAGTGCAGCATACTGCAGCCAGAGTTTGCTCGTCGTTATTATATTGGCAGAACTTTAAGTCGTCTCTTTTTTACTGTTAAACAAATTGTAAGAAGAGAACCACGTGGTGTTAACAATCTTTGAAAATTTCAGTGGACACTCAAGTCTGCTGATGCCCTACCCTCTGCTCCTCTACTCACTGACCATGAGATGCTAAAAAGCTTCCAGGTTACACGACTGCAAACTGCCTGTTTATATGCATGAAAACAAGCTTCCAAGCAACGAACACATCAGTCATGGCTATAGCACGTACGTAACAAGTAAGTATTAGTAACATATGCTTGTACAAACTGAGGTACAGTTACACAAGATTATTCCGTTTCAACACGTTAGAAGTCCTGAAAAGCCAATTTCACTGTGCCTTTCAGTGTCTGCAAATCATATGTGTGTATTTACTAAATACAGTAAAAATTTTACACCTAAGAAGTGTGAAAAGGGTTCTTTTACATGAAAGCCCCTTTCGCCGTGCCCTCTAACACCCATGAACGGTTGATTAAAAAAAGACCCCCTTTTTAAACTTGCTCGATAGAACCCTACCCTACCACGGTGGTCTAGCGGCTTATATACACAGCTGCTAAGCCGCATGTCGTGGTATCCAATCCCAGCTGCGGCGGCTGAATTTTCAATAGAGGTGAAAGTGCTGTAAGCTCGTGTGCTCAGATTTGGGTAGACATTAAAGAACCGCAGGTGGTCAAACTTTCCGGAGCCCTTTACTATGGCGTCTCTCATAATCATATGGTAAAATTGGGACGTTCAACCCTACATATCAATAGATAGCACTACGAAATCGTCCATAAGGGGGCTCTTGCGGCTGAAGAGGTATATGTGACGATGTGACGATGCAAGAGGTGAAATGCTGCAAAAGTGCTGCATGAAGTGGTGCAAAAGAATAACACAAATTTATAATATCTTGGCTTTTACGTCTCAAAAACACGATGTGATTATGAGAGACGCCGTGGGAAACGTGTACAAAAAAGTTGAAAGACAGGTTACCTTGGTGCATTGCAAGGTGATTGAAGCGAGGAAAAATCTTGTTGGTGGGAAAAACTTTCGAAAGGTGGCACTCGCTTGTTCTTCCACTCTGGATGCGAAAATTAATTCAAGATGCATGAGACTTGATGGGGCTTGGGGGAGCCTGCAACCGCTTCCTCCGCACTACTCGAGTGGCAAGCCGAGCAGTGGTGCCACCATATCAACGCACGAGGCGGATACTTGTGGCTATCAGTTACCGTAATACTGGGTGGCACTGGACTCGCCCAGCCAACCTTGTAGGGTTGGCTGTTTGGTACGTCCTCCTTACTAAGGCGAGCGGTTGCTGCTGCTGCTGCTGCTGCTGCAGCTGCTTCTTTCCTGGCGTGGGCTAAGCTTGTTTAGCGGCTGCTACCCGGTGTTTTCTTCAAGTTTGGTTTGCCAGGGGCCTCTGCAGGCTTGTTGATGTTTTGTTGTTTCGGGGTATTTGATGTTGATGGTATTCTGAAGCTGGACCGGGATATTGACGACTTCTGGAGCACCGCTTCTTCTCGGTCTGAGCTGAACCAGTGAGGACAGGCCTTCTGGTGTTTCCCAAGTTGGAAGAATTGTTTCTCCTCGTAGGTTCATTCTTTTTGTCTTCGAGGCGTTTCCACGCCTGATAATTCGAGAGCCACAATCTTCAGTTTCTTTCTGCACAATTTAGTTCCTCTAGCGTGATCCTCAACGTATATGACACAGTTCAGACTCAATTCGTGTTTTTGAGGAGGATCAGATGTCACACACTTGAAGCATACGTTGGCATTCGGGGCCAGGCGCGTGGCGGTTCGGTGACCGATTCTTTGACAATTCTTGCAAAGCTGCACAGTAGGTTCGTATGGGTAAGAGATCGCCCCTGCACCCATGAAATTGACGTACTGGGCAAGCACGTCACCCGTAAAGATTATTATTGCTGACTTCAAAGAGCCCAGCATCCTGGCTCTCTCTATCTTCACCCCTTTTGTCCGTATTCATAGGTTTGCCGCCATCAGGTCGGCCTGGGTGGTTCCGAGTGGTAGTCCGTAAACTATGCCTCGTAGGACGTCCTCTGGGGCGGCCACATACGCATTGAAGGAGTGAATACGTCCTTTTAGTTTAAACTTGCTAGTCTCTCAGTCTGCCCATCAATTCTTTGTGTGGCGTGGACAATATTGTGATGTTCCATCCGGGGTGAACCCACTGCAAAAACTTTCTTCCCCAATGCTATTCCGACAGGCCTTTAATACTGCCATAGAGAGCTCCGATCGAAGTACAATGTTCAACACGATGCTCTTGTGCAGTATCAGGATAACCTGTATGTCTTACTTTGGGAGAAAGGTTGGGAATCGGTGTTTTCTGCACTGGAAATTCTGCTTGGCTTGGCTATCCCCTGCTGCGCCAACAGACAGGTTGCCCGGTGACTTTTCATTTCAGGAGCGAATCTCCTCTTAGTCTAACTTTTTGAAGCGTCACGCGTAAGCGAGAGACAAAGAGACAAGAACGAAGAGAAGGCAGTATCTCTCGAACAATATAGTAGGCGACCCTGTCTCATAGAAGTACAGACAAACTGCAGTTGAGTGAGGATATCGTAGGTGACGCTGTACCACCACGCTACGATTTGCTGCTGCGTGGGCTGTACTTGTGTACGCAAAGAACGAGTGCCTCTCTAAGTCCCCTGGATAGCCGCCGTACGTGGCAGATCGTTGGTCGGGCTCGGACGAAGTAGAACAGCGGGCGCGTTAACGACGCTTTGCACCCGGCCTCTTTGGCTCGCATCTCGTCGGTGTTACCCGTGCGCCGGCTACATTCTCGAATGCGATCACACGCATGGACGCATGAACGAATGAATGAACACATATACGGATGGGCGGACGCTTCACCCCACTCATCATCATTCGCTCCGTGGATGTGCTTCGATTTTTTTCCTCTCCAGTCTCTTCTCGGGCTCTTTCTTGCTTTGTTTATGGTTATTTTATGGGTGAAGCTCCTTAGGGTGTTACGAAGCGCGCCTACGACGACGTTACGAAGGTCGCCACGAATCTCACCGCTGCAACCACTGTTTCTAAACACGGCGACGCCAACACGGTCCCGAAGGCGCCACTGCTTCGAACTCCGCCGGGAAGGTCACCAGCCGTTTGGTAGCGTAGGTTTCTCCGCTCGCGACTGCTCCTGCGCAGAGCTGATAGACGAGTGGACGAGACGACGGTGAGTTAAACAAGGTTTATGTAGAGCATATATACACAGACGTTACAAATTCGGCACTGGAGCCGACAACTTAGAGACTCGGACAGCCGAGCTCTCTCCTTTTACACATAGGTCTACTGCTAACACATAGCTCAACTGCTCGCGACGCGCCGCAGGGCTTGCACGTTAAAGAACCCCAGGTGGTCAAAAATTTCCGGAGCCCTCCACTACGGCGTCTCTCATAATCAAATGGTGGTTTTGGGACGTTAAACCCCACAAATCAATCAGCGCCGCAGGGCTTCTTTTATATGCACCGGGTGGATTCTTTGAGTAACCAAATGTCCAACCACAAGCGCCACTGGTCGTGAGGTCAGACTCCTTCAATGGGGTCACCGCTGGGCCGCGTCATTCTTTCTCATCGAATCTGGAGCCGCTGCATTGCACGTGGCTGAACCCAAGAACGAGTGACGTCGCCACGCATCGCGTCCGACTCGCCAGAGAGGAAGGCGCCGGCTGGCAAGCTGAGGTGACTCACTGCATGTGCGCGGCAGAAACGCACCGCCATGTGATGACGCCGCTGAGTTGTTCGCGTCAGACGGGCTCGCGGGCTGGCCTTGACACAGATTGCCTTTTTCAGAGACATGGACGTTCGCTGTGGACTCGCAGGCATAACAGCACCCCCGCCGCCAGACAATGCGCCGGAAAGACAGGCTGCTTCCACGTGGCTCGGATGTTAGGCGCGCTCGTTCGCCAGGTCCCTCCAGGTTCGCCTCCAGGGCCATGGGGAGAATGTAGCTCCAGACTCCGTTTCGGGAACACATCCCATTCTTGAGGACAGATCCCAGCTCCACTGGCTTGTCGCCACAACTTGTCGACAAGTTTCGCTCGTCTCTTCTGGTGATCTTTGGTTTCAGCACTTGTCGTTGGTTCTGCAACTTGTCAAGAACAGTTCGACAACAGACAACACACGACACAAACAAGTGCCCTCGGTCACCCGACAGAAAATTAGACAAAGTATAGTACAACATATACCTAGCTACGTGTCTATCGGAATTTCGTTCCCTCTACATCAAGAGGCACATGTGGGACACAAGACTCTTAAAATGAGAACTCAACTTTTTACGCGTACAAGAATGTAACGAATTAGAATAGAACATAAGGTTGGCTCCTTGAGCTCATTCTGGACGAGAGCACTCAGCTAAGGCCGTGATGAGGACAAAATTTTGCCCCGAATCGCGAGCGAGAAACCGAAAGGTGGAGAAGGTAGTAAGTAAACGCACGGCTCAATGCGTCTGCATTAGCGTTTAGCTTTCCTTTTTTGTAGCGAACGTCAAAGTTGTGCTGCTGGAGTATCATGCTCCACCTCAGTAACCGGCCACTTTTAGGCTACATGTTATTTAAGCAGGTTAGAGGACAGTGGTCCGTTTCAAACAAAAACCTCGAACCGGAGACATAACAAGCTAGCTTTTGAACGGCCCACACGGGGCAAGCGCATTCCTTTTCAGAGGTACTGCATGCCTCTTCCCTGCCGCTTAGTTTTCGACTTGAATACAAAACTGGCCTTTCGTTACCAGCACTGTCTTCCCGGCACAAGACAGCTCCCATGCCGCGATCACTCGCGTCGCATTGTATCACAAATTGCTTAAAGAAATTGAGTGCCATGAGAACGGGCTTTTCACTTAGGGCCTGTTTTAGTTGGCAAAACGCATTCTCCTTTCTTGAATCCCATATTACTTTAACCGGCTCGGATTTTCGAACTTCATCAGTTAGAGGGCTGGCAATGCTAGAGTAATTTTGCACGTAATGCTGATAGCATCCAGCCAGGCCCAACAATGCCCTTATCTCATATTTTGTGGTTAGTCGTGGAGAGTTCACGACGGCAGCTACCTTAATTTTTGAAGGTCTACGCCAGCCACGCCCCACAACGTGCCCCAGGTAAGACACCTCGCCACACCCTAGGTGACATTTAGTAGGTTTCACGATAAGGCCAGCCTCTTTTAACCTGTTCATCACGACGCGTAAATCCTCGACATGTTCTTCCCAGTTGTTGGAGAAGATGGCGACATCGTCAAATACGGCAGAGCGAACTCAGAGAGGCCTTTAAGAACGCGGTCCATTAAGCCTGAAAAACAAAAGGGCGCATTTTTCAATCCAAAGCTCAGCTGAAGTGGACGATACGTTCCAAATGGAGAAAAAAATGCGGCATAGCGGCTAGCACGCTCTGTAAGGGGGACTTGCCAATACCCTCGCACGAGGTCTAACGTGGAAATATAGCTGGACTGTGACACAGTTTCCACCCTCTCCTCTAGGTTTGGTATCGGGTAAGTTTGGTCTCGAGTTATGGCGTTAAGACGCCGATAATCGATGCATGGCCTCGGATCTTTTCCTGGCACCTGAACCAATATTAGAGGGGATGTATAGTCACTCTCGCCCAGTACTATGACTCCCAATTCTAGAATTTTATCGATCTCTTCTTTCATGATTTGCTTTTGTACAGGGGAACAACGATACGGATTGCTACGGATTGGCTCCTCACAAGTTAGCTCGATATCGTGTTCGATCACAGTCGTGTTTCCGGGACGGTCGGAAAACACGTCTTCAAACACGGAAACAATCCTCCTCAGGTCCTCCTTTTGGACTTTACTTGGCCTAGGCTCTAGGTTCAACTGCTCCAAGATTATCTCCGATCCCCTTTCGATTACATCACTAGAACTCAAAGTTTCTGCTCCTCTTCCTCTGAAGCATTCAACAGCAGATTTACGACCGCTTGACGTTGAACGTATGGTTTCATCAAGTTACTGTGGTAAATTTTGTTCGGCCGCCTTCCTAGTTTCACTTCATAATTGATATCAGAAAGCTTCAATATTACTTTGGCGGGCCCTCTCCAATGAACCTCAAGCTTGTTCTTTTTGGACGGCCGCAGCAGTATTACCTGACTTCTTACTTCAAAAGCGCGCTTCTTCGCTGATTTGTCGTAGTACTCCTTCGACAACACTTGTGCAGCTTTCATGTGGCTTTACAGTAGCGCTTTAATCGAGAGGTCCTCACGTTACTCCCGAATGAGCGTCTCTCGATCAACCCTCGACAGCTCGCTCCTACTTTCCGCTACAGGCGAGAGCGTTGCACCCCTCTCGCTCTGGAACAATGACGCCATGCCGTCTCCTCCTGCTACGGAAACCGCGCCAGTCGCTTCGGCAATGGGCTGCTCGAGTGACGGCTCAAATGACTCACACGGAGAATCTTGTGTCTGAGGTTCCGTCGACTCGCCACCAAGGTCACACAGATCTGCTGCTTTTGAACTTGTTTCACCACATAGAACAAGATCAAGCTCCCGCGAAAGCTTCCGCGCTTGCGATCGCATGAGGGCCATGTACGCTAGGTCGGAGAAGAACGATTTACCCTGCTCTTTGAGAAGCTGCTCAGATTTGTTAGAAAAAAGATAAGAAAAACGATCGGGAACCGCGGCAGACACATCCGCTTTGGTGGAAAGCTTACCGAACGGGCCTTCAATGACAACCGTAGCGATTGGTAAGCAAGCACTCTGCTCCTCGGCGACTTGCCTGATCCACGCGCATTCTCCTGTAAAGTCATCCGGAGACACTAATGAAGGATGGACAACGTCCTTGGTTGCCGCTGAGTCTCGAAGTGCTCGACACGTTTTCCCATTCCCACTTATTTTTTGGAGATACGGCTCTAACAACCGCATGTTCTTTTCCGATTCTCGGATTGTTGCGAAAGCAAACTTTTGCTTACACTTTATTGGATGTGCCCTTCCTTTTTGCAGTTGTAGCAGATTCGCGGCTTCCGTTTCTTTTCCGATTCTCGGATAGTCGCAAACTTTGGCTTACAGTTTATCGCGATGTGCCCTTCCTTTTTGCAGTTGTAGCAGATTCGCGGCTTCCGTGATTCAAACGCCCTTGTGGTATCAGTGCGTTGTTTGGGAACCTCACTCGATTTCTCCGCTTCCGTTTGCCCTTCCCCTACAGTGTCCTTCGTAAGAGACGGGTCCTTCTTGAAATTACGGTGCGGAGTGTGTTTCCGTTGATCAGGTTTCTTTGAAAAGCCCTCTTTCCTTTCTTCCTTTTCAACGCGCACTGCCCTGCTATGCAACTTTCGGCGAGTATAATACTCGTCAGCTAACTCTGATGCCTTGTTTAGCTGTACTTCACCAAGTTTGTCCTGCAGCCAAAGTTCAACATCCTCCTCGATGCAGCGCTAGAATTGCTCCAATGCAACGCATTCCACCACTTCATCATGGTCATCATAAACACCTTCGTCCTTGAGCCATTCAAATATTTCGGCTTTAGGATCAAAACGCGAAGTCAACGTGTGACTCATTCCCCTTTTTAGCATACCGGAACCTTTGCCTGAAAGCCTCGGGTGACAACTTATAACGTCTCAAGAGCACTTCCTTCACCTCGTCATAGCTCTGAAATGCTTCCCTCGACAAGCAATTTTTCGCGTCGGACACTTCGCCGGGAAGAAGGGCTAACAGGTTCTGCGTCCAAAGAGACCGCTGCAAAGCATTTCGCTCGCAGACTTGTTCAAACTTGACGAGATACTTCGCCATGTCCTCGCCTACTACGAACGGCGGCAATTGGTCCCGAATTCTACAACCGCTGACCTGAATGTCAGAGAAGTTACGCTAGGCACCTGCGAACACTGTAGGATTGCCAATTCTATTCGTTTCAACTCGAGGCGCTTCTGTCTCTCGGCTTCTTCACGTTCGCGAACTTCCAACCTTTCAGCTGCTTCACGTTCGCGAGCTTCTACTTCTTGCCTTTCAGCCTCCTCGCGGCGTGCTTTGATATCCACCCAGGCCTCATCGACTTCCTCAGCTGACACTCCTTCATCTCTCATGATCTCAAGGATCGCTTGCTTTCGTTACGCACGGCCCAAAGTAATTCCCAGTTCCTCACAAATTTTGATGAGTTCCTTCACTTTAAGGTTCTCCATCGTTAACACTAGCCTCTTGCTGTTTGCCCCTGTTAAGAATTTACTTGCCGTATCCACTATAAGTCAACTAGCAAGACGCGCAAGCAATTTTTAACAATCCCGTGTTTACCCCCTCCGCATTAACTTTGGTTTCAAAGCTCTTCGACTTTGCTTGAAACGATCAAAGCTCACTCTAATGCTTCACACAGCCCTTCTCTAAACAACTATAACCTGAGCTAGAGTAGTCGGGTGAACTGAGGGGAAAACATCAGGCACTCACCGCATCGATGTCGCTGACGCTGGCCGATCCCGCAGCTGCCAACCACTGTTGCGAAGCGTGCCTCCGACGATGTTACGAAGGGCGCCATGAATCTCACTGCTGCAACCACTGTTTCGAAAGACGGCGACGACAACACGGTCCCGAAGGCGCTACTGCTTCGAACTCCGCCGGGAAGGTCACCAGCCGTTTGGTAGCGTAGGTTTCTCAGCTCGCGACTCCTTCTGTGCAGAGCTGATAGACGAGTGGATGAGACGACGGTGAGTTAAACAAGGTTTATGTATAGCATATATAAAGAGGCGTTACAAATTCGGCACTTGGGCCGACAACTTAGAGACTCAGACAGCCGAGCTCTCTCCTGTTACACATAGGTCTGCTGCTAACACATAGCTCAACTGCTCGCGACGCGCTGCAGGGCTTCTTTTATATGCACCGGGTGGATTCTTTGAGTAACTAAATGTCCAACCAGAACCGCCGCTCGTCGTGAGGTCAGACTCCTCCAATGGGGTCACCGCTGGGCCGTGTCATTCTTTCTCATCGAATCTGGAGCCGCTGCGTTGCACGTGGCTGCACCCAAGGACGAGTGACGTCGCCATGCATTGCTTCAGACTCGCCAGACAGGAAGGCGCCGGCTGGCTAGCTGAGTTGACTCACTGCACGTGCGTGGCAGAAACGCACCGCCGCGTGATGATGCCGTTGAGTTGTTCGCATCAGGCAGGCTCCTGGGCTGGCCTTGACATAGATTGCCTTTTTCAGAGGCATGGACGTTTGCTGTGGACTCGCAGGCCTAACAAGGGTTAAGCAATGTATCTTTTCCGTCAGCGTGACACGCTCGGAACGTACCCGTTCTAGAGCGGGTATGTGCCACAGGTGATGCGAGATGCGAAATGGCGGTACTTGGAGTGTTCATTACATAAACGCACAGAAGGACCTGCGGACGGATCGACAGACAGACTAGCAGATGGAAGAACGGATGTACGGACGCGCAAACGGATGGACGGACGGATGGGCATATGAACGGACAGACAGATGGATGGACATACGCATGAACGGACGGACAAATGGACACCTGGTAGGTCACGTGGACAGACGTAAGCAAGAACAGACGAACACGCTGACAGCCTCTTCGCCCCACTCATCATCATTCACTGCGTGGATACGCTGTGATTTTTTTCTTCTGTGCGAAAGGATGGTACGCCAGCCATCCAACGTCCACATAAGAGACAGACCCGCTTAGCTGTCGTTCTCGTTACAGAAAGTCCTGCCACAAGACGCTCGCATATCGTTACAAGCTCGGCGAAACGTCAGGCGTTCACCAGGCGTAACGATTTGTCGACACCATGCGCACCAGGCTCGCAAAAAACTTTTTGCGTTAAGTCATTTTTTTCGATTTTGCGCCTGTTCCTATGTTCCCACCGTCAGCTTTGCGCAAAGGGAGATAACCGCAAAAAGCGAACACTGCGACTCTCCCACACACCACTGAAAAATGTTCCATTACCACACCACGGGCCTCTTTCCGTTGTGCTCTTTACCGTTGCCATGAAAGCCATCTGGGCTTGATGGCCAAGAAGTCATTTGAACCTTCTTCTCAGTGAGCACTCGATGATCAAAGGAAAGATCACACCACTGCTAGCACAACGACACCCATTACCGGCTAGGGAAAGAAAAAGTCTCATCACGCTGATAGCAAGGTTAGAGTGTTCAGGGGGTAATTATAGCGTACACAGACTTTAAGGGACGCTTCATCTGTATTGCTGCAGAACATCGTGATTGGCTGGCGGAAAAAGACCTTAGCTGGCACCGCAAAACAGACCACCGCGGCGCTTAAAGCTCGATTCACACACGAGAGCTAAATCCCGCTGCTCCAATGACCGAATAATCACGTGATTAGTTTTAACCGGCGTAGCAGCGGAGACGTCACATGCTCACAACCGGAGCTACGGTCGCAGAATCCTCGTAGATACTCTCGACTCCTGTGCTTCATCAGCGTGCTTATATGGTCATACAGGCCACGCCCTCAGAATGAGAACTACAAATCCACCACCAAAACCACCAAAACTCTCGCCTCTTCCACTGTCACACAAAACACATTTGGTCGTCGCCGCAAAACTAAAACATGTAGATTGTAAGGCGGTAGCCTGCTTCCTAGCCACACCAATTCGACCAATGTTGAAAAATTTGACGTGGAATCCTCTCGATCTAAAGCAGACGACCGTCAACTGAAGGAATCGAAATAGCGGTTTTGATCTGAGCCGCGAGCGGAGGAGAGCGGATGAAGTGAGGACGACACGTTTCCATTCCGTGCACGTAACGAGACGCACCCTCCACTGCGAACACTCCTTTTCCGTTACGTCGTATGAATCCACCTTAAGTGGCACTGCAGCATGGTGCCAGGACAAAGTGAAGGCACCGAGGGTACTTTGGATCAGTGTAGTCTGAGTGGAATGAAGTTAGTCCGCGCTTTGTTTGAACCAGATATAAAGGAGAAGTCATTTTAACGCGCGCCTGCATAGACATAATGAATAGAGAGCAAGGGCCTCTGGTTTTACCGAGGCACTGACGTCACGACGTGAAAAGGGCAACATTGAATATCAGAGCCACTTGTGCAGCTCTGCTCGCGTTCGAGTAGTTGCCAAAATAGGCCGAGGCGTGCCGGCCCAGCCATTAGCCCAGAGGACTCGCAATTATTAAAATCTGCAAAAGAAGGAATAACGAGAAGTACAAATTCTGCGTGCACTAAACACCTGGTTTCGTGCCCTCCCGGCCTTGCGGTATTTCTCGATGCCAGCTGAACAGAAAAACTTCGTGGCAAAGTGATCATAGGCTGCGGAGATAATCTAACGAAGGGTGAATGGGCAGTGAGGCGAAAAAGAGGCTTCACAGAAAGCTGGAGTGTGACCCTCTTGTACACAACCTCAGCGTCTGAGTCTGAAAGGCAATCACTCGAGCTGGAGAGTCTTCAAACAATCTCGTTCTGGTTACCCCTACATGGCCTTCCTTTTTTCATGTTAAGAAAAAAAGAAAGATGAAAGGACCCAGAGGCTTTGTTTGCGTGTTAAAAGCCAAGGACAAGAAGTGCTTTTGTGCAGTAACATACCTTTAAGACACAGTGAAATTTATCTCTCTATTCTTTTTAAACAAATAGGCTTCAAGTGTTGCGGGATGGTAAGCTATATATATATATATATATATATATATATATATATATATATATATATATATATATATATATATATTTGGTATTTTATTTTTCATCTCTACTTTCACTTTTTCGAGCAACATAAATCCAAAATACATAGAACAAAAATCAGTGTGTGTGCTTCGAGGCTTGGTTTGTTTGTTATCTTGCCTTCATTTGGTGGTTCCTTTTTGTGCTACTTGGAACGTGTAGTACGTTTCAGTACTTTGTGATATATGTGGAAAATTTAGGAAATGGTCTGTACGTATGTGTGCAGGTTGTACCAAGGTATATGTGAACTGGTCGCGTGACTTCTATAGAAGCCCATATATCCAGTTGTCGGTATCTCGTTGCCACTGTACTCATTTACATATAACACTAAAAGAATAAATCACAAACAAAATATGACGGCACAGGCGGAAGCTTTAGTGACGTCTTGTTCTTGCGCAACACAGCACGAAATTTATTAATTTCTTTATTGCTGGTCTTTACATCCCTTTTAAGAAATACGTGATTTTCTTGCGGCTTTATGGCTAATAATTTGCGTGCGCGAGAGAAAAGGAAGACCAACAAGAAATATTGAGGAATAATTGTTGTTTTAGAAGCCAAACTCTGTACTTGCATCATGCAATAAAAACTTTGCAGATAGAGAGATTGTGATATGACTTTTCACGAGCATAAAGGCATAATAGATTTAATACTCACGCTGACCAGTTGTAGAATCCACAGCAGCGAAACAGCAGCCTTGAAAATTTGACTTTAGGAAGTTTCGTCGCTTAGGGTGTCGCATTCACCATTCCGAAAGTTAAGGGCGCATTCGCCTTGTGGCGCCGAAGGTAGTCAGAGGAACGGCTATCTAGATATTCAGTATGCTAGTTCTGCTTTGACATGTCACGCCAGTGGACAGCACATAAGCAAATGAATAAATTATGTAAGGTACGCACGAAACCATCACGCAAAAGTGAGCGATGCCTCAATGACCTGTCAATGCACTAAACAGCCCCGAACTAAATCAAATTCCTGATAAAACATTTACTGGACACGCCCCCCCCCCCTATTTATGGCACTCGACCAATAAATGAGGCGATACACCACTTTGCCAGGTGTTAGATAAACCGTAAACTCTGTAAGGCTCTGACGGAGTGTTCTGGTACTCTCCTCTGTTATGATGCAATGTTTTACTACTGTTGTCTGCTGAATTTTCGACGACGACGAAAAGCAGTCTTCGTAAAGCTGAAGCAGGGTTTTCAGCCATTTTGCTTATGCTTCGGAAGTTTCCGATTGACGTGGAAATTTTCGCGGAGACCTCAATTCGCCGAAGCATGTTCAGTAGACTAGGCGAGGGCGATAGCGTTGCTAGCTTCCACAATTTCTTCAAAATAGACAACCGTCGTGCCTTTGCTCACGTGTTAATACTCACTGCTGAAGTCAGTGAGCATCATTGCTGCTTTCTCTCCTCTTAACTGGGCTATTTTTCCCGCGACGCAAATCTCACGGTTGATCAACAGCTGCTCGTCCCTTCCTTGGAAGCCTTGCAGTTAATTTCTGAGAGCTACCGGGAATATTGATGCTGGACGGTGGGGGACTGTTGATTTCATCTTCCAGTACAAACTGCTTTTGAGTGGCATGTGCGAAGGAAGTGCTTGTTCTGTCGATAGCGTAATGAACGTGGATTTCAGATCAATGACTCTACCATGAAGGCTTAAGAACTCAATTCCAAGGATTACATCTCTCCAGCACCGCTTTAGTACTACGCAGCTTGCGGGGAAAATCTGGTTGTTAACGCAGACTCTCACTGAACAGACTCCCTCCGGTGTTACTAGGTGACCTCTAACTGTTCTTATTCGGGAGCCTTCCCAGGCGCGCTTGACTTTAGCTTCATGGTGAACGCGCCACTGAAAACGAAATAGTCGGTTCCGGGGTCAATGAGAGCTGTCACACTGTGGCAGTCGATAAGAACGTGGAGGTCGCTAGTTCGTCGTCTCGCGTTGCAGTTGGGTCGTGGCATCAAATCACGCCTTAGGCGATTTGTACCACTGCTTCGATGTTGCCTCACAAGGTCGTATTCTGGGCGTGAATTTCTGACGTCGGAACTACGTTGAAGTTGCGGCGTGTTCTAGGGGTTTCGTCGCGGTGTCGGCGTTATCGGTGGAGGATCTTGGGAGTTTGTTGTACAGCAACCACACCTCCATCACCTGTAGCGTTTAGTTTTCCTAATAGGGGCTAGGCGAAGAGCCCCTGGTTCGGCCAGTATACGGCTGGCAGTGAGGTGACATATACTTACCCGGTGACGGCGAACGGGAAGATCCTGAGGGCATTGTGCTGCTGTGAGGTAGTCGGCAATGTTGCGTGGTTTTCCTCTCCGCTGCAATGTGGGCGCGGTGCGTCGATGGAGAAACCATGCAGTCCCATCTAGCGGATCTGGCAACAGCGGTGTGTGGCCAGCTTCTCCGCAGAGGTAGCAAAGATGTGGGGGGTCAGAGGCAAGGCACACGTTGCTTGTTTTTCGAAGTGCTGTGCTGGCCAGCGGCTGGATGGTATGGCGTAGAGGGCGGCAGTGGCTGGCGGCAGAACGGCGAGGGTGCGACCTCTTGACGTGGGCGTGAAGCCGAAGTGTAGCTCCGTGCTGCAGCAGCGTAGCTCGTCACTTGCGGCTGAGGCAGCGGTGCTTCGGAAACTCAAAGCGATTGCCGAGCTTCATCGCGGACAATGTTGGCGATCAAGTTCACTCGAGGCTATGTAGAGCGCAACAGCTTCCACAGCTCCAGCCAAACGGTCGCTCAGATAGTCTCGCGCAAGTCGTCGGAGCAGAGTGGTTGAAGGTCTTTGTACTCTGGTCTGGCGTCGAGCTGCGATTCAATTGTGGGGTGCCCATCTCCAGCGTCGTGTCAGTCGTTATCACTTCGGAGATGAATGCCTCGACAGTGCACGGTGGGTTTCACATTAGACACGCAAACAGGTACTGCTTTAGTCTTCGCATAAGGAAGCGAAGTTTTTGTCTTCAGGCATCTCAGGGTCAATGGGGCGGAAAAGTTTGCTCACCTCTTCTGCAAACAGCCTAACGTTACTGTTTGGGAGTTTCAAACGGGCTTCAAACAGTGCTTCGACCCTCTCCTCACGAATGACGCTCGTGAATGTAGCGAGGAATGTCGAGCGGAATGTGTCCCATGTTATCAGAGTTCAACCCTGTTACTCGATTTAAGTACGAGCGGCATTTTGTCTTCACACGACTAAGATTATCTTCGCTGGTTTAGGTATTGAAAATGGCGACCCTGTCTTATGCCTCGATCCAGCTTTCTGGATCCTCAAGAGCTGAATCATGAAAAGTTGGAGGCTTTTTGTGTTGCCGGAGCAGGATCTCTGCAGGTGACACATGATCTGTCAATGTTGTTGTGGCCGTGGTGGGTCTTCGTCTGCCGGGTCTTTTTATATAGAGGCGGATTTCTGGCGCTAGACCTTGTTGCCTGCTTCTTGTTCGTTGCTCAGGGTGGTCCTTAATGGCTAGACGGGGGTATCCAGTAAATGGAAGAAGCAGCACCTCTACCAGATGTTAACGGGTTGTGACGCGAACGAAGGGCGCAGAATGTTAAGGTCAAACTGTTTATTCGGCTGAACTTGTGGCCACAAAAAAAGGAGAGTCGGATTACAGCAACAAACTGGTACTGATAGTGACGAGCAGAGCGTCGGCCGTCGCTCAACTGATAAGTGGTGAAGCGTGTCGGCATTTGAATACTTGCCATCTAATATTCAAGCGTTATCGCTAGCAGCAACGTAGGTTCAAGAGTAATCTGGTATGTTCACGAAGTGGGCGTAATCTTAACAAAAAGATCTACAGTAACCATGCACCTTCTAGAATAATTAGGCTCAGTTTGTGCTGAGTATTCCAGACAGGCTTTGTGGGCTATGACACATTATCACAGCTGGAGAAAACTGGATTAGCAGATTATCTTAAAAAAACTCGAGTCTTTGTGGCTCAACAAATTCAAGGATATACGAGTCAGCCACAACAAGAATGTCTTGGTCGTCAACATTACACACCAGCCATGTCTCCTATCTCTGACCTCTGTCACACACATAGATTATATCAAAATAAAAGCTCATATTCAAGTGAGCAAGGACAAGGTGGTTGGAGCATTTTAAGATGCTTATGTCACCATTATTTGTGCCGATATTCCGATGGTTATCAGGAAGCGAGTCATTCCGCAAATATCTCCAAGGTATCATGGCGCGGAAACTTGAATTCCGATAAGATTATCTACAGGGGCGACACCTGCCATACCATGTGAAGGTAGGAACTTTCTACACGAGGTTCGTCCATATACCCCTAAACCACTACAATGCCATGACTGTCAGCAAATCGGTCGTGTGAACGGAATTTACAGGAACGTGGTGCATTGATTGCCCGCGATGTGCAGAGGGCAACAGCGCTGAATTCTGCCGAGCAACTAACCTGGAATGCCGTGAGACTGGAGCGTATATCAATTGAAGTAGTGTCTTGCGCAATATATCTAGCAGTTGTAACTGGTTGTGTCACTGTAGTAAACGCCGGCTTGAAGGAGTTGACGAGAACAGTCCGGCTGTAACGATTGACAAGTTCATATAAGATGGTATGCATCTGCTTGCATCACTGGAGTGGTACAATAAAGACATACATCACAAGCAAGTAAATGTTACTCTTTTTATGATGACAACTACATTTTATACACATACACGCAAAAAAAATAATATGCCTCAAGGAAATGTTGTAGGCCCGTGTGCTCAGATTTGGGTGCACGTTAAAGAACCCCAGGTGGTCGAAATTTCCGGAGCCCTCCACTACGGCGTCTCTCATAATCATATAGTGGTTTTGGGACGTTAAACCCCACATATCAATCAATATGCCTCAAGGGCAACTCTATGTCACAATGAAAAAATTGGCAGATCCCACGTACAATCGGGATCGATGATATGCGAAGCACGAGTGAGAAAGGTTGATATGCCACTTCAAATTCAGCACAATGTTACGCGGTGGAGGTAAATGATATCGTACATAACTTAGGTGTCATGATTATCATTTTCGGATGCTTGTGTACCTTCGTCATCTATTCAAGTCACGTGATATCAAATTTAGTATATGTTGATAGCAAAACTGCCGCGCGCACGCTATGAGTGTGGTATGTGATCAGCTTGTAGGATTATCATGTTTGCACCGGTCATATACTTTCGTCATCCATTGACATCACGTAACACCAAATTTGGTATATGTGGAGTTAGCAAAACGGGTGCGAGCGCATCATAAAGGGCCCAATATACTCCAATGTAGCGTTGACGTGCACGCACGCTGGGCAGAGTGACGCTACGTTAGCAAAACGCGAGCACTCTATAGTTGACGCCAGGCGCGACCAGTGCAACCAGCGTCTGTCGGCACGGTTTGACGGCAACCGGCACAAAGTGCCACATGCTGCATTTCACGCCGAAGCGTTACTCAGACAACACTGCGTCTCCCTCTTTTTGTGACAGAGGGACGCCGGACGCGCTGAAACGTGCATGCGTCAAAGCAACGCAGCGCGGCGCGTGCCTGCGAATATATGGCAGGACCAGCCTGGCGGGACAGCACCGCTGTGACGCTATGAAATGGAACGCCTGAAAGCAGGCGCACCGCGTCACGTCGAAATGTATTGGCGTGTTGACTGCGGCATGTAGTCATGTTCTCACATGACACGCATCTCGCGATTATTATGTTTGCACCAGTCACATACCTTCGAAACCCTTTGGCGTCAAGTAATACCAAATATGGCATATGTGAAGCTAGCGAAACGACCGCGAGCGCATCATAAGCGTGGCATGTAGTTATGCTGTTACATGACACTCATGTCATCATTATCATGTTTGAATGTGTCATTTATAAATGTCGTCCTTTCGCGTCGCGTAATACCGAGTTTGGTACATGTGAAGCTAGTGAAACGGCCACGAACGCATCATGAGCATAGCATGTAGTCATGGTGTTACATGACACGCAGCTCATGTTTATTATGTTTGCACCAGTCTCATGCCTTCGTCATTCATTCACGTCCCGTAACACCAAATTTGGCATAAATGAAGCTAGCGAAACGGCCGCGAGCGCATCATGACTGTGGCATGTAGTCATCTTGTTAAATGACACGAATGTCATGATTTTCATGTTAGGCTCTGTTGCTTGTGTTCACCATGCAATCATGTCATACCGTACCAGTTCTGAAACATGTGTGAACGAAACCGCCGCAAGAGCAGCAGGATCTTGAAATGTATATCATGATATTCTTGACATACATGTCATAATTTTTTATGTAATGACAAGTCATATATGTTCTTCATACAGTCATGTTATGCCATACCAAGTTTGGTATTGATACCATTATTGAAACGGCCAGGAGAGCTAAAGGTCCTAGATAGATAGATAGATAGATAGATAGATAGATAGATAGATAGATAGATAGATAGATAGATAGATAGATAGATAGATAGATAGATAGATAGATAGATAGATAGATTCTTTATTTATTCATACTGTCAGCACAAGGGCCAATACAGGAGTTGCGGCTACATATCTGGCATATACAAAGAACATATGTGGAAACAAGTTTCACACTGTACGCTCAGGACGCACACTATATGGAAATAACAAAGCAAAAACGCAAAGCTATATCAGAATATATCCCGCATAGGTCACGGATAAAAGAAACATGTTCGAACACATCTGTTACACGTCACCAAAAAGAGAAAAAAAGAGTTGAAGTGATATAGTACTTATTGAACATATTGATATAATACATTGAACATATTCAACCAACAAGGAACAAGCAATTTGGTTACAAATATTCTGACAAAGCCTTTTTCAACCTTTGTAAATCGCAATGTTCGACTATGTATTGAAGTAATTGATTCCAGTCATCGATGCTCCAAACCAAAAACAAATACTTGAATAAATCAGCTAAGCGGTGTGATATGTTTCGAGTGTTTTGTTCTGGATGTGGTAAATGGCTGTAGTGCGATGTGTTGCTTTAGGTGAACCTTGTAGTCTCCATTGAGTATGTGAAAAAAGAATATCAGTCGATTATTTTGCATTTTTCGTTTCACCGTCATTAAACCTGCTCTGTCTCTAAGCTCACTAATAGACTGAGTTCTGAAATAGAAGTTGAAGATGAACCGTAAGGCTTCGTTTTGTAAACGCTCACATTTTAGTGCATTTTTTGGTGTATGGTTCCCATAGATGACTTGCGTAGGCCAGTACTGGAAGAATAGTCATTTTATACGCCATTGTTTTAGCTTCCGGGGTGGCATCGTGAAGTTTTCGTCGTAACGACCAAAGTTTACGCATGGCTTTATTGCAAACACTGTCAACATGCATGGACCAGTTCAAGTCTTATGTAAGATGAACACCTAGATAATTAACATTCAGTACTTCAGTCAGCACTGTGCCTTCAATGCTGTAAAAAAAGAATAACGGGTCTTTTTTACGTGTCATGCGCATAAAGAGAGTTTTTGATGTACTCAGTTACATTTGCCATTCGTCACACCAAAGACTAATTTTGTGTAAATGGTTATCAAACTCCAGCTGATTGTCAGTGGAGCTTATATTCGCATACACAATGGTGTCATCTGCATAATGTTTTATAGCTATTTGCTGAGAAAAATCGGCACCCATGTCACTGATATAGAGAAATGTAATGGGCCTATTACGGACCTTTGCGGCACGCCTGATATGACTGGTTTATTGGTGCTGCAGACATTATTTATTTCAACAAATTGTTGTCTATTTGACAAATATGCCTCTATTCATTTTAATAGCTGACTGTCACCAGTCACACAAGACAACTTTTTAAGCAACTTTCTGTGACATATTATATCGAATTCTTTTCGGAAATCAATAAATATGATGTCTACTTGACCTTTTCCATCTAAACACTGACCAATTTCATGCTTAATCACAGTAAGAATTGAAATTGTGGAATACCCTTTGCGAAACCCGTGCTGATTATTACATAAAATACAATTTTCTTCTACAAACTTCATTAGGTGAGTAGTCAAAATGTGCTCCAGTGTTTTACAAGTACTTGTCAAGGAAATTGGTCGAAAATTCGTGACGTCATATTTGGAACCCTGTTTATGGATCGGTATTACCTCGGCACGCCTCCAATCTATCGGAACGTCTCCGGATTGAAGTGATTTTGTGAAAATTTCCAACAGATAAAATGATCACCACTCCGCATAACGCCTTAAAAAGGTGTTGGGAATTTGATCAGGTCCAGGCATTTTTTCACATCTACTTTAAGTAAGAGACCCAGAATGCCTTCTCGTGTTATAGTTAGCTCAGGTAGACATTGCTTATCAGAAATTCGCACTTGAGGAGTTGAACCATCGTCCCTAATGAAAACAGATTCAAAATATTCATAAATTGGCAAGCCATCTTATAATTATCCGTGATAGTTACATTATCGTTCTTCAAAAATTGCATGCCAAGTTTTGGTTCTGAAAGGTACCTCCAAAATTTTCCCGGTGATGTTTTCATGAAATCGGTAAGAGTTTCATTCATGTACCTGTGTTTCGCTTAAATAATTTCCATTTTGAGTTCTTGAGAAAAGGAACTTACGTAATGACGTGTTTTTGTTGACGATGGTTTTTTAGCGCTCATTCTTTTCAAGAGTCATTTTTTCTGAATTATTTTTCGCGTAATCCATGGGTTTCTTCTGGTAACTTTCTTCGTGCGTTTTGGAACAAATAGTTCTATTGCTTTCAAAACAATGCATTTAAACATGTTCCAAGCATCATCTACTGATGTAGTATTCAGAGAGATATATTGAGTGAAAGCATCATATCTCTGCTCTAAATGATTTATTGCTCCAGTATCATCCGATTTAGAAAAATCGAGAACTGTCGTAGTTTTATTCTTTTTTACCCAAGTGCGCATGGTATCGATATGCGTGATCACCATTTTGTGATCAGATATCCCTTCTAATACTTCACACTGATATTTGGATTGCGCGGCAGATATGCTCAAGAAGGCCAAGTCGAGCAGTGATTCTCCTCATTCGTGGATTCGCGTAGGTGTAGTTACAATTTGTGTTAGGTCAAGGGAGAAAGCCAGATCCAAAAGAACTCAAGACACATCTTGTTGATTTTGACATTCCTGATAATTCACCCAATCAATATGCGGTAAATTGAAGTCTCCAGCCAGTATGATCTTATCATTAGAATGGCTAAACTTATCAGTTAAGAAATTATTAAGAAGTATCATATACTCTTCAGGGGTGCCAGGTGGGCGATACACTGCGATGGCTACAGAATACTGCCCATTCATTTATATCGTGCACGCAACGCATTCTAATTCCGGTGGGGTGAAAATTTCAGTGCAATGAATTGAAGTTTTGTGAACACTGGCAACACCTCCTCTCCTGGATCCTCGGTCTTTGTGACTGGCAGTGTAATTTGGAGGTAGTTACTCTGTATTTTCAAGTGATTTGCTTAACCAGGTTTCTGTCACGATTACAAGATCCGGTTCATGTTCAAAGAGAGCAGCCTCAAAGAGTGATGACTTGTTACAGATACTATGTGCATTAACTTTCATAACTGTTAACTTGTCAGGAAAAACTTCCACTGCCGTTCAAGCTGGTGTCTTTCTCGTAATGGCGAGCGTTTTGGTACTCTTTACGCGAATCAGTGGAATCGTCCCAGTAATAGGCCTTGCCGTCTACGTAGAGCTTATCGTAAGCTAGGCGCACCCGCTTTCCACTCAACTTCTCGTCTTTAGTGCTTTCCCAAAGGCACTTTCTGCTGTGTAGCACGCGTTTTGAAAAGTCATCACTGATTGAGACGTGCAAACCCTTTAGCTTGTAATAGATACGCATAATTTCCTGCTTTTCCTTGAAGTCGTATAATCGGAGAATGACAGGTCACGCTTTTGTCTGTCTTTTTCCAATGCGGTGCATACGCTCCACGCTTTTAGGTGATAAACCGATGACAGAAAAAATTTTGTCCTGTACCACTTTCGTCAGGTCTTCCTGTGTTTCTCTGTCCTGCTCATGCAGGCCGAAAATAACAAGATTATTGCGGCGCTGGCGATTTTGAATGTCATCAACCTTCCTTGATAACACTTCGACTACTTAGTTCAGTCGGGTTGCTGTTTGTTGTGCGTCTGCCAGTTTAGACGGAGAGGACTCAAGTTTAGCTAGGCGGTCTTCAATATTTTTTATGGCAGTACCATTTTCTTTTACTTCCTTTTGGAGAGCTTTCTGATCACGCTTAATGTCGGCAGATATTTTTGACTGCTCCTTCAAAGTTTGCAAAATCTGCTCAAGTTTGTCATCTGAGTTTGAGCTCGGGCCCGGATTCAACTCGACGTCACCACTTGTAACAAGCTTAAGAAATACAGACCGAAAATCGCACACTATTAACGCCATTGTTCGGGGGCACCGCACGACTATTAGTGACAAATGATTGCTTTTAAATGATGAAGTATCGTGCCTCACCTGCAAACAAGCAAATACGAACACGTTAGACACCATGCTTGCATTCGTGTCGTGCCCGCAACTGAATAGGTAGGCGTCCGGTGGGCTATTTAAGTCGGCAACAGTCCATGGCGTAGTTGTCGTTGATTGGTAGATGCTTTCAATACAGGCGTCTGCTGCACATGGAGAGAAGCGGCATCGGCGACAGATCCAGATAGATTGAGAACGGTGGCTGGTGCTCCGTCTTGATGAAAGCGGCAGTTGCACTTGAATTCGCAGCGGTGACAAGAAGCGGAACCTGCAAACAAGCAAATACAAACACGTTGGAGACCATGCTTGCATTCGTGCCGTGCCCGCAACTAGATAGATAGATAGATAGATAGATAGATAGATAGATAGATAGATAGATAGATAGATAGATAGATAGATAGATAGATAGATAGATAGATAGATAGTAATAGATAGATAGATAGATAGATAGATAGATAGATAGATAGATAGATAGATAGATAAGATAGATAGATAGATAGATAGATAGATAGATAGATAGATAGATAGATAGATAGATAGATAGATAGATAGATAGATAGATAGATAGATAGATAGATAGATAGATAGATAGATAGATAGATAGATAGATAGATAGATACGCTCAAAGTCACCGAAGTTCACTAAAAATTTCTTCGCATTTAAAACTATCCTAGTATGTCTGTACTGCTCCGGAGGGTGTGAATGGCGTGAAGCTTCATTAAAAGACTTTGCAGCAGCCAAAAAAGGCGCATTATAAAACAAATGGTGAGGAATCGCTCAGCAAACAAACAAACTGCTGATAATGTCAGAAAGAGAAAATGACGTCACCGACACTTATGAAGGTCACCAGTGAAGACCACTGCCCAATTAGGACTAGCACCACGATATCAGAATTCAGTGGACCACCGGATTTCTCTTTCCCTACAGCTACCGCCACTTTCCCTGCCTTCACCACCACCACCACAACGGATTCCTTACATTGGGAGAGTCAAAAAGACGCAGAGGAGATTCAAGTGGCGGCGGATGTCACTTTACCATCGTTACAACCACTGTGCGTCCACAGAGCAACTACAAAATATTTCACTTGAGATCTCCGCGATGAAGACCTACGTGTCGTAAATATTGTTGATGTCACTAATAAGCACAATGCCCATACTCCTCGACAGATTGACATGCCACGAACTCAAAGCGATGTTCAAGTTCAGGATACCTTAGAGCTAATCCTTACAAGCCGTCTTCAACATTGTGCACTCTGCACTGTTCCTCGGACGATTGAACTCGAGTCGTACTCTCTGACTGTTGATAGTTTTGTCACCTTCAGGGCGTGCGCGATGAACGGTGCTATGCGTGCAGGCGTATTGGTTTCGCTCTTGTTCTTTATTTCTATCTCTGTTTTTCTCATTTATTCCCCTTCGCCGTGTAGGGTAGCAAACGGTCCGGCAGCTCGATAACATCCCAGCTTTTTCATTGCTTTTTCTCTTGTCTCTCATTGATTTGGGCTTTTTTATGATATGTGCCATATTTATGGAAGAGAGGACGCATGTCTGTGCCCCGGTTGAGTTTGGCGCCTGTTTTACACAGCACAACAACCTGTTAAAAAAAAGAAAAAAAGCAGGGTTGCCTCTAGGCGTTTCACAGCCGAACTTGTGTGATTTTATGGTTCTTTTTCGTGTGTTGCCGTCCCATCGAGAATGTACCTGGTCCTTCCAGGAATAGCAGGCACAGCATTACTTCAGGATCAAAAAAATAATGATTCACCGCCAACGATAAACTGCCGAATAAGCACAGTGCTTTCGAAGGTAATATTGACGACATTCCTGTCGAAAACTCGCCCTCCGCTTTCAGGTTGTTGTGGTGGTTTATACCATGTGTAAGTACGGTCAAAAACATTTGCGCCATGGGTGTGGTATGCTTTTGAGTCGAGAGGAACCATTCCAAAAAGAAGGGGGGGGGGGCGCTGCTTATGGCTGAATAGGGTAGGTATGGAGGTGAGCAGGACAATGAGGAAGTCTGCATAGAAAGCGTAATACGTTTTTTTTTCAGTTAGCCTGAATTGTCCTATCAGGCATGCAGATGCTCTGCGTAGCATCAGTTGGGAAATGTAGGGCGCATCTCCATAGCTTTCAAAAGTTAGAAGAGCCAAAATGGCCGTCCGCTTTAAGCGTGGCCTTCGTCGCCACTTCTGGATTTGCACGCACTCCATCTCGCAACTTTTTTCAACTCGAAGAAGCGAGAAAGAATTTCCTGCGTTTGTTTACTTCTGTAACGGCGGTTCGTCACGTCAGCATTAAATTTTTAGAAAGTTAAGCAAATTTGGGGGCCAAAACTTTCTAGCTTCCAGCCAGAAAGCAGCAAAAGCGCCGCTGAAGTTTTGCAGTCATTGCTGCTGAAGTTTCTGCAAAAGCGTGGCTGAAGTGTCTGTGGTGTTTTCTTCATTTTTTATTTTTATTCATTCCTCTCTTCTTTTTCTCTTTTCATTTCTATCCCCTTTCCTCTTCTCTAGTGCAAGGTAGCAAATCGAAATTTTCTTGTCACCAACCTCTTTGCTTTTGACGGAAACTTTCTCTCAGTTTCTCTATGGAAATACAGTTGCCAAGTATGCGGTTCCCAGTGCGGTACGGCAGTATGGTAGTGCCCTTCTTTTCTCGCTTGCTGTGTTTATACTACTTCACTCCTACTTTTATTTAACCCCGTTTTCTGAATCAGTTTCCTCGTTAATAATGCTTGTAGGCTAGAGGGCAACAATAAGGTGGGACCACCTTTCAGATTAAAGAAAAAAATTGTGGTGTTCAAGCAAAAGCACAACGACCAGTAAGGTAGGAGCGGTAAAATCATTCGGTACCCTACTTTCGTAGCGTATCTTCATGATTTGATAAAACACTAGAATAAAACGATTGCTCGTGGTCACCAAATGAAGTGTGTGCATGCGTTCGTGCATATGTGTGTGTGTGTGTGCTTGAATGAGATCGTAGACACCTTCATTATTCATTTAGATTGTCTAGGAATGCCTACAGCAATCATCAGTTTACCTACGAACACTACGTTCGCCGCTCGATCATTACTGTAGATTTTGGTGCTTTGCGTTTCAGGCGAAACTGTGAATATTTGGGGGCAAAGCTCCTTAGGTTGTGGGTCATTCTTTCCTCTGTAGTAGTAGTAGTAGTAGTAGTAGTAGTAGTAGTAGTACTAGTAGTAGAAGCAGTAGTAGCATGCAGCCGCCTCTAGTTTATGAATTGCTCAATAGATGGCATTGTTTACATATGTCATTGGAAACAACCAGGGGGACTCTTTGACAGGTGGTATAGACAGATACGATTCCAAAGTGGCAGGAATGTCTAAGACACGTAGAATATGGGGCAGAAATCGACGTAGCCGTGAGGGACGAGCCAATTCAGACGTAGGGTATATTAACATGCAGGGTGGCAGGCATAAGCTGAAGTGGGAAGAGATAAAAGAACAGCTAAAGGAGCAGAGGCCGATGGTATATGGTTTTGTAGAAACACTTTGTAGGGACAAGGAACAACCAGCTAACAATCCAGACTACACATGGAAATATTGTAATAGAACAAAAGGCAGCAAAAAGGGGGGTGGTATTAGGGCATTCATTCGTAAAGGTACAGACTCGCAAAGTATCAAGCAGGAGTGAAAGAAACATTTATGGCTAAAAGGAAAAGTGGCAGGGCATATGGCGCTGCTGGGTTTTGTATACTTGTGGAAAGAGGCAAAACCCAGAGAGCAAAACCAACAAGTGTTGCAGTGGATAGATAATGACATTCACGAAGGAAGAGAATAATGCGAGGTAAATATATCAGGAGATATGAAGGCCCACATATAAGATACAGATGGATATACTGACCAAGCAGGCAGAATGATAATGAATATGTGTGGAAGGCATGATTCAATTATTTGCAACAGCACCGAGAAATGCGAAGGGCAGATCACATGGGAGGTGGGAAGGCTGCAGTCGACGATAGATTACGCAATATTGTCCGTATTTTCGGCTAAATGTGATGAAGATAGGTGAGTATGGGTCCAGAAGTTTAGGTAGTGATCACAAACGTATCAAGCTGAGTTTTAAAAGAGAAATGAAATTGGAAAGATGGCATTACGAGCAACCACAAGGTAATATTTATTCAGAAAGGCAAACAGAAATATCAACTAAAGAGACTGAGAAACTAATCACCGACGATACTAAAACAGAGTGGACGTGCACAAATCTAAATTGCTTGTTTGAGTTAGAGCTTGTTCAGGTACGAGTCAAATCAACCGGCAAAAGCAAACACAAACCCAAGAGCTGGTGGGATGACGAAGTTAAGAGAGCCATAGTAAGACGTAAGGAAGCCTCCAGGGAACACCGGTATGCTAAACAGAAAGGTGAACTGGAAGATCATCACATAGTAAAATGGGATAACTTTTTGAGCTGCAGAAGGGAAGCATCCCATTTGATCAGTGACAAGATTAGAAGAAAGTGGACCCAATAGATGGCGAAAGTAAACAAAAAGGATAGAAAGGCAGCTACAAAGTTTTGAAACCATCTCAATTCTCTGAGTAATAAGACAAGCTTGAAACAGAGGTTCATGACTACAGTTCAAGGGGTCAGACTAGAATGGGATGAAGCAATAGAATATATAAAAACAATGATGACAAAAATTTAAGCACTAAGAAAACGCGACAAGCACCGTACCAGATGAGGATGGACCAATTACTTCAGTGGCTCCACTGGCGCAACGAGACGGGGAAACGGGGAAACGGCCGAGAAAAAGGTTCCTAATAGCACATCAACAAGCCTTAACGGCATACCAATCATGCTTATAAAAGAAACTAGAAATAAACTCTAAGCAAACAATAAAAGAGGCAGCGAGCAAAGCAATATTGGATAGGGAAGCCCCCAATAGGGGGAAAAATAAGCAGAATGAGCATGATATATAAAGGAAAGCGGGACAAAGCCGATATAAATAACTACCCTCCTATAACAGTGACATCAGTAGTTTACCGGCTTGTGATGCAGATAGTAAAGGAAAGACTACAGACATGGGTGCCGAATGAGGGGGTGCTGGGAGAACTACATTATGGGTTCCGTAAACGAAGAATGTTGGAGGACAATCTGTTTTGATTGATACAGTGTATTGAAATAGCGCAAAAATAGCACATGCCCATGTGGTTGGCGTTTCTAGATATCAAGAAAGCTTACAATAGAGTGATTCAAGAAGACTTGTGGGGAATACTGGACACATTAGATGTGGAAGATGTAATAACTAATCTTCTACAGCATATTTATAAAAGTAACATGGTATTTATCGGATGGGTAGAACAGGTATCTGAACCTATAGAGAAACAATGCGGGCTTTGAAAGGGATGTCTCTTGTCACCTTTGTTAATTATGCTTTATCTACAGGGACTAGAAGCCAAAATAGAGGGGAGTCAACTCAGCTTCAGCCTCTCTGTTGCCAAGCAAGAAAAACACACTGAACAGTCATTACCAGTATTGCTGCATGCACATGATATAGTATTAATAGCCGACAACAAGGAAGGCCTGCAGGGATTGATAGACTTCTGTGGTAATGACGGAAATAGGTTAAATTCGAAGTTCAGCATGGAAAAGTCGGCAATCATGATTTTTATTTATAATAAAGGCAGTGAGCATACAGGAAGTCATGCTAGAAATAGTGGATAAATACAAATATTTGGGCGTATGGATAAATAACGGGGCTGAGTATCTAGGGGAGCACAAAAGATACGTAATAACTAAGGGCACCAGGACAGCAGCTGTAATGAAAAATACGGCACTGTGGAACTACCATAGGTATGACGTGGTGAGAGCGATTTGAAAAGGTGCCATGGTTCGGGGCTACACGTTCGGCAATGCGGTCTTGTGCATGAAATCGAAAGGGCAAGCAAGATTAGAAATTAAAGAGCGCTGCATAGGTTGAGTAGCTTTGAGAGCAGACGAGAATACCCCAAATCATTGGGTACAGGGTCACATGGGATGAACATCGTATGAGTGCAGAGATGCTAGCAGCAAGATAGAATTTGAGGAGCAATTGAGAAAAATGGGAGAGGAGCGTTAGGCTAGCAATGTCTTCAGCTACTGGTACATGAAAAATGTTGACACTAAATGGAAGAAGCGAACTTGAAAACTGTCAAGGAAGTATTTCGACTAGAGCAGAATACCTAGCCAAAAGGACACATCCGTTAAGAAGAATGTGAAGGAAACAGAAAGGGGTATGTGGAAGATGGGAATGCTTATGTAATCATAACTTTAGATGATTTCATAACAGTTAGATGAACGGACAGAATGACGGCCGGCCGGACAGACATACAGACGGACAGACAGACAGACAGACAGACAGACAGACTGACTCACTGACTTACTGTCTGTGACTGACTGACTGGCTGACTGACTGACGGGCAGAAGGGCGGACGACTCTTGTACGGAAGGACGGACGCTTCACCCCGCTCAATATCATTCACTCTTTCGAAAAGCTGTGAGTTTTTTTACTTATTTATTTCTGAACGATTTTGCGTGAGGCAGCAAACACGAGCGTGTCGAGTTGGTATTCCTGACTTCTCGTACGTTTTATTTTTTGCGTTTCTCGCTGTCTCAGAATCAAGTTTGACGCGGTATTGTTACTAAAGATAGTTGTAGGTGCTTGCCTTGCCAAAAACAAAACAAATTAGTAATGTTGGTACGGCATCATATGGGCTACTTCTTTCTTCTAGGTATTGGGCATGCGTTTGTGTACTTATACCTAAAATACTTTCGCAACGTAAGTCTCACATTGCGGAGAGGAGACATTGATGTTTCTTAAGAAGCAGATGTCACGCTGCTTTGTTCTTCGGTGCGCCAGAGCGATACGCTTGAAACAGGCACTCGCCCGGTGGCAACCGGAATGAAATTACGCGTATTTCAGCTGTTTTACTGTTTACTTTGAATCGGGTGCTTATATACGACGGCTTAAAAGGGTACACTGAAAGCGAAGTTTATATTTTTTTTCTTTTCCAGATCACCAGGTTCGAACAAGCAAGGTTTTCCGAAGGGCACTTCACAAGGTCACCATTCCTGCTCAAACTGCTCAGAGCTCTGAAATACTTTGTCCCTGAAGTCTTCGGTGAAATAAATAAATGCAAAAATAAAAATAACTGCAGAACTACATATCTCATGTGGGTTTAATACTTGTACGTAGAAACACACCTCAACGATTGGACGCTGTTGCTAAGTGCAACAAATTAACTTAGTAACAGCGTCCAACAGCGTCACTTAGGAAGACAGGCAGTTCAAGAAGTAAAAGAATAAAAAATAAAAATAGAAAGACGGAAGGCTGGGTACCTACCAAAGCAAATGACGCCACTACGAATTAGAAAAAAACCTCTAGAGCCGAGCATTTACGAAGACTAGGCTTGAGGTGAAAGCAGGTGTCATGAAAGCAACTGCCATCGATACACCTTCTTTCTCTCACTTCCTTTTTATTCGGTAGTGAAGTGGCAGAGATTGACAAGAGAAGATACAAACTCAACGAAGAAGTGTCGCGAAAGAACGAAAAGAAAGAGTAAGAGGTATGGGTGTGAGATATTGTTTGGTGACGGTGCAGTGATTTAAAAGCTCTGGCACCGAGGTTGGAAAAGGCACGCCTGGCTTTCCACGCAATATGCTTAGCTTAATAACTTTGACGGTTGAGGCTTTTTTGATTGCTTGCCTTGCGGAGCCATTCCTCACCTCTTCCCCAAGTCACCGTTTTCACCACTTTCTTACCCCACTTTCTCTTTGAATTGCCACCCTTCTTTCCCACCCATGTATGTCCCTGTCAGCCTACTAGGCTGCTTGTACGAAGTCTCGAAATTATTTTTCATATCGCGTGGGGCACCACCCTACTCAAATCACGTAGTCCTCTTTAAAATGCGCGCACTGGGTTTTGTTCGGGCGATTCCGGCCTTGGTGCAGAAGCGTCAGTCGGGGAGATGACACTTTGCCGAGCGGCATGAAGAGAGGGTTTTTCATGAAACGGTGAAAGAAGCGGAGAGAAATAAAAATACGGCGTGGGGAACAATGACTGAGAGGCTCTAACAACAAAAGTCATAGGTTAACCACGAGGGGATAAAAGGGATGGCTGCTTGGAAAGGGCCAATGGCCAATCGTGGTTCCTGTGTGCTTTTGTTTCGTCAAAGAAGGAAGGGGGAGAGATCAGATGGGAAGCACTGAGTGTTCCCGTTTGGCACAATCTCCTTGCTCTCGGTCTCGCTGGTGCTCAGATTTTCTTTTATCTTCTTTCTCTTGTTTGAGGCGAAAGCGACCATATCCAAATCTTCTAAGAGGGCAGGGTGAAACATACAAAAACAGGATAGTTTAGAAAGGAGCTGATTTAGTCACGTAAATTTTTGGGCCAAGTCATGATCCGCACATGTATCTGAGAGGCGACACATCGAAAAGAAACTGCCCCGCCGCGGTGGTCTAGTGGCTAAGGTACTCGGCTGCTGACCCACAGGTCGCGGGTTCAAATCCCGGCTGCGGCGGCTGCATTTCCGATGGAGGCGGAAATGTTGTAGGCCCGTATGCTCAGATTTGGGTGCACGTTAAAGAACCCCAGGTGGTCAAAATTTCCGGAGCCCTCCACTACGGCGTCTCTCATAATCATATGGTGGTTTTGGGACGTTAAACCCCACATTACATCATCATCATCATCAACTTCGAAAAGAAACTGGTAACAAAAGTAGGTGTGCGGAACTAAATATAGAACATTATTGTGATAAAAACAAAACAAAATTAGCCTGCTGGACACTCTCGAATCAAAGGTGTCCTCTGCACGCATACATGATGAAAGTATGGTCAATGATACGCATGCACGCGACATAAAAATGTTTGTTGCGCATGTGCCGGGTTTTGCTATATCTTGAGCGCTTCACACATGGCTGTTTTTGTACTGTAGTCACATTTTTTTATCTTTTCCCGCTCCTGTATCATTTGCTTCGCATTTTGCGCGGACTCATGAAATTGTTTCTAATTTTTCAGATGATTGCGCGTATCCTTGCCTAAATGTGTAACTGTCTTCTTTTGAATGTAAAATGAGTAAACTCTCGCTTGAAGAAAAATTGTATTTGCGAACAAGCCGTTGCTGAAGGGTAAAGATTATAAAGCAATTGTTTCTTTTTTTTTGCACTTTCTCAAAACAGCGGACGCAATTTTGTGCAATCGCGTGATACTCTCAAGTATAGCATAGAGCGATAGCAGAATATAATTTTCGGCCCTCTTTCAAAGCAAGTAATTTTTTATTCCAAGATTCTGTTGTGCCTCTGCAGATGTCAGATTTCCCACAAATGCCAAATATTTTCCTTTCCAAAATGAGGACTATGGTAACCATACTGGCGATAGTACAGCACCCGCTTTGCATCTACTACACAGGGCTCTTTACTCGACCGTGGAACTTAACGGACGTGTTTTACGATCGCTCTTTCCAGTCCTTGGACACTTCCATGGGTCTTTTAGATGCGGAAGCATCTTATACTTGCGCCTTGTAGTGCGCCATCCGCGCCGTCCGCGCCGTCCGCACCGCCTTAGTTGAGCTAATTTATTACGTCTGATACAATAATCACTCGTTCTCTGCTACTGCAATATTCACGCGTTCATCAAGTATAAGGTTATTTGTTGCACTTCAAAAGCATACATGTGTCCGAGTTAAAACGGTCAAAGTTTCACATTAAATGCGCCAGGAAGGTAAAGTATTGGTACGGAAACCAGTAACACAAACATGAGCTTGTACGGTAAAGTTAGCTATTTAAAACCTACGCGAGCGTCGGTGTACACTGAACCATGCCTGTGTATTCAGGCATGTGTCTAACTCTGTTACCAGCCACTAAACTGTTTTAGCGGGACGGCTCAGTGCTCTCCCATAGTTGAGTACGAAGTACTCAAAATCGTTCAACATATTAGATGCGGAAGCATCTTATACTCGCGCCTTGTAGTGCGCCGTCCGCGCCGTCCGCACCACTTCTCGAACATTCGACAGCTGACGCGCGCGCATGCGCCGTCGCGCCGTCGCCCACCATCTGTGCCGCGCGCGCTTCTCCTTCGAGAACATTCGACAGCTGACAGCGCATGCGCCGTCGCGCCGTCGCCATCTGTGCCGCGCGCGCGCTTCTCCTTCGAGAACAATCGACAGCTGACAGCGCATGCACCGTCGCACTGTATATATACTCAAGGTCGGCGCTCGCTCGCTCAGTTGCCGCTCGTCCGTTGGTTCGTCGCAATAAATAAAACACCGCCCTTTCGCATACGTGCCGTACGTTTTCACTCATTTAACACCCCATTTCACAACCACGTTAACCAATTTAGCCATCGACCCAAGTAAGTCGCAATTTAACACCCGTTAACCAATTACATGCTTCCGCATCCTCCTCAGTGTTCCCCCGAGGGAAGCTGTGGGCAATTTTTTCCATGACGCTCTCATTGAACAGACCTACTTTTGACTTTCTGGTGAAGACTTTTACAGCCAAGACTGTTTAAAGTGTTTTGAAACGTGAAAGTGTTCTTCTAAACAACTTTCTGGTGACCAAGCATAGCCGATACATCGGCATCTCCCTGACACCGCACCGACGCCGCTACAACTTTCGACGCTTGGCCGCGGTCGTGCGAACGCCGAGCGCGTTGCAGTGATGTTTGGTGTGTGCATGATGTACCCTGCTTTGGCGTGGCTTCTCCGGTTTCTACCACCGAATCAGCAGCAATGGATGCTGCAGACACCAACGAATATCCAGTGGATCCGGACGATGGTTCTTGGTTCACTGCTACCTGCCGACGCAAGCCAAAGACCACAACAAATTCTGCACCCGAGCCGTTGCCGGCCAAAAATCAAGTGACCCTGTGGCCGCCACCACTACCCGTGAATGACTTCAAGATGGTCTTTTGACGACGAAGAGGCCTTCGCCTTAGTGAATGGGCACTTCACGTGTTGGCACGTGCCATCTGCATGGCTGCTGGTCTGCAGGAGGAACAGGCAACAAGCTCCTTTTTCTCATTCGAGCGGAACGCAATATAACCATCGCGAGCACACCAGACAAAACTATAGCTACAAAGTAGCAAGCCGTCACTGTACTAAGTCTAGTATCACAAAAGTATGAAATGCAAGCTTATCTACCCACTCCAGACAATTTTTCCAATGGAGTCATCATCGGCCCCGAGAAGTATACTTCACCCACCAAACTCCTCAACAACATCTACGCACCCGACGCTGAAGTCTTGCACGCCCAAATGATGATATCCACATACACGGCGTTGATAACTTTTGTAGGACTTCAAGTTCCACGTTATGATTACTAATACTGCGCGGAATATCGATGCTACACTCACCGACCTCTCAAACAAACTTTGCACAATCTGTCTTGCATTTGGACATCGGGCAGACGTATGTCCAACCCCGACAAAACGCCGATGCTAAGCATGTGGAGTTGAGACATCAGCGCCGGAGCACAGCTATACAACTCAATGCTTCCACTGCAAGGGTGACCACCCAGCTACGCACCCCAAATATCCTGCGAGAGAACAGAAGCCCTCAAACAAGCATTACGTCAAGAAAGCACTGGAGGCGAACGCGTCAGCACCACCAACCACAAGACCACCGAAGGGACATCGGCTCAAGTCCAGACACCGCAGCCAATCCAAGAGCAGAGGGGAAGTCTCAGGACAGGGCCTTGGAATCCTTAAACAACACGCCAAGAACCGCATCTAAAACCAGCACCACCACATTGGGAGTGATCCCCCAAACGAACAGAGCAGCGAGTGCAGAGAGACCAGAATCGCCACCAGTCAAGAAGCCAGCGCCCGCTGGACAGATGCCTCCGGCGAAGCTGGGTTGGGTAGCGGCGCCTCCAAGCCTGAAATCTTTACCTAATTCCGCCCATCAACCCTCATCACAACACCACGCCAACGTACCTCACATCTAACGCGCATACCTGAACTAAGCAAGAGCTGCAAGATGCCCTGATAAAACTGAGACTCGCTTAAGGCTGAAGCAACCAGCATGATCACTCAGGCAATTATTGATTTCCGTGGAGAACTTAAGGATATGTTAAAGGCCCATATCCAAGCACTTGTAACAGAGGTAAAGCAGCACATACAAGAAAGCTGCGCGTCATTTAGTACAGAGACCCAAGATTCACTGCCACTAGCAACAAACCCCAGAAATCTGACCAAGCAACTCCGCGCTTACATCCGTTCATCACTCTTAACTCAGGACACAGACCAAAAACAGTAATATGGGCTCCCCTAGTCCTGCCTTCACTATGTGGTAGTGGAACTTCAGGGGGTTTGGACAAAAGGGGAGCTCCGTGCAACAGTACACTGCCACTTTCGCGCACCCCCCGGATATCGTGGCTCTGCAGGAGACGCACTGCACACCTACCCACTCGGGCTTCCATACATACACAGATCAACAAACACCATCACTTGTCGCAATACTCGTATCCTATCACTTGACAACTGCAGAACACACACTGACGTCATTCATTCCACATGTGCTTGGTGAATTTATTCTTCAGAAACGTAGTCAGCAGAGCTTGCTTACACTAAATATCTACAGCTCCCCTAAATCTAGGAGGGACGACTTTGGGTACCTTATAGCGGAAATGTGCAAGCTAGAGGAACAAGTTTTAGTGGTTGGGGGGTTTTAACGCCCCACACACGTCATGGGGATACCTATCGGCCACGCGTAATGGTACCAAGTTAGAACGCCTCATCTGCGATCACAGATTTACAATGCTCACAGATCCTCACGAGCCAACCAGAATTGGAACCAGTGCCACCAGAAATACGTGCCCTGACCTAACCTTTGTAAAGGGACTAAGCAATTAAAACTGGTCAAATATACATGAATTGTTAGGTAGTGATCTTTCAATAATTTTCACTACACTGCACATGTCCAACCCCCGTGCTCTTGAGCGGAAGGTCCGTCTCAATAATTGGGAAACACTTAGAAAACAATGCGCTCAGACTGACAACAAATGGGACACCTTTAATTCAATGGCTACAGCGCTTGAAAGCTGGCCTTGATAAAGCGACCAAGAAGATAAGCACTACAACCGCATTTCCAGATGTCGACAGGCACCTTCTACACCCGTGGGAAGCACGCAGAAGCCTCATATAACGCTGGCGTAGGCAGAGACACAATCGCAAGCTTGATTTTCGCATTGCTCAACTCACGTTGCAAGCCGAACAATACGCCACAGAGCTCACGAGGAAAAATTGGCACAACTTTTGTAAGTCACCTATTGGAACGCTAAGCACTGCGCGCACGTGGGCCATACTAAGAGCCCTTGTTGACCTGAAATTTACCAAGTCCTACACGAGCAGTACCATCCAAACACTTCTTCACAAGCAGGATGGGGACGACAACAGCATCTTACAGACGCTTCAGGAAAAGTACATCGCTGCAGGCCCTCAACCAAAATATAAAAACTACACATATGCAGAGTCAACACCGCTGGATGTAGATATCACTGTGCACGAAGTTCGAGCTGCCCTTCTCAATATCAAGCGCAACGCAGCACAAAGGAAAAACAACATCCAATACTCTCTCATACGAAACCTCAACGACGAAGATATAGAAGAGCTCACAGATTTTTACTACACACACTGGAAATCGAGAACCTTACCGCAGAAATGTGTACATGCGAAACAACACTCATTCTTAAGTCCGGCGAAGCCCTAGAGCTTGGAAACCTGCGAATAATCTCGTTGACGTCTTGCCTCGGTAAATTAATGGAGCACGTCATCCTCCAAAGACTGCAACCATATCTTGAGGCCCAGAGATTTTTTTCGGACACACTGTTTGGGTACCGGGCCCATTATTCCACGCAAGACGTACTTATACACCTAAAAGAGGAAGTAATGGACAGGCTGAGTTGTACGCCAACTAGAGCTCTGCTTGCCTTGGACATCCGCGGTGCGTGTGACAACGTCTCGCATGGCCTAATGCTGGAGAATCTCGCTTCCGCACGTTGCGGACGACGAGTTTACGACTGTGAAAGCATTCCTAACAAACAGGATGGCAACCATAGGATTAGGCTCTCCTCACAGCAAAATCATCAAACTCTTGGGTAAAGACATGCCACAAGGATCGGTGTTATCCCCGACCCTGTTCAACATCGCCATGGCTAAGTTACCACCTCTACTCACCGCCATTCTAAGTCTGCGACATGCTTTATACGCGGACGACGTCACTATAAGGGTGACCAAAGGCTCAGACGGACAAATACAAAATGCCCTCCACGAAGCAGTAAATACAGTTGAAGCATACGCATGAGCAGGAGGTCTAACGTGCTCTGCTAATAAGTCGGAACTTCAACTCATTCGTCATCCCCAGCGAAAGCCTGACAACAGCCCGCAAATCACAGTCACCTTAGAGGACCATGTAATTCTTTGCTTACAGAAAGTCTCCATCCTTGGCCTTCAAATATAAGCTGATCTCAGAGCAACGCACGCCAGGAAAATATTAGAACAGCAAGTCTTTTAAATCACGCATATGATCCGCCGCATCGCCAACCGAAGGCATGGACTTGAGGAGCAAGACATTTTACGTATAGTTAATGCCTGCATAGTAAGTCGCATCACCTACCACGTCCCTTATCAAACCTTAACGCTTTCACAAGAGAGAAGACTGGACATTCTCCTCCGTAGAGCTGTCAAGGCAGTGCTTGGACTACCTACGTACGCATCCACTAACCGTCTCCCAGCCATGGGTGTACACAATCACCTGAGGGAACTAATCGAAGCACAACGTAATAGCCACAAAGACTGCGCAGCACTCAAGTGGGAGAGCGGGTACTCGTCAAGCTGGGGTAGCCTCCGAATCGAAGTAGATACAGTACACCAGGGAAACAGGTACCCACTGATTTCCGAGCAAGAATTACAGTCGTGCCACTTTCACGTGATATGCACCCTGAGCGCAACGCTCAGCGCCGGCGGGCAAGGGTGTAAAACATCACGCGCTTCATCAACCAGTCTCCTCCAAACGCTCTCTTATACTGCGACGCCGCTAGACACCAATCCCGCAGTTTTACAGTTGGAGCATTAGTGAACAATGATCACGACGTAGTAGCCTCAATCAGCGTACCAACAAAGAAGATATCTGAAGGTGAAGAGTGCACCCTCGCTCTGGCGATTTTCATCACTGCCATAAACCTTCCTCACACAGATATAATTCTAATCTTTACAGACTTAATGGATACCTACCCCGCTTTCACAAGGGGTATTGTCTCACAGCACACACACTGAATTTTGAACAGCGCATTCCACACGCAACCCAAGTGCCGACTTGTCTGGACCCCTCAGCACGCCTCTCTGCCCGGCCATGACTGCGCTCATGCAGCTACCCGAGCACTTACTAGCCGGGATCCGGAGGAAGAGCTGTCCAACCCAGATGAGGAGGACACAAACACGGAACTTGTAGGATATCTAGACTCTCTCGATTACTATAGACGATAACGCCTTCAGTACCCTCCACCACACCACACGCTATCACGAGAAGATTCAACTGTGGTGCGACAACAGCAGGTGAACACAACTCCGAACTTCTATTTCCTCCCCATCCTCCATCCCACTTCTTACCCTCACAAATCCCCTGGCTGTGGAGCGAAACCAACGTTATTTCACGTAACGCTGGAATGTCAGCGTTCGCCTGTCAGGCGCTCTGCCATCTCCTCTCCTATTCCTACCCTACCTACAAGACTGGGAGGCCATGCTGCGTGATGTAAGGCTGAGTGGCCCGCGGGCGCTGGTCCGGCGGGCGCGGGGCGCCGAAGCGGCTGTTGGATCGCTGGACTGAGAGCCCCAACCAACATTTTTCTATTATTGAAATAAAAAGTTTCTCTCTCTCTCTATCTACACAGTGTTCTTCGCCAAACAACCACAGTAGGTTCGACAGCTGGTCTCCGTCGCCGCATGGTCGTCAGTCGCGTTCGCCTCCAGGACGTCGCCAGTCGTCTCGCTCACCGCAGACTCGCAGGCCGTCGTCAACATTTAACCCCGCTCCTGCCTACCCGGAAAACTAAGCGGTGCAGCCCCCGGAAGTGACGCTGCATTTTCGACTCCCTCGACAAATCCTCTCTTGACGCTCCCGACGAGACAAAGTTTGTTAGACGCGGACGTTGACGGTGTGGCTATTTCTGCCCTTATAGATGCTGGAGCGCACATTTCTGTAATGAGCGCGAACTTTCGCCGACGCCTACATAAAGTGCTCACGCCTGCCGCTTCCCACAACCTTCGTGTCGCTGATGGGAGGACCCCTGACGTTCAAGGGATGTGCACGGCCCGTGTGTCCATTGCCGGTCATCCTACAATGGTTCAGTTTGCCGTCCTTGAAATGTGTTCTCATGAACTTATACTTGGTTTGTACTTCCTGTCACGTCATTCTGCGCTCATTGATTGTGCCATTTGAGCTCTTCAGCTTGAGCACAGCTCGTCGACTTTCCAATTGACCATTCTTCACGCTTATGCTTTCGCCACCATGTTCGCTTGCCTTCATAAGCAGCTTCATACGTCAATTCGTCGTCTTGACGTGATGTTCCCGATGGTGACGACCAGAGGCCGGATTTTTAAGCACTAAAAAGTGTGTTTTAGGCACCAAAGACATGCAGTTAAAACACTGTTGTAGGCCTTCAAAATCAGAATTGTAGGCACAATAAATTTCCACAAAAATTGAATTAACCCAATACAACAACGTTGATGACTTGTATTAACGGTAAGAAGCACAAGGAAATGGTAGTGTTTGAGATAGCAGAAAAGTATCAATGATCGAACATAGGCATGCATTTCCTGCGCGATTCGCAGTATGCGGTCTTTTGTTTTATTGTCTAGCATTGGGCGTCAAAATTCCAGCATTCAGTTAGCACTTTTCTGGGTCTATTCTGTTTCGTTGTGGCTGGGAAGGACAGCGCTGGAGCAAATAACCAGGCCACTGATACCTCAGAAGAGAGGGATGCTAGGTTTATGTTTACCCACCTAGGACCAATTTCTGTCCTATCGGTGAACACTTGAAAGGACCCTTCACTAAGTTTGGGCATTTCGAGCTGACAAGCGTAATGGTGCACTGGGAACTCCGGATTATTTCTGTTAAGATTTACAAAATACATGTTGCAGAAAAACGCTCAATTTCTAAGAATGCCACTTGCGCTTCTCGTGGGCGTGCGCCCCAATATCTAGGGAGTGACATACAGCAAAGAATAGTCCTGTTTTTACGTCACTCCTTTACGTTGACATTGATGGGCTGACGTCGCATACCATAAGCCGTTCATCATATTATCGTTAAAGGCTAGCTATATGCAGAAACACAGACAAAGAATGTCCCGATTCATCATTATATCCTGCATTTTAAACGGTCCCTCATTAAAAGCGTTGCATGTGACATTACTCTACAAGGCATGTACAATTTGTGTGTTCTGTTTTGTAGCATGCATGAGGAGTACTTTGGGTTAGGCTAGCTGCTTCATATCATTCCGAAAGGGAAGCGCAATGACAAAGGAAAAAAGAAGACAGCGCTCTTTGTCTCTATGTTTTTTTCTTTTCTCTGTGTCTTTGCACTGCCCTTCTAAAATCAGTATAACGAATGAAAGGTGAGAAAAATAATGAAAAATGAAAAACGCGAACAAATTCTCAGCTTGTTATTATTTTTATTTTTGTTTTTATTAGCCTTGAGATGCTATTCACTAATCAGCCCTCGTTTCGCGTCCGCCTTTGTGGACCAGCCGCTATAGTGTGCTCCGCTGCTGACCCTAATGCCACGCCTTCTATTGTGGCCTCGGCGGTCACATCTAAATTCAGGCGAAAAAGTAGATGCCCGTGTAATGCGCGATGTAAGTGCATGGTAAAGAACACCCGATAGTCACGATTTGCGGAGACCTCCACTACGGCATCCTTCATATTTATATCGTGTTTTGTTACGTAAAGCCACACATACCTCATCTACTTCTACTATGTACTGCTACTATTACTACAACTACTACTACTAGTACCCCATTTCGCTTCAGTTCGTGTTCTCGTCGTTCCCACATCGTGCCTTCGCCAATCCTGAAACGCGTAGCTTGCGGTTAGTGCATGGTTTCTGAACGCAATTTCAGCGGAGTGACGTGGGGTATCGCGGTCACAATACATGATTCTTGCCAGCCTTTCCAAAGGACACGCACTGACTGATCCATCCCACAGAAATGGTCAATACGCAACAAACAACACCGAAACGAAACAACATCAATAGCGTACGTGCAAAACTAGGCTGGGCAAGTCATGCGCGCATGACCTTGCTTACGCATGTTGCTCTCGTTGTGTACGCGGCATGTGATTCTCCAGCCATGACACTGAAGAGAACAGGGAAGAATTGAGGCTCGCGATGAGAGCACGTGACGAGAGGCAAGGGATTCAAGCTTGCTTCTTCGCATCGTGCTTTGGTGGCTCGCAGCGAATCAAGTTCAACAATCACCGTGGTAAAACGCTTTTCATTAGGCACGCAAGAACATCTAGTGCCTGACTACTACTTTCTATATCGCCTAGAGAGGGACGCTTAAAAATTAAATTACAAACAAAAGAAATGCCGCGTGCACATCCCACTTTTTACCCGAATGCACTGCGGCAGATGGGTTACGATGTCAAAGAAAACGCGCCTTCATTGGCACAACACACTTTGTTCTCTTTATAAGCCATTTCATTATGTCAGGAAACTAACAAAAAAAATTAATGGAAAAATTATATCTGACACGACATTCTAAAATCCTAATTTATATTGCGCGAAGAAAACTGATTAGGTACATTCATTGTCGAATGCCAGTTTTACCAAGAAATGCTTAACATAGGAGCTTTAACCGCAGTTTTATTTGATGCGATGACTGTAATTTCTATCTTAGTTAATTTTTCATATTGTACCAACTATAATTCTAGAGTAATGACTTAGGACAAACCTTGAATCCCTGTTATGTGTATTTTTCTTGTTTGTCACCTAAAGACATAAGACAAGAGATCTCGTATAGAACAAGCGCATTCAGACATTTGGAGAATGTATGCTAATTGCACTGTTGATCGTAAACATGCCGGTGCCTGTCTCAGGCCTCCCTGTATAAAGTATCACAAATTGGTGACCTTCGCTACAACTGAATCAACAAGAGCATTCTATGAGTGGTCATTCATGGTTTTTCATTCGTTCTCCAGTACCCGCGGCTGCCCAGAAAAACCTGCTCTCCCTTTCCCACCGCAACACGAGGTTTTCATGGTGGTTCTTCAATTCCTTCAGGGCGCTGCACAGCAGCCTGTAGAAGGCGGTCACTGTGTCCTCGGCCATAAACGTCACTTTTATTTTCTTACCCCATCTTTATTTTCCCTCCTTCTACTCTTGCAGACGCTGAGACATGCTTCCACTTAGGGCTGCGGAAATAGCGTGTTTTTCACTCTTTATGCTCCTCCTCTAATCGGTCGCAGAATGTCAGCTTTGTCTTCGTTGAACCTTATAGTGTTTAGAAATATCAATGTTGCCTTTTTGACATGAATGACGACTTCTTACCATGCTTGAAAACAAAATTTGGGCTTGAATAGCACTCATGTATGCGCTCATTTGAAAAATAGGCATTTAGAGGCACTGATAGGCATTTCGGCATGAGAACCCAGAATAGGCATTTATAGACACTACGAAAACACCATAAAAGCGATTCTGAACCTCTAATTCATGTTTATATATCAAAATGGCACGATAGGAACGCAAGGAACAAAATAGACATTTCGCTATATTCCCGTCTCTAGTGACTACCTCGTCACTCCTACAGTCGACGTACTGATGACCCGACACGTCACCCTTGCTCACATTGTTGTCTACGTCAATGATAATACAGTGGTCATACCCCTATCCAACATCACACAAATCACTCAAGTCATTCCGCAAGACATGTCTTTGGCCACCCTATCTCCACTTGACAACTGCAATGTTGCTGCTTTGAACACCGATGCTACATTCCTCTGTCCTGGCCACAATTACACTCTTTATGCCGATGAAATTAATAAGATGATTGCTTCCAATCTCACCTTCGCGAAAGCTACCAGCCTTGACTGTCTCCTAACATCAAATTGAGTCATTTTCGATTTTGACCAACAACCTCTAGGTCGAAAATCTGTCGTGACTCACTAGATCAACACTGGTGATGCCAGTCCTATACGGCGGCATCGATATCGCGTATCTCACAAGGACCGCTGAGTAAATCAAAATTAAGTAGACAAATTGATTACTAAGATGTCACAGAACCATAATCCAGCTCCTCGGCCTCCCCAGTCATGCTCGTTTGGCAGCTGGCGCTTATGCATAGACCATTACCATCTGCTTATGTAACTTAGACGATGTCATCATCTTTTCACCTACATTTGAAAGCCATCTCACACGTCTGTCGGCCGTTCTGAATGCTTTTTTAAGAACCGCTCTCCGGCACAGTTCTTCAAAATGCCATTTCAAGCGTCACCAAACCATCATGATCAGCTACCTTGTCAGTGCCGCTGGTGTTCAACCAGATCCCGACAAGGTGGGAGCAGTACAAAAATGTTTTGTCCCATATTTAACCAAGAACGTCCGATGTGTCGTAGGGCTGTTTTACTACAAAAGAGAGCAGAGTGGATCAGGAAACAAACTGGGGTCAAGTATATCATATTTGAAATCAAGAAGAGGAAAAGAACATGTACCGGGCATGTAGCGCGTAGACAGAATAACCGCTGGTCATTAGGGGAACTAACTGGATTTCAAGAGAAGGCAAGCGCGTTAGGAGGAGCCAGAAAGTTAGGTGCGCAGAGGAGATTAGGAAGTTTGGGGCATAAAATAGCAGTAGCCAGTCCATGAGCGAGTTGACTACCGGAACATGGAAGAGGCCTTTTTCCTGCAGTGGGCGTATTCAGGCTGATGATTAGAATGATGATGATGTTCCTACTTTCGTCAGTTTGTTTGCAACTTCGCTAACATCGCACAACCCCTTACCGATCTCTTGAAAAAGGACAATCCCTTCGCGTCGGGCGTCGAGCAAGTGGACGCCTTATCGGCTCTTATCCATCTGCTGACTACGCCACCAATACTGGCCCATTTCGACCCTGCATCACATACAGAGCTTTTGAGCGATGCAGGTGATTATAAAATTGCGGCGGGCCCCTGCCAACAACAGCACACAACGGAACGCGTTATTGCCTACGCCAGTCTTCGTTTGCCTGCCGAACAAAAGTTCTCAATCAGTGAGCATGAAGGCACAGCTTTAGTGTGGGACCTGACAAAATTCAGGCTCTAGCTGTAGAGTTGAACCATTTCCGTGGTTACAAAGCATCACACCCTCTACTCGCTCTAATCGCTAAAGAATCCATCTGAATGTCTCGGTCGCAAAGCGCCGAGTATGCAAGAATACTCGTTCGTAGTCCGCTACAAGTCGGGACGCCTGCACAAAGACGCGGACTGTTTCGCACGTCAACAGGTTGAAACGCCCAACTTGGCAGATCTTGCATCAGACCCATGCGTGCTCTCTATCTACGCTTTGGGTGCAATCTCCACCAAACAATGACGAGACCCATCATTACTCTGCATTAACGAGCGTCTAACCTCTGCTCCGACACACCTTTTCATTCGCCTGTAGTAATTGCACGACAACATTCTTTACCGTCGCTGCTTCAACGCTGATGGCCAGAAATTAATACTGCTGCTTCCCATCATTTACGTACCACCGTTCTCGAACCACTCCACGACGTAACTACTGCCGGACATCAATACGCGTCTCGCGTACCTACCATAGTGTGCGACATCGCTTTTCCTGGCCCGGCCTGTATCATTCTGTGGTTCGCTATGTCACTGCTTGCGAGCACTGCCAAGGCCGTAAGTGCCCCTTTGTGTTACCGTTCGATCTGTTTGGCCTCAATTTGTTTGGCCCGTTTTCTCTGAGCACCTCTGCGAACAACTGAGTTGTAGTCGCCACAGATTACGCCACACGCTTTGTCATCACTCGAGCACTGCCAACAAGCTGTTCGAAGGATATCGGTGACGTTTTCTTGTATTCGGCTATTATTCATCACGGCGCTCCATGGAATATGCTTACTGATTGAGGAAGTACTTCCTTTCCCGCGTTGTGGAGGACATCCTCCTTGCTTGCTTCACTGAGCACAAGCTTACTTCCACTTATCATTCTTACACGAATGGATTGACTGAGCGTCTGAACCGAACGCTGATGCAAACGCTGTCATTGTACCTTTCACCAGATTACCATAACTCAGAAAAAGCACTCCCCTTTGTCACTTTTGCGTACAACTCTTCACGACATGACACTGCTATTTATTTGCCGTTTTATTTGCTACTTGACCGACATCCAGTGTTATCATTTGACACGCTCCTTTCATCGGCGGCCCCCTTGACTACTAAGTACGCTAGCGATGCCATTTCTCGAGCCCATGCAGCCCGTCAACTAGCCCATAACGCTTGTCGCAAGAGCACCAAAACGAACGGTAAAACAGTCGCCGCCAAAGCGACCACTTCCCGCCGGGGTCTCTGGCTCTTCTCTGGACACCAAACCGCCAAGTCGGCTTATCATAGGAGCTATTTCCACGCTACAATGGCCCCTACAAAGTTCACACCTTTAACCAATGCCTTTTTGACCCCCTCACTCCGGAGGAATGTTATCTACGTTTCCAGACACAAACCGTATCACCCTGCTAGTTCATTGAGGCCATACCAAGCGCCGTGACGGTGCTTCCGCAGCGGGCGAGCGATGTTACGGTGAAATATCGACGTTAGCAAGCGTGGCTCTTTCCGAAGATGACAAAGACGCCTCTGCGTTAAGCGCATGCGCGAGGGGCAACTTAGCCATCTTGCTTAGCTGTTGTTTCTTTGTTGTTATTACACAACAATTCAATACTTCGCCCCGTAACAATACGAATAAAGAAATATAGGCTTTCTTGTCTGTGCGCGTTGATATCTTTTAACGTTGACGAAAACGGAAAACATGCAGTGTATAGCCATTCATGTCATTTTCTTTTTTTCTATGTAAGCTTTTTGTTTGCCGATGTTATTCACTACGTGGAGGATACTGGCTCAGCAGAGTGAAAAATATTGTGAGTTATGTTAACACACTAATGTATTGTTAATTATTTGGGCTTTTTGTTCTTGTCTAGTTTTCTGTACATCATATATTTAAGGACGGTAAGATACGTGCTGGTTAATTACTTTTACAGTCCAATGCAATACGTAGTCATCGAATTTAAATGAAGATTTTTTGGTAAGCAGTAATTTTGTGCGGCAAAAGTGTACGAAGCAATTGGGGTCTTAATCATTCCCAAATAAATATTTTCTATCAACACAGAAATATTTCAAAGGAATTAGTAAATGCAACAATAAATGTCCGAGTCATTCGTTAACATTGAATGCAGTGTTTACAATGAAGAAACTTACGTTGCCATTACATTGTCACTATAACATGTAGAATGTACAGCAAAACACTCACAATGTTTCCCATACATGTACCAAAAAGTTCTCGCGGGTGAAAAGCATTGTCGAATTTTTTTCCCCTCAGTAGATGTACTTATCTTAACCCGCATCTCCCCGAAACCTTGCTGCACCTGACGCGGTTTAGCGCTCCCTTCGATGTTGATATGTGTAGTGTAACGGCGCAAGGACAATTTGGTCACCAAAGAGCGCGAGGACCTGATAAATATTTTGAACTATGTTTAAGTGCAGAGGCAGTATGATGGCTTAAAATTTCACGCACTAAATGCGGGTAAATCTTGTACGCACTAAAATCATAACTTGGCGTGTAATGCGTCGAAGCAATGAATTACATATGGTCGCAGTAATAAATGTACAGAGTTTAATGAGCATGAATGCTTCATCAACCCTCCTGTGTCCAAGGGCGGCGAGGCAGGTGCTTTCTCTAAAATACCTACCGTAGTAAGAACCTCTGATGCGGGGTTGTGCTACGGGTTTTATTGAAATATGATATGAAAATTGTATAGGTTCTTTAAAAACGCTAATAATAAGTCGCGTTTAAGAAGTGCTTCGCTGCCTAAAAACATTTCAGGGTGAAGTGCAAGATGTTCTCTGTAGACTAACGAGAAGTGCTTTTTTGTATAGCCTGCAACTCATAGTATTGTATGAGAACGTGAAGCACGGGAACTGTCTCGCCACACTAATCATATACAGGTGAATCACCGGCCAACAGAAGGTGTATGTGTGTACTGTATGTGTGACCTGTGTGACTTCTCTATGGCTTGACCTTGATGCCAATTACCGAGCTGCGGCTTGTAATGTTTGAGATTGTTTGAGATTATTTTGAGATTGTTGATCCCAAGAGCGCTGCCGCTAAGCCTTAAGCGTTCTCCTAAGAAAAGACTTGAGGTCCATTACAGGAATCGCTGTGTATGTGTGTAAGTATTGGCAGCGTTTGTATGAACAAATGAAGCAAGCTGGTCAGTCAGTATATTACCCTCTGTATCGGTGGTTTGGCTCCCAGCACACCACGGTGTGCTGCTCAGCTGCGCATATTTCACACAAGATAGAGTACAGCTTGACAAGCACAGAGTTTCTGTGAACTCCAAGTGTTTTTCAAGCGTTCACCTCAAAGTATCTGTGCATATAAGTTACAAATATTCCAGATTGCTTGATATACTTAGCGGCTGAATATTTTGCATGGGCTTCCGCCATAAAGATGCTTGTTCGATGATGCAGCAAGGCGGCATCTGAGAGCGATGGACCAACCGTTGTGTATGAAACGCCATAATCTGACTTTGACGCATCAATATAAAATTCGGAGCACCAATACTTCTTCTGTAATTATAAAAACTTCATGTGAATATGTGCAACAGGGGCGTGCTTGTGACTTCTAAGAAAGGTAAGTCACACTCAATAAGCTGCCACTGCATGGTGGGAGTGCCCCGCCGCGGTAATCTAGTGGCTAAGGTACTCGGCTGCTGACCCGCAAATCACCAGATGAAATCCCGGCTTTGGCGGCTGCATTTTCGATGGAGGTGAGAATGCTGTAGGCCCACGTGCTCAGATTTGGATTCACGTTAAAAAACCCCTGGTGGTCAAACTTTCCAGAGCCCTTCACTACGGCATCTCTCATAATCATATGTTGGTTTTGGGAGGTTTAACCCTACATATAAATCATGGTGGGAACCGTAAAACAGGGGCCATCATTATAATTTCGAGTAGTGGGACATTAATTTCCTTCGCCAAGCATCTCACACTCAGTATGTAGGGCTCTCGCACAGTAGGGCGTTTTTCAAAAAGACTTATGCTGCATAAGTCATTGATGGTAGAGTATGCGGGGTGTTTCTCAATTGCGTACACGTTGAGAAACTACACGAAAGATAAATATGATCTTAGCAAACAGAGGTACCACTCGTCTGATTCGACGTAGAGGCTTTCCCCAGGGCCTGTTTTGAAGGCACCTGTAGAGATACGAATACCTAGATATTGGACGGGGTATAGCATGTTCAGTGTGCTTGGCGTGGCTCAATGCTACAGTATGGCACCATAGTATATACATGTGCGTATAATGCTTCTGTATAGACAGACGAGACACTCTTATCACCACCCCATGAAGTTTGGGACAGCACATTTGAAATATTTATTGTTTTCGTGCACTTCTTTTCAAGATATTTGATATGTGGTAAGAAGGTCAGCTTAGAGTCTAAAATTACAACTAGGAGTTTGTGTTCCGTTTTCACGGCTAATTGGTGTCCGTGCAGTTTGATTTCAGGATCAGGGTACATGCCTCTGTTTCTAGAAAATACTACCCGGGTGCTTTTTCGTGGATTGAGGCAGAAAACATTTTCGTCTGCCCATTTGGCCACTTGGATAAAACCAAGCGCTTACTCTGAGATCTCCGACATTGCAAGCTTCCTGCATGTCCCTTCGTTTTGCCTGAACTCTGTGATCAGCCTACCTTGAACAAGCTACAGTGGCATGCCACGGGGTCATACGTCACCTGGTATCACGTCACTTTGGCCTCATCACGAAGTCACAATTTATGACAATCTGTATATTCGTGAAAACGTCCTGTGTTTAAACCGTCGTGTGATCACTTCCGGCGTCACTCGTGTTGACGCCGCTGACTCTGACGGTCGACTTTCGCGTTCTATGAGGAACTTGAACCTGTCACCCTAATAAGAACTCGCAATCGGTATATTTGTCATTTCTGCATGCTATACATATAGTTCCGGTAGCACAGATGTGTTGAAACAAATTAAACCTTGAATGAAGGGTAAAGAGTGAATTTTCACGCTAGCCGATTTATTTTATGCTGTCCGTTACGTGGTTACGTCGTAGTCAGGCAATCGCTCTGTGGGTGCTGTTACATGCGCTTCGGCAAACCGTGACCATTGCTAAAGAAATCGGAGTTGAGCCATTCAGTTTTACTACAAACTCACGAGGACTACGTACGCACGTCACAAATCAATATACTCGCTAGAGATCAACTATTGGTGTTTGTGGTCTGGTTGTGGCTACTTATATGCGCTCTCCAGCAATTTCTAGGTTACTAATTTAAACTATGCAAGAAAATTCAGTATTACCATGCAAAAGTTGTGAAAGCGATATCAGGGCCATCGTCGTGGGCTTCATTCTGCTTTCCAATGCACTGCTAAGTTGGGGTTAGGCTAATGCTTTGCTCGTGTGCTTGACTTGATTGCCCTAGGCAGATATGTAGACAAAGCTGGGCACTGCTGTGCTTTCTGGCGTTTTTATGGTGGCTTTTTTTTCTAACGCAGTTTACCCGTACTCCCATCAGCGCGGGCAACCTTGCGCCTGGATAATTCCGCATAGGTGCTATATATGGCACGCTCCTGAGTCCTAATATCTTCGCAGACGAACGGATGAGCAAATGAAACTCAGCCTCGAGCCCTGCAAAGAAAGTTTAAACTAAGGACACAACCAACGTAAACAACAACAACAACAACAAAAAAGACAAGATAGAGATTCATTCTAAGAAAAATAGTCATTTCGCTCTTTGTTGAGTGTTCTAGTTTGCCACGTATCTGACTTTCTTTGAAGAGTGAACTAACTTTCGTGGCCATACACATTTTCGAAAATTTTCCTGAGCCAAAATAACGTTAACGTACTCTTTTATTTACAGTCATACAGGTGACATGTGAGAACTCTCTGAAAGGATTCACGCATACCATTAGTTCGCCCGTTCGCCCCCGAGTCATGCTGTTCTTTTATATATGTGAAGCATTTCTCAGCGTACCGAAAGCACCTTTGACGTCTATCTATCTATCTATCTATCTATCTATCTATCTATCTGTCTATCTATCTATCTATCTATCTATCTATCTCTATCTATCTATCTATCTATCTATCTGTCTATCTATCTATCTATCTATCTATCTATCTGTCTGTATATCTATCTATCTATCTATCTATCTATCTATCCAACCGCTTACGTCTGGGTGCTCTCGTGACCATCTCCTTGACTTGACGCAAAAAAAAATTGACAGCTTATCCACGGAGTGAATGATGGAGAGTGGGGCGAAGCATTCGTCTGTTCATTCGTTCTTGCTTCCGTCCACCCATGAGTCCGTCTGTGTGACTGTTCATGCGTCCATCCGCCCGTCCGTGCGTGTGTCTGTTCGTGCATCCGTCCCTGCGTTCGTCCATGCATCCGCCCCTGCGTCCGTTCATGCGTCCAACTATGCATCTGTCTGTGTGTCCGTTCGTCCATCTAATCAACTCTCCAAGTACCACAATCTCGCATCTTTTCATCATATATTCCCCATATAAAAGCACAGCCATCCAGCGGACATTCCAAGGACTAAACGAGAGGCAGCACACGCACATTTTCTTACGGTTTGCGCTTCGGGTCTACTTCCCACCTTTAACCACGCCCAGTTCATGGTATATACTAGTTCACTGTATTCTTGGCACTGTGGCCCAACGCTCGCCAAACCTTCTTGAAACAAAGTAGGTTACGCCCAGCGATTATAACGTAGCAACCTTTTCTTGTCAGATAGTGCTCAATTTACAACCAATGGCGGCCAATGGGAAATGACAGACAGGAGAGTTTGGCTTTTCCTTTCTCACGGTTTGCGCTTCGTATCTACTTCCCACCTTTAACCACCTCGAGTTCATGGTATATACTAGTTCATTGTATTCATGGCACTGCGGCTCAACGCTCGCTAAACCTTTCTGAAACTAAGGCGGTTACACCCAGCGTGTATAACGTAGCAACCCTTTCTTGTCAGATAGTGCTCAATGTACATGCCAATGGCTGCTAATGGGGATCGCAGCATGCGCTTTCACTAAAAGCCGAATGCTCCTGTCTCTCTTTCCTGATTACCAGCCATTGGCATGTACATTCAGCGCTATTTTTATTGTTCAACAACGCACAAAAGAAATCTCACACCGGCACAATGTTCGACGTCAAGATGTTATACTTGTTACATTCTAAAATGTGTCGTGGTTAGGTTCGTCACGTAGCAAGGCGTGTGATGCGAGGAAGATGAAGAAGACAGTGTGGAAAACAAAATGAAGTTATATTGGACGTCAAAAAAACTGTTGCAAATACAGTAGCAGGCGTCATACACGCACGTGGTTCACTCAGGGCACTCGCCGTACCAGAGATCGACAGCCTAAAGATGACATCATCAGCTGGCATAGACGGCATCAACACCAAAATACTAAACAGTACAAAGCAAATGATCAGTGTCATTCTCTCGTGCATATTTCAGCAATCGCTTTCCACTAGTACCCTACCACGTGACTGGAAGGGGGGAAAGGTCATCCCAGTGCCCAAAAAGGGTAACCCAGCATCACCGCGAAACTATCGTCCCATCTCACTAACGAGTGTATGCTCCAAATTAATGGAGCACATTCTTCATTCACATATTTCGAAGTTCCTTCGCTCGGTTAATTTCTTTCATCCCAGTCAGCATGGCTTCCAGAAGGGCCTTTCCTGCGACACTAAACTGGCTCTTTTCATTAATGACAACAATTAAAGCCTTGACATTAACACTCCCGTTGACGCACTATTTTTGGACTTTGACAAAGCTTTTGATAAAGTACCCCATAACCACCTATTCTTACAGCTGTCTCGCCTAAACATTAATCTTGTTGTTTTTCACTGGATACATTCTGTGTAATCGTCAGCAATTCGTCTACGTTAATGAACACTCCTCTTCTCTCACGCCTGTTACATCCGGGGTACCTGAAGGAACGGTCCTCGGTCGGACCACTGCTCTTTCTTATAAACAATAACAATCTTCCAACTAACATTTATTCCGGGATACGATTGCTTGCAGATGACTGCAGGCTATACCGCCCTATTAAGAGTAATAACGATGTTTTATCCCTACAATCTGACCTCAGTCAAATTGAAAATTGGTGCCACAAATGGCTTATGTCATTAAACGCATCGAAAACCTCCCTTCTCACTTTTCATCGAAAGAAGTCATACCCAGCTCGCGATTATATAATAAGTGGTTATTTAATATCCTCTGTTAACACCTACAAGTACTTACGAATTAACCTCACTTCTGACCTATCATGGCACACCCACATAACCAGCATAACAAATTCTGCTTCTCGCGTTCTTCGTTTCCTGCGGCGTAATATTCGCTTAGCACCCCCCTTAGCCAAACCTCAAACGTACTGCTGCTTGGTAAGGCCGAAGCTCGAATATGCATGCGCCCTGTGGGACCCATACCAACATAATCACATTACTATTTTTGAAGCAGTACGGAATTGTAAAGTTCGTTTCATTTTTTCGTTTTTTCGGACTATTCCTACAACTCTAGCTCATCGGAACTCAAATCCAAGCCAACCTTCCTAGCCTTGTATGACGCCGTCGAGTCACCCACCTTTCTCTGTTTTATAAGGTCTTTCACAAGTCACCCCAAGCCGATCTCATTGCTCTTGCACACCGCCACTCAAGCCGGACCAACCACGAAAAGACCGTATACCCCCCTCAAGCCCACAGTGTCTCCCATGCCTCCTCATTCTTCAACCGGACATCAAGGGACTGGAATGACGTTCCCACCAAGGCAGTGCTTCATTCCGATCAAGCCATCTTTAAACGCAATATAGAAGAGCTGCTTTTGTTGATATGCCACCCCTCATGTAAAACCTGTTTCTTTAGGGGCCTTTGAGGTATAATAAATAAATAAATAAATAAAACAAATAAACAATAAACAGTCTCATAGTCTGGGCTGTAGCCCGGTGCCTTAAAGCGGGACCCGTTGCGTGCTCGGATGCAGTCGTCGCTTGGGTGCCAGGTCAGCATACCACTGTAGGGGGCATCACCAGGTCTAGGCGTAGCCGCACACTGTCAGCGAAGTCGGCTCGCTGGACGTGGACGGCAGCTCCAGTCTTTTCGAGGGCGCTCGCCGTACCGGAGATGCACGCAAGACCACTCACCCAGAACTCGTGCCTGGCCACGCCGACACGCCGTGTCCCGAGAACGTCAGTGGCTCGAGGACAGGAACCCGGCCTATCGAACCTCGCGCGTAGTTGCCGATTCGCCCTAGGCTCCCTTGCGTCGTCTTGTCGGCGTCCGAACAGCTTCGTTCTGCGCGAGCGTCTCCTCTTCTTTTTTCATTGAGCGCTCTTCGATGCCTATTCATTCTTGTCATCTTCTAGGTGATGTGGTATTGTCGTCTGCTATGTTCCCATTTTCCAATCTACTACATCACAAACGGCTACGAGGGACGAACGGGTGCCGCTCTAAAGAGTTTCGCTCCTAAAGTTTGTAAGGAAGGTTTGAGATTTATTTATGGTTTGAAGAATAGGACGCCCTCCTTAAGACATGAATGATGTCACAATCCCGTCGCATACGTCCTGAAGCACAATATTCCATACAGTGGCACATAACCGAAGGTGGGTATGTGCCACAAGTGTTTAACAGTTTAAATCTACCAAGGAACAGTTAGTACACCCGTCGGTCATCAAAACACGTGGGCGTTAAGGAAAACCTGACATCAGCAGCGTTGACCTGACGAATGCAAAGAGCAAATGTGAGGCTACAAGCAGGAATGTATCCCCAGCATCCTGCATGGCAATCAATTATTCTACCACAGAATCACGCCAGGTTTCTTCAAACCGACATGCATGTTCGTAAAACGCAAACTGTGGTTGCAGTGGCGGCTATCCAATTTTAAAAACAACACAGGTGTACTCCTCTCATGCAGCCGTCGCAGCGTGTTAAGGTCGATTGTACGTAGGTGCCATCCACTGAATTTCATTTATGTAGCAGTGTCCAGGGCTACCGTCCTCGAAAGCACATGCGCTTCATATCAGCTTATCGCCTCGGGTGCTGCTAAAATAGTCATGTTTCTGTTGGCACCATTGCACAAGTGCAAACTGGTCATATAAACATCTGCAAGTGTTCAGCATATGTCTGTGCAAGATATATTTGTACTTATATTTAGCGTCATTTCGTAACGTGTCACCCAATAAAAAGATTACAAAACGGTCATTTTTCCCGCATGCTTTGCATAACGTCGATTCCCAAGGTATCAGGGATCTGTCCATTTTTTATCCTTTTTAGGTGTACATTGCAAGCACGAAGTCGGAATGAGATCGCCGTACACGGATACTATGTACCCTATATCATCATCATCATCATCAGCCTGATTGCGTCCACTGCAGGACAAAAGCCTCTCCCACGTTCCGCCAGTTAACTCTGACCTGTAACCTATATGCCTGCGTATACAAGCAGCAGGAAAATGATGAGGCGACCCGACCTATACTTAAATCTGCCTACTACGAAGTACTTCTTCCACGCAAATGAAATATTCGGCAGAACAAAGTTGACTGCGCAGGAAAAGAAAAGACAAAGCCATGATGCCACCTGAAATGCGCAGAACAATCATGTCGATTTTGGACACTTTTGAATGAACCTGTAGCATCTTGAAGGGGGCAAATCTCTGAAGATTGTGCACATGGTTGCGCCGCGAGCGCCGTGCAGTTGCCGCTGTCTCTGGCACAATTCAAGCGTTGTGCTGTAGGAGAAGAGCAAGATGAAACTTGGTGGTGAAGAGAGACTCTAGTATGGTGAAATCTTTCTCTCACACACATATATATAGGCTGCCGGGGAAAAGAAGTACACGTTGTCGGCTCACTCGTCCAAACTGCTTAACCACTCCGCGTAATTGGACGGATCTTATGCATAATTTTGTCGTTCACGTTGTTTTCTTTTTTGTTTATTTGTAAGTGCCACGTTGAACAGAGGGCTTTTCGTGCGGCGATACACGTTATATATGCTTTTTAACAAGCGCAGCCTAGGTCCGCGAAAAAAAAAGACAAGGAAGTTGAATATGCTGAAGACAAGATGGCTCCTTGTCTGACTTCTCGTGTTAGCGCATAATTGTTTTACATTTACGGGGCCAGAAACCCTCTACTGAACGCTCAGCATTCTGTGCACGACTCAAGGGATCTTCTACTCATCCACATCAAGTCGCGGGTGGCGAGGACAGACCGACCAACTAGCGCTTCGCTGATCGTTACTGGAGGAGCTGAACGCCTGCCTACTCGCAACCGAAAAGCTCGCATTGTGGATCGTCTCAAGGTCAAGTGGGTAGTTTGACGCTCAGAGAACACCAAGCAAGAGGCCCGAACGTTGATCAATGATCCCAATGCCGACATCGCCAAGCTCCAAAGTGTTCTCGAGCGCTTCTGCGCAAGTAATGTGGAACTATCAAGCATCAATGCCGCTCGTGAAGAGCCCATTACTGACGACGAGCTTGAGGCGGAGTATAGGACTGCAGCACAGTATAGCGAGCAGGTGAGAGGTATGCTCTATAAATTGCGTTGTCATATCGTCGCTTTAGGGCGTGTTAGAAACCAGCCGCTAGCAACAGCATCAGTTCAGTGTCCTGCTCCGCATGTCACGAGTGTGTGCAGATCAGACCACTTCGTGTACGCCATGTACATGCGTGGGGTTTCGGTGGCTTCTCCTTATTAAGGACGGAGCACTATCTAGCGATTGCCACAAGAGGCCGCAGTGCACCGGACGTGCCCCAGCGAACCGTTAGCTCAGCGCGGGAGTGCGAGCTGGAGAAAAAAATTCCGCCATATCCACGAAGTGAATGATGATGAGTGGGCGAAGCTCCGGAGGTAAAACTGGTAAACCATGAATCCTCTGTACATTTTGCCCACTCGATTTTATTACATCGCTCCCCCTAGCGTACGTCGCCGCACTAAATCGAACGATTGCCTTCAACCAATGACACGTGCCATATGTGACATCATTCCTATTTTATAAGATCTCGCGTCTTTCATCAACTACAAGCACCGCTTTCTAGTTTATAACATCTTGCATCTTTTCATCATCAGCTACAAGTACCACCATCTAGTAAACACTACAAGAACTAAACGAGAGGTGGCTACATACAGGAGATGGTACCGCCATCTAGTGAACACTGCAAGAACTAAACTAGAGGTGGCTAGATACAGGGGACGGTACCGCCATCTAGTGAACACTGCAAGAACTAAGCTAGAGATGGCTAGATACAGGGGACGGTACCGCCATCTAGTGAACACTGCAAGAACTAAACTAGAGGTGGCTACATACAGGCTACAGGGGACGCACAGCCCACGCCCTAAGGAGCTTCGCCCCTAAAAGTGGCCGTTTGCCATCGATCGGAAAGCAAGTCGGCTTCTCGTATGTACGCTAATGGTGACGATGGCTCCGCTGGGCACGAGAGGCATTCACATTACGGAGGTACCAGCAGCCACCGATCCAAGCTTCGCCACACTCCACTGCAAATGTTGAGAAGAGTTCCTGGGCGTACATATACCCAGGCAGCACAGAAGGTTGGCCCAATATTGGGGATAGATCGGCATTGCCTGGCCCATGAACGGCCCAGTTTTCACAACGTACCGCCAAGATTGGCTGTGCCAGCCAAATAGAACGGCGACGTTGGACCAGCGTTCACAACGTACCCCCAATATTGGTTCTGCCAGCCGAATAGAACGGCTATGTTGGACAGCATTAACAATATTCCGCCAATGATGGCTGTGCCAGTCTATTAGATTGGTTATATTGGGCCAGCTTTCAGAGCTTTCCGCCCATATAGGCTGTGCCGGCTGATTAGAACGGACACATCGGGCCAGGTTGTACAAGTAGCAGCCAATATGGGCGGAGCCATCCAATAAGACCGGCATTATTGGCCCGCCGTTTGACCGTTATTGCCGGCGTCAGCTGAAAAGTCAACATCACGGTGTCATAATATTAGAATATGAGCCCATTTCTGCGGCTGCTGCTTTTTGGCGCTGTTCTGGCCCCAATTCACGCACCGATTTTTCAAGTTAGAGAGAGAGTAATATATGTGCCGGGCACAATATTAGAACTATCTTTTCGTCATTAAACCATGCCCCGCCACGGCGGTCTAGTGGCTAAAGTACTCGGCTGCTGACCCGCAGGTCGCGGGTTCGAATCACGGCTGCGGCGGCTGCATTTCCGATGGAGGCGGAAATGTTGTAGGCCCGTGTACTCAGATTTGGGTGCACGTTAAAGAACCCCAGGTGGTCGAAATTTCCGGAGCCCTCCACTACGGCGTCTCTCATAATCATATGGTGGTATTGGGACGTTAAACCCCACATATCAATCAATCAATCAATAAACCATGCACAGTTGGTTGAAATGCATAATCGTTGGTTGAAGTTGTGCAAGGCAGACTTTTTAAGTGAGAAAAAATTACCGATCAAGTTTCTCTGTCAGACGTGACGTACGATGCGGTGCTATCCGTACGTATGACGAAGCTGCTGCGGATACCGCTGTCTTACGCGTGCATGTAGACATCGAATATCTGACGCAAATCTTATCGTATCATGTGTCGGGCTAGCTATCTACGCGACCTATTCGAATCTGTTTTGCGTTCACAGCACAGTACGTGTTAACGGCACTTGCTGCTGCTTGACGTGTGGGAAGAGTGGGGGTCGTCAGTTGCGTTATGGTGACTGAATCATACAACATATGCAGTTGCCGTGATCTAACACACAGACGCGCGTGTGCACGCACGCACGCGCTATATTCATGCAACGACCACACGAATTCCCAACAACATCGCAGCGAACGGTTGGTAAGGTGTTGCGGAGTGTGTGGGCGTCGTAGCCAGCTCGTTGCGAACGTGAATTTCGGCGTGGAACGCTTCTTTTTTATGTACTTTTTTTACGTGTGCACAAAACGGTAGGCTGCGCGATACGAGCAGTACGACACACAAAAACAGAAGAAACGTGAATGCATAGGGCAAATCGTTAATAACAAAAAAAAAAAACACGCACGCTCACGCCACTGCAGTGGCTAGAGCGTGCGTGTTTTTTTGTTATTAACGAAGCACATGTGCTTCCATGAAACATGACAGCCAAGAATGATGAAGTATTCATTTACATACAAATTAGTATGAGTTGCTGAAACTCACGCAAAAGACCATAATTTTCTTCCTTGGATATTGATCGAGTGCCTTGGAATTATGCTATGTGAATTTGACACATCAACAGTGCATTATGATTCCCACCATAAGGGGCCACAATCTTGACAAGTAATAGAAGTACTCTTCCCACCTGATGTGCACCTAACGTAAAGAGGCCTTGTTTCTCAAGTTAGCTATATATATATATATATATATATATATATATATATATATATATATATATATATATATATATATATATATATATATATATATATATATATGGAGCACATCACCACTGGAGAAATATACCAGGTGTAACCAGAAAAAGGCGCACCTGCAGTTTTAAAGTTTAAAAGAAGCAATGACATGCCAACCATCCAAAATAGAATGCCCGAGAAAGGAGCATCAATCAGTATTACAGCAGCTAAAAGCCTGCTAACAGCTGAAGGTAGTCATGCTGCTCTTCCATTCAAGTATAGTGTACACTGAGAAAAGATACTGAAGATACACCATCAGCAAATGACAAAACCAATACAGACAGAGTTTTCTCTTATAATACAAAAAGTCTTTCGCTGAGGAGGCAAATAAGTCATTGGCACACAATAAGTGCACAAAAAGAAAAGCTGTCGCACGAGGCTCTCAGTGCTTAGACAACACAGGCAAAAATACAGTAGACTGAAGAAGAGAAAGCCCATAGCAACAGTTACCATACTCCTGAGTTCTTGCTTTGCGTGCAAATGAAGCTAGCGTGAAGATGAACACTAGATTAAAGCACCACAATCAATAACTGGAAGTCAATGCTTTAGGAATAATACAAAGTACTGAAGAAGCATGCAAAGAGCATTCCTGTGAAGGCAAATATAAAAAAAAGACTTAAAGCTCTGTGGCCCTGAACAAGACCACACCACAACCAATCGAAGAGCCGTTCGGACACACCAGCAGTTCTGGCCAACACTAAAAAGTCACAAAAACATACCTTTAATGCCTTTTTTGCAAGAGAACTTCAAAAGAAATGTGCATACACCAATGCCAGAAGTATCGATAGAAGCTATTACTCGTATTCAGCTCTTCATTGAAACACTGACAGAAGATACTTGTACCTGAATGCTTAATTACTTTGGTACAACTCAAGAGCGCCGACGCCAAGTGGCAAAAAATTATGATGGAAGACTACAATGTGATCAAATGCACACGTCAACCACCAACCAAGGTCCTATGCTAGAGTGAATATCGCAAAAAATCTTGAATGCCTAATGTCACTGGCTCATACTCAGCGTTCTCAATCAAAATCTTGACCTCCCACACAGCATATTATTTCAACAACCTGCCACCTCTCACCATGTCATGAAACAAGCTCGAGTGTACACAAACCCTCCTCACCATTATATAGTTAGATAGCTCCACTAGTGCTTCACTCTCGGAACACATAGACCAGGGCCGTAACTAGACGGGTAGTGAGGAGGTTCTGAGCCCCTGAAGTATTTTCGTGCTCTGACTTTTCATCAACAATAGCATAATCTGGGCAAGTTGGTTCATCGTGGTTGTGTTCTAGTAACAGTGAGAGAAGTTCAGGAAAAGACAAAAAGGACAAGAAAGAGCGCTGACTGCCAACTAAATTTTATTGAAGGTACTACGCCCACTTTTATACAGAGTACAAGAACAGTGCTCATGCACAACGACACATGTGAGACCATGATAATATAATCTTAACTGAGAAAAGAATACTCTCTCTCCGAATGGATGAGTGAAGGTATACTGATGCACTGATTCATGGCCTTCCTGACAAGAAAAAGCTTTCACAGTCTCTCTTTCATTTCTTGTTCTTGCTTTTTTCAAAAACAGTGTTTTATGAAACATAGAACTGCACTTACATTCTTTACAGTGTATGGCCATGCGACTAGCATAGCCATTCTTAACATTTTAAGCATGCTGTCTTGCTCAAACATTGGGGCACTGCCCAGTTTGTCTTATGTTTACGTTTCCACATGTCAATAGTATCTCATACACAACATTATATTGGCATTCAGTATACCTATTCTCGTGACGAATGGTGAAATAATGGCTATTCCTGTTGCTTTTTAGTACACACACTTTTGAAAACTTGCAAGGGATGGCAAATAACAAGATAAAATGATATCGGCTCGCTATTTTATTTATATTGTGAAACACCTTATGTACGTACGGTATAGCATGCAAAGATCTTTGGTCATTCTGTTTTTATTTTGGTCCTGTTTTGTTTAACTTGACTTTCTGCAGGAGGGTTTAGCACATGGGTGTGGTGGTGCTGTTGGGATATCCAGCATCCTTTAGTCTTTTAATCTGGTTTTTAAGGCTTACCTCATCCTTGTGCTCACATGACTTCTGAAGGGTGGCCTCAATGCACGTGGTAGCAATTCCTCTGTGTAAATTGTGTAAATGTGTAATTATGTGTTATGATGTACTAAAAAAGATGTCCCAAGAATCAGAATAAGTGACAGTAGTCAAAGTTTTTGTCACTGCCTTTATACAAATACCAGTTTATTTGTTGCCTCCTGCAGTATTTTAGGGCCTCTTATATAGATAGGATGTTTTCTCACTTTTATTACATTTTAGTATTGATGATGCCATATGCTCAGGAGGTACAATGTCGTTATGTTCTTTCTGATAACTTCTAGCTTCTGAGCAAAGATAATGTTTCAGAAAAATGAAAAAAGGCTAGCATAATATTAAGACATGAGAAGAAAGCAGAGTTTATCAAAAAATCAATGCATTAGTTGGGAATGAGAAAAAAAGATGGATGACAGGTCAGTAATGTCAATTAATTTATATTAAGACACATGAAATGTAGCAGAGGGTGTCAGGTGATTAGTTCAAATGAGATCGAGAAATTATCAGCCATAATATGAAATTGGCTCATACAGGACAGGGAACATTGATTGGGCTTCCTCCCTGCAGTGGACATAATATAGGCTTAACGCTAACAATGAGCAAAGCCTGTGAAATTAATGCTCCATGAAATGAGCAGTACTGCACAGATTGCTGTGCTAGACTTCCCATTTTGCATGTTTTTACCAGCTTATCCTGCTCGCTGTGCAGACACAAAGCTTCACCAGAAAAACAATGTTATACTTGGTGAGGATAATGCCAGTGAATGCAGTGTTTTATCTACAGCTTTCCTTGCTTAAGTCCTCCTCCAAACTATACGATTTTTCTTGGAAATGTTCTGCTTACAGCACACCAACCGATCAAGTGAAACAACTTTATTGGAGTCCTGCAGGACGCGCCCTAGTATGCAATCACCATTCCACTTCACGTTACAACATACTGGTGGTAAAAATATTCTCTGGCAGAGTACAGAAGTGCATGCACTGAGCTAGCTTGTGCAGCGCGGTCTATTCCAGACAGCTGAACCTATGTTTGGTACAGAATTTTGTAACCACACGATGCTTGTACAGATTAAATGTGGCCACACATAGCAACTTCTGAGCTTTTTTTATGAAATGATCTCGCAGTATCTGAAAACATTTGTTTTTTTGTTTACTTCATAGTTCTCAGTGAAATATTTCTCTTGTTCCTCTCATTGAATAATGGCATTTGGTGGGGCTAAGGTGTTCCTAATGCCTCACTATGAGATCAGAAAAACGATTCTCCTTGAAATTGCTTCACAAGCATTTTCTAAGATATTGAATGACACTGCTTGCACATGTACAAACATTTGCTAGTTTTATTGAGGGTTGATGATAAAGGGAATCAGTTGGTGCATCCAAGCCGTACAGAGATTGACTGGCCCTGAAAAGGGCCGTTTTGTTTTATATCTTGCAGCTTGTTCCAGGTAGACAGGGCTTCATTCTGTAGAAATGGTAACTTATCACACTGGTTCCCCAGCATGAAGAACATAACTTGATGCTAACACTGACTCAGATGTTCTGAAATGTCATAGAGGGTACATGAAGGCTGGGTACATGAAGGTTGCAGTTATACTAACTGTACAGTCAAGTCAAGTCAAGTCAAGTTTATTAAATAGTTCAGTTGAGTTACATGGTTAGCGTTATTACAGCAGGAGGTCCCAAAGTTTCAGAGAAACTGACAGGGGGACCTCCTATGGCTACATGGATGGGGTAATTACAAAAAATACAGCAATAGTATACGGTCTTGTGAGTAATAATGAATAATCTTGATTAACAATAAAACACGATCAATACACAACATAATGGTAATACTCACTATTGAAAAATAACAAGGAAACAATCAAAAGCAAGTTAAGACAAAAAACAATATTAATGAACTCTACGTGACAAATGTAACACGTTTCATTATCAGTGTTATCAATTATACAATGGCAAATTGAAGTAGTAAAAAAGCACAGAACTGTGGAGAGCTATTAACAGTTAATTACACAAATCGGATGAGTTGATTAATTCCTGAACGTAATATTTCTTACTACGCGAAGTGAAAATATGGATGTTATGCGATGATTTCAATTCGAAAGGCAATGAATTCCAAATGGCTATGCTAGTAAATAAGGTTGAGAACTTGCCGTAGTTTGTCCTTACGGCCGGCAAACGAAGATTATAGCACTGAGAAAACCTGGTGATGTTACCATTAGATAAGTGACGATGATCAATGCATGCAATAAAAATGTCATGCGTGATGAGTCTAAAGGCGACAATGGACATTCTATGACAAAATAATTGTCTCAATGGGAGTATGTTAAGCTGAGAAAACAACGAGCTGCAGGAGAAGTAAAATGGGCTGAAAGTCATTAATCTAACTGCTTGATTCTGAAGTCGCTGCAAACGTTCGATGTGCGTGAAATATGTGTTGGCCCAACATGATACGCAATACGAAATATGGCTATGAATATAAGCAAAATACAAAGTACGTATGATGTGAGGCGGAAAATAAGTTCGTGTCTTGATGATAACGTGAATACCAAATGCAATCTTTTTAGCGAGTGATGCTGCATGTTTATGAAATTTTAGTTCGCTATCTAAGATGACGCCAAGAAACCGCGCTTCACTGGAAATGTTTATGACGGTATTACCAATGTGAAGGGAAGGTTGTATGTCAAGTGAAATGCGCGGGGAATGGAACAACATAAACACGGTTTTAGTAGCATTGATCTGAAGATAATTGGCCTGGCACCATAAAGTTATGTTATGTAAATCTGTGTTGAGGTCAGACTGGAGTGAAGAAACTGATTTAGATGACTGAAAGATGGTTGTGTCGTCAGCGTAAAGTATGCACTTGGTCCTTGTAAGAATTGTAGGTAGATCATTAATAAACATCAAAAATAAAAGTGGGCCTAAAATTGATCCCTGTGGAACACCGACGTTAATTAACTTGGGCGTTGAAAGATGGCCATTAACATGAACCATTTGAGACCGGTTACTGAGGTAGCTCTTAATAAAACTTAGTGGCGGACCAGACATACCAAATGATTCGAGTTTAGCAAGTAGAACGTGATGATTTATAGTGTCAAAAGCCTTCGTCAAATCGATAAACACAGATCCCACAAGTAACCCTCTATCAATAGCTTGTTTAATTTCCTCCGTTAGGGTAATTAGTGCCAGCTCAGTTGAATATCCATGACGGAATCCGAATTGTTGTGGAGATAAAAGATTAAATTTTTCAGATAACGCATTAATCTAATGTGGAATAACTTTTCAATTACCTTACCGAAGAAAGGCAGGATACAGATTGGCCTATAATTCTGTACAAAAGTCTTATCACCCTTCTTAAAAACTGGAACTATTTTACCAGCCTTAAGGCAGCTCGGAAACACACCCGCTGAAAACAGCTTGTTAATAATTACTGCCAAAGGTGGGGATATTAAGTTTGAAACTAGCTTTACTTTAAAAGGATCAATATTATCTAAACCAGCACTTGTGGTCTTTAGTGATGTGATGACCTGAAGGACTTCATCTGCAGACGTGGAATGAAGATAAAAAGAATGAGTACACCGTGGTATATTGCGTAAATGACCTGGTGATTGCTGCGTATCCGCAGATGCGCAGAAATGCTCACTGAACGTGGCGGCCACTCTTACAGGGTCGGTATACATTTCGTCGCCTTGCTTTATTTTTATTGTGGGATCTGAGCATTTTTTCATGTTCAAGAAATCTTTAATGATTTCCCAGCAGCGTCTCGTGTTACCCGTGTTTTTACAATGAGATTCCGGTAGTAATTGCGCTTAGCACACCTAAGTAAGGAAGATAATGTTGCTGAGTATTTGTGAAAGCGGCATTTTAATGCGAGATTATAAGGCTGCGACTTTAGTTTCTTATGAAGGTTATTCTTTTTATTAATGGACTTCAACAACGAGTTGCTTATCCATGGATTTCTAGGGGAACGATACCACTTCGTGACAGTAGTGGAAGTGGTGGATGCATCTATACCTGAAGCTATTACTTCTGAGAAAGACTCAAAAGCCTTTTCTGCGCAGTCTAGATTAGTCACCGATGTCCAGTCTACTGTGCTAATTATTTGCACAAACTTGTCCGCGTCGAATCGGCGTTTCGTAGAGATGTTACTGGCCTTGGTATTTTCGGAGCCCAGAATGAAAAATACGGGATTATGGTCTGTAATGCTATGATCTATTACACCTGCTACGTGTTCAGTGGAAATGTTGGAGATAATATGATCTATTAGGGTATTCGAACCTAGTAAATCGTTCTAGTTGGTGCTGAGATATGCGACGTAAAGCCATAGCAGTATAAACAGTTCATATATTCTAAGCACGATGCACTATCAGGATCAATAATGTTTATATTAAAATCACCACATAAGACAACGTTTTTGTTTTCCCTCACTAGGTTATCAAGAATGATGCTTAACTGATTACAAAAATCGGAATACGACGATGAAGGTGACCGATAAATGGAAGCTATAATAGTACTACGGCTATTCAATGGTATAACACTATGGTTGAATTCAAGCCAAACAGATTCACATAAAATATTATTAAGATTATGTCACTACGGCGTGTGTAGGTTAAGGATGAGTTGACAAGTATGGCACTACCGCCACCACGACAGAGCTCCCGATTACAGTATTCGGAATAATAACCTGGCAATCCGTACAAGTTATCCTCATTACCAGACAACCAAGTTTCAGATAACATATGAGACAGAGAATGAATGTTTAAGCAAGGAAATCAGCATGCTTGTGTGATATGTGCATAGCTGCATCAAAGTCACGTGTGAGAATTGCGTGAACAGCTGAAAATCTCAATGGCAGCATAGCTTAAGAAGTCTGTCATCCCTTTTTTGCCAGTTTCGAATATCATCCTTCTCTTTTCATGCATCTTCTTTCAATATATCTGGGGTTTTGGTTCCCAAAACCACGATATATTAATGAGAAGCAAATTTTGAACATCTGGTGTTCTTTACCATCTTCACTTGTTTGCAGCGCAACACCAGAAACACAGGACAGGGAAGGAGCAAAAGAGAAAGAAAAAGATGGCGCCGACTCCGAAAAAGACGGCACTGACATCCTGACACGCACATGTCGTGATGTAAGCTGCCCAAAGAGTGGCCTCCCATGAGAATAGTGAAGAATTGGGAATAGGATCTACCAGTAAGGGCTTTGTGTGCAATTCACAATTAGTGAAAAAGATCCACCAGGGGTGAACCACATGTACATGGTGCACTCCGGTTGAGAGAGAGCAGAGTAGAACAGATGTGCCAGACAGGAGATTATAAATGGTTTTGTCTGGAGCTGGTGCCAGACCGAGCTCTGATTACCGTATATACTCGTGTAAGGGCCGCACTTTTTTTTCGAAAAATTTTGCTAGGTGCGGCCCTTACACGAATCAGGCCGATTTAGTACAGGCAGTACAGGCCAAAGGTCTGTACTGTTTATGCAACAGTAGCAGAGTGCAAGAGTCACAAATGACATGCCAGAAATGTTTTTATTCGGATTCCATTTCGCTGTCCTCGTTCTCGGAGGAGCTCGCCTCGGCGTCCGCGTCTTCCCAGAGACGGTCATCTTCGGTGCCGTTCATGGAGTTCGAAATTCCCGTTACCTTGAAGCTTTTAGCAACTACTTCTACTGACATGGCACGCCACGCATTCAAAATCCATTCACACACCTGTTGGAGCGACGCCCGCTTCAGCCGTCCTGTAGGGGTCTTCTCGTGGACGCCTCCAGCCATCCATTCAGAGTAACATCGGCGAAATTCCACTTTGAATGGTCTGTTGACGCATACGTCGAGCGGCTGCAGCACACTCGTCAGGCCACCGGGAATGACGGCCAAGTCCGTACGAGTTGCGGCAACTCGGTTCTTGACGCGGTCGGTCAAGTGGCCCCTAAAGCTGTCCAAAACAAGGAGGGGCTTTCCGTTGTAACAGCCCTCCAGGTCTGTTTGCCCAGACGGTCTTAATCCAGTCAACGACCAGTTCCTCGGACATCCAGCCCTTCTCTTGCGCACGTACGACGATTCCCTGAGGGAACTTCTCTTTTGGGAGAGTCTTCCTTTTAAATACGACGTACGGCGGAAGCCTCCTGCCGTCTGCCGTGATGCACAACATCACAGTGCACCTTTGGCGTTCTGCACCAGTCGTGCGCACAGACACACTTTTCGCACCTTTTAAATCCACTGTGGTGCTTTCCGGTGCATCGAACCACACAGGTGTCTGGTCCGCATTCCCAATTTGGGACAGGTCGTATTCATGCTCCCTCCTGAGAGCATTCACGAAGCGATGAAAACTTAATGACGTGGTCTTCGTACTCGCGCGGCAGTTTTGGCAAATCGTCGTTCGGCGCCGAATAGAAAGCTGGTTACGGTTCATAAACCGCGTAGCCCAGCCCCGACTTGCCTTGAATTGTGCCGGGGGTATTTCCATGTGGCGAGCGATGCTGAGGGCTTTGACGCGTATCATGTCAGTCGATACGGCGTAGCCGTCCCTTCGTGTGTCGACGACGTAGTTGACGAGCTCGCTTTCGAGTTGCGGGTACTTGCACTTTTTCCCGCGAAACGCCTTTCGGCTCCTGTTAGTAGCGGCGAGGGCATCTTTCTGATTCATCCAGTAACGCACGCGCTTCTCATCGACGTCGTACTTTCGTCCAGCTTCCCGCTTCCCGTGCTCCTCGGCATAGTCAATCACTTGCAGCTTAAATGCTGCAGTGAATGATCTCAGATGCCGGCCCATCGTCCGTCACGTGCGCTGGCTTCTGCAGGGTTCACTACAACCAACAAGTGACACCGACGACACCGATCTGAAGTCGCGCTGCCAACGTATCGACACGATGCTAGGAACGATGCCAACAAAGAGGCCGCACAAGGCAAATATGGCGGCGCGCTGTCAACAGCGTGGTCGGCGCGTCGGCGGAAGTAGAATAAAAGCGGAAAAGCGTGCAGCGCCATCTGGCTGTAAATGAAACTAACTACACTTTTCTGGCGGGACATTTTGAACTTTTGTTTTTTTTTTTTCGAAATATCCGCTTTCAAAGTTGGGGTGCGGCCCTTACACGAGGGCGGCCCTTACAACGAGTATATACGGTAAGCGTAAGAGAGTATTGAGCGCCAGGCCAATCTGATCCCATTCCTGTGATGGGGTGCAATGTGATGACAGGTGCGAATTCCATTTTCTTTTTTTTTCCATGGGTTTAGGGAAATAATTTTTCAGGGATCAGATGGAAATACCTCCGACATACATACTAACATGCTTATTCTTGGGCGTCTCATGCCTAGCCACCAGATGGGGAGAAAAAGGAATGTTTCCCAAAATGTGCGATAAAGTGTTTGGTGCTACGCCTTGACGGAAGTATTGATAGGTGCTTTGGAAATCGGTACGCCATTTCTGTAATCGTTAAATATGCAACTGCATGTGCCACTGCTAGGGATAGCGTGACACTCCCAGCCATTTCGGGGTAAGCCGTTTTAATCTACATGGAGATGTTAATGAGCCCGTTCTCTATCACAACAGTAGCTGTGGCCATTCCTTCAACTAGGCCTACTGCAGCGCCAACTAAACGTCTGCATGAATTTAGCGCTAGTACCGTACATAATAATCAGCATGTGCCTTGGGTTCACTTCGATGGTGTTTTGAATTCATCTTGCGTGACAATGGTTTAAGTTGCACGCGTGCCTTAACCATTACTGCAATAGGAGACCATGATTTATCGTCACGCATGGTGTTGCTTAGCTCGGTCCTCAGTGTTCGAAGCAGGTTCCGCCTTGTGAGTGCCTGAGAGAGGCACAAGAGTTGATTTCTGCTCTGTGTTTCTATAATTCTCTAGCCTGTATTATACAGGAAGCGGATAGTGCTGGTGTGCGTCAGCTGCCTCGGTGCGCTCTCAACCGCCTGCCTGGTAAGACTGATAGCTCATTCTATCAGCGCCTTGTCGTACTCCCTCCGCACACTGCGACATGTCCTCCACTTGGAGGACATGATGACGGAACAAGATGATACGAAGCCCAAAACCGCAATGTTTGCAAGCCACAACCCGAGCAAACAATTCAACGATGAGGCCAGAAAATCTACCTGACCAGGCCTGGAGCAACAAGCCAGAGGCCAGAGAGCATATTCTTGGCTGGATAGATGGATGGATGTGGCTGTACCCTTTAGATCGGGTGGCGGCTAACGCCACCTAGCCGTAATGTTTAGTGAACTAACCACTAGATTTATTTTCCCCCTTTAAATAGTAAAGTTGGAGGGGTACTTTGAAGTGAAGGGTTTAATTTTCAATCGTGTCTTTACTTTAGCCACCAATGAGATAACCTCCTTCTAGTTAAGTCTACCCGCTTAAAGTCTATTTTGCCCTCCCTGTCCCTAACACCAGTGCTTTGAAAAACTCTGCGCCATCATCTTGAACTATAAGGTGAAGCCCTTTACAGAGCATTGTCAAGTGTTCGGCAGTTTTTTCTTTCTCTTCACACGCACTGCATACTGTGTCTACCCCTTCGTATTTGGCCCGATATGTCTTGGTTCGCAATACTCCCGTCCTGGCCTCAAACAGTAGAGAACTACTCTGAGTATTATCATAGATCCTTTCTTTGGCAATTTCCTGCTTAAAAGTTCGATAGATCTCTAGTGCAGACTTCTTAATCATGCCAATTCTCCCCATGTCAGTCTCCGTTTCCTGCAGTTCCTTTTTAACCGATAGTTCTTTCTGGTTTGGCCACCTGCTGTTTTCTAAGTATTTACCAGTCAATTTCCTGGTTCGCTTCCTCCATTTTGTTTTGACATTCTTCATGTACAAGCAGCTGAAAACCTTCATAGCCCAACGCTCCTCCCCCATTTCTCTCAATCGCTTCTCAAATTTTATCTTGCTGCTAGCTTCCCTGCCTTCAAATGATGTCCATCCCATATCACCTTGTACTCCCTGATTTGGTGTATTCTCGTGAGCTCCTAAAGCCAGCCTACCCATTCCACGTTGCTTAATTTCTAATCTTGCTTGAACTTCTGATCTCATGCACAAGACTGCTTTGCCGAACGTCAGCCCAGGAACCATGACCCCTTTCCATATTCCTCTCACAACATCACACCTACTGTAATTCCACAGTACCCTATTTTTCATCACTGCTGCATTCCTGTTATCTTTAGTCGTCACGCATATTTCGTGTTCCCTCAGGTACTCGGTCCCATTGCATATCCATACGCCCAGTTATTTGTATTTATCTGTTATTTCTTGCGTGACTTCCTGTATTCTAAGCTCACTACCTTTGTTATCATTGAAAATCATGACTACTGATTTTTCCTAACTGAATCTAAAATCTAACCTATCTCCCTCATTACCGCAGATGTCCATCAACCTCTGCAAATCTTCCTTGTTGTCGGCCATTAGCACTATATCATCTGCGTAGATTAATGCTGGTAGTGCCTGATCAATGAGTTTTCCTTGTTTGACTAAGAGAGGTTGAAGCCAAGTTTACTTGCCTCTAATTTGGCCTCTAATCCTTGTAGGTACATCATGAACAAGAAGGGTGACAGTGGGCACGCCTGCCTAAGTCCACGTTTCACCACTGTGAGCTTGGATATCTGTTTTTTCCCACTTTTTAAATACCTTGTTAGTTTTATAGATTTCCTTTAAACGATTAGTGACTCCATCTTTTACACCCAGTGTGTCTAGTATTCCCCACAAGTCCTCTTGAACCACGCTATCGTACGCTCCCTTGAATTTCTGCAGGCCGGTAGGAAACTTCACAGCGCAGCGCCTGATCTTGTGAAACGGCGCAGCCATGCGGGCAGGGCATTCAATTCCCTCCCTATTTTTTGTATACTACTGTCCTTCTGTACATCGTAGAACACATAACAGTAATGATAGCAAACAGATCATTGATTCGGGTAGGCTTGGTGTTTTTATTTAAAATGGAACAACGAGGAAGCTGCTGAAGCTCGTGCCTGTATACAGCTGCTTTATATGGAGATGAAACTTTAAACGTAAAAAAAAACGTAATGATAAACAGTAGGCTCATAACAAACAACATTTCTCTGAGGGTGCATGGAATATATGTCCCATGCAAGGCTATGCATTGCAGTCCTTACTGCATTAATTATGTACACGTACTGCAGGGCATGCAAGTGTATGCAGACACACGCTGACGAAATGACATTTTTTTGCTACATATAAACGTGCACCGCACCAAATAAGACGCACGTGTTTGTATAGTCCAGGGAACACTCGTGAATATTGATGAAATCACACAGCTGGCTTACAGTATAAAACAAACACAATTGCGAACAATAAAATGCGACGCTGTTTAAAGAGGCGGACCCAGGTTACGAGAATTATCAGTATGGCATACACACCACGTGTCAAGCTTTTGCAACATCTAAAGAGACTAAATATAGAAAGTTGCCTTTGTAAGTTAACATGACAGTACCAAATGGAGAAGCCACACGAGAAAACAATTCATCGTGGGCTAAAGAATGTGTTTTAAATATTATACACAGCTTTGCAAATAATATCGACGAGTTTTTAATCGTCTAGGTGTGGAGGTGTAGGCCTGATAAAATGCGATGTTGCTTCAGAGCCTTCCTTTCGTAATATTGCAATTTTATTCAACTCTTTCAAACGCGGCACCGTAAATTTCTACTGGGTGCTCGAACACGGCAAGCAGGTCGCGGGGCAAAATCTTTGTAACATTTTATTA